>JAWWNH010000027.1:0-1200000 GCA_034641385.1 Darevskia mixta
TAATCTAGTTAAAGCAGTTACTTATGCCCTTAATTGACTGGTTTGTTTTAATGTGATAGTTTTATGATGGTTTTTTAAATTATTTATTGTGAGTCGCTTTGGATGGATGGAGAGGAGAAGATAAAATATTTCTTTAATAAATAAGTGAGGGTAGGAACTAAATTAATCATTGTCGGGGTGGGAGGGGGGAGCTTTCTAGTTGTTGTTTTGTTTGTATTCCACGCACACCATTCTCTAGAAGATGGAAACCTTGGTCCACTTATGCCAGGTTAATCATTTGCTTTAGCCGACCGCAGAACAGCAGTTTCATGGAAGTGCACTATCTCTGCTAATTTAATACCCCCCTTTTCAAGGGAGAAATAGATTTCCTGTCAGAGCTGTTATTCTACATTCAGCAAAAAAAAGAGAGAGACCCCCCCCCACCTCTCACTTATGGATGATGACCAAATTCTTCTGCATAATGCAGTTCCTTTTCCTAACTTGTCACTGTTTTATGATTGGGATGAAGTGCCTTTCAGAAAAAATAAAATAAAACAAAATTATGGATTGTCTCAGCATACGTTTGTAGCACTATTCAAGCATCCACCTGAATGCTTGGAGACTTAAAGCGGGGACGAGATGGGGGTTCATGTAAGCACTGCCCCCAATGTCCCCCGTAATCTCCTCTTCAGACCTTCTGCTGCAGAGAGGGAAGGCCTAAATGAATGGTGTCAGCTCAGAGTTGTGGTTTAGGGATTGGACTAGGACTTGGGAGACCAGGAGTCAATGGGCCACAAAGCTTGTTGGGCGACCTTGGGGCAGTCACAGCATAATTTACCTCACAGAGGTGTTTGGAAGATAAAAAATGAAGAGTGGGGAGAAGCATCCCTAGCAATGAGAAAAGGTGGAATATAAATGTGAAAATAACTAATTGGAGTATTTACTCCAGATGTTCAAAGAAGGCTTGAGAAGGAAGGAAGTGATCCTCAGCTAAGACACGTGACAAACAATCATGAAGGAAGGAAGGAAGGAAGGAATCTGTCAAAAGTTAGGTGTGCTAGGGACTGCTATAGAGACTATGTTCAAGAGGCTGACTTGGGCAACAGACTGAGGACAAGCTTTGCAACTCACTACAACGAATGCCCTTATGCTGAATTTACATCATGGCTGTGTTAGGAATCTCTATTGCAAAGGGCCATCAGGCTTAGTTCTCACAGAAAGGTGAAGATGTGCCTGGACTGCACCACCTCAGACTTCAGGGAAGTCCTGCAGTCCACATAGAAGACCACAGAGAAAACGTCAGGCCTGGGAGAAGGGATCTGGCCTTGCCTCCACTGCACCCTGCTCGGCCATGTTGAGTTTTCTATCCTGGCTTAGTCACGTCCACAGAACGGAAGATGACAGGATCCCCAAAGATGTGCTGTACGGGGAGCTGGCTTCAGGCACTAGACCTGTTGGCAGACTAGCTCTGCACTACAAAAATGTCTGCAGACAAGGGTGCTAACTTGAATAAAATATTGGAGGGGGGGGGGAGAGGTAAGCCTGTTATGTACTGAGTTGAATAGGATCCAAAATGCAGCAGTCTGATTGGTCCTAGAACAATAGGATTCAGAATGCAGCAGTCTGATTGGTCCTAGAACAATAGGCTTCAGAATGCAGCAGTCTGATTGGCCCTAGAACAATAGGATCAAGAATGCAGCAGTCTGATTGGTCCACAGGAGCCACCCAATCCAGCTCCAGGTGGAAGTGAATCCGCAACCTGATTGGCCTACAGGAGTATCCTGGAATTAGCCAATCACGTGGGGCCTATTGTGTAAATAATGTATATAAAGCAGATGTTCTGGGGGAACTTTCATTCCTTGCTACTATGAGCTGAATAAAAAGCATGAAATCCACACTCGACTCCGAGTATATTTCACTGGCGACGAAGGTGGGATCCCGCTGAGTTGACCGCCACACACAGCACCGCAGCACCGCCACCAGCCGCACCGCTGCCTCGCACCGTGTATCATCATATGATGCAGTGCACACACTCCATCTGAATGGCAATGCCCATCAACTTTGGGGGCCCCCTCAAATATTTTATTGGGGGGACCGAAGACCCTTCGGCCCCTAGGAGTTGACTCCTATGTCTGCAGACATGGCAATAGGGCTGGCAACATCTATGTGGGAATCCCTTGCAGATGGCCACAGTGTCTGGGGACAGTCAAGTCATGTATCCACAGCAGTGACCAGAGGAGGAATGGCTGCTGGGAGGAGCACAGAGAGAAGAAACAGTCTTCATCTGCCCCATATGCCTCTCTCATATCAGTCTCTACAACCCCAGCAGGTGCTGTAACCTTCCAAAAGTTTGACTTCACCCCAAAGGTGCACTCCATTGTCTCCCAAGACAGACGGATGCTAACCATGGCTATCTATCCATTCAGTCTTCTGATCCCTATCTGCAAAGTGAAATGGTATGATTCAGACACTAAGGTCTACCTCCCCAGTGAGTGCTCGGTCCCATTTTACAGCACATTATTGACAAAGTGGTCACCGCTGATGTCTGACCCTAGAAAGGGAGTATCTTGTTCCAGCCACCTCTTCTCAGACGATTAATGTGTAAGAAGCCCGTGAAGGACAGACTGCTTGCCATAAATCTCTCTACTGCAGATTTGCAGATTTGTTGTTTGCAGATGCCACCAAGAGCTGTATTAAGAAAGCATATGTGACCCACTTCCTGGGAGCTTCATTTAGAGGCGGCATCTATACACCTGAGGAGGGTGAACTCAGTTGATGTCAATTTTACTGGAACCATTTCTGTTTACCAGCCCTGTTTAGGGAAGCTTTTAATGTTTGATGTTTTATCGTGTTTTTAATATTCTGTTGGGGGCTGCCCAGAGTGGGAAATATTTTATTTTATTTTATTATTTATTTATTTATTTTATAATGATGATGATGATGATGATGATGATAATAATAATAATAATAATAATAATAATAATTATTATTTCTGCAAAGCTACTGCCAGACAAATATACTCCCAACCCCTAAAAGCAGTGATGACTAGGTGCAAATACAATAAAGAGAACAAACCCATTCATGCTATTTTGTTACTTGGGGCGTTCATTTCATAATGAATGAAAGCTGAACCAAATGGGCCCAATTCCGTCCAATTTCTAAATCATTCATTATGAAACAAATTGACGCCCCATCAGGTAAGCTGCTGTCTCTTACCCTCCTATCTGCAATATATAATTAATAATAATTTGTGTGTACTTAAAGGCTTTTATAGGCTTCCAGGCAGCAGACCATCACTGAGCCTTTTAAACTCTACCTTCTGGTTTCAAACCATATGTGATTATCCCTCAGGAACACTTTGTCATCTCAGCCTACTCTGAAGTATAAAAACAGAACAAATGCCCTTAAAATACACAGTATTTTTTTAAAAACAAGATTGCAGTCTTTTGCATGCTTATATGGAAGTACTGGTAAATTCAACTCAGTGGGGCTTATTTACTTTTACATTTATATCCCACCTGTTCTTCAAAGACCTCAAGTTGGAGCACACACTTCTTTTCCCCATTTTATTTTATCCTCACAACAACCCTGTGAGGCAGATTAGGCTGAGAGGCAATGACTGGCTCAAAGTGAGCTCCATGGCAGAGTTGGGATTTGAACCCTAGTCTTCAAGGCCCTAGTCCAGCACTCTAACCACTAGGTAAAGGTAAATGTAAAGGACCCCTGGATGGTTAAGTCCAGTCGCGAACGACTCTGGGTTTGCGGCGCTCATCTTGCTTTTCAGGCCAAGGGAGCCGGCATTTGTCCGCAGACAGTTTTTCCGGGTCATGTGGCCAGCATGACTAAGCCGCTTCTGGCGAACCAGAGCAGTGCACGGAAATGCTGTTTACCTTCCCGCCGCAGCGGTACCTATTTATCTACTTGCACTGGCGTGCTTTCGAACTGCTAGGTTGGCAGGAGCTGGGACAGAGCAATGGGAGCTCACTCCATTGTGGGGATTCGAACCAACGACCATCTTATCGGCAAGCCCAAGAGGCTCAGTGGTTTAGACCACAGCGCCACCCCGCATCCCTGTGGTCTAACCACTATTCCACATGTGGATTGCCATATTTCAAAAAGTAAAAACCAGGACACCCCAAAGTTTTTGAGCTTTTTGCCTAAGATCCTCCTTTCAGAAATTCCCTCCGGATGTCAATTCCGCCTTTGAAATCCTAGTAATGTCTGGGAAAATCCAGATGTATGGCAGGCTTATTCCACACAGGGTCTCTTTGTTTATTTGATGTATGGAGCAACATATATGGAACTGGGGGACTTCCGGTTCTCGTGCCGGCGCAGCTAGCTGGATCTCCGTCGCGTAGCGCGGGGATCTGCTGAAGATCGGCTGGGGGTTCTGTCACCGCGCGACGAACCCCCATTTAAACTTCAGCCAGGGCGGGCTGAAGGCTTGGAGAGCCGGCGGCGCCCATTTGGACCTCTCCCCACCTTCGGAGGACCCCGTAAAGGGTCTGGGAAGGAAGAGCGGATTGAGGTCTGGGCGCTGCGGCTCCGAGAACGGCCGCTTCAGTGAAGCAGCGTAGCGGGCTGCGACGAGCGCAGAACACCTCCTTCAAAAAAATCAACTCAAGTTTCAACGGAACCGTGAGTAATTGGGACAATTAAAGCTATTAATTAGGATATTCACAATTTGGCCACGGGAAAGGCTGAAAAAAGGAGGTCCACCTTTCCCTTTTGTGAGACTGGAGAAGCAAGTCACCAAGTATAAACGTTTAGAGGCTTTTTTTTGACTTTAGAACTTTGACATTTGACAGCTGTCAAAAACCTCCTCTAGGTTTTCTGGCAGGAGGAAAGGGAAATAAGCTGTACAGCTAAATAAAAGACATTAACGTGTGGATTAGACCCACTGTCACCTCTGGATTGTGGATGAGCCGGGCAGTACAGGGGTTGAAGAATTTATAACTCTGCTATTTCGTTTTTTTTTTCTGGTTACTGTTTCTAAGTTTGGACAATAGGTAACTTTGTATAAGCTACAACCCTGTGGATTACAATTTAATGGATTTTGTAACTTTCTTACATCCTTGTCAATAGACAGACTGCTATTCCTTTAAAAGTGAAACCAACCTTAAAGATCAGAGTGGAATGTAAAATCCTTTGTTCCTCAGGCAAGCAAGTATCTGCTGGAAGCGCCTGCTGTGAATTGACCTTGAGCAGCAATTGTTTTGGCTATATTAGGTGATAAAGACAACAGCTGCCAGGGAAACCGTGTGAGCTGCAGAGAATTAACAGGAAAACCTATTTCCATAGCAACAGAGGCCTGGGCAATTAGACTGAGTAGATTCTGAAATAGCAATTGACTGCAAAATTGAAATTAAATGTCTGCAGGAGTAGGAAGAGGAGTTTCAACAAGAAGTGTGACTAAAGCATCAGAAGGCGCAACCAAGGAAAAAAGAAGACAGTCACAGCAAGTGGACCCTGCAGGCATGAACCAGCTACTTGAACATTTTGAGGCATTAAGGAAAGAGATTAAAGACAACAACGAAGATCTCAAACAGGATATTGCAGGAATTAAAACACAATTGGACCAAATTGGACAATTTCAACAAGATTTAGAATCAACAAAAGAGAAGGTTGGCAAAGTCGAGGCCCAGGTTCTAACTTTGGAGCAGACACACATCAGAGACCACTATAACACTCAGGTGTCTCTTGCTTTCATGCAAATGAGGCAGAGGGCTACCAACTTGAGACTGAGACACCTGCCAGAACGGGAAGGAGACAATTTAAAAGCCTACATAGTCAAGGTACTCGGAGAATATTGGGGACTGGATCAACAAAAATTGGAAAGCACCATCGTCAAAGCATATCGTTTTGGACCAAAGGATAGGAAGAATACAAAGACAGTTAATGATTGTCTAATTGAATTTCAAACCAAAACTCAAAGAGACGAGATCCTGAAACTCCACTACGAAAAGAACTTGGAAGTGGAAGCAAAGAAGGTCATCCTATACAAAGACATCCCCAAATTCTTCCTGGACCTAAGACCCAACTACACTGATTTGACACAGGCCTTAAGTAAAAAGAAGATCAACTACAGGTGGGAATTCCCTCAAGGCCTAGCTTTTGGATTCAAAGGAAGACTCATCAAAATCAAATCAAAAGAAGATAAAATTAAGTTTATACAGAATAATCTGGACGAATTTCCTGGAATTCTAGCGGAAAGTCCTACACCAACATCAGAGGAAGAAGCCGAAGGAGCAGCAGGAGGAAGTGCATAATAAAAGATGGCATTAAAGATCTTAACTTGGAATGTTCACGGTTTAAACATTAAATCTCAGAGAAACCAGGTCTTTCATACATTGAAGAAACAAAATTTGGATATAATATGTCTTCAAGAAACCCATGTAACAAGATTACACAGGAGAGTTTTGGAAAATAAAAGAATAGGCCTGGAATTCATCTCTTCAGCAAAAGTGAAGAAGAGAGGAGTAGTAATCTACGCCAAAGAGAAATATAATCCAAAAATGAAATTTAAGGATGAGGATGGAAGATTTGTAGCAATAGAGATCACAGTGGAAGGCGAAAACTTTCTGATACTGGGACTGTATGCCCCAAACGATGCGAAAGTGGAATTTTTCAAGAATATCCACGAAAGGCTGTTGGATTACATGGATTACAAAATAATAGTTCTAGGAGATTTCAATGCGGTAGCCTCCACGCTTATGGACAGATCACAAAGAGTAAAATTCACAAATGAGGGAAGGCTACCGAAAACCTTCTTTGATATGACTGACAACCTAGACTTGATAGATGCATGGAGAACATTGAATCCAACCGACTTAGAAGCAACTTTTTATAGTGAGTCAACCAAAGCCTGGAGTAGGATCGACCAAATATGGACATCCAGGGAATTAACACCCAGGATGATCCAGTCAGAAATACATCCAAGGACATGCTCAGACCATAACCCGGTACAACTGGATTTGAGATTAAACCCGAAGGGTTCCTTCAGATGGAGAATGGACGATTCACTGTTTAGAAACCAAATCATCTGTGAAAAAGCTCAAAAAACAATAAAGGACTATTTTGAAATAAATATAAATACGTCAATGGAAAAAAGAACAATTTGGGACGCAAGCAAAGCGGTGATGAGAGGATTTCTAATACAACAAAAAGCAATCAAAATGAAGCTGCAAAGAGAGAAAAAGGATGCTATTTTGCAACAATTGAAAGAAAAAGAAAAACAATTGAGGATAACACCTAAAGATAGCAAATTACAAAAAGAAATAAAGCAACTACAAGTTGAACTCTCTAAAATAATCAATTGCGAAATCGAATGGAAAATTAAAATGTTGAAGCAAAAGACTTTTGAATCAGCAAATAAATGTGGAAAATTGCTAGCGTGGCAGTTGAGACAGAGACAGAAACAGAACACCATTACAAGCATTAGCATCAACGGAAATAAAGTAGTGAACCCATCGGAGATAAGGAAAAACCTTGAAAAGTTCTACAAACAGTTGTACAAAGAAGAAACCAAAGAAAAAGACAAAATAGAGCAATATATAGCTAAAAATGGCCTACAGAAAATCCCGGAAAGAATGAAAGGCCCCCTAAACCACCCAATAACACCGAATGAAGTGGAAATAGCAATTAGCAACATGAAATTGGACAAAGCCCCAGGACCTGATGGACTTTCAGCTAAATATTACAAAACATTGAAAGATTGGATAACCCAACCTTTAATGGACGTATGCAATGAGATATTGAAGGGAAGAGGGGCACCGGAGTCTTGGAAGGATGCATACATAACACTGATACCAAAGCCAGATGTAGATCGGACATTGATGAAGAATTACAGACCTATCTCCCTCCTAAATGTTGATTACAAGATCTTCGCAAATATCATGGCTAGCAGACTCAGGAAGGTTCTAAAGGAGGTTATCCACCAAGATCAAGCCGGTTTTTTACCGGAAAGGCATTTAAACAATAACATAAGGAACGTGGTGGATATCCTCGAAAATCTTGAACAAGATAAGAATAACAAAGCAATCCTGATGTTTGTGGACGCCGAAAAAGCATTCGACAATGTTTCTTGGACTTTTATGAAAAAGAATTTGCAACATATGGAGGTGGGGAACGGTTTCATGAACGGGATTGAAGCGATCTACACTGATTAAAAGGCTAAGATCATTATTAACAATGTGGTATCAGAAAACATCAGAATACAGAAAGGAACAAGACAAGGTTGCCCCTTATCCCCGTTATTGTTTATTACGGTCCTGGAGGTTCTGCTGAATGTGATTAGAAAAAATTCAGACATCAAAGGGGTGGCGGTGGGGGCCAAAGAATACAAATTAAAAGCCTTCGCTGATGACTTAGTTTTGACACTACAAAAACCAGACTCCAGTGCACCAGTGGCACTGGAGGTGATACAAGACTTTGGGGAAGTAGCAGGACTTAAATTAAACAAAGCCAAAACCAAAATTTTAGGGAAAAACCTGACACAAGGTGAGAAAGAGAATCTCGAGAAAGAAACAGGCCTTCAATTTGCAAAAAAAGTAAAATATTTGGGTATCAACATGACAGCGAGAAACCAAAACCTGTTCAAGGACAATTATGAAAAAGTTTGGAATGAAATAAAGAAGGACTTGGAGATCTGGAATAATTTGAAATTGTCCTTGATGGGCCGAATTGCAGTCATAAAGATGAATGTGCTGCCTAAATTATTATTTCTCTTCCAGGCAATTCCAATACTTGATAAGATGGAACCTTTCAAGAAGTGGCAGAAGACCATATCAAGATTTGTCTGGCAGGGGAAAAAACCCAGAATTAAATTCAAGATATTAACAGATGACAAGAAAAGAGGGGGCTTTTCCCTGCCGGAATTAAGTATTTATTTTGAAGCAGCTGCCTTCTGCTGGCTGAAAGATTGGTTCCTATTAGAAAATACAGATATACTTGACCTGGAAGGATACAACAACAGATTTGGATGGCATGCATATTTATGGTATGATAAGATAAAGGCCCACCAAGGATTTAAAAACCATATAATAAGAAAGGCTCTTTTTAGAGTTTGGATGAAATATAAGGATCTCCTTGAAAGGAAAACACCCAGATGGCTGTCACCAGCAGAAGCAAAGGCCCATAAAAGAGTCAACATGGAAGAAAATTGGCTAAAATACTCCGAGATGTTAATATATGAAGGAGAACAAGTCAGGTTGAAACCCTTTGAGCAATTAAGAGGAAGAATTCGAGACTGGCTACAATATCACCAGATTAATGAACTCTTCAAAATGGATAAAAAGATTGGCTTTCAAGTGGAAAAGTCAAAACTGGAAACAGAACTGCTAGAATCAAAGAATAAGACCTTGTCAAGAATGTATGATTTGCTGCTGGAATGGCATACGCAAGATGAGTTAGTAAAATCTGCAATGATAGATTGGGCAAAAGATGTGGGACATAATATTATGATGGCAGACTGGGAAAGACTATGGAGAACGGACATAAAATTTACAGCTTGTACTTTGTTGAGAGAGAACATAATGAAAATGATTTATAGATGGTACCTGACCCCAGTGAAGCTGGCAAAAATCTATCATTTGCAGGACAATAAATGTTGGAAATGTGGCACTATGGAAGGAACATTTTATCATATGTGGTGGACTTGCCCAAGGTTGAAGGCCTTCTGGGAGATGATATACAATGAGTTGAAGAAGGTGTTTAAAAGCACATTCTTGAAGAAACCAGAGGCCTTCCTCCTTGGAATGGTACACCAAGTCTTACCAAAAGAAGACCACACGTTGTTTATGTATGCCACTACGGCAGCAAGAATCCTTGTTGCAAAATATTGGAAGACAAAGGACTTACCGACATTGCATGAGTGGCAGATGAAAATGATGGACTACATGGAAACCGCTGAACTGACGGGGCGAATCCGCGACCAGAGGGACGACGCAGTGGAAAAAGATTGGAGAAAGTTTAAAGACTATCTTAAAAAACATTATAAAGTACAGAATTAAAATAAAATAGAAATGTCAATGTATAAGATTAGTTTATAAAAGAATAATATAGTGAATAGTATGGTAGATATATTGTAGGAATAAGTGTTAAGTATTATTGAATTTAAGGTCTTTTCTTTTTTATAAATATTTGTAAGTAAACATAAGGTTGTTGAAAAAGAATCTGGATGTTATTTTAAATTTAAAGAATGAAATTAAAATAAGAAATAATGTAATAGAAATGAGAAGATAGAAATATTAAGAAATTGCTGGTAGAAAATAGATAAGGAGAATCGGCACAGAAGGAAAGAATGGAGGAAGTTAGGAGAAAATGTTAAGGAGACAGGATAAGAGCATAAGATAAATGTAGTGTATTGTAGTGTTTTAGTTTAAATGTAGTTTATATGTATGTGTATTTTGTTTGTTTGATTGTTTGTTTGTTTATTTTTGTGTTTAAAAATAAAAAATATTAATTGAAAAAAAAAAAAAAAAACATATATGGAACTGGGCTGTTAACCTTAGCACAATCTAGAGCAACATATGAATTTATCTGTAAGCTTCCCCCTCCATAAATAAATATATACCGGTATATATATATATATATATATATATATATATATATATATATATATATTTAAAAATGTTTAGGGGTACTCTCATTTTGACTCAATAAACTCACCATTTTATAGTTCAAATCGGGAAAAATAAATACAGTAAATACAATGAAACTGACCAATCACTGTGCTAGATTCCAACTCCTACTTCACACATTAAACGCTCACTTCTGTCTGAGACTCAGGAAACACCATGATGGAAAATGAGGCCGCCATCAGGGGTAGCAAAAGAACTGATGATTCACCGTGCTAGAGAAGAAACTATTATTATTATTATTTTAATATAAAAAAATAGTTTTTTCTCCCGCTATATTCACAAAATGTTTTGGGGTATGCGTACCCCTGCATCCCCCAGGAAAAAAAAAAAGCACTGGAGATTTCTGTTTATACAGCCAGAAGTTATTTCATGTGAAACTCTGAATCTGAGCGCAAGATCTGCACAGACCAAAGCTTGAAAAAAAACCCTCACTTCTCCCAAGTTTCCCATCCCTTCGCTACAGGTTGTCATGAATAATGTACCGTGAGGGGACTGTTTGGGACAAATGTTGCCCACATCTTCCTGATTACATCTGATGGGGCTGTCAGGTGCTTCACTTCCATTACTGCTGTGCTCACTTGCTCCCTTTTCTTTAAAAAAAAAAAAAAGTAGACTGGAAGAGATCATAATTGGAATATGCAATTATTATTTTAAAACCAGAGACTTTTAACTGACACATTTTAATAAACTGCCATGGCAGCAATGCTCCTGGGGCTTAGCACATCATTTCAAATGATGACAAGAGATCTTGGAAGACAGGTGCAAGAGTCTGGGGACTGTGTTTTCCCCCTCAATGTGTTTCAAATATAGAAATTAAGAATGATCTGTATTTTTAGTGGGGTTTTTAAAAATTAAATATGGAATTACTTCCTCTGTATTTGGATGCAAGGTGGATCAAAATGAGCCCAGGGAGTGGGCAGAAATGGGGGGTTGGGGTGGGAGGAGAGAGACTTGTCAGGGTGTGCAGTAGAAATAGTACATTTGGTGAAGTTTAAAGTCAAAAGTATGGAAGAAGAGAAGAAGAAGAAGGGTTTGGATTTGATATCCCGCTTTATCACTACCCGAAGGAGTCTCAAAGTGGCTAACATTCTCCTTTCCCTTCCTCCCCCACAACAAACACTCTGTGAGGTGAGAGGGGCTGAGAGACTTCAAAGAAGTGTGACTAGCCCAAGGTCACCCAGCAGCTGCATGTGGAGGAGCGGGGAAGCGAACGCAGTTCACCAGATTATGAGTCTACAGCTCTTAACCACTACACCACACTGGCTCTCAGAATTTGTACAGTGGGAGGATTCTGAGGACAAGCAGCAGCAAACAGCACTAGAAACTATGTTCTGTGTAAATCAGCATGCTGTTTCCAGAGGTGTGATTTCCTGGGTCATTGGGAGGCAGGGCCCTTTTTGTTGTGGCACCCAGACTTTGCAGTTCTTCTCATGGAGAGGTTTTGTTCATGCCACACCCTGACAAGTCTCTCTCCTTCCCCCCCCGAACATCTGCTCCAGATAATTGGGAACAGGTGGGGCTTCAGGAAAGGGTGAGACCAGCGACATTTGCTACTCCCCCAAAGAGGCTCTCCAGGTGGGGTGGAATCGCTATGCTAGCTTCCTGGCAGGTGAGTTGCTGTTGCTTACCAGGAGGGAGAGTGGGGCAGGCAAGGTGGCAAGGAGATTGGCATGGTCTGAATGCACTAATCCGGAACTCTGTCCCACGTCTGAAGTTCCCTTCCAGCAGTGGAATCCTCCAGTGTGTTGTAGGCCTTCCTTTATGGAAGGGAACTCTGGACTCAAGCTATTGGAAAAAAAAACTGGCAGAGTGGGAGCCAGAGCTGCTGACAGAATATCAGGGCCCAGAACAGATGGGAATTCATGAGCTGAGCCTCTGTTCTCCAAGGCTCATAGAAGAAGTAAGACTAGATCCCAGGAAAAGGGACCGGTATCTAAATGGCTTCTGTCACTTGTGTATAATTACGGCATGTACTTTTGCTGTGCCCTGGCTATAACTGCAAACCAGGCAGCCAGAAACGTAAGGAGCTTAAATGGAGAGTTCTAAAGCAGCTAAAAGGCTTGAGGAAGCAAAAAGCCAATCCACCCTCCACGATTTTAAAAGCATGCTTTTTTCCCCAATTTGTACTGGGCCCAGAGAATCTCTGCTTGGGAAATGGAGGTTGTCAAAAGTCATGGAGACATGAGTCACTGGACTTTTTTTTTTGCAGAGCTGAATAGGATCTGGTTGAGAAGCAAAATTATGAGCAAAGTGCAAGGCATATGGGAAGGTGGAATGAGATGTGCTGAGCCAGGGGTGAGGAACCTGGGGCCCTCCTGATGTTGTTGGACTACAGCACCCTTGGAGGCTCAAGGGTGGGACTTGGAAGTCCAAGAAAACCTGGAGATTGACAGGTTCCCGGCCCCTGTGCTCTGCAAATACAGGCAGGACTACAAATGGGGACAGGGCTACAAATGTGCTTGTCTTATCCTCACCACACCCACCTCTTTAGGCTGAAGCTATTTCAGAAGGAAGGAAGATCGAGGTTGAATCCTGACAAGACAGAAGTACTGTTCTTGGGGGACAGGGGGCGGGTGGGTGTGGGGGACTCCCTGGTCCTGAATGGGGCAACTGTACCCCTGAAGGACCAGGTGAGCAGCCTGGAAGTCATTTTGGACTCACAGCTGTCCGTGGAGGTGCAGGTCAATTCTGTGTCCAGGGCAGCTGTCTATTAGCTCCACCTGGTATGCCGGCTGAGACCCTACCTGCCCGCAGACTGTCTCGCCAGAGTGGTGCATACCCTGGTTATCTCCTGCTTGGACTACTGCAATGTGCTCTACACGGGACTACCTTTGAAGGTGACTCGGAAACTATAACTAATCCAGAACACGGCAGCTAGACTGGTGGCTGGGAGCGGCCGCCAGGGTCATATAACACAGAATGGGGCAGGAGAGGGGAGTCATTCTGTCTGGGAAGCCAAAATGATTGTGTTGATGCAGCGATCAGAAGAGCGTCATGTTGCATTTCTCCCTTTGTGTTTAAATCAGTGCCGGACAGGCTTTTACAGGACAAATTAATGGCGTGAAGAGCATTTAGCATTGTGTAATGGTTTGGGTGGAAGGAAGTGTGCTCCGTCAGTGATCCTTGATATGAACAGAAGGTGCTGTTCCAAGTACACAAGAGCTGTCCCTGTTTTAATGTGCGAAATGTTGGCGGGTATGTAAATGTTGCTTTTTTAAAAAAATGAATTTACCCACATGCAGAAAGACTAAAAGTAAAATCCCAGTCAGGAATGACAAGTCCAAAGGGAAATACACACTGCTGCCACCTGGAAGATGATATTAACTGGACAAATATTCACCAAGCTGCAATGAGCTAGAAACAAACATTGATGCCATTTCTGATACTTTCCGTTGCAGGCGTTTATTTGGCTCTGTTATCTTTTCATGCCACAGAAATACTCTT
Source organism: Darevskia mixta (assembly GCA_034641385.1). Classification (NCBI taxonomy): domain Eukaryota; kingdom Metazoa; phylum Chordata; class Lepidosauria; order Squamata; family Lacertidae; genus Darevskia; species Darevskia mixta. Next base: position 14,064 of record JAWWNH010000027.1, read on the forward strand.
ATTTCTTGGTGTCAAGCAATTCACCATGGACATAACACTAGTTCATTGAGTAAAAGCTTGTCCGGATCACTAAACAACAGCCATTAGGGTTGAGCACAGGAAAAAGAAAACGCTTCAGAAATTACCTTGCTGGCTTGGGTAGCAGACTGTTTTGGTTCAGAAGCCTTTGAAGGATAACATGCTTTGGATTGTATCCAAGGCAGAGGTTGCTTCACTTCATTTCTCTAAACCTCAGATGTCTTCCTTGTTGACTATAATGGGAACACCAACAAACAAAAATCTGTAACTGTTTTGTTTTTAGGCAGGATTGGATATTGCAGCCCCTTCTGAGAGGTTGGTGCCTGAAAAAATTCAGACCAACCTAATGATAAGAAACACAACTGCAATCTTGCCTTCATTGAATTATTTTGTGAAAGTTTGCCACACTTCAATAAATATTCAGAATTCCAGGTTCCATTGCTGCACCCATTTGGGGGCCAAGCCCTGGAATTTTGAAAGTGACTGTTATATGGTAATTTTCTTGTATCTTTTTAAATTTACTTTGGAAGGCAAAAGCAATTCCAAGTATTATATGGAAGTTAGCAATCAGCAGGTGGCAAAAGGGAAGACGGGCGATTCTGGAAACTTAATAGTCTCTGGGCAAATTTGTGAACATGTTCTAAAAATATAACATAGGCTCTCGGGAAGTGGCATTATTTTTTCAGGCACAAAATTCTTTCTCTCTTAATTGGAAAGTGCCAGAGGTGGGGTGCTCACCTTGAAGCTCATTATCTTACACAGTATTCCCCCCTCCCCAATTTTCTTGCCCTTTCAACTTCTGAGGACTTTTTGTCTAAAGTGAAGTAGTAATTTCAGCTTGGAAGAACTTCTTTTTAAGAAAAAGACCCAGCCCTATGTTGTCAACTGGGGCAAAATTAGTTGTGAAAGTTAATGAGGCAGCTTTACTTTAATTCTACCTCAATGTTCTGCCATGCCCAGCTATTTATAAACTAGATGAACTTTAAAAAAACAAACAAAAAAAGGCACATTTGCTTATCTCTTTACCTTAAGGGGTAATTGCTGAGATGATGAGAAAGTATTGCAATTTTGTCTTCCTTTGAAATATCAGTGTGGGCTGTTGATGCTCTGTTGGTCTCGGGGAAGAACAGCTCATGCCTTTGAACGTTTACTCAAAAGTAAGTCTCACTGAGTTCAATGGAGGTTATTTATTTAGATGCAAGTATGCACAGGACGCGGGTGGCGCTGTGGGATGCGGGTGAAGCTGTGGTCTAAACCACTGAGCCTCTTGGGCTTGCTGATCAGAAGGCTGGTGGTTCGAATCCCCACGATGGGGTGAGCTCCCATTGCTCTGTCCCAGCTCCTGCCAAACTAGCAGTTCAAAAGCACGCCCCAAAGTGCAATTAGATAAATAGGTACCGCTCCAACGGGAAGGTAAACTGAGTTTCTGCACGGTGGTCTGGTTTCGGTGTTCCGTTGTGCCAGAAGCGGCTTAGTCATACTGGCCACATGACCCAGAAAAACTGTCTGCGGACAAACACCGGCTCCCTCGGCCAGTAAAGTGAGATGAGCGCCGCAACCCCAGAGTCGTCTGTGACTGGACTTAACTGTCAGGGGTCCTTTACCTTTACCTTTATGCACAGGACAGCAGGCTCTGATAGCCAAGGTAAATACAACCATGCCCTTTTTCAGATTAGAGAGTTTCTGATGTTATGAGTTTGCATGTTTTACCCTCTACCAGATGTCAGATTGAGGCCTGCTTCTAGCTTCCAGCCCTGATGCACACTACTCTGGCTATTGTCCTTCTCACTACCAGTCAGGTGAGGGAGGGAGTCCACCCATATGCCCTCTGGTAGCATATGCCCTCTGAAAGCTTCCTTTCTTATACTAACAGCCCATTAACTCACCAAGAACCTTGTCTGGCTCCTTCAACAATGGAATCCCCCAAACTCACAACAACATTCTGTAGGGTGTGGCTGAATGGCCTTTAAATGTATGATGTGGCTCTGCCCAGAGTGTTATCTTACACGTTTCCTGGGTGAAGTACATGCAGAAACTCCACTTCAAACGTATTGTTTTTGGGAAGGATAACACGGTTCCTGGAGAACTCTAGCATTCAGTTACTTCATGTTGGAAGCAATTGGAGAGAAACAGTTATGCTAATCTATTAACAACTATTAATACCTCAAATCATTGGCTTGCCTGGCCCTATAAATTTCGGCTTCCTAAGCAGCATAGTGTAAGAAGAAGCACCGTTCTTACTCATTTCCCTAATCCCTTATCCGTACACACCATGTTTCAATTTTGAAGCTTGCCACTTGCAGTAGCTTTTGCTTATAATTACATTCCCTTTCATTCCCAGTTCCTTAAATCCCACTTCTCCTCAATTTGTCCTTGCAGATACTGTCTAATAATGATTCCCTGACTCTCTCTCTCTCTCTCTCTCTCTCTCTCTCTCTCTCTCTCTCTCTCTCTCTCCATCTTTCCAAATACTTATTTGCTCTCTGTATCTTTCCAAATTGTCATTGCATGTAATCCTTGTCACCATCTACAACCATCTGAACAACAACAAGAAGAAGAAGCAGAAGCAGAAGCAGACTTATTGTAACTGCTGGAGAGGATGATTTTCTGACTTGGATTAAAATTGTGATGCTTGCCTTACATCTGAGGTGGCCCAGTGCTGTACCAAAAATATCCTCCTGCTTTCATAGGGACATTCAAAAAAGAGAGGACATTTTCCTGCAGTTTTTGGAGGAAGCACTATGTTATGTGACATAGCACTGTGGTATGGGGAAAAAGTATGATCAGAATTTAAGATTTAAACAATGGACAGATTTATCCATCCTAAGTGAGGGGTAGGGTCTAATAATGGCTGGTTGTGGTGGGTGCTTAGCTTGTTGCAGGCAGTGGCGTGGGGGGGCACAGGGGTGGTTTCCCTGGATGCAAAATTGTTAGGGGCACCAAATTTCAACATCCGGTGCTGCCTCAATACAGCCGGGCTCCGTTGAAAATGGCTTTTCTGTGTGAACCAGGAAGTGACTTCTCCAGACAGCAGAATGACTCTGCTTTTGTTATCTCTGTGGCTGTGATCTCCTGCATGACACAGACACCATTAGGCAGTTGAATTTGCATGCGTACTCTTTTTCCTCCCCTCCTCCCCCTCCACGTTGCCCTGGGTGCTGGCAACCCATGCTACACCACTGGGTGCAGGGTAGTGCAAATGTCGGCATTTGTGGAGAAAGTGGCTGAAAGCAGCTGACTGCTATGACGTGTGTGTGACACAGCACCTCCGGATTCATGGTATACGTTTTATTTGTCCTGTAAACTTTAAAAATGAATCTAATATGTAAGTGTCTGGTTTTCTCGCCAGCTCTTTCTTCCTATCTTTCCCTAGGCAGCATTTATATGTAGAGGCTCAAAAGAACTGTGGCAGGCGATGCTCAAGAGTTCTGTTAAACAAAATACTTTCTCAAAGGTGCTATTGAAGATCCATTAAACTCTGAATAGGCATTTATGTGATACAAGACTGCAAGGTTCTCCAGAGGCATGCTGCTGGATTAGAACACTGTAAATGTCAAACTGAATATAAATAGATGCTCTTAAAAATGCTTATTTAAAGAAATGCATTTGGGGAGGGGGGTGTTCCCAGTTTTATTTTATTGGTGTGTCTGGAAATGGTCACTCGCTCAAGAGCCCTCGCAATGGAAAGAGTGAAGACATCGCCGTAACCCGAAATGTAATTAGCTATAAAGGCCAAGGTATAAAACAGCAGGAGCGAAATCGGAGCGAAGAAACCATCGGTTACAGAAGGCAGCTCCCAACTTTCTGTTGCATTCTTTGAAAAGCCCACCTCATCCCAGAGTGACTGAGAAACAAAAGCCAGGATGAGGCTCTGCTGATGAAGAGGAGGAGCTATGCAAACGAGTCAGATCACCATCACCACCAGCGCTCTGAATGACTTATGGATTCCAAACTGCAGAGGGTCTGATTCTGAAGAGGCAAAACAGTAGCTGAACCTGTGGAATATCTCCCCTCCCTCCAAAAATGGTGATTCATGGAGCGTAGCAGCAACTACAGTTAGCATAAGAAGTGGGGTGGGAAATAAAGTGTGAAAAATAGACTATACAGAAGGGAGACAGTTGGCATGAATTACAAGGAACACAGACATAAAGATGAACCTTGGAAGCTCACAGGAGGTTTTTGTTACCCTGTTATTTACAACTGCCTTCTCCGTTACTAGGAGAGTGATTTTCAGCAAAGGTCATAAAGAGTAATTAAGCTAGTAGTTTGAAAGGCATAGAGTTTGGAAGACACTCAGCGGGTCAGCTAGAAATCAAAGCTAATTCAATCCATTGAGTTGCTGTACAATATCAAGCTGTGGCCTTCATTATTTTAATTTCCCACAAAGGAAGATCAAGCAAAACTAAGTCAAACTGTACTGATTAAGGCAAAGTTAACAACTTCATTAAAGCACTCGCTAAGTGATTTCGCCGAGTGAATATTTCCAAGAGCGCAGATATGGGTATGCAGTGGGAAGGAGCGATCAACCTTCATTCCTGAATCATGATGGCACACTCATCCCAGACGGTATAAATAAAGAGATGAATTGCGGTACTCAAACAGGGGGAAAGAGGCTAAGCAAACTAATTCCCAGGAACTAAACATAAATTGTGGTGTAGATTGCAAACAAACAGACAAACAAACAAAAATTGTTGCACAATCTGCTCCATTAGGCCAGGCCAACCTAAAAAGGGGCCACGGTGCACCTAAATCTTAACATTTTTGCAGCCAGCAGCGTGAAAGCTCAATTAATCTAGAAAGAGAGAGAAAAAGAGAAGGGTTGAGCTGCAACACTGGAAACTGCTGCTAGGCATGAAGATCGATCTTGGAGAGGAAGAAACAGCAGAATTTGGAAGTGCAATAAAAAATAAGATGCAATCATAAACCACAACATAAAAAACATATGTTTAATGCATATTTTTTTTTTTTTTTCCACTTAGTGTTGTGATTATGCTAAGGCTAACAGCAAGTCATTTACACAAATCAGAAGCGGGGACAGGCTGAAATACTGTTTCAATTACTCCGCTCACAGCGGCTACAACAACAGCCTCGCTATAAATAAGAACCGGATACTCCATAGCTTTGCAGATTAAGATGGAAGATACAGAGAACATTTGCATCCTGCTTCGGTGTACTTCCCTTCTAGAATTCAACGCTGCATGCCAAACAAGGGGAGAAACGCCTTCAGAGTCAGGCTCTGGGCTTCTGTTTCTGAATTTCCATTAAAGAACGGTATTTTGGGTTGGAGAGAGATGTCATCGTGGCACATGGGGGATGGTGGTAGGATGTTGGAGAGTCACTGTCATCCATAATACACAGGGAATTATTTTTTATTGTTCTCCAGATGTCTCTGTCAAGTTTCAGGGGCCCCTGAGCCAGATGCCCTCTGCTGCCCACACCCCACAAGCACACACAACCTCCATTCATGCACATGTTGTCACCAAGCTCATGTACCCACACGTGCATACTCAGCAATGCTTTTGCTCCTTAAGCCAGCACTGGGGCAAATGGGTAGGTCTCCTCCTGCACTGAGTGCCAGAATGCCAAATATGAAAAAAAAGCTAGCAGATATTGCAAGGGCAACTGGACACTTGGCTTCTTTTTCAGTGGCAACCGTGAATTTTTCACCGCAGGTCTCACGCATCCCTATACAGCAGAGGTTTTCAACCTTTCTGGGTCCACGGCTCCCTTGACCAACTACATTATTTCAGTGAAGAGAAGAGTTTGGATTTGATATCCCGCTTTATCACTACCTGAAGGAGTCTCAAAGCGGCTAACAATCTCCTTTCCCTTCCTCCCCACAACAAACACTCTGTGAGGTGAGTGGGGCTGAGAGACTTCAAAGAAGTGTGACTAGCCCAAGGTCACCCAACAGCTGCATGTGGAGGAGCGGGGACGCGAACCCGGTTCCCCAGATTACGAGTCTACCGCTCTTAACCACTACACCACACTGGCTCTCCATCACATATAGTGGCATGCCTATAGGGCTCCAGGCTCCAGTTATGTCACCCCTTGCCTGCTTTTTGTGTTCCCACAGCCTCCTCTCCAATCCCCTCTCCTTGACACACTGGTTGAAAAACACTGCTATACGGTAACATTATTTTATATACTTAAGGACAGAGCGCAGACCTGATCTAAGTATGCACTAGCTCCTTCTCTAGGAGCAACAAATCTCTCTCTCGCCCATGGAAATGACATGAGTTCTATACAAATTTTGCACTTGGCAAGTTCCTTCACCCTGTCTGATTAACAGCAAGGTAGTCCAAAGGCTAACAGACTTTGGCTGAGGGAACTGGTGCCTGGCATTGAGAAGCTCCAGGAATCCAAGGTCACCCAGGTGTTTTTACTTTTTTGACTGCTTTGCCCATCTGACCCTTGGCTGCTACCTTTTTGGAGAACAGGCTGTTCTACCCTTGCGTTGCCTGTAAATCTCTTTGCTTCTGGCAATGCGACGGATACATTCCCACAGTACCGATATTTCTTCTGCGATCTTTCTGCTGTTATACTTCCTTTAAAGTATTAGTGTCAGATTAAAGATGGATCAGAGGCTTTGCATCCTCGCTTTTCCTGGACATCCATATTACCTCTCAGGAGAGTAGCTCCCCTGAGAACTCATTGAGATACTGCCACCAGGGAAGGGTATCTGAAAGGCAAAACTTCTCAAGGGGACAAGAGGTGTGGAGGAGCTCTCTCAAGGCTTGCCTGCTCAGAGGGCTCAGCGGGACAGAGGGATCAAGTTCTGGTATTATTAGCTCTCACTCTTTTGAGCCTTTTAAATGTCCGAGGCTGTGAACACACCATACATTTAAAGCACATGGCTTCCCTCAAAGAATCCTGGGAACTGTAGTATACCCCCACAGAGCTACAGTCCCAGCACCCTTGCAAAACTACTTTCCCCATAATACTGTCAGGGACTGGGCAGAAGGGGAATGGTGGAGACCGTCTCCCCATCCTGACCCTTCCAGGGAGGAGGAAGAGGAAGACAGTATAGATTTACAACAGTGGTTTGCATGAGGTCACAGCTCAGAAGCAGATGAGGGGGGAAGTTGGGAAATAATGGGAGAGGAGGAGGAGGAGGCAGAAGCGGAGTGGCAGCTGGCTGACATGGTTCATTAGAAAGCATCCCATACCCTCCATCTCCCAGAACCTGGTGAGCCTTGAAAGTAGGAGAGCAAAGAGCTCAAAGACAGAGGGCACATAGCAGCACCTGTATGAATGAGGAAGTGGGAGAGACGAGGGGTGGAGATTCACTCAGGACAACGCCATTATCCAAGAGGCTGTGTTCTATAGCCTCTCTCTGTAAATATTGAAATAAAAAAGGGCAGTAAGAAACCTTTCCTTGTCTTTATACTTTCCTTTGCAACCAGCTGGGAGCTGCTGACAGCATCCTGACAGATACAGAGGAACATGGGAAGCTGCCATACATAAGAGTTAGATTATTGGTCCTTTTACCTCAATATTGTCCACCCAGACAATATTTCCACAATTTCAGATAGGAGACATTGTCAGCCCAACCTGGAGAAGTTCAGAATCAAACCTGGGATCTTCTGCTTGCAAAACAGATGCTCTACCACCCAGCTCTAGCCCTACCACATATATATGTTTAGGAGGGAGGCATTCATATGAAATGCAGTGTTACTGCTCTTGTGCAGCAAAGTGTCCCCCCTGCTGAAATGCACCTTTCATCTCCACAATATTGTTCCCCCTTGGCGATGCACGCTTGGGAGGGTCACTTGGTATTAAGAGGTAGAGCACATGTACCCCCAAGATTACTCTTTGTTTTCAAACCCTTGCTGTTGAGAACTTTCCACTTTCTACTTCCTGCCCTGGGTAGGAATCTCATTCAGCTACCTGAATATTCCGTATGTGCCACTGAGATAAATAGAAACAAGTTCCATTTAATCTACTGGGCATTTCACATAATGCACAGAATTACTCTAGCTGAGTGTCATTACCTCTCTCTGTCTCTCTCCTCCTTTCGTACTTTAAAAGCTGCTTTTAAAGTGACGTAGGAGAGGGTATTTTATATGGTTTTCTTCTTTTATTAAAAAAGAGAGATACCTTTTATCTTCCCCCAGGGATAACAGCCAGAAATCTAGCAATCCTTTGTGTATACCCCATGGTAGCTTCATTTGAAAACTATTAGTGCGCCACTCAGTGTATCTTCCCAGCTTTTTCATTCCCTTGAGCATGCTCGCCCGACATACTTCCCTGTTTACTTTCATTCCCAAACATCTGTCATTAGTGATGTGATTTCTGCAATCCTTTGATATTACAAGTGGCCTCCCTACCACAAACATCAGAAGCAGAAGGTTTAGAGGCGTCAGAGAGACATGACTGAAATGGCAATATGCGCCAGGATATTTGCTCCTCACTGGTGCTCCCTTTAAGTGCCTGATTGGGCCCACTTGGTGGGGTTCAAATCAGAAACATTGAAAGAAAATGGACTTGCAATATATGGGATGTAAGGTCTGCTGCAAAGGACACGGGAGCCGCCACTGGGAAAGGCTGTCCTGTTTTTGTCCTCTTGCTCTCCCTCCCTGGTGTCTAGTTCTGATTGGTGTTTCCCCACCCCCTGAGCGATTGGCTGCTGTTGGCAGAAGCAGTGGGGACCCAGACACTGTGATGATGTCAGGATAAAGAGGAAGTAGAACTAGACCCACCAGCATTAGGCTCTCCATTTTTATGTTCAGAATAGAGCAGTTGCTTTGGAGGTCAACAAAAGAGGTTTAAAGACTGTCTCAAGGCAAATCTAAAAAAAAAAAAGTAGTATAAACACCAACAATTGGGAAACACTTGCTTGCAAGCGCTCCAATTGGAGAACAGCCTTTACCAAAGGTGTCATGGCCTTTGAAGACACTCAAACTCAGGACGCAAGGGAGAAACGTGCTAAGAGGAAGGCACGCTTGGCAAATTCACACTGTGATCAACTCCCACCCGGAAACCAATGTCCCCACTGTGGAAGGACGTGTGGATCCAGAATTGGCTCCACAGTCACTTACGGACTCATTGTTAAAACCGTGTTTATGGAAGACAATCTTACTCGGCTACGAGTGATCGCCAAAGAAGAACTAGACCCCCTGCCTTGTGGGACATCTTCAGGAGAAGAAAAGCTAAAGAAATCCAAGTGGAGTCCCTAAGATAGTTGGATGGCACCTTGAATGCCTCCTTCCAACAACTCCTGCAGCCAAGCTGGTGCCAAAGGTATTGCTCTGCTTTCCTTTGGACCACCTCAGCGAGGCTGAGAGGGGGGTCTTGTCATCTGGGCAGCCCAGGACCTCCATACGTACTGCCCAGGCTTGCACCCCAGGGAGGTCCAACCTCATCTCCCATCACCCCTGCCCATCGCGGGTTTCCTAACCTTCATTTTAAAGTCTCCCAGTGGGTTTGCTTTCTCATCGAGGAATCCTAAACTGGCTAGGAGACTGGCAATTTATTCATTTACCTAATTCCATAGAGTTCATATACTGCTTGATGGTAGAAATCCTCAAAGTGGTTTACAGAAAAGGATGAAACAGCAAGGTAAAAACAATCAACAGGTTCAAAAATAAATAAATAAAAACCATTGCAATCCATTCACATGCTTACTCAAGATGTAAGTCTTATTATGTTCAACAGAGCTTAATCTCTAGCAACGGTGATTAGAAATGGAGCCCAGAGGTGAATTTAAGGCAGTGAAACTGCTTTCACTACACTGGGGGCTGAGCTTAGGGGCTGCCGCAGGGCATCACAACTATGACATAGTGAATTGAGCTGAACAGAAGGCAAGGGAGGGGAGGGGGGTGCCAAATTTTGGCTTCACACAGGGTGCCGCTGAAAGTTGAAAGACCAAACTCCGCTCCTTCTGGAGCCTGAGTTCAAAATCAGGAAGTCCCTGGCTCGGATTGTGTCTCTGCCATGAACTCCAAATCCTCATTCTCTCCCCCCCCCCACTGCCCTTTTAGCCTCAGCTGAATCTGGGGATAATAAAAACCGACCTGTGTTACAGAGTTACTGCAAATATTAGAGCATCAAGATAATGCATGTGAAGTGCTATCTAAATGCTCCATATAATGATGATTACTCTTATTCAACCACGTAATGGGTAATTGGGATGGACAAAATAAGCTTTAAAATTAGAGGCTATTATATCAAAGCAGGGCCCTTTCTGGGAGCATCCTCTTGTCAAGTAGAAGGCAGGGCACAGGCAGCAGACATGCCTGAAGGGAAACAGCATAAGGTTATGCAAGAGTCCATAGGCTGCGATTCCTAGGGGCCCAGTGGCGTTGGAAGGGTGGAGCCTTGGGGGCGCTGGGCCCCGGGTTCCAGCTTGGGGGGGCCTGACACTTTGTGCCACCCCACCTCCCGTGAGTGCGACTCCCCAGCCGCCGCCCGGCAGCCCCACCGAGCCAGCTGCTCCCTTCCTACGCCACTGCCTAGGACTGATTTCTGAGGCTTGATCCCGGAACCACAGCAGCCGGGATCCGAATCCATGATCCCGCACTGCTTCTTCCCTCCTTGGTGATTCAGAGCAGCCCCGGCGCTCCTGGCAGCGGCGGCCCACCGCATCCTCCATCCTGCCCAAGTGCCAAGGGGCGGGCTTCGCCTTAACGGGCAGGGACACATTTGTCGTGATGTCACGACGCATACATCATGGAGTGACGCCCGCCCCGCCCCCGGGGGGTGCCGCTTGGCTTGCGGCTCCTGGCAGCCAAGCGGCTCGGTACGCCCCTGTAGGGGCCAAGGCATTTTCTGCCCCCTCAATGGTTTTCTGAAGGTGGGCAGGCCTCCTCAATGTTCAGAGGACATTTGGCTCTGCTCCCTGGCTCCTGTGACATCAGGACGTAACATCCTGAGAAGATGACACCTCAGCAAGAGTCTGTTATGCTATGTTTTGCCTGGGCATGGAATACTTCCTGAGTAAAGCTGCCCAAACCAAAGGGAGCAAGACTATGAGAGAATGTAGGTCAAAACAGATGTGACATTAGTTGCCTAGATTGGGCTTCTGTAGCCTTTTCTTAAACAAATGGGCAGAACGGCGGGGTGGGAGAGAGCCAGATTGGGACCATGGTGTGTGAGGAGAGAGGCTTTAGTTCTTTGTCACTCCCATGGGCAGAATCAGCTGCCCCATCCCTGGTGCCTTGAAACAGGAGAGAATTTCACGCCAGTGTCCAGTTTACAGGCAAACCCACCTCATTTGCTCTTTCTGAAATGCTACAAGAGGCGAAGCACAGCCATCTTGCAAAATCCAGATTTTGGAATGCAGTTGTCCGGCCAACTAAAGTGAGTTAAAATGTATACAATCAGATAAAGTGTGCACAAAACTGCCTATATTTGTGAAAATAACACACAAAAAGAATGTTCTAGGGCAAATTTCCATGCAAAAAATAAAATAAAAATGTTTATACAGTCATACCTCATGTTGCGAATGCTGCGGGTTACGTTTTTTCGGGTTGCGCTCGAGCCGAACCCAGAAGTACTGGAACGGGTTACTTCCAGGTTTTGGCACTCGCACATGCGCAGAAGCGCTAAATCGTGCTTCGCGCATGTGCAGAAGCGCCAAAACTCGATTTGTGCATGAGCAGAAGCCGTGCTGCGGGTTGTGAACATTGCGGGTTGCAAACGTGCCTCTCGCACAGATCACGTTCGCAACCTGAGCATCCACTGTATTAGGCAAAACTGCATGCAAACTTATCAGGAGAAAGTCACACAAAGATGCTGAGGACTTAACAAAAATTGCAAACTGAAATATGGAGAAATGTGAACGTAAGATTGGAAAAATGAGAAACTGGGAAATACTGAAATTGACAGATTCACCCATCCCTACATGTGTGTGCTATTTCCAGTGGAAACAAAACTCCTTATGACCCCTCAGCCATAACTTTGTGGCATGGAGAAATCATAGCTTGGGCTCCCAGAGCCAAGTTTGCCACTGACTGCCTAGTTTCATCAGCCAGAAGAAGAAATATGTCTTTTTAGGCTCTTGACGCTTTTTTCCTGCAACAAATCCCTTCAGAAGCTGGGATCAGGCAAAAGTGACCTGTCTCAAATATCTACTGAAAGAGAAATAATGTCTGCCTGACACTGAAAAGTTATAGCATGCCAGTCAATCGCCGTTTTTATGAAGCTGCCCTTGCTGTGGTCAGGGTAACTTGGCAAAGTTGTGTTCATCTCTCCTCTCCGGGGTCCTTCTGTACAAATGAAGGAATGGACTGAGAGGCATGTTTGCTTCTCTGTAGCCCAGAAGAGAATCAGGAGGGCAGAAAGGGGAGCGGGAGAATCGACGCTTGCCAATGTGAAGAGGAAAATGAATAAATAGGGGAAGCAACATGACCTTCTAACTTCCAGGGAAACACAATTTTTCGATTGACTTGCCTAAGATCCAGGACAAAGCACCGCCTTTCGAAAATCCCCACCAGGTGTCAATTTCGCCTTTGAAATACTGGTAACGTCCGGGAACATCCAGACATAGGGTAGCCCTACATATACCACACTCGCTAGCTAGCTTTCCCCATCTGTTAGGCAAAAGGCTACGTACAGCACTTGGGATTTCCAGTTGCTTCCATTGACTTCCACTTTGCTACAGTGGAGTTTTAAAGGCAGGGCAATGTGTTAGCTGTGTGCCATCCTAGGTATAATCAGAAATGCCAGTGAGGCTTTCTGCGTTTTGAAGGTCCGCTGTATATAACAAGCATTTGATGTGTTGTAGTGTTACATATGATACTCTCTCTGAGACCCCACCTTCTCCTCTTCCAAAATAAATCTGTGCAATGAAATTTGCATAATGTGCAACTAAGACATGCTGATTATGCAAATCATGACCACTAACTTAGCATACCTAATTTGTGTCATTTCCAGCAGGTGTTTCATCTTTCCTCTTTCCATGTACAGTCCAGGGAAAGGAAGGCGGGAGGGTTTTCTGACCTGGCTGCTCTCGTTGCATCCAAAGACGCAAAAGAAACATATCCCGGGGTTTGGGGCTAACTTTTCTGTCCCATCTCACAGCAGCACCATTTCAGGTTTGGTTGGCGGCGCAAAAAGATTTGAGGGAAGAATATAATCTTCATATTTTAGAGATGGTGATGACTTATACAATGTGGCCAATGCACTTAGTATTGTATTGGATGAGCAAAACGACAAACAGATACAGGCAGGTAGCCGTGTTGGTCTGCCGTAGTCGAAACAAAATAAAAAAATTCCTTCCAGTAGCACCTTAGAGACCAGCTAAGTTTGTTCTTGGTGTGAGCTTTCGTGTGCATGCACACTTCTTCAGATACATGAAGCTCATACCAAGAACAAACTTAGTTGGTCTCTAAGGTGCTACTGGAAGGATTTTTTTTATTTTGTTTCGACAAACAGATTGCAGTTGAAAGCTTGCAAGCTCCCTGGGGCAGGAAACATTCTCCCTTTTTCTCATGCCCAAAGCACCATAAATACCAGAGGTTTTCAATCCTTTTGAGTCCACGGCTCCCTTGACCAACTAAATTATTTCTGTGGCACCCCCATGGGGCTCAGGAGCCCAGTTATGTCACCCTTTGCCTGTAGCCTCTCACCTTTTTTTCAAACACCCACCCTCATGGAGTGTCCCCTCTCCTTGGGAGTCCTCCAGGGAGCTGCTGCCGCTGCCCCTGGTCTATGAGCTGCCTTCCATTTGCCCCAAAGAGAGGTGCCTCCTCACACTCCACAGGGGCCTGGGAAGCACCTCCTGGCCAGCCCCAGAGGCTCCATTCGCCTGGGAAACTTGTAGCTAGGGCTGCTGCAACAAACAGCCGTGCAACCTTTGGGAGGCGGAGATGCAAGAGGGCATCAGAGGAGGGAGGGAAGGCCAATGTTGTCTGAGGCACCCCTGACCATCATTCAAGGCACCCCATATGCCACGGCACACTGGTTGAAAACCACTGATGTATACCAATGGCACTGCATGGCAGCAATGTTCAGAACATCCCAATACTGCATTGACTATTGATATGATATAAGCCTTCCTCAATCCATTCTATCCATCAGCTGGCAGGTCCCCCAGGAGAACATAATGAAAAAGAAAGGAACATTTCTCTAGAGGGCATGGCGTTCTCAGTATCTGTTGGAGTCATTAGCTACTGTGTGCTTGAAATTTAACTGGATTCCAGCAAAGTGATGTATTTCTCTACAGTTTGAGGGCTAGCAGCACATGCATGAACATGCATGCACACATACACATGTTGTTGCTGTGTGTCTGAATGAATAGCCAGGTGGTACAAAAGATATTGGATTTTGTGATACTCCCAAATAACAAAAGTTGGCTCCAGGTTGAAGGGGCTGGGAAAACTACCCTTTGGTGAACCCCTGCTTCACCAGTGGAGACTTACCCTGTTGAAGTGGGCAGCAGTGGCAGCAAAGCTGAGAGCTGTGCCATCATTTTTATACTTCATCAGAGCCATTGCGGGACATTAAATTGGTGCCTTGACACAGCCACTCAACTAGGGATGTAAGAAGGCAGTAATTCTCTTCCAAACTGTGTTTGTCACAATCAGCATTGTTTCCATTCTGCTGCAGTTTAGTTTCTGCCAAATACCACATTATTCGTCTCACTGTCTACTATTGAATGTAAGTTTGTTAATGTAGGTAACTATTTACATAGCGTACACAACTACTTATGTAATTTCATAAATTACATTCATTTCATCGTAAAGGAAACATTGAAACAATGTAAAAGAAGTTCAGTAATTACATATCATTTGCAGACTTAAAAACAGCAGCAATGTGAATGTATACCTATTGCACTTGCTTGACTGATTTGTATGGCTGACCACAGACAAACATGAGAACAGCTGCAATTTATGCTTCCTTTTCTCAATTCATTGGAATTCTCTGACCAGGGGCAAACTTCGATAATCTTTCATAACATGGCACCCTGTGTGAGGCCAAAATTTAGTGCCCCAAAATGGATCTTCTCAATTATGGATCTTCTCAACCTATGTGCTCCCTTGGCTTGCTGCCTGGGGAGGGGGGACCACTGGCACTGCCCTAAATCTGGCACTGCTCCAACATCCTTTAACCCAGCACTGCTCAGAGTACTGGGTTGGTAAGGGGAGCCTAAGGAAGGCCTCTGCAGTGGTCTCACCCAGGAGTACTGGAGCAAAGGCACCTACCTGAAAATGGTAGATGTTGACACTCATGGCAACATAATGCACAAAAGTTGACCAGGCCCCTCACCCCCAAAGCTTTAGATACACTTAAAAAATGCAGGTGTCCAGTGTTTTTTTTTAAAAAAATATTTTTTATTAAAGATTTCCCATTGGTTTTAAAAATACATTTTATTTACTTATTTCAACAGTGAACTCTCATGTTTAAAAAGCTCCCCCCCTCTGTTTCAAGCTGGTTAGCCATATGGCATTGGGTACTGCTGTTTGAGCAGCACAAGTTCAATGCCCACATGCAAAACTCATCACACAGTTTTTTGGATCCTGGTTCTTCTTGCATACAGCAGATTATAGAGGAAACAGAGAGTTTAGTGCAGGAATATAGCCATACGGAGATGGGAGCCACGGAGCTGCTTACAGAGGAAAAGCCTTCTGCTATTGATTTCTCCAAATTCTGCTGGGAATTCTCTGTCAAAACGGCACAGCTTCCATCAGAGCAAAAAAGCCCATCTGTTCCCACCTCCAAGCCTTGCTGAATAGAAGAATAAAAACACAACAGGATGAGAGGAGAAATCCAGTGGCAAGGCAGGTTCTCATTTGGAACATAGGAAAACTTCTGGAATAATTTCTTTTTTTGGTGCCGATGTCAGGGGCTGGCCGGTTTCCGAAGCGGTGCCAGAGGAGACAGCTGACCTAGATAGGGCTCCGCTGACGCCCGAAGAGTTATTGAGGGTCTGGGATCAGGAACAGGCACAGCCCCTGCTGACGCCAGAGCAGGTAGTGCAGCAATGGGAGGAAAGCTCCACCAGAGCGCTAGCACAGCCAATGGGAAGGGATCAGAATATGGAGACCGAGGAGGAGTTGAGGCTTAGAGAGCCTACCGGAGCATCAGACACCACAAGCGGGGAAGGTGAAAGCGAAAGGGAAGGGGGAGCCGTAGGGCTGCCCAGGTCAAGGGCGCGGAAGCGGAAAAAGGAGAGGCGGAGACTAGGCTTTCCGAAGCTCCTATGCTGGGGGCGGAGCCGCAAATCCGTACTAGAAGGATCTGACTCCGAGGGGTCGGATGCATAATCGCAAGGTCTGGATTATCAATGTTATGAAATAAAGTGATTAGTTTAGCAGACTGCGTTTTGTGGATGCTTACTTCCGAGGAGACACCCATCCGTCTCACAGCATCCTTCTAGTCTTCGTCACCTCCTCAGAAGTAAAGCACAACCAGCATGAGCAGCGCGGAAGAAGCCGCAGCGTTAGCTGCCCAAGGAGCCGGCGGTGGAGGTGCCCCTACCTGGGAAGATAGAGCTCGTGAGCTAGAGGTACTGTACCGAATTAGTCAAGCCAGGTTGGAGGAGGCAAGGATCCACGCTGAGCAGGGCAGGAGTGCGCAGGCGGGCAGGCGAATCACCATGCTAACAAGCAGGTTTCAGGGCAAACCAGAACAGTACATAGGTTTTAGAACGGACATGCTATATGCCCTGGAACTACAAAAAGACTCATTTAAAAATGAGGAAGAGCAGGTCGGATTTGTAATTTCGCATTTTGAATCACATGCTCGAGATTGGGTGAGGCCACTGATTATGGCCAAGGACCCAGCGCTTCAGAGAGTAAAGGAGTTCTTTAAAGCGATGGACGCTGTTTATACGAGCAGTTCGGAACAGGAATTGGAAGCGCAGGAACTTTTGCTTTTGAGGCAAGGGAATATGACGGTGCGCGAGTACCAGGCAAAGTTTTTGTCGTTAACCCATCGTCTGGGATGGGAAATCAATACGCCTCAAATGATAGCGCTCTTTAAGTTAGGTCTGGCCGATGAAGTAAAAGACTCTTTGGCGAGGGGGGGTCCCTACAATGACATGAAAAGCCTCACCGAAGCAGCGATGGCAATCGGCATTAGACTGGAACTCAGAGACAAAAGCAGGAAGGAGGGGAAGGCGGGAAGGTGGTTCAACTTCCGCATTCCCACACCAACAGAGAGATCGGCTGGCGCGCAGACGCACCTCCCGGAAGAAACGCCCATGGAATTGGGAGGAGCGCGCGCGCGCCCTATTTCAAACGCAACGGTTGCCAAGGGGAGTGACACGCAAGGCGGGAAGGCGCCCAGAAAATGCTATGTGTGTCACCAAATAGGACACCTCGCAAAAGCGTGTAATAAGAAAAAGGTGTGGCAAGGCATGACGGGGGCTGTAACAGGAGAAGGGGAGGAGCAGACGCCGAGGCAGGGAAACGGGAATGCCGGCTGGCAAGTCACGGGGACGGCCAGCCCGGCTCAGGAGCAGTAAAAGGTCCCCCCAGCAACGCACCAGAGACGCCCCCCCCCAGCCCGCCCGAGCACACCCTCCCCAACCCTCCCAAGCCAGGCATCGTGCTGGAAGTCACACTGGAGCTACCCAATGGCTTCACCATGCAAGTTCCCGCCTTGGTAGATTCGGGAGCATCGGCTGATTTCCTGGATATAGACTTTGCACGGCAGCACCAGCTTCACCTCCTGCCTTTGCCTGTCCCCTTGCAAGTCACCACCATTGATGGGAGGGAATTAAAAGGAGGGGCGGTCACGCAAAGCGCTCCACCTATGCGGATGGGGGTGGGAAGGCACTCTGAAGTTATTGCTTTCCACGTCACCACGTTAGCAGGCCCCCCCTTAATACTGGGGATGGGGTGGCTGGACAGACATGACCCAGTAGTGAGCTGGCATCAGCGCTCTCTAGTGTTTGGTTCTGCGTATTGCATGGAGAATTGCTTGCAGCAGTTCAATCCCAAGGAGCAGGCAAAGGCTGCCGTGATGCAAGCAGGGGAAGTCACCCTCCCTGCGCAATATGCGGAGTTTCAACAGGTGTTTAACGAAAGGGAAGCAGACAAGCTACCCCCCCACCGCCCCTACGACTGCCGAATCGACCTGGTGCCAGGAGCTCAGCTGCCACCGGGCAAGCTTTATTCAATGTCGGAGCAGGAGATGGCAGATCTGAAGGACTTCATTGACAAAAACCTGGCCAGAGGGTTCATCAGGGAAAGCAAGGCTGTAGGGGGCAGCCCAGTGTTCTGGGTGGACAAAAAGGACACCCCCCAACGGAGATTGATTTGTGACTATCGGATTCTCAACTCCCTGACCCTCCCTGTCTCCTACCCCATGCCGAAGATCGACGACCTGCTGGCGGCGGTACGCAAGGGCAGGATCTTCACCAAGCTGGACCTGAGGGGTGCGTACAACCTAATCAGGATCAGAGAAGGCGATGAGTGGAAAACAACCATGTTCACACCCCTGGGTGCTTATGAGTTCCTCGTGATGCCCTTCGGCCTCCAGGGAGGTAGTCAATGCTTCCAAGCGTTCATGCATCACGTGTTGGGACCCCTGCTGTACAAACAGGCAGTGGTCTATTTAGATGACGTGCTGGTGTACTCTCAGAACCCAGAGGAGCACGTGCACCACGTAAAGGAAGTACTGCAGAGACTCCAGGAACACCAATTAGCGGTCAAGCTGGAGAAGTGCCGGTTCCACACCACGGAGGTGGACTTCCTAGGCTACCGACTCTCAGATACAGGAATAGCCATGGATACCAATAAGGTGGAGGCGATCCTGCAATGGAAAAGCCCCAAGACCAAGAAGGACGTGCAGCGCTTCGTCGGCTTCGCAAATTTTTATCGCAAGTTCGTAAGGGCGTTCGCAGACATGACAGCACCAATTACGGACTGCTTGAGAGGCAAGAAGAAGTTTAAGTGGACGGACAAGGCGCAACAAGCCTTTGAAACACTCAAGAAAGTCTTCGCCTCAGAGGAGCAGTTGCTGCATGTGAACCCCAGCAAGCCCATCAGAATAGAGACAGATGCATCAGATCGAGCCATAGGAGCGATACTACTGCAGCAAGATCCAGCAAAGGAATGGCGGCCCTGTGCGTTCTATTCCAGGAAGCTGAGCCGGTCTGAGGCCAATTACGCCATTTGGGACAAAGAACTGTTGGCAGTGGTCGCAGCATTCAAACACTGGCGCCACTTCTTGGTGGGGGCGCAACACCAAATCCAGGTTCACACTGATCACAAGAACCTGGAGTACTGGCGCACGGCTAGAGTGCTCAACCAGCGCCAAATGCGATGGGCAGAGTTTTTTGCGGAATTCAATTTCCACATCCAGTATGTTCCTGGCGAGCAGAACAGCAGGGCGGACGCCCTATCCAGGAAGCCAGAATACATGGAAGATGAAGGACCTCCGGTGGCAAGGGCCATCTTCAAGCCTGAACAGTGGCGGTGTGGGGCGACATTGGGTGGTAGGGAAGAACTGGTGCGCCTCACACAGGCGGACGCCTTTGCCCAGAACAAACTGAGGGAACTCAAGGAGGGGAATCCCAGGGCAGGAGGGTTTGAGGAAAAGGAGGGGCTACTGGTGTACAAGGGGGCACTGTATGTGCCAGGGGAGGATATGAGGGCCAAAATTCTCAGACAGCTTCATGACAACCCCACAGCAGGGCACTTTGGGCAATTCAAAACCATGATACTGGTCACTAGAGAATTCTGGTGGCCAAAGGTCAGGCAGGACGTTAAGGACTACGTCAGGGGGTGCGAGGTCTGCCAAAGGGCCAAGGGGGAGAGAAGGGTACCAGCAGGACTACTGGAACCGCTTCCCACCCCAAGCAAGCCCTGGGAAGCGGTTTCGCTGGACTTTGTCACGGATCTCCCCAAGTCCAAGGGCAACACGGCTGTACTAGTCGTCGTGGATCTCCTGACCAAGATGGCTCACTTCATTGCCTGCCCCAAAGTGGTGTCGGCGGAGGAGACGGCCCGGTTGTTTATGCAGCACGTGTTCAAGCTGCATGGTATGCCAGTGAGAGTAATTTCGGATCGCGGCGCTCAATTTACCTCCCGTTTCTGGCGCAAGCTCATGCAGATCTTGAAGGTGCAGGTGTGTCTATCTTCAGCACGCCATCCTCAAACTAACGGTCAATCGGAGCGTGTTAATTCCATACTGCAGCAGTATCTGCGCTGTTATGCTTCCCAGCAACACAGCGACTGGAGTGACAAACTCGCCCTTGCAGAGTTTTCGTACAACAATGCTCAACACTCCTCGGCAGGCATGTCCCCGTTCCAGGCGATCTACGGCAGCCACCCCAGGGCCTTTCCGGGAAGGGAGGGGGAACAGGGGGATGGAGACGTGCCCGCTGCACAGAATTTCGCTGAGGAGTTGGAAGCATTGCACCAATTGCTCAGTGACAATTTGGAGCGGGCTAAAGCAGCCTACAAGACGGCAGCGGACCGGCACCGCAGGGAGGGGGACGACATCCAGGTGGGAGATATGGTATGGTTGTCCACACAAGGGCTGCCCATTCGCGGCAGGTGCAAGAAGCTGCAGCAACGTAGACTGGGGCCTTTTGAGGTAGTGGAGCAGATCAACCCCGTGGCTTTCAAACTGCAACTGACGGACGACATGAGGATTCACCCGGTGTTCCACAGGTCTCTCCTGTCCAAGTACAGGGAACCTCACAGGTACCAACAGGGCTACCAGCAGGGGTCGCAGGGGTTACCGATGGTGGAACCGGAACTCTTCAACGAGGCCACCGAGATTTTGGACTCCAGGTGGCAAGGGGATGAACTGCAGTATTTGGTAGCGTGGGAGGGGGAGCCAGCGTCGGAAAATGCATGGATCCCGGCAGAGGAAGTCACCAAGGAGCATCTGGTGTGGGAATTTCACGAACTATTCCCGCACAAGCCCAAACCATACCGTTGGCAACTAAGGGACGTGTTTCAGCCCACAGACTCGGAGGAAGGGGACTTCTGGGGTTTCCCACCATCAGGGGGGAGTGAAGGGTACCCAATGGTAGGAGAAGGGACCGAGAGTGCAGAACCCCTTTCTCCACCCATGGCCAGGGAGGATTGGGAAGACATGTTTGCCTCATCGTCCAGTGGCGACACCACAATATTCTTAGGTTTCCCTTCCTCCCCTGACACAGCAGACGAGTCTTGGGGGGAGCTGGGGGATCTAGCAAGGGACTCCGAAACCAATCTGCCCCAACCAGGTGTGCCTTTTCAGGAGGGGAAGGGGGGCTTGGAAGGGGGGATGGATGTCAGGGGCTGGCCGGTTTCCGAAGCGGTGCCAAAGGAGACAGCTGACCTAGATAGGGCTCCGCTGACGCCCGAAGAGTTATTGAGGGTCTGGGATCAGGAACAGGCACAGCCCCTGCTGACGCCAGAGCAGGTAGTGCAGCAATGGGAGGAAAGCTCCACCAGAGCGCTAGCACAGCCAATGGGAAGGGATCAGAATATGGAGACCGAGGAGGAGTTGAGGCTTAGAGAGCCTACCGGAGCATCAGACACCACAAGCGGGGAAGGTGAAAGCGAAAGGGAAGGGGGAGCCGTAGGGCTGCCCAGGTCAAGGGCGCGGAAGCGGAAAAAGGAGAGGCGGAGACTAGGCTTTCCGAAGCTCCTATGCTGGGGGCGGAGCCGCAAATCCGTACTAGAAGGATCTGACTCCGAGGGGTCGGATGCATAATCGCAAGGTCTGGATTATCAATGTTATGAAATAAAGTGATTAGTTTAGCAGACTGCGTTTTGTGGATGCTTACTTCCGAGGAGACACCCATCCGTCTCACAGCCTGTTGATTAAAAAACACCAAGATGAAGCTTTGTGCTAAGAAAGTTTGCTTCTACTGTGTTTGTGTCTTCAGAAATTATAATTGCCTTTAAAGTTTTATATTTGTACAAGCTGTGGAGGCTCAGGTCAGCGTCTGGAGCTGGTTTGCAACATATGGGGGAATACCTCACAATTTATGTAACATTTGATGCACACACTTCTTTTTGTCCTGCTGTGTTCCCCGGGGAAAATCACGCTTTAGTGCTCAGTCAGAGCAAATGGCAATTCAGGTGTCCCCGTCGCCCCCAAACTGCCATATGTTCTGATCCATCAATAAAGGCCAGGGATTTCCTTTGAAAGGAATGGGGCAAGGGGGAAATTGCTCGGACTCATCCTTTCTAGGCACAGGAAAAGCAGTAGTATAGATGAGGCCCAATAAAGTACAGTTTGTTCCTGGGACTGTTTTGGATTCTATCTGGTCATTCATATCCCAATGGTAAGACTGAAGCTAAAACTCAGTGGGTGGCTCTGAAAGATGCAGCTGGTAAAACATAAGAACAGCCCTGCTGGGTCAGCCCAGTGGCCCATCAAGTCCAGCATCTTGTTCCTCTCAATTACCAACCAGATGCCCATGGGAAGCTTACAAACCAGACCTGAGCACACCAGCTGTCATGAATGAGCCAGCTCCCAGTGAAGGTTTGCAGCCAGCTGAAGAAAGCAGCCAGGAACAGAGAGGGTTAACTGCCAGGCAGGGTGAGCATCGGCTAGGACCAACTCCCCCACCCCTTGGAATGCCGGTTGATAAGGGAATGGCTGAGAGCGGGCCAGAACCCAGCCAACGCTCTCGAGAAGTGCCAACTGGCGCGAACAGAGTAAGAAGCAGTTTGTCAGAACGGGAAGTGATTGGAGCTGATCCAATCCCTCCTAAGAGTCGACTAAGGGGAGGGCTGTTAGACCGGAAACAAAGCAAGAGACACAAAGTGAGAAAGTTCAATATCTTCTGTAACTGGAAGAAGTCTTCAGAAGGGTCATCTTGATTGATGATGGCAGAGGCTGTGTTAAAGCCGTCTGGATCTATCTGTTCGTTTTGACAATAAATCACCCTTTTTAATTAACTACACTCACTATGTGATCAAGCCGGGGACTGGACTCCTGAGACCAGCATTCTCTCACTTATTATTTCTAGAAGCCCACATTCAAAGGCATACTGCCTCCAACCGGTGAGGAAGAGCATTGCCATCACAGCTAGTACCTATTGATAGTCTCATCTGCCATGAATTTGTGTATATCACTCAGGCCTGCTTCACACATGCACTCACATCGTTTGCTTTCTTTGCACTAGATGACAGTACATTTGATGGCTTTCAGGTGAGCGTGGGACTGTTACACCCTTTGAAATGCATCATGTCTACCCAAACTGTACAGAAATTTACTCATGTATGTGACTACAGCAGCAAGAATGTTACTTGCCCAAAAATGGAAATAAGAAGAAGTCCTAGCAAAAGAAGAATGGATACAAAAGCTTGTGGAATATGCAGAAATGACAAAACTTACCGGAAAAATAAGAAATCAAGATAACAAACTTTTTTTAAAAAAATAAAAGAATGGAAATGGTTTATTGAATATTTACAAACAAATTGTAAACAGATAAGAACATTGGCAGAATTATTGTAATAACTTGCAGTTTCATAAGAGTATATTTAAATGAATAAATGAACAAATTAAGTTAATTTGGATATGCAGGATATATTAAAAATAAATTTAAGGAACTGCAGAAAGAGGGGGAAGGAAGTCAAGTTTTGAAATGTTAAATTATTGAAATGTATAAAATTGAAAATCATAAGAAAAAAAAAGAAATGCATTGTGTCTGAAGTGATCTGCGATGTCCCATTCCCACATGCAAGCCTTGAAGCTGCAGTCAACCAACTGTCATATAGGTGTGTGTGAACCTGACTCAAGTGTTGTGTAATCCAGGGATAAAAGCTAACAAGTGATATGCACTCAATATGTGACCTCAAGGCTTTCTGTCTCTGGTGGGCGATCTTCTTTAGGAGAAAGTTGGGTGGGGTGCTAATATTTTATAGAGCACCATTTTCAGAGGCGTTATCTATCTTCCCGCCCTCCAGCAGTTGGAGACTACTGATGTAAAGAAAGAAGCCGCCTGTGAAATCCACCATGTCCAGTCATATTCTTTAACTTGCAACTCACTTGTCGTTTCTCTCTGATCTAGTTTTTGCCCATTCTAGTTGACTGTGCCTGAATTGGGCCTGATTGATAGGGAGCGCTAGATCTCACCCATATCTGAGCAAGTGCAATCTGTACACACAAACAAAAGAACGCTTTAATTGCTCTCCTGTCTTGCTGGCTTTGAGAACCTGTATCTTATCAGCATGCTATTATCAGATTGAAAAGAGACAGAGCATGAGAGAGAGGGGGGGGAGAGGGAGGGAGGGAGGGAGGGAGGGAGGGAGGGAGAGAGAGAGAGAGAGAGAGAGAGAGAGAGAGAGAGAGAGAGAGAGAGAGAGAGAGAGAAATTGTTTTCTGGCTACTGCCTCACACAGCAAGCTACTTTTAGCTACAGATGTCTAAGTTTCCTGAGATTTTTTGCAAAAGGAAACTCATGAGCTGAAGGTGTAACCTGGCCTGGTGTGGACTACGTTGGTCTTTAGCACAGAAAGGGACAGGGATATACCACATTGATCCATGATAGTATGAAGCATTTGTATGTGTTGAGCCTGATAAAAAAAACTTAGTGGTCTGTCCTTCTTCCTGCAATGCTCCAGGCCCTGGCAATTGACTTCAGGGACCATTGGGTGGGAAACAAACCCTTCAGCTCTCGATTCAGATGCATGTGCCCACAGCCTTCGCTTAACAGTGGGATATCTATATTGTTTCCAGAGTTATGGCTCTTTGCCGTGCATTTTATTTGCATTTAAATCTGGTTATCATTGTCTCAGAGGAACATATTTTAGCTAGGGGGAACATTATACCTGAAGGTAAATTTTCGGAATATTTTATTTTAATTAGGGCAGCTTTGAATATCTGCCATATCCAGTTTTTGCACTGAACAAAAGCACCCTTCCAGAAATGGAAAACTGCTTAAAGAATAAGAGGACAGCCTCAATGGAAAAGTACTTTTTCAAACAAAATACCATGGAGGTAGAACATAACATTTGTGGCGAGTAGTCGTTGATAGGTTTGTCTTCCATGAATTTGTCTAAACCTCTTTTAAAGCCATCCAAGTTGATGACAATCACTATGTCTTGTGATAGCTAACTTCACATTGTGGGAAGAAGTACTTCTCTTGCTTTTCTGGAATTGTCCATTATTTACCTCCATTGGATATCCCTGAGTTCTAGCATTATGAGAGAGGAAGAAACACATTTCTCCATCTCCACATCTCATCACTGTTGCTATTAGGGTTTACTTTTCAAGATGACCTGGCCGGCCACCCATGGCATTCAAAACGCAGACAATCAGAGGTGAGCATTTTGACCACCAAATGATGATGATTATTTTTAAGAGCCCAATAAATGAATTTAGACGTGGATGAATACTTTATGCTCTGCTCTAATTTTCTTTCAATTACATATTAGATTGCTCAGGTTCCCTTTAGTTGTCATCTGTGTACAGTGGTACCTCAGGTTACATACGCTTCAGGTTACATACGCTTCAGGTTGAGAACTCCGCTAACCCAGAAATAACGCTTCAGGTTAAGAACTTTGCTTCAGGATAAGAACAGAAATGGTGCTCTGGCTGCGCAGCAGCAGCAGCGGGAGGCCCTATTAGCTAAAGTGGTGCTTCAGGTTAAGAACAGTTTCAGGTTAAGAACGGACCTCTGGAACGAATTAAGTACTTAACCAGAGGTACCACTGTATATATAAATAGGGGGGAGGGCTTGAGTTTCCTTCAGGCGTGCCGTATGCTTGCTGCTTTTCGAAACACATTTTCAGGAGGCTTTCCAAATCCTTCTCCCTGATCTATCGCTTGTCATAGTTGGCTCTGCGTTTTAAAGCAAACTTTTGGCAGCTAATAGATGTACTCCTTCAGTATTTACCCTGTGGAGATTGGAATATGTCAGCTCCCCAAAGTCGCCTGAATGTATCCCATTTTTCTTGGAGCCTGTCACGTACCCAGGTCAGTCTGAATATACACGAGCCAGGGCAGTGTATCCCAATTATTCTGACACCATCTATCCCTGCGTCTTTATTAAGCATTCTGGGAAGACGCTATTTGTACCTAGAGATTCTTGGCTCCTCCGTATGCTTCTTCTGATAAAAGATTGGAGCTTGATAAAAGAGGCTGTTGTCTTGTTTTGTTTGTGTGTGTGTTGCATCCAGCCGCTTGCAAGGTCCTGAAAGAAGTAGGCCCAAAATATTCCGGAAGAATCTGCTTTGCCAGTAAGCCACCATCAAGATGGCAGGGAGGATGTGTGTGAATATGGGTGGGTGTGTTGTAGGGAGATTTTGAGTTGCAGTACATTTTCTGTGTTTGGCATCAGCACACAGGGGGGGTTGAACTTGACATCATGGAGGAAGAACAGATAATTCAGCTGGGGGGGGCAGCAGCTTCTCTGTGTCCTGTACTTCTGCCCTCACTAGGGATGGGTGAATCTGTCACTTTCAGTTTCTCCCAATTTCTCACTTCCCCAGTCTTAAGTTCAATTCTCTACATTTCTGCATCAGTTTGCATTTTTCTTTTTAAAGTACTCATCGGAAGTTTCATGCAAATTTCTTCTAATATGCAGTTTTGCTGATATGCACACTTTTGCAAAGCAATGTTCCCTGATATGATTCATTTTTGTACATCACTTTCACTAAAATATGCATTTTTGCACACATTACCTGGCTGGAGAACTGCACTGCAAAATTCAGAAAAAGGTGAATTTCAGGGGATGGCTGTGTTTCAGAAAGTTGCCTTTACCTGTGAACAGATCTGAATTTTTCCTCCCTAAACTATAGAATCATAGAACTGTAGATTTGAAAGAAACCGTGAGAGTCATCTAGTTGAACCCCCTGCAATGCTTGAATCTTTTGCCCAAGGTGGGACTCGAACCCATGACCCTCAGTCTCATGCTCTACCAACTGAGCTAAATCATTCTGAACTGGAATGTTATTTGGGCTCATATGACACATAGCCACTGTTAACAGCAGGCTTCTTCGCTGGTCTTTTTCTTTTTTTTTACTCTGTGTTTTCCCGTTTAGGCTCTATTTCTTGCTTTTACCCTTAGCTGAATCCCAAGGGGAAACGAAGTCACAACCTTTCTGCTTGTAAGCTGATGAAATCTTCTGGGAAGAATCAATCTTCAGGAGAATTTGATCGAATGTAGTTGCTTTTATGCAAGGTTTTACAGAGCACCTTCTTTAAGCCCATCGATTTCTGCCCGCCTCCCGTCCTCCAAGGAAGAACAGCTCAAGCTGGATGATTCTGTGCAAACCCAGGCAAACATACTTGCCGATCTCATAACTAAGGTCTGTAGTTCACCATAATGCAAGAAGACAGCTTCTCTTTTGCCTCCCCCCCCCCATTTTCAAATTGGCAAATATTGGGAATGGTGCACACTTTTTAGGTTTTTTTTGGAGTGTGGGCGTCTGTCCAAGGATGCAGTTCATGCCGTAGAGCAGGGATGTTCTGTGTTCTGTGTTCTCTAAATCCAGAGCCAAACCGTTCTCCGAACCGCAAGTTTGTTTTGCTATAAAAATTACCAACCCCCGCACCCTGCACACACAGAGAAGCCAGCAACATAATAAAGTTGATACCTTTTACCAGCAGAAGCTTCCAGTCATGCGCCTAGGCATTATATGCCTACTAATCTAGCATCTATCTAGCATCTATTTATCTGGTTATTATCTATCTATCTATCTATCTATCTATCTATCTATCTATCTATCTATATCTATCATCTATCTAGCTAGCTATCATCTATCCTCATGTATGTATTGCACAACTTTACATTGCAACGCAGTGTGGAAGTAGGAAATCTCATATTCTAATAACCTGGAAATGTTCTTTCTGTCCCTAATGAGTGCAACGGCAGGCACACAATACGTCAGCTAACATTTGTTGGGGGTTGCCAAATAAAATTGCCCCATTGCAACAGTGGATGTCAGCATGGGGTGGTGGCACTCACCTAACCTCCCAGCAGTAGAGTGAGAGAGGAAGCAGCAAGGGGATGGGAAGATTGGTAGAAGAAGAAGAAGAGTTTGGATTTGATATCCCGCTTTATCACTACCCTAAGGAGTCTCAAAGCGGCTAACATTCTCCTTTCCCTTCCTCCCCCACAACAAACACTCTGTGAGGTGAGTGGGGCTGAGAGACTTCAGAGAAGTGTGACTAGCCCAAGGTCACCCAGCAGCTGCATGTGGAGGAGCGGAGACACAAACCCGGTTCACCAGATTACGAGTCTACCGCTCTTAACCATTACACCACACTGGCTCCACATGCAGTGGTGAAGCCAATGCAGGCCAGGTCCCATCCCACTGTCTGTTATTGCCTCGGGGCTTGGCTCTGGTCCTCAAGCAACCAGATGATGTACTGTGTGAACTTTACATAACTGCACAATGAAGGCCAATATAGAAACTTTGCAAATATTCCCCCCCCCCATATCCCACTTCATGACTCTCCCTTTAAACTGTACCACTCTGTGTTCCCCTCCCTTGTATGTTTCTTTCTGAGACCTAGTACGGTGGCCAAGAGCATGAGCTGTGAGCCAGGAAGCTGCTGGTTAGAATCTCAGCTGCAAATTCATGAAGTAGCCTCAGGCAAGGCACTTCTCTTGGAGTCTCAGCTCAGTTAGGTGGTGAGCATACTGATGCTTTTAACAGGGCTTTCGCCAGAATGCCTAAGATCATGGTTGCAAAACATTTCAAGCACTCCAATAGTTACTGCTAAACCTTATTACTCAACTGACTTGCAGCCCAATATTTAAACTTGTTCTTTGAAATCAAAATGTGAACCTCTGTTTTGCTCGCATTAGTCACACATGGTCTTATGGACCTCTTCTTCTCTGACAAACTGAGAAGTCTCTCTTTCAGATTCACTTTCATGAACTGGCTTCATTCCTCCAAACAACTCCTTATTCTGACTAGCCCAACCACATGGCATCTCTTACTGAGCATGTGTACTCGGCAGTAAGTCATACTATGTCCACCTACATCCTTTCTTCTTCTTCTTCTTCTTCTTCTTCTTCTTCTTCTTCTTCTTCTTCTTCTTCTTCTTCTCTGGACTCTCAAACTCTTCTACCTGTCTTGCTGCTCCTTGGTAGACTCAATCTAGAGAAGTCAGAGAAACTGCTGCTTGCCCTGCCCTTCCAACCACACAAGGGCATCTCATCCAGACATTACTGGAAATATCCCATCTCCCAAATCCATTGGCACATTGCAATGGCTGGGATCCGAAACCATCCTGTGTAGCAGAACCACATGCAAATGCCATACGTTTCAATTTCTCCCCTTCAGCCCCATACATAACTCAAAAGCTTTCCCAAAAAACTGAGGGTCCTCTTGAGCACCACCTCCACCAGCTAATCTCACTGAGAAGGGTGACATGCTGACTTGTATGTCAGAGGGTGTTTTTTTTAAGGTCAATATATTTCTGCATTTGAAAGAAACCAGGAACTTCCTAATAATGCAAAGCATGTTCTCAGGTTGTTGGTACTGACATCTAGTCTTGTGCTTTTTTTTTTTTGCTTTTTTTTTTTTTGCTAAAAGATCTGCTTGGAAGGAATACAAAGACACCTGCAACTGTGAACAGTTTTATTTATTTATCTGCTTTGCCTCCCTCTTTGTCAGAAGCCTTTTATCTCCCTCGTCTCTGCATTGGGTGATCCCGGCACCTGTCTTCAAATGCTTGATGATTCCATTGAAGTCGGGTATCAGTGACAACAAAGTGCTCTATTTAGTCACTCATTCATTCTCTTTGGGCTTTTGTCGAGAGAAAGCTGGGGGAAAAGGAAATCCATGGGGCTAGAGAGAGAGAGAGAGAGAGAGAGAGAGAGCATAGCTTCCTTCTTTGGTTCTAAAGTTGCATGGCGGGGCATGCTCTCATCCTATGAGCATTCAGCATACATAGGGATAGATCAGAGAGTCATAGAATTGTAGAGTTGGAAGGGACCCTGGGAATCCAAATCCCTGTAGTGAGGAGTATGGGGATTGAACTTGCGACCTTGGTATTTTCAGCAACACACTCTAACCAACTGAGCTCAGTAGTGATGAATCTGTCAGTTTCATCATGTCTCAGGAGGAGGAGTCTAGAGGAGCTGGGAGCTGGGGGCACTGTTATACAGTGGTTCAGTTCCTTTCTCCTGTGCCGTGTCCAGAAGGTGGTGTTGGGGGATGAGTGTTCAGACCCCTGGGCTCTCATTGTGGGGTGCCTCAGGGTTCCGTCCTCTCCTCCATGCTTTTTAATATCTACATGAAGTCGCTGGGAGAGATCATCAGGGAGTTTGGGCTGAGTATTCATCAGTATGCAGATGATAGCCTCTCTTTTAAATCAGAACCAATGAACGCAGTGAAAGTCTTGCGTGAGTGCCTGGAGGCGGTTGGAGGATGGATGGCGGCTAACAGATTGAGGTTGAATCCTGACAAGACAGAAGTACTGTTTTGGGGGGACAGGGGGTGGGCAGGTGTGGGGTACTCCCTGGCCTGAATGGGGTAACTATGCCCCTGAAGGAGCAGGTGCACAGCCTGGGAGTCATTTTGGATTCACAGCTGCCAATGGAGGCGAAGGTCAATTCTGTGTCCAGGGCAGCTGTTTACCAGCTCCATCTGGTATGCAGGCTGAGACCCTACCTGCCCGCAGACTGTCTTGCCAGAGTGGTGCACACTCTGCTTATCTCCCACTTGGACTACTGCAATGTGCTCTATGTGGGGTTACCTTTGAAGGTGACTCAAAAACTACAACTAATCCAGAACGTGGCAGCTAGACTGGTGACTGGGAGTGGCCACCGAGACCACATAACACCGGTCCTGAAAACCTACATTGGCTCCCAGTACGTTTCCAAGCACAATTCAAAATGTTGGTGCTCACCTTTAAATCCCTAAACAACCTCGGCCCTGTATATCTGAAGGAGCGTCTCCACATGCATTCTTCAGCCCAGACACTGAGATCCAGCTCCGAGGGCCTCCTGGTGGTTCCCTCACTGCGAGGAGTGAAGCTACGGGGAACCAGGCAGAGGGCCTTCTCAGCAGTGGCGCCTGCCCTGTGGAATGCCCTCCCACCAGAGGTCAAAGAGATAAACAATTATCCAACTTTTAGAAGACATCTGAAGGCAGCTCTGTTTAGGGAAGTTTTTGATGTTTGAAGTTTTATTCTGTTTTTAAGGTTCTGTTGAAACCCAGCCAGATGGGCAGGATAGAAATAATAAATTATTATTATTTATGATCTCAGTGTCCCATTTTTCCAGTCTCCAGTTGATCTCACCACATTTTGTGATTTAAGTCCTCAAAACATTGTCAGTTGTGTGCAATTTCGCCTAACACACAATTTTACAAGCAACTTCCCCTAACACGATTCATTTTCACACACACACATTTCTCTAAAACCTGCATTTTTGGACACCTTCTAGTTGGAGAACTGCATTGCCAAAATTTGGAGGAATGCAGATTTGGAAGTACAGTTCACGTACCATTTAGGGAAATGCAAATGAAGGAGGCTGTCATTAAATATGAACGGAATTGAATTTCTCCTCCATCCCGAACTGTACACACATTAGAACATTTGAAAGGGGCTCAAGCTTGGCACTCGCTCGGGCTTTTTTTCATTACACACTTTAAAACGCAGCGGTGGCAGAACCATCTTGAAAATTAAACCTGTCTCTTCACCTCTGCAGCTACAGATGGAGTTAGTCCTCATGAATGGCAAGTTATACACATGTGAAGAGAGAACGTACTGCTTATGCTCCAGTAATGCTCCCCTAATCCTTTCAGTGCTATTGACATCTGTGGCATGGTGCTTTCCTTAATGCCTTAATAGTCGGATATTTCTAAATCTGTCATAACACCCCAGGGCATCTAATTTGCTTGTTAGTAGGACATTTCCTTTTTACAAGCTCTGGCAAAGGCTGGGGGAAATAGTTTCACTTTTTAATTCCTCCTATAGATTGCTCATATCCAGAAGCTCTTTCTATATTGTGTCCACTGAGGCATCTGTTTTCGAATGAATGAGGGCAGCCGATTCAAAATTTAGCCTCCAGCCTTTTCTCCTCAGAATAATTTTTAAAGAGCATTTTTTTTTGTCCCTGAAGAAAATAAAAAGGGACTGTGAAATATTTCACATTGCAGAGAATTCCTCTCCAAAAATAGAGGGAGTCCAGCATTAACACGCTTAAGAAGGTCTTATTATTATTTATTATCATATTTTTACCACTACTCAGTCCATTACGCTTTCCTCCATTTTGACCAAAATGAAATCTCCTTTCCCACCTTGCTACCCCATGGTCCTTTGATGTCCTGAGTGAAAATGGCCTCCCAAAATTTTCCACCACAGTGCAGGTGACAAAATGGGAAGCGGGAAAATTTCACTGAATATTCTTGGGGAAGCGGCTGTCAAATTCTCAAAGATTTCTGAGAATAACAATCTCACAAATTTTCTCCTCTGAGAAACTTTTCCTCCATTTAAGGTGAATGGAATTATTTCATTATTAGTAGGCTAAGGGGAAGAGGACTAGAAGAAATGGGGGTCAATTTCTTCCTTCAGTGGTAAAATATGTTAGGATCCATGGTTGCACTCAAAATTCTTCACCCTATTTGCAGATGGCAACTTGGGAAAGGGATTTCACAGATCCCCCCCCCCCAGGGGCTCCTGAAATTCTCTAACAGTTTGTGGGGAGGCAGAAAAAGGATATTACCATGGAATGCATCAGAAAATTCATTTCTTTCCTTTTTTAATAATGACCTTCTTTTTTACAGATTTTTAAAAATAACATTTTTTGAAACAACAACAGATTCCCTTCTGAGAAATTTCAGCTCAGTTTGCAAGATCTCCCCGTTCCCCATCGAAAAGGCTGGCCTTTGTCTTTCTTTCTTTCAAGTAACAGAGGTCATATTCATCTTTGCTTTTTATTTTAACAGATTGTGTCCCTGGCAGGAGGTATCCTCTTGTTTTTAAAATAAATTCTTAACAGTTTCAGTGGAGGCCTCCTACGGACCAGATTTCTCAGAGCAAAACTAACAAGCCCTGTTTCAAAGAGGGAGAGTGTAGAGGGAAGGTGAACAGTAAAAGAATCATATGTGGAAAAGGATAACCAAGTGTTTAACCAGCTATAGAATGTCGAGATTAAACTGCAGCTATATTCAGGGGATACTTTTGTATTCCTAAAGTTTCCTTACACATAAATTTTTGGGTTTTATATACAGTCGTACCTTGGAAGCCGAACGGAATCTGTTCCAGAAGTCCGTTTGACTTCCAAAATGTTCAGAAACCAAAGCACGGTTTCTGATTGGCTGCAGGAAGCTCCTGCAGCCAATCAGAAGCCACGGAAGCCCCTTTGGACGTTCGGGTTCCAAAGAACATTTGCAAACCGGAACACTCACTTCCAGGTTTGTGGTGTTCAGGAGCAAAAACGTCCAAGTACCAAGGCGTTCGGGATCCACAGTATGACTGTATTATCTTTCACACAATGTAAAAACCACTTCTGGAAATCTAGCAGAAGTTTAGAACTCATTTCCATGTTGTTTACAGGGGGGGGGGAACCCATTTGCAACCCCATTAACTCAGAAAATTGCTGGAGTTCTGTGTTGTAATCTTCCCATGGTTTTCATGGTCACACCATTGCTGCTCACACAACAAAATGTGGTGCGGTACAGTTCTTTCCTGCTGTTTTAAATGTAGCACAACGTGGCAGTATATTGATGAAGAAGCCACAGTTCCATAATGCAACAGTATACAAAGAATATTGGAATTTGGGACAGAGGAGCTGGCATTATAACTAGGAAAACAAACACAATGAACCCCAGGACTGAATGCAGTCTAAATTGCTTCTTCATTTTGGCATGCATCTAAAGAGCTTCGAATCTAGCATTCAGGTGGAGGCTGACAGGCGTTGGATGAGAAAGAAGAATCCAGGATATTTGGGGATAAATGTGTGGAACCTCCACATGCAGAAGCAGTATATCCCTAAATCTCAGGTACTGGGAACAAGCTTACATCTTCTTAGCTCAACTCATCCTCCCCCATAGCTGCACCAAGAAATCAAGAAATGATCAAACTGTTATGCATTGCAAAAAAATTATTTTTATTTTTTATAAAACCCACACACCAGAGATCCCTAAAGCACTATTAGTTCAGTTTTCCTTAAAAGGTAAAGAAAATGTACATAAAACTGGTTTTAAGTATATAGTTTTTGAAAATCCTCCAAGTTAAAATCATCCCATCATATACTCATTCTAAGAGGAGGGTGCAGTTTTTCAGATCAGAACAGCTTTTGCATAAATGAATTTTACTCTTGGTACACATTCATACAGGCTCATTGTAAAACCTTTATGACCCAATTATGATGGGGAAAACACATAAGAAACAGCAGGGAGGCAGAATAAAATGTAAGCCGGTCCATCAAAAAAACTCCAAACAAGGATAATGAAAAAAAAAGTTTTTTTTATAAGGATTACCCCATTGCAAAATAAAGGTCTGGCTGTGTGTGTGTGTGTGTTTAACTGCAATATTTCAATTAATCAAAAATAGGGGGGGGGAGGAAAAGGCTCTATACAAACAAAATAGCATTCAAAGAAGGAGAGAAACAAGCTAAGGGAGGAAGGGAATGGAAGACGGGTTGTTGTATTTCAGGCACATGAAATAGAAGAAGAAACTCTGCACTAGTAGGGTGTGCTATTTTAGGGGGTGAAACTGGTTTTTGTTTTGTTTTTTGCAAATTTCTTCAGTGAGAGGTCTTAAAAATATGTTTTCCGATTTGAGGAATTCAAATCTGCTATTATTTTTGTAAGGTAAGGTAAGGTAAGGTAATGTTTATTACGGCCATTGGCCCATAGATATACATTGTATTACATCCAGAGAAACAAGACAAAGCAAATGCAGATAAAAAATTCAAAATAAAACAAACAACAAGAAAAAATTATACAATAGAAATAAAATTTAAATATTTAAATAAAAACTATGTAAAACTATGTACACGGTAAAAACAGTAGAAACCATTCGTATAAAACCAAAATCAAAATCTGAATTTAGATCCAGCGGAAACAGATTGAAACAGTTTTATTTGTAACCCTTTAGGTTTAGCTACGCTGGTTTTTGAAATTTTTTGGGCTTAAATAAACTAACAGACATCTTGCAGTGATCCATTTCTCTTCTTTTGAGATAGTACATTTATCAGAAATCTTGCAACTGCAAGGGATCTACTAGCATCTTCATCGTTCAGAAGGAATATTACTTTTGCTTCCGGGATTTCATCAGTAATATTCACAAGATAGGGGGTTAGAAATTTGGCCCGTGCAGCCGAGTGCAATGGGCAACTGAGAATTATATGATGTAACGATTCTGTAGCTCCGTTTTTGCAGTCGCAGAGAAGTGAGATCTGACCATTTGAGAGTCTATTGCCCATAACGTTTGATGGGAAAGCATTGAATCTAGCCTTTATAAAAGCATACCTGTGTGACGCCACAGATAGAGAAGTTAAATAAGATGGAAATTTCGTTTGTGGTACTAAGCCAAGGTTTACCGGGGAGCAGGAACCACCCCCTGTTGCAATATTATATTGTAGATCTATCTCTTCTAGTTTGAGGGTTATAATTCTCTTGGCTGCAATTAAATCCAAATTCAATACTTCCAAAGGGGAAAGGCCGAGGGACACAAGTTTCAAATGTATTATTTTTGCCCAGGGGCTACAGAAGTTGTCTCTCCAGATACATTGTATTAGGTGGAGATTTGGGAGTTTGTGCCATAATGTCAGCCAATAACAGAGGATTCGTTTCCATAATGCATTTTCTAAGGATGTGAGGTTTAATTCCAGGCGAATAGCCGAATTACTCACACATCTGGGTAGTTTTAACAACATCCTCAGGAACTGGTTTTGGATTACCTCCAGTTGGTTTAAATTTACAAAGGTCCCCCATATTGGGATCGCATATGCAATGGTCGCGATCACCTTGGCGTTAAAGACTTTTAGCACAGATGGGATATGGAAAGCCCCATCTGAGAAGAAAAATCGCAGTGTCGCGAGAGAAAGTGCCTTGGCTCTGTTTGAGACATACTCAAGTTGGGCCTTCCAACCCATGTTATGCTGTAGAAAAACTCCCAAGTACTTAAATTTGAAAACTTGGTCGATTGCTTTCCCATCTATTCTCCAGTTGTACATTTTCCGACTCTTGGAGAAAATTAGAACTTTAGACTTGGCATGATTAATTGTAAGAAAGTTTGTTTTGCAATAGCAATTAAAGATTTTTAATGCACGCCTAAGGCCGACTCTCGAAAAGGAAAGTATCGCTGCATCGTCTGCATAGAGTAAGAGGGGGCAACGGTAGTGGGCCAGGCAGGGAGCGTGTATTTTTCCTTGGGCTTCGATCAAAGGAGCCCTCATATCGCTTATAAATAAATTAAAGAGAAAGGGGGCAAGAATGCACCCCTGGCGGACACCTCTGTTAATGGGTATTGGATTTGTAAGGTCGCCGGCAGGAGTGATCCTCACCCTGGCAGCAGCCCCATCATGCAGTTGAGTTATCAACCACAAGAGCCTTCTGTCTACTCCCCATCGGGCTAGTTTTTCCCAGAGTAATCCCCTGGGTATGCTATCAAAGGCGGCCTTGAGAACTGCTATTATTTTTGTGACTGGGCAATATTTAGCTGGGTAAGTCCATATTTGATGAGGAAGCACATAATCTGCTTTTGGAAAACCATCACCTAGGTTATCACCTCAACATCGGAAGCTAGCATGGCTTATATTTTAACACCTGCTGGATCCAGGGGTTAGAAGGATCTTGCATACAGCCAACCTCCCTCCACCTCAAACTCATAACAATATGCACCAAATAGAATTGGAATATTTATTTACCACAGAGACTTAGGGGAAGGGACGCCCATCTGTCTAGGTTCAATCACGCCACTGCCAGGGTGTGTTTGTTTCAAAAAGTTCTCAAATTGCAGCAGGGCATGCTGGGAAAAATAAGTCACAATCCTTATCCTCCTCTGCTGGGAGTTTGGGGCCTGCAGGGAAAGTGGAACCTGGTTCTGATTCTTGACAGGTCCAGGGCAAGGCAAATCAGTACCTTGGACAACTCCCAATGGGCACTACTAGCTCAGTTTGGTAAGATGTCTCAGGAGTCACTGGGAGCCAGAAGAGGAGGAGGAGGAGGAGGAGGAGGAGGAGGAGTTTGGACTTGATATCCTGCCTTTCACTCCCCTTAAGGAGTCTCAAAGCGGCTAACAATCTCCTTTCCCTCCCTCCCCCAGAAGGCTGCCAAGGCTTAATGTTCAAACAGTTTTGCCCCACTGGGAAAACTGTTTGCAATTTTTTAAAAAAATGTCCCTGCATAATTATGGTGCAGGAGAGACTGCGTGGGAATCATCTCTCAGACCTAGAAAATGGTGGCAGGAGGGTGAAGAGGCTCCCCCTTGATTGGGGCAACTGCTTGATCACCTCAACCAGAGACATCCTCAGACCAACATCTGAGTCCTGCATCTGGGAGACTTTGAGGCAAGGAACATGGCAAACCTCCTTACTACTGGGCAAAATAGCACAGACAACCATGCCTTACCAAGCTGTGAGATGAGAAAGTAGAGCAGTTTGGTTATCTACACTTGCTCAATGATTTGCCCATTAAAAAAAAATATATAACATGGGTTGTATGTATAACCTGCAATTACTTCCACTGTAACAACCCCTCCTATTCCCAAATGATGCCTTCTCATTTATTTTAATATTGTTTTGCATCAGAGAGCCAGCATATTGGTACCTATCTCCTCTGCTCACTAGTCTCATCAGAGCCTTTGGAGACTTGGTTTCCTGCTGTCTTCCTTTTTTATTTATTTTTTGGACTTCTTCTTTATATGATGAATAAATTCAACAAGTCCCCAATAGGGGAGGAGAGAATCTTGAGAAATTATGGCTTAGCATACATGGATAGAATGACTGATTTTCAAAATTGTGTTTGCAAATCATGGTGATAGAACTACCATGCTTGGGGCTGCAGGTCATCAAGGCAGCTCATCTGGTTATGAATTCAGCCTGCTGTACTTAGCTGGCTTACCATTGGGTGTCACTGTTTATCCTCTCAGAAAGTTTTAGCCTGCAATCTTTAGCATCGTAGCCTGCAGGAAATCACCTTGTCACTGCCCTGAGATGTGGATTTTAGACACTTTGAAAGAGATTGGTCCATATAGCCTAGATCATGGTATTCTGTGAGCAAATGGGAGGAGAAAACCCCCAAGAAATGCCATTGTTGTCTGTAGGACAAAACCAAACTGAAGTTTAGCCAAAGATATCCAAATATTTCTTTTGTGAGCTAGACATGTTCCTGCTATATAGAGGAATCTGACAGCCCAGCTGATAGCTTGTGAGTCATGAAGTCTATTTAAAGCTCCATTGGCTGAAAGATCAGAATGGTGGCGGCTGCAGGGCCATTTATTTTATTTTGGAGAATTTATAAACTGCTTAATCCAAGGATACCTAAATGGTATACATAGTACCAGAAACACTGCCCCTAAGTTTCTGGAATAAGGATATCACTGCATTTCCTTACTAATGTTTGGAAAACAAGGCCCGACAGAGGTTTTCAGGTAAGTTCATAGAATCTGAAAAGTGATTTGCTATCATTTCTACCTGTCACTGTAGTTTGATATATTGCTTGTTGTTTTCTTTTGTTTCAGTGCTGTATCTGTCTCTGAGTGCTCTCTCTCTCTCTCTCTCTCTCTCTCTCTCTCTCTCTGTGTGTGTGTGTGTGTGTGTCTGTCTGTAAACTGCTTGAATTATGGAACAGATGGCATGAATATTAAAACAGCAGTCTTTGGAGAATCATGGATAAAGCCATATAACCTTACCGATGAAGGTACAATCCTGCCTTATACTCAGGACCGGTGCTGGCAATTTTGGTGCCCTAGGTGAGGGGGTGGGCCATGTGACGTCATTACGTATGATGCACGTTGCGGAGCGGTGCCCTACCCCCTGCCCTGCCGGGTGCCCCTCGCCACCACGGATTGCTTGCTCTGCCATTGGTTGGGGCGGCGGCGGGTGGCGGCGGGGGGCAGGCTGGCCAGCGCCCCCTCCATTTTGGCGCCCTTGCCGCCGCGGTTTTCGCCCCAACCTGCTTGCTCCGCCGCTGGTTGGGGTGGCACCGGGCGGTGGCGGGGCAGTGGGGGGCGGGGGGCAGGCTGGCCAGCGCCCCCTCCATTTTGGCGCCCTAGGCAACTGCCTAGTTCGCCTAAATGGACGCGCCGGCCCTGCTTATACTGAATCAAATCATTGCTACTTCACACACACTACTGTCTTTTCTGACAGGCAGTGGCCCTGCAAGGTGTTAGGAGAATGTCTTTTCCAGGTCTCTGTTGATTAATTTTGAAGGGAGGGAGAGACACCTGCTGGACTTTGCTATTATACATGGAATATGATTTATGTGAGAACGCACAAGAAAACATCAATGAAAAGGGCCTTTTCCAGTTCCTAGACACAATCTGAAGCTCGATACGCCTTTAGTTTCATTCATATTTGACCTTTGGGGAAATGTCCCCTTGATCTGATATGCCTCACTTGCCGTGATTTAGCATCTTGTAAATGGTGGCAGGATGTCTTGTATTCTTTTGACCATGTTGTCATGTTAAACTGATCAGTTGGCACAGCCGTTACCGCAGCCTTAGCGCAGCTGTAGAGGTTGGCTGCATCATGTCATTGATTCAGCCATTTAACTGAATGCTCACACATAAAACAGAGACGGCTTCACATCTGGAGTTTAGCCACTTTAATTAGATAAGGGATTATGAGCATC
The DNA here is from genome assembly GCA_034641385.1 of Darevskia mixta. Classification (NCBI taxonomy): domain Eukaryota; kingdom Metazoa; phylum Chordata; class Lepidosauria; order Squamata; family Lacertidae; genus Darevskia; species Darevskia mixta. Next base: position 53,690 of record JAWWNH010000027.1, read on the forward strand.
TAACTCACTCTGAATATTGACAACCACAGCAACAGATAGCCTTTTATAGTAGCTTGTGCATGATGCATGATTCTAAACAGAATGTTTAGAGTTGCCAACAAGTTGCAATTCAACAATTATTATTTTTTTTTTAAAAAATGCTGCATATGATGGATTCAGGGTTTTCAGATTTGTTTTGGAAGCCCGGTTGAAATTACAGGGTGCCAAAAAGAGGTCTGAAAAATGGATTGTATTGATTGGGTGGGCAAATCTTAACTCTAACCTGAATTGATATAAGGCACTTTCCTTTGTTGCTAAATCAGGGATAGGGAGCAATTGGTCCCCCAGATGTTGTTGAGTTCCATCTTCCATTGGCATCAGCCAGCATGGTCAGGGATGTTGTATGTTGTAGCCTAATAGGATTTGGAGGGCCAGCCATACATTAATCTGTGGAATACCATGAATTTATGTTAAAGCTTTCCTTGACCAACTGCTACTGGTCCAAATCAAATCAAATCAAATTTTATTACGGTCATAGACCAACATTTAAAATCTGGAAAGTGCTTTACAGAGCTAAAAGAAATTAAAACTCAGAATGAATATAGCAGTCTAAAAATTTAAAAGGGGCTAAAAATATCCAAGAGGAGGGTCCAGCTTGCCTTTTCCCAGCTTCTGCTCAAGGTTTTCATTCCATTCCCGAACAGAAGAGCTGCTACCCACAGCCCAACACCAAGTTCAATACTCCGCTGACTGGTTTGTTCTGGGAGGGTAGACTGTGCCTGCAGATCTGCGTGCAGAATCTAGCTACCATCCTGGTTATCTTTTGATCTTTGCCTAGTAAAAGGGCATTTAGTTTGGTCTTATCTGGAAGGTCAGCTAACCTCTCCAATAGGGGGGCAATGATGTCTCTGCGGGCCTTGTCGTAAAAAGGGCATCTAAAGAATAGATGCTCGGGGCTACCTACTTCCACCAGTGAGCAGGAGCAGAGTCTCTGATTGTATGGGATCTTTCTGAAGGATCCTAGCAGAACTGGCGAGGGCAGCGCCGAGCTTCGGGCAAGCGTAAAGGCTCTTCTTGAGATTCTGGATTCAAGAAAGAAGAGATACGCTGCCGGGGCAGCAACGTATTTCTCGTTTTCTTGCTACTGCTCCATGTTCCATCTTTCTTGCATGACCCTGCAGGTGCAAGGAAAGTTCTCTGCAAAAGTCTTCTGCAAATTAAGTGGGGGAAAGCAATAACGTGTGATTTCTATAGTGAGCTACTGAAGGCAGGGAGCTTCATTTTCGCCTGGTTTGGAACCAGCTTTTTGATTATAGATGGCTTTATGGCATTATCTATCATTAAGGGCATGGTAAGAATGGCATTCTTATGTCAAGAATGTAACTTATTGTATCCATTTGTTTTGGCCTGAGACAAATGGGTACAACGTATTGCAACAAAACATCTGCTGTTTGCGAAGGGCTGAGTATTTCTTAACATCTGCCTAAGTAGGCTATGCGATGAAAAATGCAGCCAGCTTTGTTTACATTTTGAATGCAAACTAGTTACTTCCACAGCAATCCCTGCAGTTTCAAGCTGTCTAATTTACTAATCAGCATACGTTATATACGGTTGTGTAAACTGAGGGGTTAAATTAGTAGACATGGTATGTGTACTGTAAACATAGTAATCAAAATGTGCAAATTAAGAAGCTTACATATCATATTTAATTAGGACAGCTCTGATGATCACTCAGTATGATAGTCTCGAAATCTGTAGCTGTCACACACAAGACAGGTTCAAGGGAGGTTGCTCTTCGAAGGTCCCTAGAGTTGGGTGATGGTGGCTGGGCATATCTTTTCATGAGGGAGTTCTTCAGGGGTCAGGCTTGCAACCACCAATGAGGAGCAGAGTGGGCGATCAAGAAAGGCCAACAAACCCATTGTTTGTTTATTTAAAGCACTTTGATCCTCCTCTTTTGCCTGAATGGCTCCTAGAGCAGCTTGCAAGATCAGAAGTAACCCAGTCTGGGACCCCACCATCTAAGAGACATGACACAAAAGGAAAAAGGGATGGGGAAAGGGGAAAGGGGGAGGAAGAGAGGGGAAAGCAAGCTCAGGCACCAGTTCTTAAAGTGACTGTTCCTATAACAACTAGCTGAGATGGAAACAGTTCAGGTTGGCTAATTGAAATATACTCAGAGTCAAGTGTGAATTTTATGCTCTTTATTCAGCTCATAGTAGCAATGATTGAGTCTTTCCCCAAAACGTCTGCTATATATACACTATTTACACAATGGGCCCCACGTGATTGGCTAATTCCAGGCTACTCCAGTAGGCCAATCAGTTTGCAGATTCACTTTCTCCAGAAGTCTGATTGGCTGCTCCTGCAGGCCAGTCAGGTTGCTGATTCACTTCATCCAGGAGCCTGATTGGCTGCTCTTGTAGGCCAATCAGGTAACTGATTCACTTCCACCTGGAGCTGGATTGGGTGGCTCCTGCAGACCAATCAGACTGCTGCATTCTGGATCCTATTGTTTCTAGGATTCAGCTCAGTACATAACATTAATGTTTGGTGATTGAGGGAGGGCCAAAGGCAGCACGTCTCTCAGCAGAGGAAGTGGAGTACCCCTGCTTCTCTTCTCTACCTCTGCTTTGCAGCTAATGAAACTAGACAGAGCCAGTACGTATGTACGTATGTGCATGTGTGGCTGAAAATGTGCTTTTTGGTGCTTTTTTTGTTTTCTTTTTATGGGATGGCATCCAATTTCATTGCATTTGTACAACGTTGTACTTGTACTTGTACAATGACAATAAAGAAACCTTATCTTATCTTATCTTATGTTGTGACTCTTTACCTCTTCTTAACACAAAACAAAGATGTCTATTTTCCACTCGGTCGATAGGTATCAGCTGCAGTCTTTTCCTATGTTTCTGGGAAGGGCTAATATGAGAGTTCTTTGGGGGTGAATTTCAACACTTCATGGACTCATTTTAACAGAGTTGCCGCCTCTATCGATTTTAAGTTTTCACTTCACCCTCCTGCTGCAGAAATGGAGTTAAGCCCCCCTGTGCCAAATAATTGGTTTCTATCCATGTATTTTTTCCAGACTAGCTTTAAATGGCTAGGTGGTTGGGGGGGGATGTCATTAGAAAATCCCCAAACCCAGCAGGGGCTTACTTTCCTAAGTTTCTAGGACTGGTTTGGTAATGAAGGCCTCAGATACGACCTCCCTCCAGCTCCTTATTTCAGCAGGGAAGCAAGAACAGTGGTGAGAAAGCAAACTGCAAACACGTCAGGTGAGGGATGTTCAAAGAGCTCCATTTTCTGAGCATTTGGCAAGCATATGCGTGAGTGGCGGGGGCAAGAATTTGAAGCTTGGCAATGGGAGCACCCCTGCTTGAATGCTTGCAAGCAGAACTAAGATGGCCCAACCTACTGCTGCTTTTTCCTTGATTCAGTTTGCATGCATCCCACCTCTGCCTCCTCTTAGCGATGCAGGTGAAGGGGAGAGAAATTCACTCAGCTTGCTTTTTAATTCAAACCTATTTAATTTGCACCAGTTGCCTTAGTCTCGTCCTTGTAGAACTCAGCAGGGAGGAGGAGGAAGATAAGGAATTGCAAAAAAAGTGTGTAAATTAGGGGGAATTAATTTTCATGCACTTTCCCACCCACAAACTGATGTGGAAATGGGGTGAACTCTACCCTAGATTGGAAAAGAAGAAGAAGAAGAGTTTGGATTTGATATCCCGCTTTATCACTACCCGAAGGAGTCTCAAAGCGGCTCACATTCTCCTTTCCCTTCCTCCCCCACAACAAACACTCTGTGAGGTGAGTGGGGCTGAGAGACTTCAGAGAAGTGTGACTAGCCCAAGGTCACCCAGCAGCTGCATGTGGAGGGGCGGAGACGCGAACGCGGTTCACCAGATTATGAGTCTACAGCTCTTAACCACTACACCACACTGGCCACAATAAATTTAGTCACCCATTCCTACCTCCAACCTCTTCTCCTTTCCCCAAGCAACCCTGCCAGTTACCTGAAGGAAAGAGAAAGGGAGGCAGTGGCAGATGTGAAGTGCTGTTTTCCTGCCCTGATGAGTTGTGTACATAGAGGGTTCCCCTTGTGATTGGGAACCCTGCCTGACCACAGTTCCCAGTGGCATTGGTCCATAAAGCTTAATGTGGAAACATGGGGTGTGGGCAGAGAGAGCTGGGCACCAGCAAACAGAAGCATAGCAAGTTCAGATGATCCCACAACCCACCTTATTCAGTGAATGCGCTGGGGTTTGTGTGAACGCAACTTAGGGTTCATTCTAATTTATCCCAGTTGGGTTGTGGTGAAGGTAACATCAGAATTGCCACCGAATTTCTGCCCAATGAGAAATGTGCATTGCTTGAATACCCCAAATAGCACTCAATCCTACATATGCACAAGATGAGGATATTTGGGGGAGTGGGCAGGAGAACCTCAAGGCTTGCAGAAGTACAAAACATGTTTAAGGGAGGGGGGAACCCTACACGGGTGTGTGAACCAGCTCAACGAACATGCCCAGTGTTACAGAACACTGATTGACTTTTGAGAAAACTGGAGGAGGGTGGAACAAATGGAGTATCCTGGAAAGGAGGGGTGCCAACTTGACTAAAATATGGGGGAGGGCAGGTAAGTCCTGCCCTGCATAATCAGTCACATGGCATGGTGCACACACCCCCTTTGAATGGCAATACCCATCAACTATGGGGGAGCCTGGCCCTGTCAAATATTTTATTGGGGGGCAAGGAACCCTCAGCCAATAGGAGTTGGCTCCTGCACTGGAAAGAGGCATCTTATGCAAACTGTGATCCTGAGCAGGGGTACTCCACATTGCAACATGCCGTTTGAGCCACCATTTGTCTAGAAAGGCTTCAGACCTGCTTCTAGAAAAGGAATGGCATGTGTGGTGTGACAAATGGCCCGTCCTGAGATTCCTTGTGCACCTCCATGTCCCCCGAAGTTTCCACTGAGCTTTGCGGAGCTGTTAAACTCTCTGGTCTAGAGAAGACACTGGAAGTGCTCCTGTGACGTTGGGTGAGCTATTTGTCTCCTTCAAGCAAATCGGCTCTCTGCTATCCAGGTTAGCTGAGTTCCCAGCTTCAGTTTGAGCACTCCTGTTTGCCTCACTTCTTTCTCTCTTGCTCAGTCTCACTCTTTTTTTCCCTGCTCAGCTGCTACTGCCTACGGCAACAATAACAACAGCAGGTGTTCTTGGATTGCTCACAGCTGAGCCCTTCACTTTGCCAAGCAGAGATGCTAGGGCAGATTTCATGCTGCTCCTAGTGGCATCCAGAGAAAAGGATCCATTCTGGAGTGCGCATATATATATATATATATATATATATATATATATATATATATACATACACACACACACACACACACACACACACACATATATACATACACACACACACACACACACACACACACACACACATTCCCTCTCTCTCTCTCTCTCTCTCTCTCTCTCTCTCTCTCTCTCACACACACACACACGTATGGGCCAAATAACAAGGCAAAGTGGGCTGTCTCAGGAGTATCTCCACCCTCCCGCAATTCAAAGTGTGATGCCAAGATTCCCTGAGTCAGGTTGCTCCCCAAGCTCTGTATTTTCCTATATAATAGCTCTATGTTTCTCTAAGTCAATGGGCATTAAGTGAGGCTGTCAAAAATGTTGCTTTTTTGTTTTCTATCTGACTTCCTGTGTTTGCCACTCTGAGATATAGGTAATTAGATTTTTTAAAAAACCCCAAACCCTGTGCATTTACTCAGAAGTAAGTCAAAATGCTTGCAATTGAGGGGTAGGGTCATGGATTTATATTTGGATGTCTTTTTAAAATACTGCATAGAGGACACCTTCTAATAGAGAACTACACTCAATAATAATAATAATAATAATAATAATAATAATAATAATAATAATAATAATAATTTATTATTTGTACCCCGCCCATCTGGCTGGGTCCCCCCAGCCACTCTGGGCGGCCTCCAACAGATATTAAAATACATTAAAATATCACAGGTTAAAAACTTCCCTAAACAGGGCTTCCTTGAGGTATTTTCTGAATGTCAGATAGTTGTTTATCTCTTTGACCTCTGCTGGGAGGGCGTTCCACAGGGCAGGCGCCACTACCGAGAAGGCCCTCTGCCTGGTTCCCTGTAGCTTTGCTTCTCGCAGTGAGGGAACCGCCAGAAGGCCCTCAGCGCTGGATCTCAGTGTCCGGGCTGAACGGTGGGGGTGGAGACGCTCCTTCAGGTGTACAGGACCGAGGCCGTTTAGGGCTTTAAAGGTCAGCACCAACACTTTGAATTGTGCTCGGAAACGTACTGGGAGCCAATGTAGATCTCTCAGGACCAGTGTTATGTGGTCCCGGCGGCCACTCCCTGTCACCAGTCTAGCTGCCGCATTCTGGATTAATTGCAGTTTCCGGGTCACCTTCAAAGGTAGCCCCACGTAGAGCGCATTGCAGTAGTCCAAGTAAAGTAGGACACTTGGCCATACTCATGCTTGCTGCTTCATCCCTCCCTCTGCTGCAGTTAGTGGGATTTTTTTTTTAAGAATGTTTTTTGTGCACCAAGTTTATAATATAGTGGACCCATAACTGTCTTTCGAGAGCTTTTGAAAAACCTTTTGTTTGGGGCCTTAAGTTGTGGGGTTGAGGGTCCCACAAGTTGTCCTTCTTTCATTAATCAGTTGACTCTAATTGACAGACAGTGGTATAATGGTTAATAAATCTTCCGGCAGAGGAGAGAAGAAATAATGATTGAGCCACGTGGAATAAATTAGCTGTCACAGGAGCTGCACTTCTATCAGCAGGTTTTGGTAACATTATCACATCCTTATTATCTAGGTTATGCTTCTCACAGCTGCAAACACTACAGGATAGGATTATAAAGACCCTCCAATTATATTCTTGGCTTACAATGCAATGATTCTGTTTTTGGCTCTTTTCTTTTTGTTCCGTGTGTTTATTGGGTAAAACGAATTACAGGACAATGCCTATAATTTTGCAAATGCCAGGGAAGTTATCAAAGAGAGATGGCACCAAGTCAGAAGCAGCATCTGGGATGAAAACTGTATCCTCACGGTGCGTGCGTCTTAAAAATACTTCCTGCTGTTTTCTCTGACCGTGTTTGAATAACCTCACAGGGTTATTGTCCCAGAGCTAATGCTAAATTTCAAAGGAACTAGCAGTGAAACCCTGTGAATGTTTAGTGTAGGTAAGTCCCACTGCATTCCCTGGGTTTACTCCTAGGTGAGTAGACATGCTCTAATAAGTGAGGAGGATTGTTGCTTAAGATGGACTCTACATGTATACAGCTGGGTAAAATAGTGGTATCCAACTAAATAGTTCCATTAGTGCAAGAATGCTTTGCTGCACAATGGAATTCCTCACCCTCTCCTCTCCTTATGCACCCACTGTGCACCCTGTAAATCTGCACTGGGGGATTGAAGAAAACCCAGAAAAAAATTAGGGGTCACATTGAGAAAGGATATGGCAGGAGCAGATTTCCAATTTCACATATTTGCTTATATAATCTGAATTGGCAGTGACTGACTAGGAAAGAGATTTGGGGGTTATGGTGGATAGCTCAATAAAAATGTTGAACTGGTGTATGGCAGTGTATTCTATGTTAGGGATCATTAGGAAAGGGATTGAAAGTAAAACGGCCCATTTCATGTCACTATACAAAGTTATGGTGCAAACTAACCTGGAAGACTGTGTTTGCATTTGGTCACCTCACCTCAAAAACAGTGTTGTAGAGCTGGCAAAGATTCAGAAAATGGCAACTGAGGTGACCAAAGGGCTATCCCTATGAGACAAGGTTGCAACTTTGGGGTTGTTGTTGTTTTAGTTCAGAGAAAAGGCAATGGGGTGGGGGATGATACAGGTGTATAAACTATGCCTAGTATAGAGAAAGTGGAAATATATTTTTTCTCCCTCAGCGTCATTCAATGAAGGTGGATGTCGGAAGATGCAGGAGAGGCAAAAGGAAGCACATCACATTGTGCATAGTTACGGTAAACTGGGATAGGTGATGGTCACTGACGGAAACATCTTTAAAATGGGATTATACAAACTCATGGAGAATAAGGCAATCAGTGGATACCAGCAGAAAATCAAATGCGTAAAGCAGTTGAATGTGTCAGGTCCTGGGATCCAGCAGATACTTCACCTCTCCTGCCATGTGAAGAAAATAGGAGACCATGTGGATGCCTCACTGCTAATATAAAAGGTAAAGGGATCTCTGACCATTAGGTCCAGTCACGGACGACTCTGGGGTTGCGGCGCTCATCTCGCTTTATTGGCCGAGGGAGCTGGGTCATGTGGCCAGCATGACTAAGCCGCTTCTCGCGAACCACAGCAGCGCACGGAAATGCCGTTTACATGTTAAAAATGGGTTTAAGCTTACCAGATTTCTGTGCTCATGTGTCTTTACTTGGTAAAACAACCATGATAAGAGATTAATGTTTTCATCCTTGAAACACAACTCGCCTTCTGCCCAGTATTGCCACCCTGGGCTCCTTTGGGAAGGAGGATGGGAAATAATTAATTGTTTTGAAAATGATCACCATGAGATAACATATGGAAATGTATTGAGCTGCTCAAGAAGGGCACCAGCCCTTTATGCAACCCAGTCTTTTCTTACAAGTTTCTTTTCAAATGGCGGCCTGCTACGAGGTCATTCAAAAGAGCTTCATCTTTCCCTTTTCACATAATCATCGCAGCTGCATTAGAAAACAGCCCATTTGCAACAGCAGCTGGTGGGAATGCCCATAGACACCAAATGGTATTAAACTCTGTTGGATTTTGCCACCTATGTCACCACCTTTGGGAGGCAAGGAGAACTTGCTTTGGTAACTCTACCCTTTCTCCTTTGGCCTTATCCACATAGCTCTGCCTCTGCACTATGGGTTTTTTTGCGAAAACACCTTCATAAGTGAATTCTTCTCTGCTGTCTTGACAGCCCCACAGTGGTGCCTGCTGTTACTGAAAGCTTGCATTTTTTGACTTGCTGTTTTTCAAAGAAAACAGCTTGGTTTTCAGTTATATGAAGAAAACTGAAGGACATGGTAGCTTTGGGTTTAGTTGCTTTGGGTTTGTTTGTTTGTTTGTTTGTTTGTTTGTTTGTTTGTTTCATAGCAATGCCTTGATGCCTTAGAGACACAGTAAGTGTCCAGTCTGTTGTATGCTACAGATTGATTTGCTGTCCAACAAAAACACAGGTTATCTGACTGCAGCCAGGGATGGAAGGATCTTTCCTGTTCCATCTCAGTTCCAGATACGTCCAATAAAAAGTCTGTTTCATTCCACTTTTGTGGATTTGTTAAAATGCACAACACTTGCTTTTAAGTCATACTCACTTTTTGTATGTACTTTCCCCTAAAATGCAAATTTTACACACACACACACACACACACACACACACACACACACACACTGTAAGATTCCAGGAAGCATAACATGCAATCATTGCCTTCCTCTGTCAATGGCTACTTTGGAGTCTTTAATATATATAATTAATTTAGTTCTTGCAACAATGCCATTCACACATGAAACAGTCTTTTGAATGACTGCCATAGGAGTGCCACAGTCAGCTCAGTGATCTGCTTAGCATTAGCCCTCATCTTGCTGAGGACAAACTCGTGCCATCACAGGAAATTAAACAGCCTGGAGGATTTCTCTCCCCTCCTGCCCGTCCCTCCTAGGAACCTCGAAAATGCCACTCATTTTTCTAATAATGCCCAGAGAATGCAATGATGAATGAAGACTCCTGAAAAACAAAGGGTAACTCGAAGCAGCACAGCTCTGCCTACATTTGAAGCAATTTAGAAATGGAGATTAAAGGTCAAGCTTTCTACCAGGAAAATTGGATTCAAAGTGGAATGGTAAGGCCCTGCAGATGCGTGTGAATTAATTAAGCTTCTGATAACTTGTTAGCAAACACTTTTAGAAGAATGGGGAAAGTTGTTGTGGAGCTCTGAAAATGCAAGAGTTTGGGATTCCACCCCCCGCTCAAAGTTTAAACCAGGCATAGGCAAACTCGGCCCTCCAGATGTTTTTGGCCTACAACTCCCATGATCCCTAGCTAACAGGACGAGTGGTCAGGGATGATGGGAATTGTAGTCCCAAAACATCTGGAGGGCCGAGTTTGCCTATGGCTGGTTTAAACAATCTCCTGGGCAACAGTTAATTGGATTTTGTAATAGACAAGAGGCACCTGCAAATTCTTTTTGTTTGTTTGTTCCAGAAACATGACAAAATCATTTGCAGCAGTCAAAGTGTCATTGGGTAGAAGTTAGAGAAGGGTAGATGTGACATAGACCTAGTTCACAGATACAGATACAGTGCTTAAATTTATCTGTTAGATTGTTGTTTGCTTCATCACTTGAAGCTGCAATTATCATGCATGGGTAAATCAGGCTGGTATCCCACTGAGGAAATTACTGGGAATGTTCAAATATGGGTATGGCCTTTGAATGTTGCCTCCACAATTTGCTTTATCGGGTCCTCCCTTAAAGAGGGCACGTGTTGCGGTGCAACCTGGCCACCAGACCCTGTGTTGTTGTGGGTGGGACCATTGGATAGCCACAACACCCTATTGGTAGATCCCTCGTTGCTGGGTTCAATCCAACCTATGGGAAAAGGACTTCGAGGGATCTATTTAAGCCCATGCACGTGATCCTGAGCTTCCTCTTTGGGGCTAGGGCATCGGAACACCCACCCATCTCTCCCTATATTTAGGGCTTGTGCTTGACCTTGCTATGCCGCTGTGTGTCACCTGTTGTTGAGGCAGGGGCACGGCAGGAATTTTCCCCACTTGGCTGATTGGCTGGTGCCATTTGGGTTTCACCTGCCGCGTAGCAAATTGTCACAACTCATAAGGTTGGCGGATAGGCTCTGGTTCTAGTGATAGGGGTGGCAGAACAGTCCGGCCATCCCTATGCCAAGGGCATTCCGGTAAAGGAATCTGAGGATTCAATGGTTTGGTGAACCCTGAAAGGGGCTACGCCCGTACCAGAATCCAGGGCTCGCCAGGGCAGCGGAACAGCTGGGTCACCCCTGTCTGCCAGCCCTGGTGTTTACCCTAGGCTGACCTACGATAGAGCTCTGGGTCAGCGCTGCCTGCAACGGTGCAGGGAGCTAGTCGAACCAGAGCCTATGCAACCACTCACTTGATTGTAATCAATAAAGTTGTGGCCTAAATTCTGCCCAAAACCAAAACCAAAATTTCGAGTCACGAATTTATTTCTAGGGTCAGGGTAAAAGGTCTAAACACACAACTAGTTTTATCCAGTTGATTCACTTTTTTTTCATTCTGTGAAACCTAAGATTCCAGTGGCCCTGCTTGTGGGAGAGGGGGAGTGAATGTGAAGATGAATTAGAAATCGTTCAAAGTTCCAACTCAAAATGAACCCAATTCATCTTTAGTTCATCCAGAAATTATGGGAACTGCTTTCAGATGTGTTGAACTTCATTCAGCTTACCGTATATAGTTCATTCCAAGCACTGGTGCTCTCATATCCAACATAGATGTTAGTGGAGAATAGTCAAAGAAGTCCTGCATTTGATTTCAAAAGAATAATCTTCTTAAAAATGAAGAGACTGATGAGAAGGGGAAAGTCTAGAGGGCAACATCTCTTCAAAATGTCTGGGGGCTATTTAAAACTTTAATAATAGAAGCTCAGCTGGAATGTATACTGTATATACTGTACATTCACAGTTCAAGAATATGTCAATATAGTTACTAAGAAGTCAGAGGCAAGAAGGCTTTCATCAGAAAATGGCAGTCTTGCTGAAATGATGAGAACAACCCCCCACTGTCAAACTTTTGCAAAAGAAATGCAATAGATGGTGAAGAATGGAACAACAACAAGAAGAAACTGAGGAGCATATTGCTTTAAAAAAAGAAAGAAAAAGATTAACTTTTAAATACACAAGAAGCACAAAATTGGCTAAGGGGGTGGGGTGGCTGGACAGCAAAGGAGCGAAAAGTGAGATAAAAAAAGATACAGAGATTGCAAAGAAGCCGAATGAATTATTTGCATCTGTCTTTACTGTGGAAGACACAGAACAGAAGAATTGGGCCTCATTGTCCTATTAAAAATTAACAAATCACCCAGTCCAGATGCCTGTAAAAGGCTAAATCTTGCTGAAAAAATCAGCATGATTTATACATGGAAGTTCTGTTTCGTTAACCTTTTGAAGTTCTTTCAGAATGTCAACAAGCCTGTGGATAGGGGTGGTCTTGGAGACTTTTTTTACACTGACTTTCCAAAAGATTTTGACAGATTTCCTCACCAATGGCTCCTGAGCAAACTTAGTGGCCATGAGATAAGAGATGAATTCTTTTTATGGATTAACAAATAGTCACCAGAGGGCAGGAATATTTATCGGACGAGGTATATAAGGATCACTCACTACCCCTGCAGTGAGATGTTTTGACACCTGTGAGAAACAGGATGATGGATTTTATAGTGCATTGGTCTGATTAATCAGGGCTCTTCTTATATTATCTCCATGAAGTACAGGACAATAAGCAACACATGCTACAGTAAACATCTACTGAGAATTTCAGACTTTCAAAGCTGTCTATATAAACCAGACGACGTCAACTAAAATACAAATTCACAGTTCCTTATTCACAAGAACTCAGAGTCATGGAAAGTTCACAAATATAATGGTGGCAAATGCAAATAGTTTCCATCTAGATGGGATTCGACAGTTTATATTTATCCAGACTGTCCAAACAGAGAGCTAATCCAGATCTTTCAAGTCTTGGTGGAATGAACAGCTGGCTCTGAAAATTTAACCAAGACTACCAAAGGAATAGGATGAAAATATCTCATAATCATGCAGGTACTGAGAGAGTAGCTTATAACGGAAAGCTGGATAATAGCTTTTTTTCGAAAATGAAAAATAGCTCCTCTGCTGTGGCTGCAAAAATAGAACAAAAGCCTCTCAGAAAATAATTGTAGACAACCGGACTCTGGTAAAAATGCCCATTTCAACATAAACAAGAGGCTAATGTTCAGAATAGAAGCCAGAATGGAATACCTGAACATAATTTTGGATCCAGGCAAGAGCCATGATTTTTATTTTAGGGGTCGTATCAAATCTTGTTTTGCAGGAAATTAAATAGGTTTAATTGTCCTCCTAATTTGGAAAGTTCAAGCTTTGTATGTGTGTTCAGTTGATCAATTGTGCAAGGTTTTGTGAAAATGGGGGGGGGGGCTGTGCAACCACTTGACCTGAATCCCAAGGTGAGGTCAAAATGGAAACTCCTCTGACATAAGTCCCCCTCAGACGTAGGCCCTTTAGAGCTGCTTGGAGCTCTTTGGAGTTTCAAAAACCTTGTGGTCTAAACCAGGCAGCCTGTCTCCAAAATGATATGGTAAAATATGTATAAATGCCACCATATAAAGAAACACCAGAGTGGGGAAATGGGTAGAGGGATGAGACAAGCTGGAACTTGTTCACTGACAACTCTAGTTTCCATCCTAAGACTAGAATCTCACCCAACACTCTTCGATCACATGGCTTGTGGAGAGGAATGTGAAATCAATAGCATCATTCCCCCAGTGCCCCTTTCCTCACTCTTTGGCTAGTTCTCTGAAAGTTACAAAGAGTTTTGATTCGTCTTGTCTCTTATTTATCCTTAACCCAGCCTTGCTACCTGTTTCCTTTTTCTCAATTCTTTTTCATCCTTCCCAATCCACCTTTGTCCTTTCTTCCATACTGATGCATACAAATATCTGTTGTCTCTTGCCTTTGTCTTAGTTACCATTAGTCTTCCATTAGAACAGTTACTTAGGCAGTGTCACTTCCCTCTCCTTCCTACCCCTCAATTTTGACCGCAGTGTTTTTACACTTTATTTACAATGGCACCCTATCTCAATCAATCCTATTCATGTAGCTTTCAGTTCATAAGCGACCTACCTGTTTGCTTTCCTGTGCTATTCCATCCTTCTCAATCCAACAGTCCCTTCTATATTATTATTATTTTAAATGTCCGTTGTCTGTGTCTTACTAGATGTCTATACTTATCAGTTTTCAGTTCTAAGTTACTTAGAACTTAGCTTTACGTTTGGAAATATTTTGTAAAAAGCAAGCTTTAAAGATGGCTAGCACAAAAGCCCCTTGATCTATTCATCCGAAATCTGGTTGCTTTAACCCATTCTTGGAGGCTACTATATCTGCAGGTTTCATGTGCCTATGGGAAAAAACCGAAAGGTTATGGCTGTTTTGGTTTCCTGAAGCAAGTCATTGGGAGGACTGAAGCTTCGTTTTTCTGAATATTGCTTTGGATTCAGTGTCCAAGGCAAGGCAAGACTCCACCACCAACCCAAAAAGTGATCCAAATGGAATAGGGGTCCATTTCAAAACTCCAGAGTGGGTTGTGAAGCAAGCAGGGCTGCTAGCACAGCCCTAGTGAAATTGTTTGAAAACAGATGTCATTATAGGTTCAGGATTGGATCAAAACTGCAGCATCCTACTTGTCATACAGTGTTTTGAAACCAAATTACACTACTGTTTGATGTTGTTGATCTCTCACACACCCATTTAATTTCAAGGCCATGGCAGTCTCTCTCTCTCTCTCTCTCTCTCTCTCTCTCTCTCTGTATGTATCTGGAACGAGAGCAGATATAAACATTACAGCAGGAGCATGAAGTTCTCATCTGTGATGTCTACAATATCCTGAGGCCAAGCCTATAAGATCCACCTATGAATCATGCATTAATTTTCCAGATGTTCCATCTTGCAAAGCTGATGGGGACATTACCTTAAGGCACTTGATGGACTGTTTGTTGAATCAATGTTTAATTTATTGCCAGAAGCTCCTTTACTATGCTCCAGGATATTTGTGCAGCATTCTTCTGCAGAGGAGATCGAAAGATAAATAACTCCACCTTTTTGGTTTAGTCTCCTGTTTCCTTCTCTTTAAATGAGGGTGCCTTGAAATGGATTTCTGGGCCCATTTTTAACTGTCTTGGAAATAGCAGTAAGTTAGATGTCAAACACAATATTTCTTTTATAGGTGATGAGCCAATAGTAGAGACAGGTTTAATCTAAACCAACTGAGTTTGGTTTAGATTCAGGTAGGTAGCCGTGTTGGCCTGACACAGTCTATATATATATTTGTTCTTGGTATAAGCTTTCGTGTGCATGCACACTTCTTCAGATACCAAGAACAACCTTAGTTGGTCTCTAAGGTGCTACTGGACAATTGAGTTGGGTTTAGGCATTTTGTAGCAACCCTTTAATCTACCAGCTGCTGGTTGGCTCAAGTCAGTGAACCATCTAGTCCAGCATTGTGTTCTCAATCAGATGTCCATGGGAAACCCTCCAGCAGGACTTCCCTGAGCACAATAGTACTTCCCCTTTCCTTCGTTTCCAGCAACTAGCATGTAGCAATGAAGGTGAACACAGCCATCATGGTTGGTAGCCAATGACAACCATATCCTCCATGAATTTTGTCTAATTTTTTAAAGCCATCCAAGCTGGTGGCCATCACTGCCTCTTGTTGATGTGAGTTCCATAGTTTAACTATGTGCTGTGTGAAGGAGTACTTCCTTTTGTCTGTCTTGAATCTTCCAATGTTCTTCCCACCCTTCTTCTGCCCACCAACCTTTACCCAATGTTACACTGGTAATGTTGGACTAGAAGCTACTGTGATGGGGCTTTTTTCTGCATCACCAAAGTAATGCAAGGAAGCCCACAAGTAATGTGGGTGCAACCCATGCTGCAGCTCCTCCCATGTGGCCTGGGGCTTCACACATGCCCCAGAGCTTCACACATTGTCCCAGTGATGTGACAGGAGTTCTGCTGCAAAGTCTTCCATGCCCTGACCTCCATGTTGACCTTTTGAAGTACAGTATTTGTTCTCAACCATAGCCTGGGAACAATCTTCTTTAACAGATGTTTGGTGATACTTTGTCTTCCCACTTCCTATAAATGTCATTTTGATGATCAGAGTTTTTTTGTTTTATTGGTGAGAAGTCTAAATATAAGCTTAAAGCACATGCTCATTATGCTTGATTTATTTTCTTTGACATAGTTAGCAGAAGGATGCTGCTAAAATCCTGCCACCTCAAGGTTGCTTCATCTACAGAGTCTACTGAGTTAAGTATGCTTGATTTCAAAGATAAATAATGTGTAAGGTAAGACTAGGTCGTCGAATGCCTGAATACTGCAATTAAGTGAAATATGGGAGAAATGCCCCAAAGATAAGTATCCACTTTTAAAAATTGCAACAAATTCCTACCTTTCATGAAAAAAAATATTTTGTTAAGCCCAATAACAGGAAATTCAAGGTCAGTGCAGACATCCATAGCCTCGTTTACCTTGTTAAATGAGGTTTTCAATTTCAAATGTTAATAAATCATAAGTTACATCCATCCATAACTATATGAGGTATGCCACCATAATTTTTTCTTTCACTTTTCCTTGCATCTGCCTCCTCGACTACCTTCTTGTAGTTGTGAAAGTGAAGAGGAAAAGAGTTTTTTTTTAATAATGAAGAAAGCAAAATGGGTAAGACCCTAGATCTATGTACAGCAGGGAAAGGAACCTCTGGCCTGGGGTCTGAATGCAGCTCCCAAAGCCTTTTTATCTGAGATGATCCTCAGGCCACACTCCATCTCTTGAAGCCACACCCCTCACCAGTCCTGTTCCACAGCCTCCTCAATTGCTTTAGAAGAAGAAGAAGAAGAAGAGTTTGGATTTGATATCCCGCTTTATCACTACCCGAAGGAGTCTCAAAGCGGCTAACATTCTCCTTTCCCTTCCTCCCCCACAACAAACACTCTGTGAGGTGAGTGGGGCTGAGAGACTTCAAAGAAGTGTGACTAGCCTAAGGTCACCCAGCAGCTGCATGTGAGGAGCGGAGACGCGAACCCAGTTCCCCAGATTACGAGTCTACCACTCTTAACTACTACACCACACTGGCTCTCTAGATTGGCTGAGATGTATATTTCAACTGCAATAATGCCTCTTGCTTGCCTGGATGGAATATGGAGAGAGATGCGTGTGCATCGAACCCTCTGACGTGCATATGGCTAAAAATGCTCTGCCTACTTTTTCCTCTGGCCCTGACAACCTTTGGAAGATGGCCCCCAAAAGGTAGACCATGAGGGGATGCAGTTGGACTGGGGGGGGGGGGAGATTCTCCACACTTTGTCTACAACATCCTTAGGACACCATGACACCCACCTCTGCCTAGGAACAGCCTTGATTAATCTTCATCTGCCTTACATTTCCAATCTCCCATTCCTTCATTATCTTACTGTCTCCATCCTTTCAGCTTCTGTATTGCCTGACATTTGGTGGCGGCAGGGGGGAGGGGGGAGGTTGTAGGTGAGGAAATTAGGAGCATAATGGCATCATATCCTATGGCTTTTTTCACAGCACATTTCTGCAGGGGAGAGAGGAAAAGGAAACACAGGACTATTCATTTTGGCAACAGTCACATACCTGTAATGTCTAGATTTTGGATTTTATCCAAACTCCTTTTTATAATGCAAATTCCCTATTACACCCAACACACACACACACACACACACACACACACACACACACACACACACAGAGAGAGAGAGAGAGAGAGAGAGAGAGAGAGAGAGAGAGAGAGAGATTGTGTAGCCAACCACAGGAACAATACATTTATCATCCTTTGACTGTCACAAGGATCCCATTTATTTCCTTTCTCCCTACAAATTTATGGGTTATATCCAACTAAGTTCTACTCAGACTCACTGAAGTTAATGGACATATGATAACCTTCTTGGGGTTACATAGCCTGAAAAGAGCCTTTAAGCTCTCTGTCTTGCTTGCTGGGGCAGGGGGCAAGTCTCGCTCAGTGTGCCAGCTCTGGGTGTCTAGGGATGCTAGACATGGGAAGTCAGATTGCCCCATGAGATCTCACAAGAGCCCCCTGAAGCCTTTCAGAGCCGACATGCGGAGTGGGCAATGCCTGGCAAGCAAAGTGGAGAACACAAATGCTCTCTTTGCACTGGGTAACCCTAAGTGGACCCAGCGCAAAAAGAGCTTCTAAGCTCTCCACCTTGCTTGGGACTTGACTTGTGCAATTTCAACCAGCCTGTCTTCAACTGCGTATGATGAAATCACACGCGAAGTCACACATGCTTAAGAGGAGGGATCAATGTATTCTGCTTATCAATACTGATGTGGCCCTCTCCATGTCATTTGGGAACATCTGCCCCCCCCCCAAGGCCTGCCTATGCGATATAATAGTTATTTCTATCTCCTCATGAGTCTGTGAGGTTTCCAAAGCTGGTTTTCTCCTCATTCTCTTAGCTCAGATAGCTTCCCTGCCCCTTAGAGTTTTCTAGGAACAAAAATGAACGTGCATGGGGAAGAGGAGAGCCCAAGATGTGCTTGCATTGCCAGATATCTACGTACATGGAGCACTCTTTCGGAATGCCATGCTACTGCTTCATGACTGAGTTTTAACACCGAGAAATATGTGGGGGAGTTTTGTTTTGGATTGCTGTGGTATTTATTTATTTATTTGCATATCACTGCAAATGCAGTAATTGCATTTCCTTTCAAGCAGGCAAGAGCTTACCGGTCCCTCCACATTAGTTAAAAGCATTCTGCGCATATCTCATCCCAAACCGTCACACCTTCCTTGGTTTTAATTTCCCTTCCAATGGAGGGTGATAATCGATACCCCTTAGCTGCATATGGTGTCCTTTTGGAATGTAAATGCTAATGGCGCTATTTGGCAACATTTGCTTCGTTAAGACTGTACGATGTTGCTACAAATTGGAAATGGTTTGAACTTTCAAATTTGCTTGATGCCATTACACCAAGTATTCCACGAGTCATTTGCCTTTCTAATTGAGTGCTGCCCTTATTCGTCCTGTAGCAGGTTTAAAAAAAACACAAAATCATGAAAGATCAGACAACATGAAGTTGAGTTCCTGGTTTTGTTTCCCAAGGCTGTAACTGGTCTTTGACTGGTGAGAGCCAGTGTGGTGTAGTGGTTAAGAGTGGTAGACTTGTAATCTGGTGAACTGGGTTCGCGTCTCCGCTCCTCCACTTGCAGCTGCTGGGTGACCTTGGGCTAGTCACACTTCTTTGAAGTCTCTCAGCCCCACTCACCTCACAGAGTGTTTGTTGTGGGGGAGGAAGGGAAAGGAGAATATTATCCGCTTTGAGACTCCTAGTGATAAAGTGGGTAGTGATAAAGTGGGATATCAAATCCAAACTTCTTCTTCTTCTTCTTCTTCTTCTTCTTCTTCTTCTTCTTCTTCTTCTTCTTCTTCCCACTATGAACCCTGTAACCATCATGCATTCACATCTGTCTTGGAGGGTCCCTGCTGGCATCTATGTTGCCAACAGCTCCCCTGATCTCCTCCGATGTCTGCTGCATCTTTACCTTTGGACTTTGGAGAGTGGTCCCTGCCTAACTTGCTCTTGGAAGCCCCACTTTGTCTTCTGTTTTGCATCAGTCCCCCCGCCATCGTGACCAGTAAAGATCCCCCTGGCAGCAGAGTGCAATCCCCTCCAGCCATCAGTGTTCTCTAAAGATTTATTCCTCGAACATGGAAAAATAGATTCCAGGCATGAACTCAGCCAAGTATAGTTAATAGTGGTGTTCATGGATGCAGTGAATATGTGCTGGTCCCAAGGGATATCCGATAGGCGAGGTCTAGTCCAGTCCAAGGTCAGTCCAATCCAGAAGTCACGAAGCCGAAGTCACAAAGCCGAGGTCAGGATTAAGTCGGAAGCCAAAGTCACAAAGCCGAGGTCAGGAGGAAGCCAGGAGTCAGAAGCCGAGGTAACAAAGCCGGGGTCAGGAACACAGGAGTCAGGAACCAGGAACTGGGCAGCAACGATGTTGCTCCTGCAACTTGGGACTGGGACTGGCCGGCTTTTATCTGCCCCGAGGCAGAGGGCGGCTCCAATCGTCAGGTGACTCGCCTCTCCTGGCTTGGAGGCGAGCACTCCTCCTGCGGGAACTTAGTTCCCTTCGCCTCTCTGCCCTGAACCTTTGCAACTCAGGAGAAGCTGGAGGGTTACCAGACCCAG
This sequence comes from Darevskia mixta, assembly GCA_034641385.1. Lineage (NCBI taxonomy): Eukaryota > Metazoa > Chordata > Lepidosauria > Squamata > Lacertidae > Darevskia > Darevskia mixta. The sequence goes on from JAWWNH010000027.1 coordinate 73,742, forward strand.
AGGCAACCTCAGCTTCCCCTGACTGGGTGGGGAGTGGAGCACCTGCAGGCAATGAGTCCTCCACTCCATCAGAGGCCAGATCAAACTCAGCCGATGCCTGCACCTGAGGATCTAGCACAGGTGAGTCCCCTTCAGACTCAGGCCCCAGCCCTGGCTCTGCTGGTTCTGGAGGCAGGGAATCCTGTGCAGGCTGGGATCCCTCAGGTTCAGCGTCTGAGTCTGAATCCCAGGCCATCACACCATCCCCCCTCCCAGGCCCCCCCCTCAACCGAGGGGCCGGACCAGGCTTGCTGGGGTAAGTTGCATGGAACTCACGGAGGCAGGCAGGCGCATGGATGTTTTCCGCTGGTTCCCACGAACGATCCTCGGGCCCATACCCCTTCCAGTCGATGAGGTATTGGAGCTTCCCCCTGCGATATCGGGAGTCGAGAATGTGCTCCACCTCGTACTCGGGCTCCCCCTGAACCAGAACTGGCTGCGGTCGTGGACGGTCTGGGTGGAACTCATCGGGCGGGGCGACCGGACTGAGTAGGGACCGGTGAAATACCGGGTGGACCTTCAGGGTCGCGGGTAATCGGAGACGGAATGCCACAGGTGAGACCCGGTCCACAATCGGAAATGGGCCGGTGAAGCGGGCATCCAGCTTCCGCGAAGGCCGAGAGGGGTGCAGGTGGCGGGTGGAGAGCCATACCAGGTCACCGACACAGAGTTCCGGCCCCTCCTGACGGTGACGGTCGGCCTGGGCCTTATACGCGTCCTTGGCCTGGCTCAGTTGCTCTGTCAGAAGCTGCTGCTGCGACTGGAGCTCCTGTAGCCAGTCTGTCACTGCGGGAACTGCGGATGCCGGCAGCACACTTGGGAACAACCGCGGGTGGTACCCATAGTTCGCCTGAAACGGGGTCTGTTGGGTGGAAGCGTGCACTGCGTTGTTATACGCGAACTCGGCCAACGCCAGGTGGTCGACCCAATCGTCCTGGTGGAAGCTGCAGTAGCACCGGAGGTACTGTTCCAACACCGCGTTTGCCCGTTCGGTCTGTCCATCTGTCTGCGGATGGTAGGCCGAAGATAGGCAGACCTCCGTCCCGAGAGCCTGATGTAGAGCACGCCAGAAGCGGGAGGTGAACTGGGCACCGCGATCGGAGACCAAACGTTCTGGTAGGCCATGTAAGCGGAAGACGTGTTGTAAGTACAGTTGCGCCGTCTCCTTGGCTGAGGGTACAGACGAGCACGGGGCACAGTGCACCATCTTAGTGAAGTGGTCCGTGAATACCAGGAGACAGGTACACTGATGGGACAGGGGTAGGTCCACCACGAAATCCAACGAAACCGTATGCCACGGACGAGGAGGAACTGGCAGTGGCTGTAGCAGTCCCGCAGGTCTCCCGGTCAATCCCTTGGCTCGCCGGCAGACATCGCAACCCCCAATGTACCGTGCCACGTCGGCTTTCAAGCGGGGCCACCAGAATTCCCGGCTGACCAGGTGGGTGGTCCGATACCTCCCGAAGTGGCCAGCTGCCGGGGCATCATGTGACATTCGGAGCACCTCGGCCCGCAAAGGCCCTGGTGGGATGTACAACCGACCACGGTGCATCAGCAGACCCTGGTGCACAACCAGTTCTGGGTATCGAGGGCACGATCCACTGGCCAATTCCTGAATCCGTTCCTGAGCCCACGCATCGACCCGTTGCTGCTTCCGCACTCGGTCCCGTAGTGACTCAGTCTCCTGAACAGCCAGGAACGCTGCTGGTGGGACGATTGTTGTTGGGGCCGCCTGCTGCACCGTCTCTGCAATGTCCTCCGGTTTCCGGGACAGTGCGTCCGCCTTCTGGTTTTGGGAGCTGGGGATGTAACGGATCCGGAACTGGAATCGGGAGAAGAACAGTGCCCACCGGATCTGACGCTGGTTCAGCTTGCGGGTGGTCTGGAGATACTCCAGATTCCGGTGGTCGGTTCTCACTTCCACCGGGTGTCGTGCCCCCTCAAGATGATGGCGCCAGACCTCAAAGGCCACCTTAATGGCCAGTAGTTCCCGCTCCCACACGGTATAGTTGCGCTCCGCCGGAAGGAGCTGCCGGGAGTAGTAGGCACAGGGTAGCAGTGGCGCATCAGGTCCGTGTTGCTGGGACAGGACAGCACCGAGAGCCGTACTGGAGGCGTCCGTCTCCACCACGAAGGGACGAGAGGGATCAGGATGCTGTAAAATCGGCGCCTTCTGGAAACAGGCTTTCAACCCCTGGAATGCCCCCTCAGCCTCCTCGTCCCAGGAGAAGGGAGTCTTGGGGCGCAGCAGACGGGTCAACGGGGTGGTGCGATGAGCGTAGTCCGCAATGAATGTCCGGTAATAGTTGGCGAACCCCAGGAACCGCTGTAGGTCCTTGCGGTTCCGCGGCGCCGCCCACTCTCGAACCGCAGTCACCTTCCCGGGGTCCATCTGTACACCATCAGGGGAGAGTCGGTGTCCGAGGAAGTCCACTGACCGCTGGTGGAACTCGCACTTGCTGAGCTTAGCGTACAGGCGGTGCTCCCGCAAGCGCTGCAACACGGTCCGGACATGACTCTCATGGCGAGCTGGGTCACGGGAATAAATCAGAATGTCATCGAGGTACACCACCACGTACTTGTCTAGCAAGTCCTGGAACACGTGGTTGATGTACCGTTGGAACACGGCGGGCGCATTGCATAGTCCGAACGGCATGACCAGATATTCGAACTGCCCATAACGGGTCCCAAATGCGGTCTTCCACTCATCCCCGGCACGGATCCGAATCAAGTTGTAAGCCCCCCGCAGGTCCAGTTTGGTGAACATCTGCGCCCCTTGCACCCGCTCCAGCAACTCCGCAATTAGGGGCAAGGGATACCGGTCTGGGATGGTGATCTTATTCAGGGCTCGGTAATCATGGCAGAGGCGAAGCTCCCCACACTTCTTCTTAACGAAGAGTACTGGAGCGGCGGTGGGAGAGGTCGAGGGCCTAATGAACCCACGCTCCAGGTTCTTGTGAAGGAAGTCCTGTAAGGCTTCACGCTCTGGCTCCGAAAGAGAGTATAGGCGACTCACAGGCAGGGGCGCCCCAGGCTGGAGGTCTATGCCGCAGTCGAAGGACCGATGAGGAGGCAGCCGGTCTGCCCCCTGTTCCTCGAACACGTCTACGTAGTCCCAGTACACGGCGGGGAGCGTTGACGCAGCCTCCCCCATGGAGGCGGCCGAAAGCATCTCGGACTGAGCATTCGAACCCGAGTCTGGGAAGCGTACAGTTCGATTGACCCAATCGATCTGAACATTGTGAGACTCCAGCCAGTCCATCCCCAACACCAGGGGAAACCGGGGCATGGTGGCAATGTCCAGGGTACGCACCTCCTGGTGCTGCTGGTGGCACAGGACCAAGGGCTGGGTCTCCCGCGTAACGGCGCCTGACCGCAGGAGCCGTCCGTCGATTGCCTCCACCTGCACCGGTTCTGGCTTGTTCTGGAGTGGCACCCGATGCTGAACAGCGAAGGCAGAGTCCATATAGGAGCGGGTTGCCCCTGAATCCACCAGAGCGTGGGTGAGAATCCAGGGCCCGCCTGGGGGGTACAGACGCACCGGGATCATGAGGTGTTGCAATTCCACTGGTGAGGGCCCATCATGCGACGCTTGGGACCCCAGATAGCCTGGGCCATTGGCTACTGGGGTTGGCGGTTTCCCTGCGGCTGGTGTTTCTCGGGGCATGTTCGGGCGTAGTGTCCACTCCCCCCGCAGTAGAGACAGAGGTTCCCCTCCCGACGCCTTGTCTTCTCCGAAGGGGAGAGGCGAGGCCGTGCTGCCCCGAGCTGCATCGGCTCCTCTAGTGACTCGGCTCTGGCCGTGGAACTGCTGGGAAGCACTGGAGTCGGGAGCCCGGAGTGCCGACGGCCCCGGGCCTGGCGACGGTCCTCCAACCGATCGTCTATCTGTAGACTCCGTTGGATGAGGGCCTCCAGCGTGGTGGGCCGATCCAAGGTGGCCAGCTGGTCCAGTATCTCGTCAGAAAGCCCCTCGAGATACTGGTCCCGAAGTGCGGAATCGTTCCAGGTCAAGTCCTGTGCCAACAGCCGAAATTCTGTGGCATAGGCGGCCACTGTGGACTTGCCCTGTTTCAACCGCCGAATCGCCCGATTGGCTTGACTCGCCTTCTGAGGGTTGGCGAACGCGGTTTCAAAATGGTTGCAAAACCCCGTATAGTCTGTCAGCAAGGGGGAGTCTTGCCGTAGCAGCGGCAACGCCCACTTGGCCGCCTGGCCCTTCAGCAAGCTGATCAGGAAGTGCACCTTGGTGCGGTCGTCAGGGAAATCCCTGGCTCGCCCCTGAATATACAGTTTGGCCTGGGCGAGAAACATGGGAAAGCTGGCCGGGGACCCATCGAATTTCTCTGGCAGGGCCACTGGGTACTTGCCTGGAGCTGGGACGCCGGCACCAGGAGCCGGTAAGACGTCCAAACGCTGCTGAAGCGCCGTAACCGCATTGCTCAGCTGCTGCACTGTGTGGGTCAAGACCTGGTTCTCCTGGGCCAATGCCGCCAGCGCAGCCGCCTGGTCAGTCATAATGTCCGGTTCCTCCCGAACGCACCCCAACGAAGGGGGAGTGCGGGTGTGGCAGGAGCAAACTGTGCTGGTCCCAAGGGATATCCGATAGGCGAGGTCTAGTCCAGTCCAAGGTCAGTCCAATCCAGAAGTCACGAAGCCGAAGTCACAAAGCCGAGGTCAGGATTAAGTCGGAAGCCAAAGTCACAAAGCCGAGGTCAGGAGGAAGCCAGGAGTCAGAAGCCGAGGTAACAAAGCCGGGGTCAGGAACACAGGAGTCAGGAACCAGGAACTGGGCAGCAACGATGTTGCTCCTGCAACTTGGGACTGGGACTGGCCGGCTTTTATCTGCCCCGAGGCAGAGGGCGGCTCCAATCGTCAGGTGACTCGCCTCTCCTGGCTTGGAGGCGAGCACTCCTCCTGCGGGAACTTAGTTCCCTTCGCCTCTCTGCCCTGAACCTTTGCAACTCAGGAGAAGCTGGAGGGTTACCAGACCCAGAGGCAACCTCAGCTTCCCCTGACTGGGTGGGGAGTGGAGCACCTGCAGGCAATGAGTCCTCCACTCCATCAGAGGCCAGATCAAACTCAGCCGATGCCTGCACCTGAGGATCTAGCACAGGTGAGTCCCCTTCAGACTCAGGCCCCAGCCCTGGCTCTGCTGGTTCTGGAGGCAGGGAATCCTGTGCAGGCTGGGATCCCTCAGGTTCAGCGTCTGAGTCTGAATCCCAGGCCATCACAGAATACCAGTTTATGCTCCCAACAAACCCTTAGGCCAGTGATGGCTAACCTTGACACTCCAGATGTTTTGGAACTACAACTCCCATCATCCCTAGCTAACAGGACCAGTGGTCAGGGATGATGGGAGTTGTAGTTCCAAAACATCTGGAGTGTCAAGGTTAGCCATCACTGCCTTAGGCTGAGAGAGACTGGTGGCACCAGGCCACTCAGTGAGTTTCATATCTGAATGGGAATTTGAACTCTGGTCTCCATGGTCTAGCCACAACAGCACACAGTAATGAGACTCTTCATGTCAGGGTCATTGGTTCAAGCCCCATGTTGGGGAAAAGATTCCTGTCTTGCAGGGGCTTGGACTAGATGACCCTTGCGGTCCCTTCCAGCACTACAATTCTATGAGCTTGATTGTTACATTTCACAGGCTGCCCAGAGAGAATGCGAGTGATAAAAACAAGAAGATAAGGCAAGATGGGCCATTGGCCTGATCCAGGAGGGTCTTCTTTTGTCTTTATGAAAGATAATGACTGGTTCTTGATCATTCACTGAGGTCTGTGTTGGATCAGGAATCTGAACATAGATCTCCTTCATTCCTTTCAGGGTTTCTGAGTTTATTTTGGAGAGGTTCTGTTAAACCAATGGGGCTTCAGATTATTTTTTTTATTGAATGGTAGCCCTTTATGCTATGTATATTACTTCTCTTGAAACCCAGAGGGATTTTGAAACTAGTTTGTGATATTGTTTTTGGGAACCGGGGGGGGGGGTGTCAGCTGCTCAAAAACAAAACAAACCCAGAAATTCCACAAGCTCGTTTTGTGAATTTAAGCAATGCTTTGCGTCCTAGTCCTTATATTTAACCACCAGTTTCCAATATACTGTGCCTTCTGCCATGAGATTTTCAGGCAATGTAAATTCATATGATTCAGAACTTAGCATCTACAAAAGCAATGAAAGTTTTTAAAAAAACAAAACAGAAAAAACCTTAACTGTGCTTCATTTTTCATTAGGGGTGAATATTTAGCACAATTCTGCTGAAGTGCCCAGGTGGCAGATGAGCCTCTCCCAGATGTGCTTTTTACACAACAGACTGGAGGATACTGGATGCAACAAAACAAGTCTCAAGCTTATTTTAGAACATTTCTTTTTAAATAAGTGATGTTACATTTACAAACATATAAGGACTAAAATCCATTATTCTGGGAGTCGGTTGTTATCACAGATCAAATCTATTCCCTGAATGTCTTCCTGTTGAAAGCTTCTGATTTATTGCAGTGCATTTTAACTTTAGAAAATATATATATGTTGGGGGAGCCCTTTCCATCTTGACTTGTCAGCTGAGGAACCCCCAGATGGGCATATTCCAGACTGCACACAGTGCCTGTACCTAGAATTGCTCTTTGTGGACTGGGTATGCCTGAACTACAGTACACCCAACACTTACCTGTGGCTGTGTGTTGTTGAGGAGGATCAATAATGATGGATGCCGGACCCACCCATGATGAGGAGGACAAACTTTTCTCAAACCTGGAAGTCTAGGGTGGTAGTAGACTGGTCTAAAGGTCCATTAACAAGATGCTAAAATGAAGATTAACCTGGAGGACCTTTATGCAAACTTATTTCCCTGTATCTATATAGGATGTTGAAATCTTGTGGGTCTGGCATCCATCATTATACAGATACAGCAGTTCTTTGACACCCATAGAATAGTGTTTAGATACCGTATGGAGAAGTTGTCTTTCAGGGTAGGTTGCCCACCTTTATTGATCTTCTCATTGAAGAACCGTAAGGTTCCTTACACCACAGTATGGAATTCCTTCATTTATTACATCCTTTCTTGGAGAAATCCAGGGTGACATGCATGGCATCATCCAAATTTAATCTCATATAACCCCCTGAGATTATTTATTTTTCTGACTGATGGTCGAATAAAGGATGATGATGATGAACCAGGAGGTGCCAATGCAGGGCCCTCCAGATTGTTTAAATAAATCCTGTCTTCCTGGACCATCAACCATGCTGGCTGGGACAAATGGAAGTCCAAGAGCACCTGGAAGGAACCACATTGCCTACCCCTGATTTAAACTGGGAAATGGTGGTGCAGTCAAGAACACAGAACTTCATGGCTGAGCAAGGAGTGGAAGACCTATCTCTCTGGCCCAACTTCAAAACTGTCCACTATAGCATGCTGTACATTTGTTCTATCTGTGCATGTTGGTGGATTGTATCTCCCCAAAGCCACTTGGTGAGGACTTGAATCAGGATTTGAGCCTGGAATTCCCATGTCCTAGAAACCATATTGAGAACAGAAGTTGGAGGAGAAGAGTCTTCACATAGCAGACTTGTAATCAAATTTTAAGGGGAAATGATCATGAATAGCAGATAAATTACTCAACAGTTCTCAATCTTGACATTCCAGCCATTGTAATGTGCCAGCCAGTTTTGACCAGATCTTTTGCCCACTTTTGCAAAAGCAGGATTTGTTTCTGCGGTGACAATACTCATGCCACCTGGATTCTATTAGCAAGTGTCTTAATCGTTTTGATTAGCTGAGTCAGAAGCTCTGATTAATGTTCTCAGTCTGTTTGATCACAAAACAGGAGAAAATCTGTTTGATCACATTTGACTTGTGCGATTTCAAATACAAATAAATGAGAATTGGTTTTGCAAACCTGAGAGAGAGAGAGAGAGAGAGAGAGAGAGAGAGAGAGAGGCTATAGTTAATATGTAAAGTAATGAGCTCTAATTCCCTCTCATAATTAAATTGATCCAATAGAATATTTGAGGGCTGTATACTCAACTTGGCTGATGTTCAAGCTTCCCACTAGTAGGATATTTTGAGAATGGAACTTAAGGGTCATTTCAAAATGGTCGAAAGGGTATCAGAAAGGACCAACTAAAATGATGATAGGTTTAGAGCAGCTTCCCTGTGGTGTTCAGGTTTTTTTTAAGCTCAGAAAAAGACATGGTAGGATATATAATAATTAGGGGTGGGAAATGTTTTCAGGCTGAGGGTTGCATTCTGTTCTGGGCAGCTTTTTATTTTGGTGGGGGGGGGGCACATGACAGTGGTGGGTGAAGCCAGAAGCATTACATACCCTCCCACATTTCTCCGATGAAAATAGAGGTGTCCTATTCCAAAACAATAATTTTATTATTTATACCCTGCCCATCTGACTGGGTTGTCTCAGCAGCTTCCAACACATATTAAAAAAACACAATAAAACATTAAACATTTTTAAAAGCTTCCCTATACAGGGCTGCCTGGGCTATGGTCTTTCCTCAAAGCTAAGAGGGTGGTGGGAGAAAAATAGAGGTTTATAAAATCATGATAAATGAAAAGAGTGGCCAAAGGCATTTTTCCCCTCTCCCTTTTCTCACAACAATTGAATAGGAATAGTCAATGGCGCTGACCAGCAGGAGCTTCAGAAATGACAAAATGTTCTTCAAACAATGCAGTGTTCACTTTGTTACCACAACATGAGGTGAAAGCGAATTGTCTTAGCTGGATTTTTTAGAAGGGATCAGACACATATGTAGGACATAGGTCTGTTGACAAATATTAGGCATGGTGGCTCAATGGAGCATGCATGTATAGAAGAGGAGGAGGAGGAGGAGGAGGAGGAGGAGGAGTTTGGATTTGATATCCCGCTTTATCACTACCCAAAGGAGTCTCAAAGCGGCTAACATTCTCCTTTCCCTCCCCCCCCCACAACAAACACTCTTTGAGGTGAGTGGGGCTGAGAGACTTGCAAGAAGTGTGACTAGCCCAAGGTCATCCAGCAGCTGCATGTGGAGGAGCGGAGACGTGAACCCGGTTCCCCAGATTACGCGTCTACCATTCTTAACCACTATATCACACTGGCTCTTGTCTTCCCTCTGTATGGGAGAGGGCTGGCCCAATGATGAGGCATGGAGAAGCAGCTGCCTCAGGCCATGAAAGCCCCCAAGGTGGTGCCCCCATTGGCTCCCACCTGCTCCACTGCCACTGGAGAAGTGGTGCTGGAATCGGCACTGATTTCTGCTGAGAGGTCATGAGATCTCACAGAGAGATCTCGTGAGATTTTGATGAGATCTTGGGAGGTTGCGCTGGAAATCAGTGCCAAGGCACTGCAGCGAGCAGTGGGGCAGTGGTGCCAGCAGAGGCAGGTGATGGAGCATCAGTGCCAAGAGGTAGGTGGCACAGTGGCAGGTCCACCCAGCATGTGGAGGAGCGGAGACACGAACCCCTTTCACCAGATTACGAGTCTGCTCTTAACTACTACACCACACTGGCAAAGTCATCAGACATGCAGGACTACAACTGCCATCACCCCTGACCATTGGTCATGTTGACTAGGGTGGAGGGGATATGGAATCCATCAATACATGGAGGGCTGCATCTTCCCTGCCCTAGGTGCTGGGGGCAGCAACAGTGGGTGGTCTTTACCTGTGTGTCCCACTTATAAGCTTCCAGAGGCAGCTGGCTGGCTGCTGTTCAAAACAAAACAGATCTTGGTCCGAACCAGCAAAGCTATTCTTATGCGCTTCTTAAAGGTTTTTTCAGTGGAGTGGGTGCTTCTTATTCTTACGGCTGCACCACACAGTTGCTTCCATTAACGATCAACTTCTGATTACCCAAATGTCATGTTAAATCCATTTTAAGTACCACTTCAATAAATGCCTGGGAAGTGGTGGCACCGATATAAAAGGTCACCTGCATTAACAGCCTGCAGAACGAGATTGTTGAAGGGAATTATTCACAACTGCCAAAACAAAACAACAACAGTGGCACAAAAGAATTAAAGCTAGGAGAGGGAAAAGGAAATGTTCCAAAACAATTGCTTTCCATTGTCGTTGCAACTCTATATGTTAAGACAACTCCTGCTCCGAGGAGATTAATTTGGAGCTGTCTGCCATTCTTACCTTTTAAATGGCAGCAGAATAGCATCCAGAATAATTCCTTTGTTTATTTCTGGAGTGAAATGCATATTTGGTAGAAAAGGGATATTGAGGCAGAGAGTCAATGCGTATGGCAGCTGAAGGGTTTAACTGATACCACCCTTGAGTGTAGAATGAAATATTTGATCACTTCCTGGCTCAGGCCAGTGCTGTAGTATGTGTGTATGGGGTCACAGGGCGGTTGGATCAGCCGCCCAAGTCTTACTACAGCACTGGCCATGAGATGGAGTCTCCCAGAGAAACTAAGACATGAGTCTGGTTTAGGGGAGCCAGGTCACATGTCTCTGCCCTCCAGCAGAGGGGAATGGCTGAGAGCCTCAGGAGGAATAGCAAAGGAGGCTGTTGCCAACAGCATATCCCACCTGAGACAGTTACTTCACTCTTTCTAATGGTAGGACCGTCCTTGCCCACAACCCTTTCCCTGCTCAAATGGGAAGTTAGAAATGTTGGGGAGTATTATTATTTTGGGGGCGGGGGGTAAAATATATGAATACCTGTCAGGTATGCTTTAAATGTGATTCCTTGCAACTCTGCGATTCCACTGGTAATAGGCACAGGCCAGATAGGAAACGTAGGTCTCATTTCAATAATATTTGTCTCTCTGAGGGGGGCTTGGAGTAGCCCCCTCACAATTGTAGGCCCATGGCGATTGAGCCCCCCTGCCCCCTCTGTTCTGGCCTGATTCTATGGTTCATGATAGCTATCGGTGACCTTTCACTTGATCCTGACCAGATTAATAATTCCAAGCAGGCGTGTGCCACGAATACCGAATGCTTACAAGGATGTTCAGCTGTCTCTCAGCAACAGCATGAATCCAGGTAGCCTTTTGTTGAAGTAACATCTTCATCTGCATATCTTCCTGCATTTTGTGGTGCCAATGGAATCACAGATCAATCATTTCCTCCTTTACCAATGACAGGCCTGGTATAAACCTTTAGCGAGTGACGAATTAGGCACATTAGAAGCCAAGTCTATTATCCTGGCTAATAAATCGCTCATTCTTTTGATTTGCTGAGGAGGGCAGGAACACATAATTTCTCTCTCAAGCAGGAAGAAAGGAGTACGGGTTTATTTTTAACATTTTTGTACCCTGCACAATTCAGATCAATAGTTCTGTTCTTTCCAAAGGCCCAGGTGACGCTCCAGCCCTCTGCCTACGCACTTTGAGCAATGAGAGAAACCATCGTCTCTCTCTCATCTCTCTTGTGCCCCTCCTCTGCGCGCAGACATTAGGCTTCTGCGGCAGAAGTTCTGTCCTTATCTTTTCCTGTGATACCAAGATTAGGAGTGAATTCTGAAAAAAGGCAACGCGCACATTTTGAAATGTGTCATTTGATGGGCTACAAAGTCTATCCGTTCATCATCTCTTGCTAACCAGTACTTGAAGACTGAAATGTCTCTTAAAATATTTAAAGCACATCTGTTACTGTGAATGTCCAAAATGTGGTGACAGTTGACAATCACAAAGCAATGTTGACAAGTTCACCATTGTGCATCTGGCAAATGTCTGAACATAAGGAGGATGACCAAGGATCACCTATTGGTCACTGTCAACATCCATAATTGTGCATCAGATTCGTATGAGATTATCCTGTTGATTGTTGACGGTCTCCATGTTTTGGAAATGTCTGTATCAATGTTACAGTGGTACCTCTGGTTACGAACTTAATTCGTTCTGGAGGTCCGTTCTTAACCTGAAACCATTCTTAACATAAGGTACCACTTTAGCTAATGGGGCCTCCCAGTGTGGTGTAGTGGTTAAGAGCGGTAGACTCGTAATCTGGTGAACCAGGTTCGATTCCCTGCTCCTCCACATGCAGCTGCTGGGTGACCTTGGGCTAGTCACACTTCTTTGAAGTCTCTCAGCCCCACTCACCTCACAGAGTGTTTGTTGTGGGGGAGGAAAGGAATTGAAATTGTTAGCCGCTCTGAGACTCCTTCGGGTAGTGATAAAGTGGGATATCAAATCCAAACTCTTCTTCTTGTTCTCCTCCTCCTCCTCCTCCTTCCACTGCCGCCACGTCACCAGTGTACGATTTCTGTTCTCATCCTGGGGCAAAGTTCTTAACCCGAGGTACTACTTCCAGGTTAGCGGAGTCTGTAATACGAAGTGTTTGTAACCCAAGGTGTTTGCAACCTGAGGAACCACTGTATTATGAAAGGCATATAAAAGCAGATGATGAAAAAAGGCCCATGCCATCATATCTCCATCTTGGAGAATGTACAAGATGGGATACAGATGGTCTTGAATTAGAATATACCATAATTGGGTAATAAGCTTTTGATAATGTTGTCCTCCACCCTACCAAAACCCATCTTCCCCCCAAACCTCTCTCTCTCTCTCTCTCTCTCTCTCTCTCTCTCTCTCTCTCACACACACACACACACAAAACAGACAAACCCCACACTGTCCATTAGAAAGCTCATCTGTAATAATGATAATAGTAGTAATTTAACTGGAAGAGTATGCAATAATGGCCATTTCTAGATACAGTGAACTTCTATAATACTGGTTCTTGAATTTCAAGAGGCAGAGTTTTCAAAATGAGGCCAGAGAAATGAAGTTTGACCTATTGAGTATGGAGAGTTCTTTATGCATGTGGATGTTTCTTTTCTGCATGTATTTGACTTCCTAAATTAACTTTGGATATCAATCCATTCTGAAAATTTTATACTGCATTCTTCATCTTATGCTGTGTTCTTCCTCCTGAATTCTTCTGCAAGAGCCCTGGGTCACCCAGTGTCTCTGTTTAGTTATTTAGGCTGCAATCTTGTATATAGAGTTACCTAGCAGTAATCCCAATTGCACTTAACGGGGATTACTTCTGAGTAGATGTGCGAAGGATTGGTTATTTAATGGAATTTTATACTGCCTTTCAAGATAAATAATCCTCCCAAGCCAGTTTACAACAGCCAGTAAACCAATATAATAAGATCACACTCCCACACACATTAAAACAGTAGAGTAACAGCAGCAAATAAATAAATCAGGTCTAACCACCCTATAAAACTAACAGCAGATAAACCAGTTATTAAAAGCACAGCACCATAAATCACCCCAAAGCCAACCAGAATAAAAAGGTCTTTAAGGTCCAATTAAAGACCAGCAAGGCTTTTGTTGCAGGGAGGGGGTGCAATCCTGGAGGTAGGATCTCACATGTGAGTGGGCAGAATCATCTTCTGGAAAGCATGGCAGTGCTGGGTAGGAAAGAGAGGAGATATTCGAACCTTCTGTTTCAAAACCATGTTTCCTTTCCATTACAGATCAGAAATAGCCACTGATGGCCGATTGTTGTCTAATGTGTGTAAGCAAGTTGTTTGAGTCCGTATTAGCTTTATTTGAATGTTGAGTGTTTGAGCTTCTTAGAATAGCTTAGCTATGTGGAATATCCTAGTTCTATGTTGATGGTGAGTACATGAGTCTTTAATAAGCCTTTTTAATGTATATTCTATTTATATTCTTGGTAAAGTTGATGGTATGTACTGTTGTTATCTAAGATAAAGTCCAGTCCTTGATGAAACTGCTGGTGAAACGGGAAGATTCGAAGCTGGCCACCCGTCGGGAAAACAGACCCATACGTTTGATGGACTTTGCTTAACCATCTTTAACACTGGAAAGATAGACCCATACGTCTGATGGACTTTGCACAACCATCTCCAACATTATATTTTGCACTTTGAATTAGCACTTTAATGTTTGAAAGTATATACAGGCTTTTGTCTCTGAGGAAATACCTATGAATGTTTTTTGTATGACATTGTCTGTTTAGTTCATGATTCAATACATTTTCATCTATAGCTGTTCACAGTTTTGTATATTATCCTTTGTATAGTTACCGTGACTGTCTGTTGTTCTCTCTAGAATGCAGCTTAACAGGCACGTACTGTAACCAGCCGAGTGCTTCACACCCCACAACTAGTCCCACCCTGTTTTTGCAGTACTAAATTAGAAAGTTTATTGACCCACCCCCCTGATGGGTTGCCATAAATGGACGGTGGGTTTCATTCAGCTTGGTCCAATCTGAAATGAGCTTCAGGAAGTACCAACATTGGAGGAATGGGTCGAAGATGATGGAGTACGCACAATTGGCGAAGATGACGGGGAAGATCCGGAACCAAGGCGACCAGAAGTTCCTGAATGATTGGAGTAAATTTATTGACTATTTAAGAGACAATTGTAAAAATTTAAAGACACTAACAGGATTGACATAGTTCCTACAACATAAGACATTAGTAGTTTCTGACCATGAACTGGAGAGGACTGAAATATGAGAAGGGTCAGAAATGAATAGCAGAAAGGCGTTAATAGTAAATTGGAATTATAAAACCATTTGAAGGGAGGGAGGGAAGTCATAGCTCGGCGGAGTATAAGTATTATGTTTATCATTGTAAGGTGGTTAATGTAATGTTTGCTTAATGGAAAATAATAATAATAATATATATATATATATATATATATATATATATAAACAATCTAAAATGAGCTCCCATCAGCGCCTGAATTCATGAGCCAAAATGATGACACTTCTTAGTTACCTTCTCAGAGAAAAGCTTTGTTATCAAATTGGTTTGGAAGACAGAAAGCTGCCTTATACTGAGTTAGATCATTGGTCTCTCTATCATCTACACTTAAAGCTCTGCAGGCTTTAAGGCAGGGAATCCAGGATTGAACCTGGGAACATCTGCATGAAAAGCTGATGTTCTACCACAGAGCTATGATCCTTTGGAAGACAAAGTTCGTTCTGCACTTGTGGAAGGTATTTCCGCTCAGGTTACCTGATCTACGAAGAGAACTAGGAATCCAGCCTGCCAGTCTGTCAATATGCTCTAAAATTCCCTTTAAAAGATGAAAGATTTATACTTCATATTTATATAGATGGTTTTCTGATGTCGGTGAAGCAACAACACATGTTTGAAGCTAAGAACCCTCTACAGAGAGAGATAAGTCAATATGACTTCCCATTATAACCTCATCACTCTCTGAATGCAGAACAGATAATAATCTTCAACAGGGGTGAAAGGTTATTTATACTCCTCTCTCTAAGCGGCTGGTCTATGTGTTTCCTGCTCTGTTTCGCTCCCTCGCTCTCTTTTATGAAGCACTTAAGATTCGCATGTAAATCAGAAAGGGACGGCTGTGAGCAATATGACTGGGGCTTTTCACGTGTCAAATAATGATGGTGAGAAGCTCGTCATTGTACAGGAAAGCAAGAGGTGAATAGTGAAAAGAAAATAATTTCATTTTACTTTTTTGTGCTCTTTTTAATTTAACGAGCACTGCATCCAGTGCAGGTTATTTTTATGAACAATTGCAGCTTTGGGCAGATAGATATTGTCCCATGTCATTGTCGATAGTTAATACAATAGCTCTTTTTAGGGAAATGGAAAGAGGCAAGGAATGGCAATGGGGATAAGCATGCCAGCTTCACACCCTCCGTCACTGTTTCAGTCACCTTCCAACTTCCGGAAGGTGATAGTCTGCAGCAGAAAGCCTTTCGTGTTTTGGAAAGCTCCCCACATGCTTTAGACACAATTCCAAAGCTCCCTTGGGTCTGAGGAACTAACTTTGGATCCAGGCCAGAGTCTTTTCTCTGTTCCTTTGCAGGTGGCAGCCATTTCTGGTATATGAAGAGCGCTCGGAGAATATTTAAAGAGGGATGTTGAGGATGAAGCAAGAGGCAACGTTGTTACCAGGGGAGCAGAATCCAATCTGATTACTTTGGAGGCCAGGCAGGGTAAAGGTGACTGCGATGGCACCCTCTGTTTCCCGTGGCCATCAATCCGAGGCCACTTTTGAAATAATGAAATGCCAAAGCTCCCTTTGCTCTAACACTAACTCTCAAGATAAATCAGAATGATTTATAAGAGTTCAGCCTGCATCGCCGGCGGGGTAAGCCGCGAGAGTGTCGCAACTTCCCCAGCTCTCTTGCTTTGTGAAAAGTTCACAGCACCAAAGGTGGCGCCAAACAGTATGGATTTCCTCTGCCCAGCAGTCGGGGTGCTGCACATGGAAACAACAAATGTCCGTTCCCCTGGAATGAAAAAAGGAAAGGAAGAGAGGAACGGAATGGTGGCGGAGGGAATCTCTGCTCCTTTTATCTCATTCCTACTCGCGTTGACCTTGCCCGTTCAGCCTTTTCCTTGTCGTTATCAGATTATAATCAAAACACTCGGCATCTGACGAAGGCTTGATCAGGCATCAGAGGCTGCGGCTCAGACAGTAATGCAAATGTAATCTGTGCATGCTCTCATTATAACAAAACTCCCACTAAGCTAGCAAAATGCAGAATCACCAGACGTCTGTTGCCCTTACAGCAGTGGTGGCCAAGGGGATGGCCTAGGAACCAATGTGAATGGGTCACCAAGTGTCATACAGACGTAAGACTTAGTTTGGAAGCTTCTTAGAACAGGGAGCTGGGTTTTTTTTTAGCTTACGTTATGCTGTAAAGGAGGGCCAGGAGAACGTTTTCACTCCAAGGGCCATATTCCCTTGACACTAACCTTCTCGGAGCCACTCTCTCTCACACACAGTCTATAGTGTACAGAATAATATCAAGGGACCTATATGATTGAGAAATCAGGCAGAAAACAGGAAGAAGGGAATTATTTTGCAGGTATGGGTTGAGTATTGGAGAGATCCAGATTCAATTCTTGGGCAAGTCCCTCTCAGATGAAACTTTCTAAACAGGGTTGTTAGGAAGGTCATATGGGAGGGGTGATGTTTGTCATCCTGAGCTCTTGGAGAAAGGGCACGATACAAAATAAAAGAATGCATTATTATTTGTGATAATTGGCTCTATGCATTGATGGTGCTGTGCAAACAATACTAATGTCAATGATAGCAGAATAAACCCTTGGGTATTCAATGATAATAATCAAGAAGAAGGTCTTGGGTAATCTCCCAGGATACCCCTTGAGATTAATCTTAAATCAGCTGTGTACTCCTAAGCATAGAAGTTTGTTGGTGACAGAAGAAGCCTTGAGGCAGACCTGATATGTCACAACTTCTCTGCCTGCCATTGTGTCAGTTCTGGTGTCACAGAGGGGCATACATCCCTATGGATTAGCAAATGACTCCTAAGGAGGGATGAGAATCATTCCCAATTCTGAGGTTAAGGAACAAACAACCTTTGCCAAATTAGACACTCCTATACATTGCATTCCATGCCATGGAATTTCTAATGATAGCCTTTGGTGCCGATTCCATTTTTCAGTTGAAATAGTTTTCAACATACCTTGGGGCTTGAGAAGGAGACTGCAGCAAGTGTTCTCAGTGGAGCTGAGACTCCCCAGTGGGGAACTAATACTTCACACATCATTTCTGTCAAAGAGAAGGTTCTCTGAGGGCCTTCCTCAGGGTGAGAATTACATACGAAGCTCTAGTCTCTGATGGGGCAGGAGAAATGCTTCACTGAAGCTGGTACTGAACAGTGCCTCTTGTCCCCCATGATGAGTTTCTGGGCCTTAGGGAATGGTAACACTCCTGGGATTGACGTAAGCAGGAGCATGCCATGCTGATCTTGCTCACAAAGATGGATCTGCAGATATGGAGTCACTGTGGTATAGTGGTTAGAATGCTGGACTAAGATCTGGGAGACCAGGGTTCAAATCCTCACTCAGCCATAAAGTTCACTGGGTGACTTTGGGCCAGTCATAGTCTCGTAAGTTTTTGTGAGAATAAAATGGAGCGTATGATGATAATGAATTCCACCTTGATCTCCTTGGTGGGATTAAAATTATTGAATGAATAATATTAGTCAGACCTTTTAACAAACGTTCACAGCACCTATATCTCTGGGAAACCATTTCATCCAGCTTTTCCTCATATACAGGCTGGAACATAGATTATGTATTTGTCAACCGAGTGAGAAATGTGGGTAGAAATGTCTTCTGCATTTCCATACTGTTTTGCCAGCATCCCATAGTGTCATCCGCAAAGAGATTCTAACAAACCAACCTGAAATGAGTTCATCTGCTCTTGTTTTCTTACTAGGGCATCATAAATTATTTGGACCCTTCAGAACTTAATCCCCTAATATCTCAAAGAAAATGTTTGATGTCTTACTGTGCTTAGTGTGTTTAATTTGTTGAAAACTGCCCAGTGTGGCTGGGGCAACCCAGTCAGATGGGTGGCTTCTTCTTCTTCTTCTTCTTCTTCTTCTTCTTCTTCTTCTTCTTCTTCACAACATGTGAGCTTCAAATGCTGCCTTTGACTTCATAGTACACAGGGAAGGGAGTGTAGCCAGATACTATGAAAGAAAGATCCCTGCAATGAATTTGTTATCTTTCCATACAGCCTTTGCAAGCACTTCGGATTATTCTGGGCGACTGCAACAGCAGCTCTCAAGTTTGACAGCTACTACAGGCACTGAAAGAGATCTTCCTTCCTACCCATGTGATCCTGCCTTCTCGCTTCAGCAGCACATGGCTTATTCTAACAGCAGAGAAGTGGAACAAGAAAACCAAGATACAGACTGGTGTCCAAACCTACATAGAACAGCCCTTTTCTAAACACTGTCCTCCTGCGATTGCCAACTTACGTTTGCTGTGGAATGCCTGCACTTTGATGGCAAGAGATGGATGTGCACAAGAAATAGACTAAAGGATCTCTGCACACATGTCAGTGGAATTATGCAAAGCTTTAACACAAGCAAAGTCATAACCACAAGCAAATGGCAGAATGTGGCAGACATGACTTGGGGAAGAGGCGGAAAAATGTGCATCTTAGATGGTTCTGGTCTGGCCATCAGATGGGCTATTTTTATTTTCTCACTCCGTTCCTCCACTGCTGTCCCCCATCAGAAATATAATGTCAGGAGTGATCTTGTAATGCTGACATCATCACTGCTCTGGGCTTCCAAATTAGGAACCAACACCCTCTCCACCCTCCCCTCTGCCCCTCTAGCTTTAGCTTGGTTTCTCCATCTCAGAGAGTGGTGATGGTGGGCTGAGTGATTCTTTGAGACATGAAAGCACCGACGCCCCTGATGTCAGTGGGGAACCTCAAGCAAGTGCCCAAGAGGAAAGATATGGTCCTGGGCTTTTAAACATGGAAAGGCAGCATCAACTAGACAACCAGCATGCTTAAGGCATTGCAGCTCATCCTGTCTGTTGCATTTTGCCTTGTCTGCAAACCTCAAGAGGAAGATTTGTTCTTGCATTGGTCACTCACTTCTTACGGTACAGTTATGTTATCAGCAAATTTCAAAATGCCCACACCCACTGGCTCTTTCCTGCCTGTGCGCTAATAAAAAAATCTGGATTATTTGTTGGCAGGGTGATGTGGGACCTTCAAAGGCAGATGAAGGTAATGCTTTCCAAAGGCTCAATAACCAGAGATGAGCCTAATGGTACAGCTAGGGTAGGGATGAGTGAATCGGTCTATTTCTTTCTCTCTCTATTTAATCCCCCTCCCCCAACCTTAAGTTCATCTCCACATCAGTTTGCAATTCTAAAAAGCCCTCATGAAAATTAATTAGCACTTCAGTGCCATTTTCTCCCAGTGTTTGTATGCAACTTTACTCAACATGGACATTTTCACGATGCGATTTCCCCTAAAATAAGGTAATTTTGTATGCTATTTTCATATGGATTTTCATGCACCCCAGTACATTAAATTTGGACACATTACCAGGCTGGAGAATGGCACTGAAAAATTTGGAGAAGGGTGATGTTTGAGGAGTGGTTATGCTTTTGGGTCCCATATAGATTTGCAAAGATTTGCCTTTAAATGCAAGCTGAATTGACCTCTCCCTAGGAACATACTGGGCTGGGACACTTTCAACTCTGCACCATAGCCTGTTGCTTCCCATAGTCCCTCTCCCCATTCCCATGGCGTTCCAGTAAATGTGATATTTGGTGTGACAGGTGATTGACTCTGATTTTGCATTCAACGCTCACAATGAAAAAACGAGTCAATCAGGTAAGATCTGCAAAATTCTTTCCCCATCCCACAGAGGAATGTTGCCCATTGTCTTTTGGCTTCCCTTGAAATGTCCACAGATGCTGTGCTTTAGGAGGCCTTTTTGAATTTCACTTTAGGCAAAGTTTTGATAGTAGCTCCGGGAGAGAGCCACATTAAGTAAAGAAACTGTACTAAAATGATTAAACATGATAAAAGGTGCCATTATAATCAGAATCCTGAGGCAAATTACTAATAATGAAGTATAAATCATGTCATGGTAATAAGTCAAATGGCTTGTCTCAAATATGCAATTTAAGAACAAAATCAGCAAGGGAGCTATATGGAATGAGAATTACAGGAGATATAGAGTGGGCTGGTGTAGATTGCTCATTTCATAAAACGCAGGTAAAACTGACCACCAGCGAACAGCACTGAAACCATTTTGAAAGAAAGAAAGAAAGAAAGAAAGAAAGAAAGAAAGAAAGATCAGAAATACAGAGGCTGACTTGTTGTTTTTATGCGCTTTAGGAATAAGTCATGGAGTTTCCTGTTTCTTTTGAGATGTGTAGCTTTAAAATAACAGCAGTGTGGCATATCCCATGTCCATAAAAAGATTTCACATAGGATTAGAAAGAATGCACTGGGGCAGAAACGATAAAGAAAAGAAGCCGCATCATTACAATCTGCTTTAAGAAAATGCAACTCAGACTTTAAACCCCATCTTTTCTTGGAGTTCAGAGGAAGATATTGGGTGCTTCCAGATAGAGGTAGGAGCAAAATTCAATTCGCTTTGTATTTAAAGACTAACCTATATAATCCACACTTTCTGAAGCAATAAGCAAACTGAAACACAGCCATCCTTTGAATGACGCACGCCTCCAAATTTTACAACTCAGCTCTCCAGCAAAGTAATGTGTACAACAATGCAAATGCTAGGGGAAACTGAAAATAGCAAAAAAAGAGAAGAATGCATAGTTAGGGGAAATGGCTTTGCAAAAAATAAACGTGCACATTGGGCAAAAATGCATTCAAAGTGGTGTGTCTTGAGAGGAATTCATACTAAAGTACTGATGAATTTTCAGTAAGACTGCTTTTTAGAAAATCACAAATTGGTGTGAAAGTGTAGAGAATTGAATTTAAGACTGGAAAAATGAGGAACCGAAAGCAGCTGAAATTGACAGATTGGCACATCTCTACTTCCAGGTGGGTGTTAGTTGTGGGATTGGCGCTCCTCAAACATGCACGTTTTCTTGTAGTGTCCTCACAATATAATTAGCTTCAAAACACCAACCTGTATTTCTCTGCCCCCACCTCATTTAATTCAGGTTTATCATCTCCAGAGAAAAATGTGATAAGGAAAAACACCACCAAAAATGTTTTGCCAATAATCTAAAACCCCAGTTAAAATGGATTAGCTATCAAATGACTGGGGGAGTTGGGTATGTTTAGCCTGGAGAAGAGAAGACTGAGAGGTGATATGATAGCCACCTTCAAATATCTAAAGGGCTGTCACAGGGAAGACGGAGCAGGCTTGTTTTCTGCTGCTCTGGAGGCTAGGACCCAAACCAATGGATTCAAATTACAAGAATGACCGCTCCCCACATCAAATGGGTGGGGGGTGACTTTTGCTTGGTCACGCGCAGCCCCCTGGATCCCACTGCAGCTCCTGGTAGTTTGGGCTGGCTTCATCCTCCCCAGGCTGGATACCTGGGGTCTCTGCCTACCTCAGTCAACTGCCCAATCCCACCTGGGGAGGCGTTGCCAGGGGATTGGCCAGGTAAGGGGAGGGACCGCCCTGCCCACACAATAGAAAGTGTATCAGTGTATGGTTTTAATCAGTGTTTTTGTAGTTGTTTTGTTTTTGAGTGGAGTGCCCTATCTGGGTGGATGGAGCAGCCAAATAATTTCGTTGTCCCCGAAGGGGACAATGACAATAAAAATATTCTATTCTATTCAGCTTACCTGTGAAGCGGCAGTCAGCTCCAGAGCTTCTCCCACCCTCCACTCCCTCAATTAAGTCTTATTTTGCAGGTTAACCTCTTCTCCACAGGTACGCAGGCGCTGCTATGTCAAGGCTGCTGTTGAAGGGCCGGAAAGGAATTTCCCTGCATTGGCACGTTTTGCCTTTCCCGTAGCAAAACGTCACAACTTTGGCGGTTTCAGGCCTTGGCCGGAATCCTTTAGTCTATCTTCCTAAATGGGGGTGGGGGGCGTGAGGCAGTGACCCACGCCCCCTTGTGGCAGTGATACCAGGGTTCCCTGTTAAAGGGGTCTTGAGGGGAGGCATTGGCCATACGCCGAGAGGTTGTCATTGTTCTCCCCCTCCAGCGGCGGCAAACGGGGGGGGGGCTCTCTGCTTGAACATATGTTCTCCAGAGCCAGTCCAATCCCCACACATTCTGGATAACCCTGAAGTCTCCCAGATCCCCGGCTGGGGACTGGGAAGGATAAACGCCCAATGCCTGAGCCAAGGTCTCCCTACATCTGAAACTTAATAAAGTTGTGGCCAATTTTAATCCCATAGCACGTTGTCTTGAGTCATTATTCCGCTCGGGGGTCGCCTGGGGTTTGGGGGACTCCGCCTGTCCATGCAAAGGAGATTCCACCTAAACATTAGGAAGAACTTTCTGATGGTAAGAGCTGTTTGGCAGTGAAACAGACTCTGTTGGGAAGAAGGTGGACTCTCCTTCCTTGGATGTTTTTTAAGCAGAGGTTGGATGGCCATCTGTCAGGAATTATTTAGATGTGATTCCTGCATTGCAGAGGGTTGGACTGGATGACCCTCACGGTCCCTTCCCACTCTACAAATCTGTGGTTCTGTGTATGAGCAAACGGAAGGAGTAAATATGTACGTGAGAGAAAGGGCACAGGCAAAGGACAAAGAGAAGGCCTTATAAACACAGGGATGTGTCTATAAATATATGCAGCTTCCACATATTAGACTGCTACCCCCACCCTCATTTATGTCCTCTGCAGTATGAGAGCAAGAGCTGCCGGCCTCCATGTGCACAATATATATGTCTCTGTCTAAATATTAAATCTGCATTACAGTGAATATACCCACAAGAGAAACAGATTCTAAATTTTAGCCGTGTGGGCTTAATCCAATTTATTCACCTGGCATAGGAAAGGGAGTATTTTTCTCCCTTCCCTCCACTCTGATTGTTTCCAGACATAAAGGTGAGGTGGTCAATAATCTATTCAGCTGACAGTTTTATTCAGTTTATTCCATCTCAAGCGTTTGCTTCTTCTGAACGATTTTTATCATTTGTGCAGCTCTGGTGCTCTCAAGTAGGTAATTAGCCCGGGACCAGGGGACCCGTCTATGCAGACACCCCCACAGCTCAGTACATCATGGAAGCTGGCAGCGCAGGAGTGATTTCTCTCCTCCCCACTTCTTGATCAAACACTGGTGGACACCTGACTGTCCACAAAGTAAATATCCACTGACTGGATAATACCAAGTAAACTCCCACAAGGACAAGCCTTTGCTGTGCACAAAACTGCCTGAAATGGTAAAATAAAACCGAGGTCGGTTGATAACAAACAAAACAAAACAAAATGTTTTTCCTTTCCTTCACCATGTGCATTTTTCTGTATGTGCTGCGTGCTTTAGGTAGGGGTGGAAGTACCTGTCAATTGTGGTTCTCCTAGTTTTCTAATATTAAATTCAGCTCTCTACATTTCTGCAGCAATCAGCTCCCCCCCCCCCCCATGGAAATTCATCAGCATTTTAGTGTGAATCTCTCTTAATAAATACATTTCTGTATGCAGTTTGGACTAGAAACTAGAATAGTCCAGTTGTTTAGAGCTTGGTACTGATAATGACAAGGTTGCAGCTTTGATCCCTGGAAAGGACAGCTGCTTATTCTTGCATTGCAGGGGATTGGACTAGGTAATCCTCAGGGCCCCTTCCAACTCCACTATTCTATAATAATGCATATTTGCCCCATCCTAATATAAGACACAGGGACGCGGGTGGCGCTGTGGGTTAAACCACAGAGCCTAGGGCTTGCTGATCAGAAGGTTGGAGGTTTGAATCCCTGCGACGGGGTGAGCTCCTGTTGCTCGGTCCCTGCCCCTGCCAACCTAGCAGTTCGAAAGCATTTCAAAGTGCAAGTAGATAAATAGATACTGCTCCAGGCGGGAAGGTAAACGGCGTTTCCGTGCACTGCTCTGGTTCGCCAGAAGCGGCTTAGTCATGCTGGCCACATGACCCGGAAGCTGTACGCCGGCTCCCTCGGCCAGTAATGCGAGATGAGCGCCGCAGCCCCAGAGTCGTCCCTTTACCTTTACCTTACTATAACACACACACACACACACACACCCCACAAAAGCCTCAAAGTGGGTTATGTACACTTTCCCCCGATACATGCATTTCTGTAAACATTGTTTGGTTGGGAAACTGCATGCAAAATCTGTGTGAACTTC
The DNA here is from genome assembly GCA_034641385.1 of Darevskia mixta. Classification (NCBI taxonomy): domain Eukaryota; kingdom Metazoa; phylum Chordata; class Lepidosauria; order Squamata; family Lacertidae; genus Darevskia; species Darevskia mixta. The sequence goes on from JAWWNH010000027.1 coordinate 98,283, forward strand.
AGAGGATGGCTGTGTTTCAGTTCTCATATTGCTTTGGAAAGTGTGTGTTTGATAGATTTGGCTTTAAACGTGAACTGAATTGAATTTCTCCCCCACCCCCGGTCTTAGGCCAAGAGGGGCACTACTCACCTCACCTTCCTGTTGTTGCCCTTGTTGCAACCTGAGAACTATCCCATATAGACATTTCTGGGGAGAAAAGCCCTCCAAGGAATTTGGCTTCCTGTCAGGAGAGGGGCCAGAGCTGGTCAGCAATAACTCACAGAGCGTCAGTGAAGTTCACTCTTTATTCAAAGAAACAAGGTTGGCCCAGGAGGCCAGGCCTGGTGATCACAGCAACTCTTCCCGATAGATCTTGCCCCAATGAGGCAGTTGTGAGGGCTTAACTTCCCATAGTGTCCTAAGTCTCCTCCCCCAGATACTTCCCAAGCACTCTGAGACCCTGCCTGCCTTTGCTCTGCTCTCTTCATACCACTTCCAGTTCTGTAAGACCAGGGGGAGGGGAGCTGGAAACAGCAAGAGGGAAGACTCATCACTGTATCTTGGTCCCCCTCCTCCCCAGCCTCTACTTCTGCCAAGGAGTCTGGACTGCTCTCTGCCACAGCCTATTTCTGCTCACCAAACCCTGTTACCTCTTCAGCTTCTGTCACCTTCTCCTAGTCTGCTCCCTCTTCTTTCTCTGACTGCTCATCCTCCTCTCACCACCAATCCCCTGTCTCTGAGCCTTCTTCCCTTGGGGATTCCCTAGCTGGTGCCTCCCATCACACCTCTGTTTCCAGTCAGTCCATGACACCATCTCCATCCTCTGCCTTAACACACAGGGTGCCCACGGAAGTTGGAGTGTTGCGTGCCATGTTCCATATTTTTCCACCATTATCATTGTTTAAAATATTTGTAAGAGAAAGTAGACAAAGAAAACAGGGGTGCTTCCATGCCTGACTTTTGTAGACCGTTCTGCTTTTCAGTTCTGCTTTCTTTCTTTGTACTTGGCTGGGTCCATAAGATGTATATGTATGTGAAATGGGAAATTTGTTTCCCGAGAGATCATTTGCTTCATCTGCACACCTCGCCTCATCCTGCCAACCATCTCTCTCACCTTGTGCTGGTCCCAAGGGATATCCGATAGGCGAGGTCTAGTCCAGTCCAAGGTCAGTCCAATCCAGAAGTCACGAAGCCGAAGTCACAAAGCCGAGGTCAGGATTAAGTCGGAAGCCAAAGTCACAAAGCCGAGGTCAGGAGGAAGCCAGGAGTCAGAAGCCGAGGTAACAAAGCCGGGGTCAGGAACACAGGAGTCAGGAACCAGGAACTGGGCAGCAACGATGTTGCTCCTGCAACTTGGGACTGGGACTGGCCGGCTTTTATCTGCCCCGAGGCAGAGGGCGGCTCCGATCGTCAGGTGACTCGCCTCTCCTGGCTTGGAGGCGAGCACTCCTCCTGCGGGAACTTAGTTCCCTTCGCCTCTCTGCCCTGAACCTTTGCAACTCAGGAGAAGCTGGAGGGTTACCAGACCCAGAGGCAACCTCAGCTTCCCCTGACTGGGTGGGGAGTGGAGCACCTGCAGGCAATGAGTCCTCCACTCCATCAGAGGCCAGATCAAACTCAGCCGATGCCTGCACCTGAGGATCTAGCACAGGTGAGTCCCCTTCAGACTCAGGCCCCAGCCCTGGCTCTGCTGGTTCTGGAGGCAGGGAATCCTGTGCAGGCTGGGATCCCTCAGGTTCAGCGTCTGAGTCTGAATCCCAGGCCATCACACCCCTCATGTCAGGATTCCGGTTGCTGTGGAAATGATTATGCTGTCATAAACCCAGCTCAGGTGGGAAATAAGTGCTAGGAACAGATGAAACAAAAGTTCCTCCTCCCATGCAAACGGTTGTGCAGATAAACAAAGGGGCATTGAATGACTTTTGCCTTTAGTCTGGAGAGATCTAGTTCTAAAGAGTTTCCATTATGTTTCCCCAAACGCCCCTAAATGCATTGTGAGCTCATGAAAATGCTCAGGTGATAGTAGTAAATAAAGGTCACATCTGCATGATACACTAAATGTAAATTTGAAGCTCGTGGCTTCCCCCCAAGACTCCTGGAAACTGTTGGTTACTCTTCATAGAGCTACAATTCACAACAACCTGCAGTTCACACAATACTTTTGGGGGGCATCATGTGCTTTAAATATATGGTGTGGATGTGACCACAGTGAAAACTTCATTTGGATGAATAAGCTGTTTCCAGCAAGAATGAGGAGCCAGAGGGGTAGATTCAGGGCAATTGTGGTAAATCTTTGGGTGTTTTGCAGTAGATTGTCAAGGGTTTCTGGGTGATAGTCAAGTAAGCTTTACTCAGAATAGACTCACTTATTCAAACATGTTCATTAATTTAATTGCGTTGAATTCCACCTTCTGACTCCCTGAAGGAGGACCCCTGAACCCACCCACTGCTGGCCTGATGCCAGATTTTTTAGTGGGGTGGGAAGCTTAAGGGGAGGTGGGCAGGGCCGGATTTAGGTTTGATGAGGCCCTAAGCTACTGAAGGTAATGGGGCCCTTTATATGTCCAGCAGTCCTTTGTTGCTGTTTTTTGTGTTGAATATATGCTATACGGTAATTTATGGACCTAATAGGTATCTAAAGCCATTTGCACATAACAAAATATGTATTTTATCAAAGTAATTGTTGAACTGAAATTCAATTAAGAAGAAGTATATTAATAGTGAAATACAATTAAGACGTAGTATATTTTTTGGGTAGGGCCCAAGAGAGTGGGGCCCTAAGCTACAGCTTGTTTAGCTTATACGTAAATCCGGCACTGAAGGTGGGAAATGTTGGTTCAATGTGAGTGGTTTTTGGACTACTGCAGTCACACAATCAATCAACCAGTAGCTGAACTGGGTTCCACACAGCCACAAAAACAAAACAAAAAAGGAGTCACAAAAACGAAAATTAAATAGCAAAAACAGGCAGACCTTAGCGTAACACTCAAAACGGAAGTGTGGCACTCAAATCGTCAGCATAACACTCAAATCGTCAGCATAACACTCAAAATGGAGCACGTTTGGCTTCTGGAAAAAGTTCTCAAACAGGAACACTTACTGGTACTTCTGGGTTTGCAGTGTTTGGTTTCCAAGTTTTTTGAGTACCAAGGCGTTTGAGAACCAAGGTACCACTGTATTAGCAAAAGAGAGTCAAGTTGTACTTATATTTAGCTTCCCCTAATGAAATGCACAGGAAGGTATCTCCTGGCAGAATAAGTCATCCAGTACGTCTGCCTTAATCACAGGTGTAAAATCTTCATAATGAGCTAAAAGCAGTTGTGATTACTTCTTGGATCTCTTGCCAGCATTAATCTTTCCCGCTTGTTCTGTATTTGGAAGTGGTGTGAGGAGGCTCAAGTGGATACAAATTAGGTTTGTTTTCATATCTGAGAACTCTCCTAAATATGTGATCTTTGCAGGCTCCCCTGGTGCTGCTGATTTAAGTACCTGCAGGTAAAATTATAAATATATTCACAGTAATGAACCACAGGCATGGGAATAGTTTGCCATTCCAAATTCAAAAGCTAGTGGGATTTTGCTATAGTTCTTGAGATAACAGGAGGAAAATATCACTGTCAAAAGCATCTGGTTGGTTTCTCCTCTATTCTGTTTTGAATTTATTTGTGTGTGTGAATGGTTTAAGCCAGTCAGCTTTGCGTCTGGAAGTCTTTTAATTGACCGGCAATTGGTTCACTAGCTGAACCGTTGACAACATTGAGAAAATGGGTGCATATAGCAATAGCTGTTGGAGCAGAGAACCATGCCGGGTTCCAGTCAGAACTTAGTAAATGGAGACTATATTGTAATTTATGCAGTATAAAGAGGATAGGTTAGAAATGGCAGTGCCAGCTGGATAGAGGCACATTGATCATTGTAATCTAATATTTTCTTTTCATTGTGGTATATGAAAGAATTCTTTCACGATGGTAGTCCCAAATAATTGCTCAGGAGCTTTGTTGTAAAAACAGTCTTGGCAGATGGAAGTAGCAGTGTTTTTACTTCTCCTTTACCTACAGCTGTAGCGGCAAATTTAGAAGCCCAGGCTCTCTTCATGGTAGCCACACACCCTCATGGCTATCTCCCCTTCTAAAATTATGCAATCTTCTATGACAGGCATGTCCAACAGGTAGATCGTGATCTGCCGGTAGATCACTGGACATCTGTGGTAGTGCCCTGCACCCCTAAAATGACATGAACCACCAAAAACAGGGCTTTCCTTCCTTAAAAAAGCTAAATGTCACTTTCCTCTTCCCTAAAGAAGCTCAACAACTTTTACGTGAACCCCCCAAAACAGGGTTTTCCTTCCTAAGAAAAGCTCAAGAACTTTGAACTGAACCCCCCAAAAGGGGGTAGATCACTGCCGGTTTTTAACTCTGTGAGTAGATCGCAGTCTCTTGGAAGATGGCCACCCCTGTTCTATGACTATACAATAATCATCATTAGGGATGCATTGCAATAATTAACATAGATCAGCTAGATATATTATATCCTGTGCACATAATGTGTGTGAATCTGTTTTCGGAGTGACTTCATTTCTTTTTCTTTTTCTTTCAAGTGCCATGGTACGTAACAGAACTCTGGAAGCTGAAATGTTCCTAAATGCTTAGCTTTGGGCATTACCTTCCACCATAGACTATCTTGGTCAGCCCATCTAAACACGATCACCTTGGCTGCCTGCCATACTGTGGAGGCCCTGGTGAAATTCTTCTTCGCAAAAGGAGGCCAGCTCATAGCGCCAATCAGAAAGGCCTACGTCAGCAAAATACCCCCAATGTTGCTATACGGGGTGGAAATATGGGGGTGGAATCTGAAAACACTTCAGTGTCTGGAGACTCTGCAAAACCTACTGGCAAGAAAGATATTGGGCCTCACCAACGGGACCATACCTGCCCAACTAAGATTGGAATTGGGACTCCCATCCATAGTTGCAAGAGCCCATATCAGGATAATTACCTACTATAAATCTCTTGCAGAATCCCCAAACTTGTCCCTCGCCAAACAAGCCTTCTTGGCCTTTACCAGCAGCCATACTTGGTTAAAAGGCATGGAGATCATCTGCGAACGGTATTCCCTTCCAAATTTTGCTGTTCTGACCTCATGGGACAAAGACAAAATCCGTAATAAACTTTGATATTGATATTGGTGTACACAGAGTGACTCCTCCTTGGAGTTCCTTCTGTACCTTCTCCAGAATGACCCTATGAGCCAATCCTCAGTGGCTGCCTCACTCCTTTTCCTTTGATTGGCTGCAGTCAGCACAAAGGGTGAGAATACATCTTATCAGGGGCTAAAAGGCTTCCCTTCCATGCTGATGGAGTGTCCCTGGATACAGGGGCCCTTCTGCAGAAATAGTAATGAGTCTTTGACCTGCTATGGCCCCAGACTGCTATACATCTGATCTTCAGCCCAGTACAGTAAATCACATCCACTCACTGAATACTAGTAGCAATGGTGACTCTATGAAACTAGAATGATTTAATCGGTAAGCCTTTCCTAGTATCATTCTGCTGTATGCAGGCACAGTAAAAAATAAAAAATGGCCACTAGGATGCAGCCAGAGAGAAACTCCGTTGTTTTCACTGCCTATGCTGAAACATTTTTAAAGGGGAGGGGGAGCCACATTGCTGTTGCAAAAATTGAACTTTTTTTTAAAAAACCTACCTGAAATCATCCAAATTGCTCCCAAATGTTCCACCTGAAAATGGGGCAGCAAATTGGGGGTGGGTGGGTCAGATTTTCAGTTCAGCCCCAATTTAAAATTGTGTGGAGTCTATAATTATGAAGCATTGTAAGATATGTTGTTCTTGGAGTCGCAGAAGCTTTTTGAGAATCGAGGTGCAAGGGGAGAGAGAGAGAAATATATAACAATCGTGTTGTGTTGACCAGTTCTCCTTTGTCGCCCATTGAATGCCACAGAGCTGCTTTGGTTCTGCTAATGAGGCACACGTAAATCCCAGGGCCATCTTGGGAATGCTGTCTCATTACCCAGTTTGCCAATTACAGATAATGACAAAAAGCTTGATCTGTCGTCAAGGCTACAAAGTGACCCCATGCTTTAATGACAACTGCTGTCAAACATGAATGGATTTGCATGAAAATGAATGTGTACGGGGTGGGGGATCCAATATATCAGCTAACTCATTGGAATGGCTTCCAGTTTCCATCTTCTGTCCCCCCGCCGCACAAGTATTAATTAACAAGTGAGGCTGCAAGGAGATTTCAGCCTTAGTCCTAAAGGCCACTGCATCACCATAATGGCCTCATTAAAGTCAGTGAAAATACCCTGAAAAGTGTGGGGTAGGGATTGTGACTTTTGTACGTTTCCAGTAACATTATCCTTTTAACCTTTTTGCTTTCTGCATTTTAATTGCAAAAGTGTCAATGCCTTGTCCTAAGGAAATTGGCTTAAAGTGCTGGAAAATGGCGGGTGGAAAGATAGGGTTGGGATTGGCAGGGAGAGGGTTAAGAGATCCCCACTGGTCAGCAATGTTTTGCTATTGTTTTTAAATAGTAATGAATCCAGGTCTTAATTGAAATCAGTTTTTAATTATTAAATGTCATACACTGAAGCAGGAATTCAGGTATTGGTACCTCAGTAACAAGAAGCCAAAGGACAGATTAGTCATATTTGTTATTTTCAGTTCTTACTTCATAAATGCTCCAGTTTGCCTTAGGAAGCCTGAACATCTGCAAGTGTTAAGCAAAACTCAAGGCTGCCATGGCTATAGTTGAGCCAAGGGCCTGAAGGACGTCAACCCAGGATCTACCCTGGGTGCTACCACCTAATTCACGTTAGTAAATAGGACAAAACTGGATCTTGGCCCATTGGAGGTGTGGGGGGCTCTTTTCAGTTATTGCTGCTGTTATATCTGCTGCTGGCCTCCCCCTGTCCCCACATCTCAGGGGGAAGATGTGCACATTCACCATTGTTTTGCAGTTCCAAGTCAAATTCGACATTTTCCTCTCTGTTTTCATTTCTTATGCACAGCCGCAGACACAGTGTTGGCAGCAAAGGGAATGACCACTGGTAAGAACAAAAAAAAAAAGCCCCCCTCCCCCCCCAACATAGATACACAAAGTTAGATAAAAAGTTCAACTTGAAGAGAATGGTCTGAATTTTAAAACAGAGGATGCTTTTTTCTGGAGGTTCAAATTCATGTCTGTTGATTGACTAGCTGGTTAACATCTCTGGAGAATCAACAATCCATTGATTACCTGCAGTCTTAGAAAGACCTTTGAAGTGAAAGCAAAAGAAAGAATAGAAACCAAGAAGTTCCCCACAGGATTTCTCCGCTATTCATGCTGCACTGTGTGAATTCTTCTTTTGGGGGGCTGAGACATAAACAGAGAACCAAATGATTGAGATGTAGCGGCAGAGAAGGTAACTTCGCAGCAAAACATGCAGAAAACTTTATTGTCCTAGTGTTAAGCAGGTTTTTTTTTCCAGCTGGAACACATCAGAACTCAGTTCCGGCACCTCTCAGGTGAGTGCCATTGTCATTATAAGACAGTGATGGCTAACCTTGACACTCCAGATGTTTTGGAACTACAACTCCCATCATCCCTAGCTAACAGGACCAATGGTCAGGGATGATGGGAGTTGTAGTCCCAAAACATCTGGAGTGTCAAGGTTAGCCATCACTGTTATAAGAGAACAAGGGAGGTGCTCAGGGTGAGTTCCAGCACCTCTCTTTCTAGAAAAATAGCACTGCCAGGTATTTGTTGTGGCATACTGATGCTTGCCATTCTGTCACACACACTTGGACGAAACCCAGCAAGTCCCTTGGTAATGAAGCTATTGTCTGGGAAGTTGGATACATAGTCTTTTCTGAAGGCCAGAAAGGTACCACAACGAACCGCCCAGTCAAGTGTGAGGTTGCATTGTGAGGACATTCAAAGGCAGCTTGATGAAAGCAGGAGCAATTTCAGAGGACCTGACAAAAACTGCTGTGCCTCTCACAAAAGACCCTTTTATACTCTGATGGATGTTAGATGCACACAATATCAAAGTGGGGAATAGAAAAGGCCCCCAGATCCTCCCTCGCTCCCTAGGGCTCGGTGGTAGAGCACATGCTTTGAATGCAGAAGGCCTCAGATTCAGCCATGGACATAAGAACACCAGAAGATCCTGCTGGATCAGACCAAAGGCCCATCTAGTCCAATGTCCCGTTCTCACAGTGGCCATCTGGATGGGTTGCTGTTGCCTATGGGGAGGGAGAAGGGTGAAGACGTGGGCAGGTCAGCACAGTGCAAATGCACCAGTGGAGCACTCTGGCACTGCTGGAAGGAGCTAGTATCAGCCTTGCCTGGTAATTTTCTTTCTGTTGTTCTGAGCAGGAGGGAAAGTGTCTAAAATGGGGGAAAATTGTAATGGATGAAGAAGTACAAGAGCGCTCCTCTTATTTCACTTTGATGGGCATCAAAACCACCTGTACACACCAGCTTTAGGATTGCATAATTAAAGCATGAAACCTGACATACAATTCTCCTTCTTCTTCTTCTCTTCTTCTTCTTCTTCTTCTTCTTCTTCTTCTTCTTCTTCTCTTCCTCTTCTCCTCCTCCTCCTCTTCCTCTTCCTCTTCCTCCTTCTCCTTCTCCTTCTCCTTCTCTTCCTCCTTCTCTTCCCCTTTCTCCTTCTCCTCCATTTCTTCTTCCTTTCTTCTTCCTTTCTTCTTCCTTTCTTCTTCCTTTCTTCTTCCTTTCTTCTTTCTTCTTCTTCCTCCTCCTCCATATGACCTGCTTGCCATTCTGGTGAATGAAATATTTCCTGCAGACAGGAAGGTCAGCTCAAATAAATGCTTCATCATTAATATTTGCATTAAGGAAACCCAAAGCCAAATTAAAGTCAACGAAAGGAAGGAACGGGGAAGATTTCAAGAGCACCTTCTGCTTCTTAGCTTAGCAATAAATGCAGTGAAAACAGCTTGGTCTGCACCAGTAAAGAACTGAGAAAGAAGGGAGTTATTTAAACTGGTTATTATGAGCAGGAATTTGCTTGCTAATGCCATTTTGGAGTGGGGGTAGAAATGCTCCTTTAACAAGCCTGAACAATAAACAGGTGTTTGGAAGGTGTGCCTTACAAGGCTGACTCAGACAGTGTTAGCTAAAGTTGCTTATGTTCTAAACACCAAATAGCTATAGCATGTTATGTTATTTTATTTATTTTTAAGTATGAAAATGAGGGTGCGGGGAATGCCACAGAATAGTGGCATTTGTTTATCTCATCTCACAGCTAATTTCCTATCTCATTCAAGGGGGCTGGGAAGAAGAAGAAGAAGAAGAAGAAGAAGAAGAAGAAGAAGAAGAAGAAGAAGAAGAAGAAGAAGTTATTTATACTCCGCTCATCTGGAGTATTAAAAATACAATAAAACATCAAACATTAAAAACTTCCCTAAACAGGGCTGCCTTCAGGTATCTTCTAAAAGTCAGATAGTTGTTTATTTCCTTGACATCTGATGGAAGGGAGTTCCACTGGGCGGGTGCCACTACTGAGAAGGCCCTCTGCCTGGTAAGGTAAGAATAAACCCTAGGAAGCCGCCGTGTATGAAGTTAGGCAATTTGTCCATAGGTCTTCAACCTTCTTGGAATGTGATTTTTTTTTTTTATGCTTTCCTGATGTGCAGTTCTACATGGAGCAACTTGCACTAACATTCCCATGCATTCATCAGGTCATTTAAAATAACATCTACCATCACCTTTAGGGAACCGTTTGTACTGTACATTGATTCATCCGCTGAAGATTCCTTGCAGAATTGTCTCAGGGTCCCAGCAATGTGCAGGAGATTCAGGCACAAATTCTAGAGTGAAGCCTTGGTTCATGCTTGTTTCTACTGATCTCCCATAGCAACCTAGAAATATTTGCAACTGTCTCCTGTGACTGCACTTTGCATGGAAGATCAGAATTGGAAGAGCTGTGTTTTAGGAAAGCTCGGCTGCCATTATGGTTCTTTTCGTGGAAGAACAACTGATAAGCTTTCGATCAACTGTATTTGGAGACCTATTTTAGGAACAAGTAGGGATGCGGGTGGCACTGTGGTCTAAACCACTGAGCCTCTTGGGGTTGCCGATCAGAAGGTCAGCAGTTCGAATCTGCACGACGGGGTGAGCTCCTGTTGCCCGGCTCCAGCTTCTGCCAACCTAGCAGTTCGATAGCATACCAGTGCAAGTAGATAAATAGGTACTGCAACTGCATAAAGCTAAACAGCATTTCCGTGGGCTCTGGTTTCCGTCATGGTGTCCCATTGTGCTAGAAGCTGTTTAGTCATGCTGTCCACATGACCTGGAAAGCTGTCTGTGGACAAACGCCTGCTCCCTCAGCCCAAAAAGTGAGATGAACACTGGACCCCATAGTCACCTTTGACTGGACTTAACCGTCCAGGGGTCCTTTACCTTTACCTTTGGAACAAGTTTTGGGGTGTTGAGCAAAGGAAAGCTATGCATTACCACTGCCATCCACTTTGTTGATTATTTATATTCTTATTATTAAAAGTGAATTGACCTCAGACAATGTTCACAGGTGCAAACTAATTTCTGCCTGTACATCAATAAGACAATGTTAGTTTCCATGTGTTGGTGGGCAGCTGTGAGCAGCGTTCTAGTGCCCTGTGGGCAAGCTCCGGTTGCTCATTCTTTAACATTTTAAGAAAGCACCAGGAGCATTTGTAGTGAGCAGGATTTGGTGCAACTGCCCCCAGAAATCTTCTCCTGAGAGAGATAACTTTAAGGCCATCTTTGATGTACCTTTCACGTTCCCTTCCTTTGCAGCCAGATAGCTGTGCATCTGATTATGCACTGCAGCCAAACTATTCCATTAGCATCTCAACACAGTCAATGAAAAGAAAGTCAGCTAATTTCCCATTTTAAAGATTCTTCCCCTGAAATCTTTCTTTGCTCATGCTGAGCCTGGAAGCAGCTTTTGTCCTAAGTGGGTTCTGTGCCTCACTGTCTCCTTTTCCTGTTGTCGCTACCAGAAGCTATAATTACATTCTTTGATCTCATTTCTGCCTCCTTCGCAAAGACTCGGGAGAACCAGCCTCCATTTAGTTCTGTCTCCCTCCTCTCCTACCCCATGTTCCCATCCAGGTGTTTGTTAAGTTGTGGCCTCTCTTTAACAGTGGGTGGTAATGTATGCTTTGGCAGGTGGCTTTTAACATCTTCCAAGTATAATGAGAAAACTGTGATCAGGGAAGCAGGAGACCTAGTTTAACAATATATATTTAGGGGATTTTAAGGGGATGCAAAATGAAGTGGGAACAAAACCACCACGTTTCCAGCTGATTAATCAGGTAATCAGAACAATTTTGTCGAGAGGACAGACCAGCTAGAACAAAACACATTTTTGTCATTCCTTCTTGGTCAAGATGGTTAGTTTCACTGATCCCCAAACAGTTATCATAAGCTCAAATCAACATTCCCTTGGGATAAGAACTGAAACTCAGAATATGTGTAGCCCTCCTCAAAACATTTGGTGATGTTATCAAGGTGCTTTCAAAATCCCTCAAATGTTTAAAAAACAGGCGGAACCTCCAAATTCAAACTTTAGCTTCATGCAACATAGATGGTGAGCTAGGGATCTCAGATCATTTATGGTCTTATAGAAACACTTTCAACATTCTTTAGAATTTCTCAAATGTTTCAAATGAGGAGGAACCTCAACTTCTCTTCACCTTTTGTTTTATGGAACAGAACCGTCCTGGGATACTTCAAAACTCTTCTGGCTTCAACAATTCTCAAGTGTTCTGCCTGAGAAGGGACACCCAGTTGTCTCTACTGACAAGCATCATGTCTGAGGAGATACACAATAGCCCTTGGCTGGCATTTGATGTGCATGATGAGGACTCATTCACACATGCAATACTATTCAGGGCTGCAGTCATCAACTACATGAGGATGAATGTGTAAGCTCAGAGATGCTATTTAGTGAAAAGCATGGGTGGCACTGTGGGACATGGGTGGTGCTGTGGGTTAAACCACAGAACCTAAGGCTTGATGATCAGCAGGTCGGCAGTTCGAATCCCCGCAACAGGGTGAGCTCCTGTTGCTCAGTCCCTGCTCCTGCCCACCTAGCAGTTCGAAAGCACATCAAAAGTGCAAGTAGATAAATAGGTACCACTCCAGCGGGAAGGTAAACGGCGTTTCCGTGCACTGTTCTGGTTTGCCAGAAGTGGCTTAGTCATGCTGGCCACATGACCTGGAAGCTGTAAGCCGGCTCCCTCTGCCAGTAAAGCGAGATGAGCACTACAACCCCAGAGTCACCCGCGACTGGACCTAATGGTCAGGGTCCCTTTACCTTTACCTTTAATGCATCAAATCTGGTTGATTTCCATCTGCCTAAAACATGGACTGACTGGATTCAGTTTCAAAGAGCATCCTAGTATGGGGATCCTTGCCTTTTTCACTCTGGATCTTAAAACAGAAACTTTTTTTTACTTCTCATTAGACAGGATTCCATAGGAAAAAGTTATTTAAAAAATTGTTTGAGCTAATGAAAAAGAATGGAGCAGAGATACAGATAGGTGCTTTCAGTAGCAGGAATCCAATTCTTTGGTTTAATACCCGAGAGCCATAGCTCATCACTAATTTATTGGGTTAAAAAAAGAGAAAACGAAGTTGCTTTCAACATACATCCTGGAACGGATTGTTTTTAATATTCTCCCAATGTGAGAGCAAAGAATTGTGCTTTTAACTGAAGGAAGCCTATTGCATCCCACATTAGCAATTGGATCGTAATTCGCAATTTGCAGGTGAAGTACATTAAGTGCACTAGTGGCTTTGCAATAAAGGGGGAGAAATTGAAGCACTATTTGAAAAATGACCTTGAATATAAAATGTCAGCCCACATCCACTTCAGGATGATGCATGCTAAGGTTGACTTCTGGCTAGCTGGCTAGCCAAACTCCTTTGCCAAACCATTTAGAATATTCAGAACTCCCCTTTGGTTCAGTGTGGGCAGTTCCATTTGTTTCACAGGACTCCAGCCTCCAACTTTGATTCTGCTTTGAAAACTGTTGATGAAAGTTTGTATCTTAGTACATCTGGACCACCAACACTGGAAAGTGCAAAACAGCAAAGCAGGTTTCCTGCCAGAGGTTTGTCAGGGTGTTTGCTTATGCATTGAAGAAGCTGGTGACGAGACATGGGGAGGTAGACATAGATACAGTCATTACTAACCGGGCGTTTGAAAGATGGATGTGCTAGGCTGTTGCAGAAAAAAAGCAACTAAGAGTCTCATGGCACCTTGAAGATTAAGGCCACTATTCAACTAAATAATTGTGCTAGTAAAAGGAATAGTGCTCATACAATGGGACCCCGTCTTCCCCTCATGCGACCACCAAATCTTAAGCCTTCTAAGTGAAAAGTTTTATTACAGTTGGATTTGAAATTGTTCCATAGATAAATAGATAAATGCAGTTGTTTTTATATATGTAACTCTTTTAATTGTTTTTATAGATGCAATATTTTCAAATATGAAATCACTTTGAGATGCTTCATAGGAAGAAATTCATAAATGAAAAAAAATAAATAGCAAAAACCTATGTCCAGGCAGGTCTCCCATAAAGCTAAGCAAAGAATAGAATAGAGAGATACCTAGTAGTCTCGCTTCCTTTTCCCATTTGAAACCCACCATTTTGGGGACAGAACCATAATGTAAATAGGGAGAAGTATTCTCCCTTTGTTTCTCAATGGGGCAAACAATCTTTTCCTAGCATTCGGTTGGCATCCAAATGGCTGCATTCAAATTGCATTTGAACTAGAATATTTTGCTTCCCTGATTGCATCTCTGAGCAAGTAGTAGCGCTGGTTCACTGCCATGGCATCTAAGAGTAACCATAACTAACTTGCAACAGTGTAATATTATAATGAACCATTACAGCTACAACAAGTACAGGGGAAGGGGGCGTGGAGAGTTGGAGAGAGAACTATGGTGCATCTCTGTAACTACAAATAACAGTATTAATGATAAAAGCCTTGCTGCATCCTGGGAGCCAGCACAGCAAATGAGACATTCCTTCTTGTAATGAGTTTATCTTTGCCAGCCAAGAAATAAAGCTAGACCAATAAACAGTTCTGCAATTAGAAGCAGTGCTCCTTCCCAGATGCTCTTTATTAAAGATGACCATAGCCACTCATGCCAAATGGTAGGGACGGGTGAATCAGTCCCTTTCTGATCTCTGCCACTTTCTGATGTGCCCTCCACTGGGTCCACTCTGTCCCATTTAAACATTAATCTACAAATTCATTATTATTTTTTCCATCTGCCAAAAGACCCACACATTTAAACACATACAGTGGTACCTCTGGTTACGTACTTAATTCGTTCCGGAGGTCCGTTCTTAACCTGAAAACGTTCTTAACCTGAAGCACCACTTTAGCTAATGGGGCCTCCTCCTGCCGCTGCGCCGCTGCTGCCCGATTTCTGTTCTCATTCTGAAGCAAAGTTCTTAACCCGAGGTACTATTTCTGGGTTAGCAGAGTCTGTAACCTGAAGCGTATGTAACCTGAAGTGTATGTAAGGTACCACTGTATTAAACTACTTATATATTTTTTGTAACACACACACACACACACACACACACACACACACACACACACACACACAAAACAACAACAACCCACACCCCTCATTTTAAAAGCTAGTTTTGATATGGTTTCTGAGCCAAGAATTTCACTGGAACATTTGGCATGTGCAAATGTCATTGGATTAAAAAAATAAAAAGGTGCAAATGCCATTGGGTTTTAAAAAGTGGAAGAGCACCCCCCCCCCCGTTTGCTGGACTGGGGTATGGGTTGGGTAGAGATGTTCACCGATTCAGTCTTGTTGGCCTCTACCTAAAGAGATATGCCAGGGTCACTCTGCTGGTGCAGCACCCACCTTTCCAATATGCAGGTGAGTATGTGTGCCACAGGAGGGCTCCCTGCTGGCAACAGTCTTGCTGACATCATGTGATGGCATCAGGTCCAATCCAGGCTTGTGCAGCAATCTGCCTGCCCCCTACATTTTGTCCTAGCTGGCCCACTTGGGCAGCAGATGTGGCAGTGGCCCCGGAGCTCCATTAAACTCTGCTGGGCAGTGACCAATGTTATGTTTGCATTCCTCAGTTTCAATCTACACATTTGCCTGGGATGTGGAGATCAAGTCAGCTTGCATTGGAATTTGCAAAGAGCAAATTCCCTGAGCATCTTTAGTCTAACAGCCCCCCCCTCCTTTCCCACCACTGTCTCTCATAGATGTGCATAGCCAATCCAACCATTGGGCAGTACAGACGACCACTTGGTGTGTCAGAATTCCCGTGAATCCCCTAAAGAATCTTCTGGGGAAGCATAATCCCCATTTGCTGCTGAGACAACATGCCTGGGACAATTGCCCCCATTTTCCCAATTAGGGCTGGAGCAGGAATCTGTTTTAAACAGATTTATACATGGAATTATACAACCTGATCAAGCTTTGCTTGCATCAGAACCACCTCTTATACTGAGCACCAGTGAAACTTCAGTGTATATCTGCATAATATTATGCTAAAATAATGTTTATAATGATGCATAGTGAAATGTGTGTGTGTGTGTGTTTTGTTGTTGTTGTTGTTGCTTCTTGTTGAGATTAAGGAGCAAAATAGTAATTAAGAGAAATATGTGCAGATACTCCAATTGCAACCCCTTTTCCCTCACTGCACCCAATTAATTGTCCTTGCTATTCACTCTACCACTTGGATGGACAAGGGAAAGGGCTGTAATTGGGGGAGGACTGAAGGAGGAAGTACTCTCTCCCATTGCAGACAACTAAATGTGAGGATTTATTTTATTTTATTTTTTAAATCTAGAATGGGGGAAATTGCCCAAGCTGAACCCTGGGTGCATGTGGGCCCACATCATAGCTATAGAAACTGCACACGCAAGTGCACATCATAAGGAAATAGATTGACTGGGAGTGGGCACTAAGTGCATCCGGCCAGTAATGGTTTTTAAGTAGCCCTTGACCATTTTAATGGCTTATGCTGCTTTGCTTCACTTTCCAGTGATAGCTAATGAACGCTGAACTTCAGCTTACATTCCAATCCTTAAATTGTCCACGGATAATATTTTCCGTTCAGGAAATGTCCGTTCCAATGCTCTTTTAAAATTTTTTGTATTGTGACCTTTCCTTTTTTTTTTAAGAGAGTAAAACATTTTACTTCGCCCCACCAGCACCACTGCCAGCTTGTTCATATGTACATATATCTGAGTTTTAGGGAGAGAGGCACTTCAAGAAAATACTAAGTTTGAAAGTACAATTCTACAGCTGGCTGAAAGGCAGCTGTGGAGACACAGGGAAGAGCAAAAATCTCTGCTGGTGGAGGCGGAAATCCACTGGTGGGATGGCACTTAAGCAGTTGGAAGCCCCTTTGTATGCATAAGGAAAGCTCTGGGGATAGAAATATCCTCCTGCTGGAGGTTGACAGTTCTGTTAGTGATGGGACCAAAACAGGGCATTCTGGGACATCGGTGGCCCAAGGTGTTTTGGTGCCTGAGGCAAAATGCCAAGCTCCCACCCCCATGATGTGGGAGGATGGGACGTGAGGCTCTGCAAAGGCTTCCCCTCAAGGAATAGCCCTTGCAAAGCCTCGCTGTTGGGCCAGGGGTGGGGACTCTGGAATGCCTCCTTCTCCCCGAAACTCGGAAAGAGGGAGGCATTCTGCAAGGCTATGCTGCTGATCTCTCTCCACCCCTCGGGGAAGGGGAGAGAAGCAGCAATGACATGCAGCAGAACGTTGGCCGCTCTGCTACCACCCAAGTCTTCCTTACCTGGGTTGCTTCTCCAGTGGTGGCAGAAGCAGTGGGATGAGTGGGGTGCTCAAAAGGGCGCTGCCTCTTGTGCTTATGCCACCTGAGGTGCCTGCTTCACTCTGCCCCATGGGTGGACTGGCTGTGTTCTGTGGCAGACATGGAACTGCAAAGGCCACTAAACCCCCCCTTTGCCCAACATAAATTCAAAAAGGGCCCGACTCGATGGAAAGGAAGATTTTAACAATTTTCTGTGTCCCTCGTCCCACCCTACACCCTGGCTGCAGAATCTGACAGCACTATGGATATGGCAGTTTCTCTGCCTACACACACACACACACACACACACACACACACAAACACTGCCCAGTGCTATATTTCTAGAAAAAGAGGTGCTGGAACTCACCATGAATGCCTCCCTTGCTTTCTTCTAATGGCAATGGTGCCCACCTGAGAGGTGCCGGAACTGAGTTCCAGTGAGTTCCGGCTGAAAAAAAGCTCCGACTCTGCCCTTGACAACTATTTTCTTTGTTATGTTTCTCCTTTTAAAAAGTAAAGATCATGTAAATTTCGCCCTGATTTAAAGAGATTACACACACACACACACACACACACACACACACACACACACACACAATTTGGAAGAAGATTGTGTCTCTGAAAATACATTTGAAAGGCTTACAGACAGTAAAGGAGAACCAGAACCCAAATCTGCATGTAAATCGGCTCGTGATGTGTGACAGCTTGTATCAATTTTCCTTACAGAAAGGTTTAGTGTAGTTTGCATTCATCATATCCAGTTTAAATCTTCCAGGCTCATTATAGATTGTTAGTGCTGAACCCCCAGGGGAATGCTGATTAAGCCGAGCTTGGTATGTTTCTTGGGATTTGCCGTGCACTGTTTACCCTTCTGAGATTTAAACGTAAATCAGAAATGTTCCAATACTAATAGCCGGATCTCTGTGTATAGGCACATGCCCTTTATTTACACATTTATACCCACCACTGTCCAATGAGGAACATCCACATGCAGAAGTTGCTTCCCGTTTAGCTGTTCTTTCTAAGAGATGAATCTATAAACCATCAATTCACCTGGTTCCCTTTCAAAGGGGAGTAGAAACTGTTGCGGCCACAACCACATCACAGTGCTAGTTTTGAAATTTAGCCTCCAGCATTACAAGACAACAGAGTACTGTGATGGCATCAAATCCTATGGGGCCGTGGCTCAGTGGCAGAGCATCTTTCCTTGCATGCAGAAGGTCCCAAGTTCAATCGTTGGTATGTCCAGCTAGGGATGGGAAGGACTCCTGCCTGAAACTCTGGAGTGCCACTTTCCGGTCAATGTAAATACTGAGTAAGATGGGCCAATCATCTGACTCAGTCTAAGGCAGATTCCTATTTTCCTAGCAATATCCCCCAAGCCCAGGACCTTCCAGATGTTTTGGTCTACACTAGTGGCCAAAATTGTGGAAACCTTTTGGGGAAAGTGTATTTACGAGGTTGGATGGCTCATAACACCTGATTGGCTCTCTAAACACTCAAGCTCATTGGCTACATTCAAATGAAGGAACGCTACTGCATATCAACCTAAGCAAGTTGTGCTTCCTTTTTCTGGTTATTTGGCTATAACTTTTGATAGAATACAGATAATTGAACAAACCTTATTGCATTACATTCTGCATTAAATTATCTTTCCATTGATACATAATTTTATGGTATTACTCCAAAAAAGAGTGGTGTTATGAACCATCAAACCTCAGAAATACACTTTCCCCAAAGGGTTTCCACAATTTTGGCCACTACTGTACAAGTACCACCAGCCTCAGAGAGTATGACCAATGTTCAGGGATGATGAGAATTGTAGTCCCAAACATCTGGAGGTCAGCAGGTCAGGGAAGTCTGCTGTATAGGTTGTGCTGTGAAAAACTCATATTGAAACCAGGCTAAAACTTGTTGCCATCCACAAAGACTGAGGGAAACCGCATGATATCAGATTAGACAATCTTCATAACAGGGAACTGGCTTTTATTTGTTTGCTGATAATTTGAAAAGAACTGTATGGTGCATACATAACTCATTTCTATTCATGACCACTAGTTTATTTTCCAAGGCTATTTCTTTCCAGAAACTCCATATCTAACCCAGCAAGAGCAAAAAGATTGCTGTCTCTGTTATTCTCCACAGGAAATAGTCAACTAGTCTATCGCTGAAACCCCCGGCTATAAAATGAATGCTGACACTTTTCAAAATGAGATGAATGTGTTCAAGGAAAATTTGCTTTTAAAGGAGGCGATATGAAACACACGTCTTATTTTAAGCATGCTAAAAGACATAGGCCATATGATGAACTGGTTGCAAGCATTGTTAGATGACTGTACTGCCGTGTCGGAATGCTTGAGGAATATGATATATGCAAATTCTAATATATCATATAGACTGACTTGATCTGCACCTTCCAGCACCAATGTCTCTATCTGCCATATCTCTCCTCTGAATTGAGCTTGCAAAATGGCAGCTTGCACTGATCAGAGGGTGGTGATGCAAAGCAGTTGTCTCCCAAACCATGACTATGAACCCCACCCCATCCACCCCCTGCTCACAGAAACAAGGACAATGCTTGTACACCTTCCACACAGATGAACATATTGAGGACCCTGTCTAGATCTTTCACAAAAGTTTAGAAAAAAAATTCAGTAGAGAAAAGGCAGGTTTTGAGTACATTATTTCAGAATACTAGCAGAATAATGACATAACGTGGCAGCATGCCACATATCAAAAAGCCTAGCAACAATTCCACTAAAAATTGTGAATGCAGAAAGGCCCTAAGAAGAATTAGAACCTGAAATGAATATGGAAAAACACATCTATCTAAACATAGCCTAGACGGTTTCTCAACTCCAGAAAAAGCTAGCAAGATATTATTTTCTTTCAGCTCATCCTAGTTCTTTGGCAGCATAGTTTCCAGGCTACTTGTTTTCAGCTCTGTCTCGGTTGTCCCTGGAATCTGGATCCTCTGCAGCATTTTTCATTCTGGCATTTCATTCTGATTTCCAGCTTTTTCTACCTCTCTGCCTCCCTCACTTATGCACATTACTCCAATGCTCCATCCCAACATAACTTCCAACATTTCTCTGATGAAAATAGGGATGTCCCATTCCATAATGATATAATATTATTTATTCACATCTTATTGGGTTGCCCAAGCACTCTGGGCAGCTTCCAACATATATAAAAACATAATAAAACATTAAAAACAACAACAACTTCCCTATACAGAATTGCCTTCAGACGGCTCAGGGGTAACTCCATACCTTTCAACATTTATCCAATGAAAATAGGGACATCCTAGGGAAAAGTGGGACATTCCAGGATCAGATCAGAAACTGGGAAGGTTTCTCTAAATCAGGAAAATAGGGACAATTGGAGGGTCTGTCCCAGCCTCTTGACCAGTCAGAACAGTAGACACTTGTTTCAAGCTAGGTTTACTCTTCTCTCTTAAGGCTCAGTTTTCTTGGCTAACTTTCTGAACTTCCTGTGATCTTTTTGAACTTCATGAGAAGAGCAGTCTCTAAATAAAAAACAACCACTTTGACACTGAAAACTGGAAGAAAAATGGCAGACCATTTTTATTTGTTCACACATAATGTACCTGTTACTGGCTGCTACTGGAAGCACAGGAGCTCTGCCAGAAAGAAATACATTGAAGGTGGGTCCATCAACAATTATTAGACATGTTAAGTGGACTCTCCATTCTTAGGAGAAGTGAATTTCTGATGACAAACAAAAGAGAATAGCTGTTGATCTCATGTCTTGCTTGTAAGCTTTCCAGAATTAACTGGTGGAAAGAGAATGATGGACTAGATGGACCTTTATCTAATCTAGCTGGGCTCTTCTTGAGTGCTCACAAGGGAAGCTCCAGCAGGGGAGCATATGCCCATGCTGTCCAGGGCGGGTGGGTGAGGTGCGCACCCATGGGGGGAGAAGGGCACCCTCTTGGGCGTCACAGTCCAGGGGAGGAGAGGGATGAGGAAGCTGCGGCCCACTCTCCTCCTGCTCTCCACCACTGGGTCAGGTCTGACCCAGGAGCAGAGTTGTGGCCAGGCATGAGCACCGCAGCCAAGGTGCAGCTCCTTCTCACTTGGAACCAAGCTTCGATGAAGGAGCCTGTTGTGGGGGCACCTGTTTGCACCCCCTCACAAAATTGCATCCAGGGCCACAGACCCCCCACGCTACGCCTCTGGGAAGCTCTCGTGTATTCTCAAGAATCTAGTACATTTGGAGGGATTATATCTAGTATTATATAGTATATGTCAGAAACTGGAAAAAAAATTAATTTGAAAGAAGTTAGAATAAAATTCTTACGACTTTTAAAAGGACTTTTCACCCCAGTTTTATTGGCAATGTAGTTTGTGAAATTATGATCCAATGGATCTGCCAAATATCAGTTTATTATGATTAAGCTGGTACTGGAAATGACACTTTGTTCTCTTAAATAAGTGGAGGGGAATTTAGGCCATATTAAGTGCCAGGACAATAACTTAGTTTTGCCCAAGACCATTTTGGAGTTC
Source organism: Darevskia mixta (assembly GCA_034641385.1). Taxonomy (NCBI): domain Eukaryota; kingdom Metazoa; phylum Chordata; class Lepidosauria; order Squamata; family Lacertidae; genus Darevskia; species Darevskia mixta. The sequence continues at coordinate 119,630 of JAWWNH010000027.1, forward strand.
ACAAAATATAGCCAATATTTCAAAGTGCAAAGGTAGGAAATGAGAAGAATCTCCCATTTATAGCTTCAGCTATAAAATTGTTGGAAACTTTCAGTGATGACATCATAACCAAGACCCTCTAGAAACTGGGTCAGCATCTAATTTTGCTTGAGAACCATTTCAACATGATACCCCCACCTCCTAGTAACTGCTGCCTCATCTCACTGCCCCAGATCCTGCTCACTGCAGCAATACCCAGTTTTTTTTCAGCTTTTGTCCAGCTCAATTTCCTTCCTCCCCTGTTTTCAGCTGTGAAAGTGATCAGAATCTGGTTGGACACCCAAGGGGGAGAGAAGCTGAACATTAAAAATAAATTGGTTTTGAAATGTTTCAGGCCTATCCGGCAAATAACAAAAAACCAGCAGCAGCTTTGCATCTCAATCTGTTGACCTTCAAGATCTCTTATTACTTCAGCTGGTCATACTGTTCATATCTAATACCACCCAGGGCCTCATGATCACTTCCCCTTTCATTTAATAAAATACTTAGCATTTATATAGCGTATTTCAAGTGTTCAGTGTGCCTCAAATACATTATCTCAGTTATCCTTGCAAAAGAATTATTATTCATACACTGCTGACCCGGGACTAAGGCTTGAAGAAGCCACTAGTTCATGTGAGACCTTCTGGAGAGAGTTCACAGCTACAGTGGCATTTTGAACTAGGGACTTTTTCAGATACTTGTAGCATAATCCTGGGCATGTCTACTCAGAAGCAAGCACAGTGGGACATTCTCATGTAAGGCTGCATAGGAAGGTCTATTCTGAATGGACACATGTCCTCCTTGACTTCATCATTACTGCCCATTTCCTTGCCCTCTGGACCCAACTTGCGCAACCACTCAGAGAGAGCATGCAAAGCACATGGAGGATATCGATCCATCTTCTCACTTACATATAGAAGAAAAAGCAGTGAAAGCAAAGAGGAGAGCCAAGAAGCTTGGTTTGGGGTGAGGGTCATCAGAAGATGCTTGGCAAGAACAAGAGCTAGGCAGGTGCCCCACAATGGCAACTCTTAATGCCAGCCCTACTACATTTGAGTGAAATAGCTGGATGTGTCTTTTATTAAGGAAACGCTGTAACACTGATGAAACTTTAGAACACCCTGGCATGTTGCCGAGCTGAATTCAAGTTCTGACCCACATGTTCCTTTTTTCTTTTTCTTTTTAATATTGCTTGCAAAGATCCCAAAGTTAGTTTCCAGGAAAGGTGTGAAAGATGTGAATAACAGGGTAGGCATTTCCAGTTTTATTTTAATTGCTGCATGTATAGCACGAGCCCCTTCATATTAACATCCCATAGCATTCAGTGCCATGTGCTCCAACCATGCATTTAAGTGCTAGTCTGGTAACGAAAGACAACAAGCAATTCCTTGGATGAGAAGTGTGGAGGAGGAGGGATGGAGCACTTTATCCTTCATCCTCTACCCTTGGCATACAAATGTAAAGGTGCAGGACAGTCTGAGCCCTCCATCCCTGTATCCCTGATAAACTATGAAGAAGAACACTATTATTATTATCTTCTTCTACTTCTCCACTGTCTTCTTCTTTGCAAGTCAGTAACTTTTATGGGCTTAACTGCAAGGCTGGTTTACCCCCTGGTAAATGTGTGTGTAGGACTGCCCCTTTAGTTTGTCTGCAAGTGGATGTAAAATACAGTGAGCCACAACAGCACTGCAGTGGAGAAGTCTAAATTAGAAGAGCTTTAAAAATAAATAAATAAATGGGAAAATAGAAATAAAACATTAAAAAGAGAGAGAGCGAGAGAACATTTATTTTAATTGCAGGTGCTGGGGCTGATTGTCTTTCATCTCTGATGAGTTACTATATATAAGAACTTGCGATCCCAACTGTCTTCCTTAGGAAGACGAAAGCACGTTTAACTAAACAGTGTTAAACTTATCTCTGTTTTGTCATTTACACATAAGAGAGAGGGAGTTTGTACTTTAGCATTAATGATCCTGCTTAATGCAGAACTATCTGATGACAGGAATCTCCATTTCTGGGCTAGTTAAAGAACCCACTCACAGTACAACGTGCAACTCTTATTTCATTACAGTGGATTTGAAATCCACTTAAAGGTCTTATTTATTGCTGCATACCCGTCACCAATCAGCTTTGAGTGGGAGAAGCTGTAACTAATCTGCTAATAAGGAAATGCATGCCAACAGACTTTAAGTAGTTTGTTGATCAAATCAGAAAAAGTAATTACATATCTGCACTTCGAAAAAAGTTCGCCTTGGAAATTTCCTTTTTTATATATTCCAGTTGTTGTTATGCAGTTGTGCACCTACTTTTTGTTTTCAGTTCCAGGAATGCCAACTTTAAATCAAGTTGCCAACCCTTTTAGTGTTGGTGGGCACTTTTGAAATTCTGGGGAAATGTTATGGACACCAGTCAAAAAAAGGCTGCCATGGAGGCATGGAACAATGCAAAATGACTGCCATATCTAAAAGGTTGGAAAAAGAGATAGGGCCCCTCAAAAGGGCTCTTTGCTCTTAGCTCCAGACTTCCTTCCTCCCAAGAAGAAAATATATTCCTTATCAAAAGTTCAGAAAATAGGATCTATACTTGGCTTTATTCCTGTTTTGATACTGCAGAACTGAACGATTCTTCTTGTGATTCATAACAAGCCACTACTCCAGTAATCCCTGTTGAAGAGGAGCCAGGAAACATTTAAAATAAGAAAGAGGTTTAAATAACAAGTATCATGTTTGGCTTAAAAACGTTCTTGAGAACAAAATACAGACAAAAGCTCTGTTCATTTCATTTCAGTTGAATAGCTTTTATGGCAACAAACTTGCTTTCTAAAATGGGATTTGTTTTAATTTTTTATTTGTAGCAGATATTCCATTAGGTTTCCCATCCATTCATTCAGGTTGTCCAGTTCCCACCAGCCTGTGAGTCCATAGGAGGGAGGCCTCAATAAAGTATGGGTTTATTGAATGGTAGGCATTTATATGTCACCTGTTTTAAAATGTTTGAAGTGGCTTGATCTTGGAAGGGAATAACTTTGAAGAGGACTCATGCAGCAGCCAGAAGCAGATATGAAAAGCAATGGTCTCAGGTGGCAAAGGCAGGTTCTTCAGGACCAGGGAGAGCTCCTAGGCTAGCTACCGGTAGTTGTTGATCTGACAGTGATTTGAGCTCATCTGAGCATCAAAATAGCAAAGCAGGCCTGCTGAATGCCCAAAGTCCACTTCTCACTGAGAGCTTGCACACGGGCTTGGAGACCAGAACTGCGGCCTCTAGCACACTCTCTGTCTTCTCTTCCAGCAACTTAGAGAGGAGTGAAAGATCCTTGGTGGTGGTTGGTAAGATGATAGAGCTGTGGATTCTGGTTACTTACTTGAGGAACCTGAACCAGCCTTGGAGGTGGAGTCAGGCATCAAGTCCTCTTCTTTCAAATGGCCTTCACAATGGCTTCTGAGAGCTCTGGACCCTTAGGCCAACCTGATTCTGCAGAGTTCCTGTGAAGTTTTTGCTGATGCTAGATCTGTGAAGGCACCTCTCTATCACGTTCCAAGATGTCTGTGAGCTGGGCATGACACAGAACATGAGAAAAGCTTTGCTGTAGCAGGTCAAATATCCATCTACTCCAGCACTCAACAGTCCCCCCTCCATCACAATGTGAATCCCAGGACCTGGGTAGACAAAGGCATGAAGACTCTGACAGTTGATGCAGAACACAGCTATCATGATCAGCAGGCTTTGATAGGCCAATTTATGACCCCCTACCCTTTGTAGCATTTTCAGGCCCACTTCCAGAGCCTTTCTCATGTCCCAATTTCACTAATATCTCACTGCTTTGCCTGTGCATGGAATATCCATTTTGTGCAGACTTCCTTTAACTGCCTTTAAACATGAATTATACAAGTGATTTGTTTGGCTGCACAACAGCAATTATTATTAATTAAATATTGATATCTCTCCAATGGAACTCATTGAGCTTCGGTGAGCGTAATGAAAGCTGGATATATGCTTGGCATGGCCTTATCTCAAAAAACAACAGAAACAATGAGCACACAATTACTGCCTTATTAGAGTAATAAAGTTGAAAGGACTGTTTAGATGTTGAATGGGTGTCAAGCAATGCCACTGCAGTGTGTTAACGAGATATCAATTAGTGCAGCATGCTGACTGACATTTCAGAAGCATGGTAACAGATTGCTGATGTTGCATCAGTTAAATGACACAATATCTCTCAAAGGGGCATTATTATTATTATTCAAAATAAGCAACTCTATCTGCCTCAGTTGGTCTGTGAGTACTTAGGGGACTATAGAGAGACATGAGCACATGAACCTGCCATTGCTCCACTGAGACCAGTATTATCTGCCATGAATAGCAGTGGTTTTTCTGGTTCTCTGGTGTAAGCCTTCTCAGTTCTACCACTTGAAAACCTTTTGTTCGGGGATGGGGAACCTGTGGCTCTCTAGATATTGTTGGACTCCAAATCCCATCAGACCCAGCCAGCATGGCCAACGGTCTAGGATGATGGGAGTTGTAGTCCTGCAGACATATGGAGAGGCACAGATTCACCATTCCTGCATTCATTGAAGAGACAAGGGGTTAAAAGCAGGTTCTTATGTATTCCAAAGCATGCACTCCACTACTGAGCTATGGTCCCCTCCGCCTCACAAATGAACACCTGATATTATCAGGGTAGAAGATGAGACAAGCTCAAAAGGTTTGAGAAATTCAGTGCTTTGACAAGGTTGCTGCACTCTCAAATTGCCGTATGTATGTCATGGGAGGCAAAGCAATTTTGTGTGTGTGTGTGCGTGCGTGTGTGTGTGTGCGTGCGCGTATGTGTGCATGTGTGTGTGTGTGTTTGTGCACGCCTTATTTAAGTCAATTATTTATTATTAGAAGGCTGGAGAGGGAGAGCGAAACAAGAGCTTTCATTACAGAAAAAACACACTTTTCGCTCAGATACGCTATAAATGTCAACAAGTGTAGTTAGTTTAATGCAGTGCCAAAATTAACTTAAAATAGCCCCATTAAGTGCAAATGACATGTTTGTGTGGGAAGTGCCCCCCCTTTCTTTCTTCTTCTTTGTCGTTTTCATTTCCTAAACTGCCTTTGATGTGTTACATACATCACTACTTCAAATAGCTCAAATGAGCCCTCTATAATCTTTGTTGCATTCTTGGGGAAAGGGGAAAACATTGCCACGTATTGCACTACAACCCACACAACTGAGTTATTGTTTGCAGCTAACGATCTTGCAGCTAAATTATTGTCACAGAGAGAGAAACATGCAATGGCTTAAGCCAGTCTGGCAGAATTAGCTAATTGCCTTTTGTCGGGGCTGGCATTCATGATGTCTTGCGTTAGGGTTGCCTAACCCTGTGCTTTCAGAGGCTGCATGACCAATTGAATTTTGACTGGTGAGACCAATCCCATATTGTATCTTTGGGTCAGGAAAATATGAACCAGCTGAGTTTCTGCTGTCGTGTCAAAAGCCCAGGAGCCCTGTCAGGGGGGAAAAAGTTGGCATTTCAACCTTAAATGTGTACAACTGGTGAGCCACCAAGCCAAATGCAGCCCAGCCAGCCATCAAGTGTGACCTGCCAGCTGATTGTCAATCGCCCCATTTTGCAGATGCAGGCAGGCAGCAAAGTTGTTGGTTTATGGAAGTCCCAGTGGACTACCATATATGGATAGGGGTTGTGTCTAGCTTGGTCACAAGATGCCCTTGGTCTATGTCAGGGGTGTAACCTGTGACCTCCAGGCCTCTCTGTGTAGTATTCAGGACTCTTCCTAAAATGTAGGAACATAAACTTCCCAGGTCACACTCCCTTTCCTTAAGCCACATCCCTCACCAACATTTCTCTTTGCCTTATGTGTTTTTGCTTGTCAGGAATATGTCATTGAACTGTGATAATGCCTCTTGTTTGCCTGGATGGAGAGGGCCCTGACTTCTGTGTGGCTAGAAGGTAGCTTACTGTACAGTCACATCCTTTGCTCCGCCCACTTTTGTCATAGTCCCATTGCCGAGCAACAGCATGCAGAGTTCAGTGGAATGTGAGGCCAAGCAAACAGAAGATAAAGAATCTCTGAGGTGTGCTTGCCTGGAGGCAGAATCAGCATATGAAGTCAGGGCTGTTCCTAGGGTTGGGCAAACAGCAATCTGCGAAGTCAGACAATCCGATAATCACAAAACCAAGGGTCCAGGCAGAAAGCAGGAAGCAGCAAGGTAGGTCTGGGACCCCCAGGCATTGTTGCCAACATCTGACTGCTGCTGGAAGCTCTGCTTAAGAAGGCTGAAGCCAGCTGGTCCTCATCAGTGACTTCTCCTCCCTCTCCCTAAAGGCTGATCAGCTGCAGGTGGAGTCACACTGCCTTCTCCCCCTTCAGGCTGCTGTTCAGCAGGTGAAGCTGACTCCTGACCCATGACAACTATTCCCCTCTGGGCCTTTCTACTATCAGCATATGGCTCCTTGCAGGATAGCCAGAAGAGCAGGCTTCCTCAACCTCGGCCCTCCAGATGTTTTTGGCCTACAACTCCCATGCTCCCTAGCTAGCAGGACCAGTGGTCAGGGATGATGGGAATTGTAGTCTCAAAACATCTGGAGGGCCAAAGTTGAGGAAGGCTGCACAAGAGAATATGAAGAGAGTTTTCCACTCCTGAGCCAGACAAAGCAGCTGCTGCAAATATCCTTGCTGACCAACAGGTTTTCCTAAAGGATACGTAGTTTCTGCAGCTACTGCAGACACTTCCAGGAGTTAATTGGTTCTGGCACCTTGCGATGATGTCACACTGCCAGCAACAATGGTTTTGTGGCTCGCCACCCAAAATGCACTAGTTTTGCAAGCCTCTGGCACGGGAGCATCACACCAGCTGCTGAATTAACAGCTTCCACCTAGAGGAAGTCACTTGACCAAGTACTATATACGGTAAATTACTGACAGGATGGGGTGGGGAAGGGGGGGAAGATACTTTCTTCCTTTCCCATACATTTCAGCAATGGAGCTCTCAGAGAAGTGTATTCAGCGGGTGTAGCCTGCCTGCTGACATATACCTTTTGTGTTTAGGGGAATATGTCATCTCCCTCTTTGAGGAAGAACAAAGTATTGGGAAGTATACTGCTGAATGAAGCAGCCCATTTGTCACCTCAGCTCTTTTTGCTCCTCTCCTTTTGATACTGATGTAACGGAGCGCACATTACTTTATTTCCTCCTAAAGGCATCACAAAGGGTGCAGAGCCCTGTATCCTTTCTCGGAAGAGGCCTCTGAAAGTCTGCTCCTTTTTTCTTTTCTGCCGCCTGTAACAGCGAGTGGAGCATTTCCTAACTCACAGTCCTCGCATCGTGCACAGGAGAATTTCCTACCTTGCCTTGCCTTGCCAAAGATTACTCTGGATTTAAAGGTGGCTGCTTTGGGTGATGACATAATTGTTGGAACAAATCTATAATGGCTGCAAATGGAGCCCTCTGGAAGCACAAGCAAATGCCATTTCCAATAGGCATTACCTCTACAAGACGAGACAGACCTAAGGTTCTGGAATTTTCCTAATGGCATTTCCCCCCCCCCCTTCCCTTTGACAGTATAAAAGAAGGAGTGTGAGGGTTTAAGAGCTTTATGTTTTGTCATGCCTTCCTACATCCTCATCCACTGATGGAAAAGGGTCTGTTTTCTGTTATGTTAACAAACCATGATGAATGAGATTGGATGCTGGTGGGACCTCATTTCATCTCTGGTTTCTGTCTGTTTGCTTGCTGAATTCACCGGAACTCTTGTGAGCTTGTGAATGTAAATTGCAGTGTTGGCTGCACCCATATTTTTTTTCACCCATTGAGTTCCACTTATAATCATGATGTGCACACTTTGACAATCATTTTTGTCAAAGATACCCCTAAAATGATGTTGGTGAATATGTTGTGTGCCCTACGTAGGGTAGGGATGGGGCATGATTTTGTTTCAGTCTGCACTGAACCTACCCAATTTATACTACCTGAAACAATAAGCGAACTCAAAATGCAACCATCCTTCAAAATCGGCACTTCTCTGAATTTGCAGTGCCGTTCTTCAACCAAATAATGTGTACCAAAATGCAAATAAAGTGTGGGCGTGAATGCATATATGACTGAAAATAACTTCTCAGGAAAAATGTTTTGCACAAAATGTGGGTTTTTTTAAAGGCAAAACAGCATGCAAAAAATGTATATGGGAGGAGAAATTCGCACTAAAATGCTGGTGAATTTTCATGACTTAAAAAAAAAAAATACTATTGTGGAAAAGTGAGAAACCAAAATTGACAGTTTAACAGGTTACAACTCCAGTCTGACCCAAAAGTCTTTGGGGTAAAGTTAGGAAAGTGCAGGGCTGAACATAGTAGCAGAGTAAATCTCCACTGTATCTGAAGCCCTGTTGTTTGCACTGCCCACAGTGAAAGGGTGGGTGGTTCTGTCCCATTTTTTGTTGCGTGCACTCCAGGCTAGCACAATGGAGAGGTCCAGGATGGGTCCATCACTAGTAGCTGGGCTGCCTTAGCATCCAGTGGATTGTCCAGCTGCATCCCTCTCCTCACCCCTTGCTAATTCAAGGGTTTCCTCTGGAATTAACTTCCACCCGCACTTTTGGTGGATGCAACTGTGATCTCCACAGTGGTGGAGGTCCACACAGGTGAAACTTAGCAGAGACAGGTGGAGGGACACCTCTGCAACATCCAAACTCTGTCTGCTGCAGCAGATCAGAGGTTCAGATTGCTCTGCAAACAAATTTTAGAACCTTTGCCCCACTCTCTTGTATCTGACAGAGCTGTTGTGTGATTGGATTTTCATTTTTATTATTTTATTGACGCAGTTCATGCCGAAGTCAAGCCATTCAAGTCTACTCTTTTATCAGCCTGAGCCCCATAGCATCTTGGTCACACTCTACAATGAAGGACAGAGCTATGAAATTAACAACCTGTGCAGTACCGAAAGACATTCTAGGTGCCCCATGGCTGAGTTATGGTTGCTATAGGGACATTGTTTTCCCTAACTTCTCTGCCTCTAAAGCCAACTCATCCGTATCTTTGCGTTAATCTAATGGTCTTGCACATTTTCTTTATCATCTTAAAAAAGAAGGGGGCAACAGAGAAATAGAATGAAGACAGAGAGTGAGATCTAGGTAATACCACACACAAGCCATTCAAGAACAAAATGTACCTTAGGCAGAAAATTCCATATCAAGATGTCTGTTTCACACACATTTCCTCCAGTAATATCCTGTCATAAACCTTCTCCTCGCCTACTTTAAAATAGAGAAGGTTGAGGAGAGGAGAAGATAATGCCAGTGCTTTGTTTTAATGGGGGCGGGGGTACGCAGGGGTACACATACTCCTAAACATTTTGTGAGTCTAAGTTTGGTCTCATTGAGGGGCAGCATTTCAATATGAGTAGGAAAATGAGAGTACCCCTCAACATTTTTTTAATATAAAAAAGCACTGGATAATGCTATAAAAAATCTGTTGTTGGTCTTCTCCAAACAACACTCATTTACTTTTGTTACCATTGCTGAGACTTTGGGGTGGGAAAGGATTAAGTTGTGCCATTTAAATAAAATAATAATAATAATAATAATAATATTTGACCATTGTGTTGAGGCTGATCTACAGCTATGCTGGCTATTTGAATATCCCGTTGTTGTTGTTTGTTTGTTTGTTTGTTGTTGTTATACCATATCTTCCAGATATTTTGGACTACAACTGGATCAATGATTGGGATCAGTATAAAGCAGCTTTCTATGTAGTGCATTTCCATATTTCTTAAATTTGTGCATGAATACCCTCAAATGCAATGGTATAACAGGCCATAATTCAATTAAAATCCCCACTTAAAAGGGCATGTCAAACTCACAACTGAATTATAGCTTTGGCTTCAATCTTCAGCCTTGCTTTGGGCTGCCCCCACTTTTTTCAACCTCCCATAGCTATTTACCAATACAATGAAGGCTTGCAGGAACTTTTCCTTGTAAAGTCAGGCTTGACATTAACAGATAGGAATTTGCCACTAACATAGCAAGAAGATTACAGTTCTCGGGTGTCATGGGAAGAAAAGGATTACAGCAATCTTTTTCTTGTTCTACAGAGTCTTATGTAGGAGGAGAGAGATTGCGCCATGCTGCCATAGGAACACGAAAATGATGGGGAAATTATCTGCAACATTTTGAATAATGATTTGGCATACATTATAATATCCTTCCTTGGTTGCTTTCACTGGGGAATAGGGCACACTGCATGCTGGTGGGTAGGAACAATGCTTACAGGACAATGGAAAACTGTTGCTGTAACAGGGAGAGTTCAGTCCATGGGTGCAAGAAAAAACACACAAATGTATTGAATTTTTTTTATCTATTAAAAAAAACAAAACACCCAGCATGCACATCCTTTGAGCTATGCTTTTCTTTAAAGAAAGCATTTAAACATAAAACAAGCAAAATTAGGAGACATTTCTATAATACATAACATCCTGTTTCTTTGAGGGAGTGTTTTGTTTCTTAAGAAAAACAATGCTTGCAAAACATGTTGATGGCAAAAATAAGAACATGCTGCTGTTAGGGTCCTTATACATATTACGTTACAATGAAAACCTTAGTGCGCCAGTGATAATGAAACAGAAAAATACTGCTGTGGTTTTTTTTTTTTTTTACCTCTTCACATCAATTTAGAAATGTTTTGCTTCAGGCTGGAGAGAGAAATACCTTTCTAACACCCAGACCTATAGCTCACCTCATAATCTAGATTTCGGGGGCAGAAGGAAATCTTGGATTCCAAACTCATGACACGGTGGAGGCTGAATTATTGAAGGGAAACAATCTAGGAAAAAGGCTGTCAGAGACAGTGTGGATTTCTTCGGAATAGATAACAGGGAGACATTAGCATTAGAAGAAGAAGAAAGGTTGGCAAGAAAGCTGAAAGGTGGAAAGGGTTGTTGTTGTGTTTAGCTTGGAATAGGGCATTGATCCTATTTATTCCCTATACAGGCATACAGGAATGTATGCATCCTCTCCCCCATGGAGGTGTGTGTGTTTATGCACGTGGGAGAAGTGACATGGGAGGATGCCATTTTGTGAGAAACCACCACCAGTAGGGGGGAGAGTGAGGAATATCCTCATCATCAGCTGAGGCATAACTTCCTCACTTCTTATTATAGATGCTTCTCATTAAAAGAAAAGAAAATCCATGACACTCTGTGTAACATGTAGTTTGCCCATCAGTGGACCAGTCAGACAGCAAAACATCATCGAAGTGACATTTCACCTTTATTTATTTTTTTAGAATTAGGAAGCCAACCAGAGCTCTGTGCATCCCACAAATGTCCGCAAGTGTGATATATATACTAGTATTCTGAAAATACAGCATCCTGAGACTCCCCGCTTTCATCTCTGAACAGCAAGTCTACATTGAAGGTAGGCTTTGATGTTAGGTGGGCGGACTCAAGTTTTTGGGGTCTACTTTTCTTTCTTTCACCCAAATCCCTGAGAGTTTTAAATGTATAAAACAAGAGGACCTAACCCAGATCTCTTAATAGTTAAGTTATAACTAATTTATGTTAAGGGAACCTCAGTTTGGTCTTTTGCTTAAGAAGTGCCTTGCGGGTTGGATGAAATCAAGATCTTCCTAGTCCAGCATCCTTGGAAGCGTTCCAGCAAAAGTTTCCAATAGTTCATTAATGAACCATCCGATACTTTCTGCCCAGTGGCACCTTCCCCTGCTTTAAAGTGTGCCTGGTGAAATCTCTGAAGCCAGAGGGGAATCACATGTAGGGAGGGGTGCTTAACTGCTCTGCACAGGTTGTTGGTGTTCTTACTCTTTGTGGCATGTATTTAAGAAATATATGCACCTTTGCTTAATTTAGGCAGGTCACTGAACTCAGCTTTTCTTGGCAGACGATGTTTGTTTATGCAAATATTTATTTATTTATTTATTTATTTATTTATTTATTTATTTATTTATTTATTATACCCCGCCCACCTGGCTGGGCTTCCCCAGTCACTCTGGGTGGCGTCCAACAAAATATTAAAATACAGTATTCCATCAAACATTAAAAGCTTCCCTAAACAGGGCTGCCTTCACATGTCTTCTAAAAGTCTGGTAGTAGTTGTTCTCTTTGACACCTGGTGGGAGGGCGTTCCACAGGGTGGGTGCCACTACCAAGAAGGCCCTCTGCCTGGTCCCCTGTAACTTGGCTTCTTGCAGTGAGGGAACTGCCAGAAGGCCCTCGGCGCTGGATCTCAGTGTCCAGGCAAAACGATGGGGGTGGAGACGCTCCTTGAGGTATACTGGACTGAGGCTGATTAGGGCTTTAAAGGTCAGCATAAACAATTTGAATTGTGCTCAGAAATGTACTGTGTACCCAACCCCAAGATTGTCAGATTGCGTTTCTCTTGTGTTTGCAACTCTTTGCTCCCTGTTTGCTTGACGGAATGCTGAGTTGTCATATGGCTGAAAAGGGATCAGCACCGGATTTAAGGTGCTGTGGGACGTTCCACAGAGCCAAGGGGGCTAATCCACATCATCACCACCATCCGATATTTATATGGGTACCTATTGAGAATGGTGTTCGCCTTCTGGTGCAGATCAAAGTGCTGCTATGCCCAGAACTACCTTGTTGGCCTGCTAAGGAGGCCACTGATTTAGAATGAGATCCACTGTAGGACCCTTAGCCAACCACCCTTCACACCTGCAGCTAGCATATGCTCCATTCCTGTAGCACCCATACAGATAGGTGATGCCAATTTTGTGATGTGGCGGGATTGAACTTCCTTCTAGATTTATAATAATATAGTCAAAATACAAATGTTGACCAACACTGTTCTTTAGACATGATGCTGTCCAGTTATGTGGATTATCTTTGTGGCTTTAGAACGTACACATATATACTGTTGACAGTAGCATAACAAGGTACTTGTCCATTAAGTATATGAATCATTACTTTGCTTAAGATTGCCTAAGCCTCCCTTGTCTGCTTTTCTAATTTATTTTCCTTCAATTACTTTTGCAAGAGAGTACATTCTGCAGGATCTGAAAGCCCCCTGTACTTAGATAACATGTTTTCACAGCACTCATTTATCCGGCTTCTTCTCATTGTGTAGTCAAGAGAGAAATTCAATTATTTTCATTTCGGGAGTGAAACCCCGAAGCTGGGCTACCCAGCAGCTTACAAAATTGATAGTATATGAGTAGCAGTCAACATGCTAACTGTGTTAATAAGTTCATCTGACACATTTGTATGTTAAAAATAAGAACACAATGCTTAGAAGGCAAACAGATCAAGCACTTTTTATAGCCAACGTTTCCTTTGGAAAGCCCAATGCAACTCACGAGGTGCTCCTAATGGTCAGGATCCTCCTCAGGATAAATCTGTTAAGAATCAGCACAATAGTACCAAACACTTGTGGACCATTCACTGGGCACCAGTGGGTAAGATACAAAATTCCTCAGCCACTATCAGTTAACAGATATATGGGGGGACCATCTGACCTCCTTGTCTCTGTGCAAGCTCCCTCAAGACAGATACTTGCCATCTTGTGTTCTGTAGTATGCCATACACACTGGAACATAGGGAGCTGCCTTTGTCAATCCATTGTTCCATCTATCTCAGTATTGTTGACACAGCATGTCAAAGTGCAAGTAGATAAATAGGTACCGCTGCAGCGGGAAGGTAAACGGCGTTTCCGTGCGCTGCTTTGTTTCGCCAGAAGCGGCTTAGTCATGCTGGCCACATGACCCAGAAGCTGTATGCTGGCTCCCTCGGCCAATAAAGCGAGATGAGTGCCGCAACCCCAGAGTCAATCACGACTGGACCTAATGGTCAGGGGTCCCTTTACCTTTATGTGCTCTACCACTGAGCTATAGCCTTTCTCCAATTACTAATGAATGAATGAATGCACTTTATTTTCTGCATCAGTGTGGGTAGCTTACTGGGTAAGAGTATTACTGCCCCTCTCCTTGCTTTGCTGTAGCACCAGAGATGACCAGAGTCATATCACAGCTATCAACTATAGGGTCCTATGAAATTATTGACTCTGTCTTGCAACCTGTTGCTAAAGTACAGGTTGCTGTTGAAGTGCTTGTTCCTGCTTGCTGTCAGATCACCAGCCCTGACACTTCCTGCTTTCTTCCTTCAGACCTGCCTGCAATTGTGTTCCCAGCTCTTCTGATTCCATGGGGTTTCCCTGATATTCAAAGATGATAGCATATTATTTAAATTTCAAAAAATTGCTAAATAGAGTTGGCAAATTCTACACAGACCAACTATCCGGTGCACGCAAACTAGACACACCTGCCAGCCATAAACTGCTTTACATTCCGCAGAATTTTGAAATGTGTCGCTGAGATTTCACAAACGTAATTAAAACATGGAAGGTGGGTGCAGATGAAGCTAATTTCACAGCACTGTGTACTCTTTAGAGGCTCTCTAATCCTCCACTGAGGCATTAAGGCTGCAATTTTATGCATGCTTTCCTGGGAGAATGTCATTGCCATCCTTACCACGGTGAGCTGGCACAGATTTGGATGTTGTGAGCCAGTCCTACCATTAGACAGAGTAAGGCTGATGCCTCAGGTGGAAAATGTCAAAGGGCAGCAGTGTTCTCCTACTTTTCTTCATCTATTCCAGGATTCAGTCCTGGCATTGATATAGTGTATTCAAATTTTGTTCCATAAAAACATCACATCAATAAGAACAACAAATAGCAATGATGTACATATGTTTTCTTATGTTTTAAATTAGGTGTACAGCTAATTTTTCTTCACTATATTCCAAGTGTTTTTATTGAGTATTACTGGTACATGACTCCTAGCCTGAGTTCTGGTGCCTTTTGGCACATATTAAGCCTTGGTGAGTGGGTGGAGCCAACAGGTGTGTGACACTCCAAATGTTGTTGGATTACAGCATCCTTCATCCTTGGCCATAGGCCACACTGGCTGGAGCTGATGGAATCCAACATCTGGAGGACCACAGGTTCCCATGCCCCAAGTCCATCTAATGTCTCCATCTTAAAACAGTTTAAAAGGGCTGGGTTAGAGATCTTACTCTTTAAAGATTCTCCACTTGGGGAATCAGCACTCCCAAGCTGGAGAGCAGCACCCCTCCACACACAGTCACACATGAAGCACAAGGGAAGCACAGCTAGAAATGTCTTCTTGAAACAGACCACTTCCATTTGATAACTAGGCAAGACTTTGCTGTGCTACTTAATAGAAAGTGCAGCAATACCTGGCAGCCATCCCAGCTTTTCAGCAACACAAAACAGTGTGAGTTGTGTTTATGTATTCTCACCTAATGCTTGAGTATTATGCAGGTTACTGTCACTCCGATACACACATGCATCAGTAAAATGGAGCCATTAAATGGGACAGAGAGAGTTTTCCTGGGGGATATCAATTTAATAGTTTACTTGCTGGATCTCTGAATGTCGGAAGTGCCGGAAGTGGGCTGACTTGGGAGAGGGGGACCGTGGTTTGTGGGGGGAGGCCTGTACAAGACAGGAGACGAGAATCAGAGGCAGGGGGAGTTTCAGAGCTGGAGGAAGAGGCAGGACAGGCAAGTGAAAGGCTGGGTGCTTCCCCACCCTCTCCTGCACCACTGTCTCCCAGAACCAGGAGAGAACTGAAGTAGGAAGAGCAGAGGCAGCTTCCACACAGGCATAGTCTCTGGCTAGGGGCATGCAGCCTGTCAGGGGAAGGTGGAAGAAACTGGTGGAGGGGGAGTGGCCCCCAGTTGCTGCAACTGCTCCATAGATTGTGGACCTGGGAGTAGCTGCCTAGATTCCAGGTGGGTGGGTGCAGGTATCCAGAACTGCAGAAGTGACAGTGATATTTTTTTTGTTTACAATAAAGGGTTGGAAGCACCCTTGACACATGATCAATTGCTGGTATCTACTAAATCTGAATCTAAGAATAGAGACTACTCCACCCCCACACCATATATGCAAATTAGGGTGCTAGAATATTGGTTTTGTTGCTATGATACCAACCTGAGCAACTTTGCACCTGTATTCTGCATGGTACACTGACTACACACACACACACACACACACACACACACACACACACACACCTCCTTAGCTAATTGTTGGGGGGGGAAGCATGTTTTACATATGGTAGATTTTTCACATGGACTCCAGCCCCATTCAGATCACTGAGGATTTTGCACTTTTCAGACTGAAGTGAAGAATCCCAGTGTTTTGTTCATGTAATATACTAGCCGCAGAGCTCCATAATGAACAATTTGCTTATGCGGCTTGCTTACTGTCTGACTGTGAGACGCTATTATTTTGCTTAAAAGATGTCATTATCTGATAATAACAAATTGCCAGTGATGAATGTGGGGCGGGCAGCAATTTATTTATTTTCTTTTGCAAAATCCAAAACTGTTTAGAACGAGCAGCTTTGTCATATTACCAAAACCCTGTGGTAGTGATGGGCTCTCTGGTGTGTTTCCTCAATGTTTGATGCAAGTGTGGTATTGTGGCTCAAGAGTGGACAACCTGTGGTCCTCCAGATGTTGTTGGGATCCAACTCCCGTCAGCCTCAACCAGCATAGTCAATGGTCATAGTTAATGGAAACTATAGTCTTATAATAACTGGAGAGCTACCAATTCTCCATTCCTATGTAGGGCTAAATCTGCTCCCTGCTTATGGTAACTTCACAGCCTGGACTGTGGGGTGGGTAAGTTTTATTCTACTCCTCAGTCTATTGACCACACTGGAACTCTTTTACCTTGTTCCATAGAACTTAAGTGGGAGCCATTGAGAACAAAAGCTCATTTCTACCTGGGTTCTGTTAATTGGACACACCATGCTAGAGTATGACAAGAACTCAGGGACTGGCTTCTTATCCCTGATGATTTATGGGAAAGTAGGAAGTGCTTCTGATCATGATGCCAACCTTACAATGTATGGCCTGTTTAACCATTGCACCTGGATGCCTTTCAAGTCCTAGAGACACCACGGCCAATCTTCATCGCAGAGTCAAGAACTCTGAGGTCATCTGGTGTGTTCCATTGGTGGCTTGCTGCATATGACAGTTCCCAAATTGGGATACATTATTCATCCCTCTTTTTGCCCTTCAAAGGCCCAGCTGGAGCCAGAAGGAGGGGGGGGGGCACTGTCCTTAAGACATGAGTGCACATTGCAAACCCGTGCTTATAATTTAAGCCATTAAAAAGGCAGGCCCATTATGCTGTAATTATTTATTGATTTTATATACTATAGCCATTATGCACAGCACTCCCTGAACCAATGTTAATAGTCAGCAAATTTGAAAATCCTCCGATCTGACCTATTTTTATCAGGAGATGCCAATTACGCATATAATAACAATGGCATTCTAAATTGTTATAAATGAAGATAAATGAAAAAGGAGGGAGGGGACAATAATCAATAACTTCCAGGGATTTTAAAGTGAAAGCAGACCGGGCAGCCTCTGCTGTGAAGAACCAGCCTTAGTCTGTTCTCAAAGACAGTTTTGCCAGATGGGGACATCCTTTTTGGGATCTTCCACCTTGAGATTAGCCAATGGAAATAAACCTTGGTGATATGAGCATAGAGCCGCAAAATGGCTCAAGGAGAAAATTCTTCTCAGCCCAAACAGAGGACACCTTCAAATGGAGGACTCTTCAAAAGAGTCCTTCAAAACAGAGAAATGCCCTCTGCAGAGTAGGACATAAGACCACTCTATTCACAGAACACTGATTCACTGCCTCCCTTTCTTTCTTTCTTTCTTTCTTTCTTTCTTTCTTTCTTTCTTTCTTCCTTCCGTCCTTCCTTCCTTCCTTTCTTTCTTACCTCAGAAGGGGAGGGGGAGCAAAGGCCTTCGCCAAGCATAGGCAATGTGTCCGCATTTGAAATGAATCCAATCTTTCTTCTTCTTCTTCTTCTTCTTTTATTATTATTATTATTATTATTATTATTATTATTATTATTATTATATTCAATGTAGCAAACATCAATAAAATATGAAAAGAGCTCCAGGTAAATATCAAAAACTAGATCAAACAATAAACTATCATATGATAAAAGAACAGCACTAGCCAGCTTTTCTTTTAAAAACAAAAATCAGAAAACAGAGAGCTCAAAAATCAATGAATGCATTTACAAATATTAATTTAAAAACCTTTTTTGATCCACATCTACACCTCCCCTGAGAATAAATGCCAAATGATTAAATTGTAGTTGGGGGCGGGGAGAGAAACGCATCAGATTATATGAAAAACCAGAAAATGTCAATCTTGACAAGCTTCATGGCTGTGACATGAAGTCAATTGCATTTTTTCAAGCCTCCATCGTTATGTCAAAGAACTTGAACGGATGTATTAATTTCTTGAAGCACTGTTGAGGAAGTGTACACTTTGTGTACCCTGATGTTGGACTTCAACTCTCATAATCCCCAACCGGATTAGCTAATGTTCAGGGATGATGGAAGTTGTAGTCCCACAACATCCATTTTTTTTTTAAAAAAATGTCATTTTTAATCAATGTTTTATATTTGTTGTTAGCCGCCCCGAGCCCGGTTTTTAAATTGGGAAGGGCGGGGTATGTATAAATAAATAAATAAATAAAATTGTTGTTGTTGTTGTTGTTGTTGTTGTTGTTGTTGTTATGGACCCATGGTTGAAGAACACTATGGTAATGGTTGGAGTACCACCTGCCTGTCAACTTTCCCTTTCTCCTTCCCTACACCTGCTCTGACCGCACACTGTTGCTGACTCAAATGATAGGCACAATCAAGTAGGAGAATGAGAGGCTATGCTCACCTGAAATAGAACAAACTGTGTCCACACGCTCCTGCTTCTGCCTGCCCCAGTGAGAAACTGTTGTCTGCTGATGCCACCTGCCCAATTGACTGCCTGAGGGAGGGAGGGAGGGAGGGAGGGAGGGAGGGAGAGAGACTGACCATTGTGACCTCATCCTGAAGTTGCCTGCTTGAAGGAGAGACTGGCCATTGTGACCTCATCCTGAAGCTGCTTGCTTGAAGGAGAGACTGGCCATTGTGACCTACTTGTGAAGGTAAAAGGTAAGGTAAAGGACCCCTGGATGGTTAAGTCCAGTCAAAGGCAACTATGGGGTTGCGGCGCTCATCTTGCTTTCAGGCTGACAGCTTTCTGGGTCATGTGGCCAGCATGACTAAACCGCTTCTGGCGAAATGGAAGCCAGAGCGCAAGGAAACGCCATTTACTTTCCCACCGCAACGGTACCTATTTATGTACTTGCACTGGCGTGCTTTCGAACTGCTAGGTTGGCAGGAGCTGAGACAGAGCAGTGGGAGCTCAACCCATCGTGGAATTCGAACCGCCAACCTTCTGATCGGCAAGCCCAAGAGGCTCAGTGGTTTAGACCACAGCGCCACCCGCGTCATTGTGAGCTACTTGTGAGGTTGCTAGCCAGAAGGTCAGACCATTCTGATGCTTTCCTAAGAGAGAGAGAGAGACTGGTAATTGTGACAGGCTGGTGCTGCCCGTCTGAAGGAAACAGACTGGCCATTGTGACCTTATGCTGGTGCCTTCTGCCTAAAGAAGGGAGACCAGCCATGGTGACCTCATGCTGATGCTGCCTGCCTGAAGGAGAATGGCCTTTGTGTCCTCATGTTCATGTTTCATGCATGAAGGAGAGAGACTGGCCTTTATAACCTAATGCTGTTGATGCCGGCAGTCGGAAAGGAAGAGAGGCTGGCCATTGTGACCTCGTGCTGATGCTGCTTGCCTGAAGCAGTGAACATTGTAATATAATTGAATACTATTGATATTAGTATTAATGAATTTGTACCTTTCTCCCACTATTCTTCCTCACATCTGTATTTAAATGTCTGCTTCCTTCTCTCTGTTGACAGGCAGTAGTACATAGAGGGCGGTGTTCAACTAACTCTCATTCCGAATAGACCTACTGAAACTAAGGACCCTAAATAGGTTACGTTCATAAATATTAGTAGGTCAACTTTGTGTAAAATGTAGTTGAATACCACTCATGCTGTTTGAAGACAAATCTTGTCAAAGCTTTCATCCCTGTTGCAGAACTTAATGAAAGAATGCATTTCATAACTATTACTACAGTGTCCATTTTGTCTTTTTATGTTCTTATCTTTGGATGAAGGGTGATATACAAATTTTAATAATAATGGTAATGATAATGGTAATGACAAAGGTGAGTAAGCAAATTTCCAGTAACAGGGCAGTTTTATGGTAGCTGAAGTAATGACTTCAAATGAAAAGTATAAAACAGAGGTTTAGATTTGCTGAGCCATTTCAGTTTTTCACTGAACTTTTGCCAATTTAAAGCTATAGAAATAGGCTTTGTTTGGAAAAAAGGATGAGAAGAAAGAGTCCCTAATAAACTTCAAAAAGGCAGGCATTTTTAATACAACCATCTCACACTGTTGTGAAGAAGAAGAAGAAGAAGAAGAAGAAGAAGAAGAAGAAGAAGAAGAAGAAGAGTTTGGATTTGATATCCTGCTTTATCACTACCCGAAGGAGTCTCAAAGCGGCTCACATTCTCCTGTAATTCCCTGTAATTTCTGTAATTTCCCACCATGTGGGAACTGCCAGAAGGCCCTCAGAAGTGGACGTCAGTGTCCAGACTGAACACTATACGTTTCCGAGCACAATTCATAGTGTTGGTGCTGACCTTTAAAGCCCTAAATGGCCTCAGTCCGGCCTCTGAGCCCCTGAGCCCAATTACTCTGTACTCCAGCTGGCGGTAGTTTCTCTACCATCTCGGGCAAAGGTGTTTCCTCATGCAGATATACCTGAAGGAGCGTCTTCACCCCCATCATTCAGCCTGGACACTGAGGTCCAGCTCTGAGGGCCTTCTGGCAGTTCCCTCACTGTGAGAAGTGAGGTTACAGGGATCCAGGCAGAGGGCCTTCTCTGTAGTGGCGCCTGCCCTGTGGAACATCCTCCCATCAGATGTCAAGGAAATAAACAACTATCTGACTTTTAAAAGACATATGAAGGCAACCCTGTTTAGGGAAGTTTTTAATGTTTAATGCTGTATTGTGTTTTAATATTCGATTGGGAGCCGCCCAGAGTGGCTGGGGAAAACCAGCCAGATGGGCGGGGTATAAATAACAAATTATTGTTATTGCTATTGTTGTTGTTGTTGTTGTTGTTTTTGTACAGCACCAACTCATGCACACATTTCACATATTGGAGAACACCATAGGTAAGTGGCTTCCATGTGGCTCTCTGTGTTTTTGTGCATGTGCATGCACAGAAACCATACATCTTAAATCTCATTTTGTCCTATTTACCAAGCCCCGTCTTCTTCACAGAGTCACTTACGTGGTTGCCAGGATCTGCTCACCTTGGGAAAGTGGAATTCATATTTTTCAAAAGCTTGTAGAAACCAGGGCCATAACTCAGGAGTGGAACATATGCCGTACATGTCTAAGGTCCCCGGTTTAACCCCTGGAATCTCCAGGGCACATGCTTTCATATCTGCACGAGGAAACACCTTTGACCGAGATGGTAGAGAAACTACTGCCAGCTGGAGTATAGAGTAATTGGGCTCAGGGGCTCAGAGGCCGGACTCAGGTCACATTTGCACCATACATTTAAAGCACTCTTATACCATTTCAAACATTCATAGCGATCCAACAGAGATGCAATGGCCAGAGTGGTTTCTCAATCAATCCCTCCCCACAGGAAACTCTGAGAACAGGAGCCCTGCGAGCATATCCTCCCAGTGTCCCGATTTTCCAGGGACAGTCCTGGAAGTATGAAAGGCATTCCGGCTTCTAATTTGATCCCAGAATGTCCCTATTTCCCCTGCCGGCACCGCCAGTGCCGAGCTCAGGGCGGAGGATGAGTCGGTGCTTGTCTCCAGTGATGTGAGGGATCATCCTGTTGCCTCTCCACGGCCGCCACTGCATGTCTCCTTCCTTGGGCAGCTCACAGCGGCTGCTGGAGAGCAGATGAGGAGGAGGAGCTGCAGACTCTGAGGCCCAGCCCCGTGTGATGTGTCAGCTCTGAGGTGCAGGCAAAGGAAAGGGCCACCCTGGGCTGGAAGAAAGGGGAATGGAGCAGAGAGCAAGGAGTCTTGTTTTTGTTTTCTTTAATGCTTTGTGTGTCCGGGTCTAATCTTGCCCCTTTCTAAAAGTTATTTATTGGTGTGTTTTTCTCTTTTAGAGAAGAAGAAGAAGAAGAAGAAGAAGAAGAAGAAGAAGAAGAAGAAGAGTTTGGATTTGATATCCCGCTTTATGACTACCCGAAGGAGTCTCAAAGCGGCTAACATTCTCCTTTCCCTTCCTCTCCCACAACAAAGACTCTGTGAGGTGAGTGAGGCTGAGAGACTTCAAAGAAGTGTGACTAGCCCAAGGTCACCCAGCAGCTGCATGTGGAGGAGCAGAGACGCGAACCCGGTTCACCAGATTATGAGTCTACCATTCTTAACCACTATATCACACTGGCTCCACCAACAAAGAAAATAAATATAAAAAGGGATTAAGGAGTTTGCATAGGATGGTGAAGGGTGTGTTTGCTATGTTCCATTGGTGTAGTGGTGGTGGCACTGACCCTTTTTCTTATAGGAAATCCTGAGGTGGGGGTCAAGGAGGGACAGTTAACAGGGCCCAGAGAAATGCCCCTATTTTCATCCGAGGCGTATTGGAGCACATGTGCGAGGGGAATAGGGGGTCTCCTAATAACTCTAAGCACTCTTTAAAAACTACAGTCCCCAGAATTCTTTGGGGCAACCCAAAACCGATTGAAGTGGCAGCATAGTGCCTTAAATGTATTTTGTGAATGTGGTTTTAGTAGATGGAAGCTTCGTATCTTCATATATTGAGGCACAACAGCTTCACCCTCCCCATAAAACGTAAAATGTGTCACACAACCAACCATCACTGTGTTACAAGTTTCCCCACTTCTGCAAAGGAAGCATCATGGTAGGGATGGGAGAGAAATGTGATATTATTTGCATTTTAATGAGAAAACTAGCTGTTTCACACTCTCAAACCAACTGGCACACCAAAGGACAGCTGCCCTTCAAAATTCACACTTCCCCAAATTTTGCAGCACTGTTCTCCAACCATAGAATGCAAGAAGGCATCCGTTAGGTAAAAGTGCACATATTTGGAGGGGGGGGGGAAGAACATGCAAAAAGCATTATATTAGTGGAAATGGCTTGCCAAAAACATGGATAATAACCAAAACTACATACAAAAATGTGTTCATTAGGAGAAGTGTGTATGAAAATGCTGATGAATTTTCATGAGGTTTGTTTTTTAAAAAAACAGAGTTCTGAAGAACTGAATTTAAGAATGGAAAAATGAGAAAATGAGAGAAACTAAAACTGACAGATTCACCCATCTCTATGTAAGGAGATACAAAATACCGCGATTCTGCATGACAGATTTTGCTCTCCATTACATGATCCAGGTCTGCTGATTTTTGTGGAGCAGCCATACATCCAAGTTCCGGCCCGATTGTATTCTTAAGAGACGTCTTCTTGTGTTTGTTTTATCCACAATTTTCTTGGGATAGAAAAATTATTCTTGGCTTTTTTTTTTTAATGGGACACTCTGCAGAAGCTCCAAGGAGAGCCATAATAAAATATTGCTTCTTTCTGAAAAATAATGAGGCTTATTAAAAAAAGATTAGTGACTTTGGGTCAATTCATATTCTCCTAATGGGGTTGCAATCAAATGATGAATGGTGCAAGGGAGTCCCCACTGCCCAGGAATAGCCCCATCTGCCCTTCTCATGAATAATATAAAAAAAAAAATGAAGGGAAGAGGCAATGAGCAACCTCCACTAACCTCCTGCTGCCTTTTAGTTAATTAATGGTGCCTCATTACTGATGCTCAGATGTTTTCAACACAGGCAAGAAGCTATCCATAAACGTCACAAACAAGCCCACCTCAAGAGCAATTAACACGTCGAAAGCGACGCACATTCCTCGCTCAGTTTTCATTCCCACTGTGAAATAACTCGCCGCAATTTCAAATTCCTTTGCAATACACTTTCTGACCCATGGTAACCTTTAATTAAAATGCTTTAATTACAAATAATAGTCTGCCAAATGAAATTCAATTGATTTCCCTCAAATTTCCTTCCCAGTAAGGATGCTTTGGCGTATAGGCTTGCAACAAATGGTCGGTGCAAGCACAGCATCAGAATATATTCGCTATATGCGTGTGTGTGGCAGTATAATAATTTAATAATCGTAATTTATTATTTGTAGCCCGCCCATCTGACTGGGTTCCCCCAGCTACTCTGGGTGGCTTCCAGCATACATAAAAACATAGTAAAATCTTAAAAAGCTGCCCTATACCTTCAGATGTTTCCTAAATGCTGTATAAGTATATAATTACTCATTTCCTTAACATCAGATGGGAGGGCATTCCACAGGGTGGGCGCCAGTACCGAGAAGGCCCAGTATGCCACCACTGGTCTATAACAGATAAATTCTGTGAGGTCTAGGGATGATTGATTTCTAGAGATATCTTTAAGAAGCTTAGGTTTTATAGTTCCTTCCTTCCACCACCCTATCACTGGATGATGGCAAATATAATATCCATAATGCCAGGGCCGGTGCGTCCATTTAGGCGAACTAGGCAGCAGCCTAGAGCGCCGAAATGGAGGGGGCGCATAAACAGCCCCACGCCGGCGGTTGGGCGTGCCCAACCCAGACCACGCGCACCCTGCCGCTCTCCGCAGAAGGGGTGAATGTGGAGCAAGCGAGCGCCGTCGGGAATGGAGGGGGCATTGGCCAGCCTGCCCCTCGCCCCCCGCCGCCGCCCAGTGCCGCCCCAACCAGCGGTGAAAATCGCGGCGGTGCGGGGCGCCCGGCGGGCAGGGGGCGGGGCACCACACGTCATGCGCAATGATATCACGTGCCCCGCCCCCTCGCCTAGGGCGCCAAAACCCCTAGCACACTAATTAACCAACTCCTGTGACGACTAAGTAGCCCCTTTTGAACATGTACAACAAGTGTACATGTACAATTGTTCACTACTATTTTGCCTGACAGGTCAGCTCTGCATGGTAGCATCCAGGCAGTTAAAAATGGACCTCCTTTCACATCCCTCCCCTCCCCACAACTGGGGTGGGTTAATCTGTCAATTCCCATTTCTCTCATTTTCTCATTTCCCCCCAGTTTTAAATTCAAATCTCCACATCAGTTTGCATTAAAAAAAATTCACCAGCATTTTAGTGCAACTTTGTCCTACTATCCATATGTTTGTATGCAATTACACCTAATGTACACATTTTTGCAAGGCAATTTCCCCTAATATGATGCACTTTTGTGTGTTGGTTTCACTAATGGATATACCTGAATGCACATATTACTTTAATATGTGCATTTTGGAACATGTTGCTTGCCTGCATTGTGTAATTCAGAGGTGGGCGAATTTCAAAGGATAGCTGTGTTTCCATTTGCATATTGTGAATTAGGTAGGTTCATGAACTGAATTGATTTTGTCCCCCATTTCTACCCACAACTGACTGCCTTATGCCCCTTGGCAGTAGCAACCATTTCACTGGTGCACCCTGAGATGCCTGTACCTTCAGGAAACCCGCATGTAACACACTGCCCTTGAGCAATTCAAACTCCCTCCCTGACTCCATCAGACTCCCATCCTCAGGACCTCTGGAAGCAGATCAAATCAGGGCAGGAGAAAAGGGCCCATATATACTTAGCAACACAGAAAGACCCTACATAAAAGTCAAAGTTTTTAAGGAACAGCATCTGGGATGAAGGGAATTCTTTAAATGTGTGTGGGGTAGCCAAATGGTCACTGCATTCTTGGGCTCCTGTGCTATCCATAGTTGCTTGGCAAACAGCAAGGGAGCATGTGCCTTGTTCCTCACTCGCTGTATGATTCTCACTGAGCTTGTAAAGGTACAGGAGCTTGTCTGGAACAAGCGAATTGGCAACTCCACAGAGGAATAGCCAGGATCATATTTTTGTCTTGTTGCTGGTGACAACATGGGAGCAGAGAGACTGAGCCTGTAATTATACATTTATTCAAGAGACAGTGGCTGCACTCCTATATCTACTTAACTAGGAGTGAACCTTTTTTTCTTTTTAGTAAATGGGCTTTGCCTCTGAGTTCAATAGTTTAATGGTACTAACTTCTTTGTACATAGGATTGCAGCCTTCACACAGCATCTGAACCCCCCTCCCCCTATCTCACAGGAAAACAATCTGAACATGTTTCCTGCATTAAACTGCCCCAGGAGGGATTGATTCCCAAATTCCCAAATTGGATTTCATTGTCTTTTCCCGCACGCAAATGCTTTGATCTGTGAACTTCATTAGCATTCTGTTTATTTCCTGTTTTGAGGATATTGAAATATTCAATAAGGCCAGACCTAGACGAGAGTCTTTGCAATATTCCCCAAAGTTGCGAGATTGTCATTTGGCATTATGCTTTGCAAACGGTCCTTAAGCTAGCTTTCGCTCTGCGTGACAGTGTTCATATCCAATTAATTTTGAGAGTAAGATTTTATGAGACACTGAATTAAATGACTGCCTGAAATCTCTCCATTAAATCTGCTGACTTCCCTTTTATTTGCTCACATTTGTCACTGTAGCAATAAAGATCGGGGGGAGAGAGAATAACATCTATTTGCCAAGAGCTGTGTTTTTAATACATTCATTTCCCCCCTGGATGTATTATCCCCCCCAAAACGATACAGTCGGAGTTGAGAGAACAGCTGGCGAAAGTTGAAGCCAATGAGGTGCTGTGCAAGGAGACAGTGATCTGATGTGCTGGTAGTCACTGGGCATTCTTCCCAGGAGTCAGTTCCGTCAGTAATTCTGATGGGGGCTGACATCCTTGCTCAGCCACTTATACAGATGCCAGTTAGAGATCTATTTCCAGCAGGGTTGTGTGATGCCGTTCTTTCGCTTTGATTTGGGGGTGGAAAGTAATGCTTTTGTGTAGCTACTGATGATGACTTGAACTGGAGGGGTGCAAATTTCATCAACAGTTTTGCTCCCCTCAGAAAGTTCCCCACCTCCTTTCTGATACGTATTTTTCTCACTATGTACTTAGAAGGGAAAGAAATACTCACCAGGAGATTTCCAGATTTTTTTTAAAAAATAATTTTTTGTCCTTCTAAATCCAGGTGTTTATGCTCATTCGCACATAGCAATGTGGCTTAAAAGATATTTTAATGTGCATTAGTGCACAGCAACAGGGCTTAAAAAGAGCCTCCTAATGCACATTAGCATGTGCATCAGCACGCAGCAAGGAGTTTTTAAAAAGTGAGTAGTTTAATGTGCATTGGGAGGCCCGCCAGCTCACGGCTGGGAAGAAAAGAGAGTGGGAAATATTCTTTCAGATCAAACAAAATGGCACTGAAACAATGGCAGAATAGGGGGAGCAACCCACCCCCCCAAACCCCTATTTTAATAAATTAAAATAGAAGGCAATAGTGGTTTGTTTCTATACTTCAGCCAGGGTGTGGGGTGCCAACTTGAATAAAATATTGGGGGGGGGGGCAGGTAAGCTCCGCTCTGCATAATCAATCACAATATGTGGTGCACACAAACCAATTGAATGGGAATGCCCATCAGCTTTGGGGGTCAACCCCCTGAAATATTTTATATATTTTAAAGGGGTGATGTCCCCTGGGAATTGGCTCCTATGGCCAGTGCTTTGGGTTCTTTCAACAACAATGTTTTTTTCTACACCACAGTTCAGGCGTTTATACTTCTAGGAGCCTGCAACAGGCACAAAGGAATCATTGGCAGTCTTAGACAATGTCCTTTGCCGTTGATGACTTGCTTGTTGCTCCTCTCTAAAGACACCTCCAGTGTAGCAGGCGGGCTGTAGGGAAAGCCTTGATTTGGTTCTACATTTGACCCTGGCTCTTGCTAACAAATAATGCCTTGGTGTTATGTAACATTTGGCAGTATTTGCCTGCAGTCAAATAATAGGAGATTGGTTGATTGGTCAACTACAGAGGCACCATCTTCTCTAGTTGATTAAGGGGGCCTGATGCAATGTCCTGACACCTTGCATGTGATGTCGCACGATGTCATGATGTCATGCACGTGACATCAGGCGACGTCACGATGAGCTTCAGGGCAGAGCTGAACATTGAGGGGGGCCAGCCCCTTCAAAAAACCAACAACACTGGGGTGGGGCAAAACTGCCTCAGCCCCTAGGAGCTGGCGTGCATGGTCTACTGAAATTATTTAACCAGTCAATTGACTGGAGCTCCAATCCTAGTTCCAGAAGTGGGAGCATATGCACTGAATAAATCATATAAAAGTAAACTTTCCATCCATGTTCATGGCACCTTTCCCCCCCATGTCATTTTATGAATAAAGCACAATTTCCTTATCATGCAAAGTCTAATAGAAAAGTATTGGCTGATACAAGTGATTTTACATAACCCATCAAGCTAAATGCAGCCCTGTACGATGGCTGTTGGGACGCGGGTGGCACTGTGGTCTAAACCACAGAGCCTAGGGCTTGCCGATCAGAAGGTCGTTGGTTCGAATCCCCGCGACAGGGTGAGCTCCCGTTGCTTGGTCCCTGCTCCTGCCAACCTAGCAGTTCGAAAGCACGTCAAAGTGCAAGTAGATAAATAGGTACCGTACCCGCAGGAAGGTAAACGGTGTTTCTGTGCGCTGCTCTGGTTCGCCAGAAGCGGCTTAGTCCTGCTGGCCACATGACCCGGAAGCGGTACGCCGGCTCCCTCAGCCAGTAAAGCGAGATGAGTGCTGCAGCCCCAGAGTCGTCCGCGACTGGACCTAATGGTCAGGGGTCCCTTTACCCTTTACCTTTATGATGGCTGTTCATCTCGGGCTTCATAAACAGCCTGTATTTTCTGCCTGCTTGAGACTGGGGAAATGCCATCATGCAGGGGTGGGGGGAGGAAGAGTGTCAAACACAGGGCCAGACATGGTCAATGGCTGCAGTCAGCTCAATGGGGAAGAGGCTGCTGTAGACCACATACAACTGGTAACTATCTTACTATCGCTGGCATTGATTAGAACCAAACACCTGCATCTTAACAATCACTTGCGCAACTTTGTACAAAGGCTACAAATCACGATCCTTTGTACCTACTTCCATTGTGCTGAATGAATGCTTCATTCCACGCGCAATTTTTCCTTGCATAGAAGAAGTAAATAATCAGATACGTTAGCATTGGGAGCTGGGTCATATTGAAAGGAAAAATTGGGAAAGGGAGGGGGGAGGGAGAATTATTCATGGGCCTTCATAAAATCTTATACCAGCTTGCTCCAGCCAGAAGTCGAATATGACCTCTGACTTGATGAAACCACGGAATTTTGATTTCAGAGAAAGCCATTTATCCTTTTCAAATTGGCGTGTAGTTTTTACCTATGTCCATTTATCATGGAAGAATCACATTTCTCACTGTTGGCAAATTACAGGACATGAGCATAACTTAGTTTCGTGTCTCCGTAATTAATTTCTCTTTACTTTTTCAATTAAATAGTGTATGTGTTCAGTTTATTAATTGCATTATACATTGACTATAGCAATATCAGCCACTGTGAAAAGAGGCGAAATGAATAAATTCTAATGCGACAAGGACAGCAGACAAGGTTTTTTTTTCCTAATTAAAAAATTAACATCACTAAAATGTGTTTGTGTTTATATATATAAATATACATAGTTATACTGAATCAACTGTTTCCTTGTGAATATTTTGATAGTATTGAAATGTACCTCCTTCAGGACAGTTTTTAAAATATGATTTTATATTTTTCATATTTGCAGAACCCTCTATATGCCCTCAGTCTAAATTATACTAACTTGCCCTCAGTTGCATCATCACATAGCCGAACGAAATTAAACAAACAGTGTTGTCCACCATCCCATTTACTTTAGATTTCACTTCACTGTGTCCTATGTAAAGCATTTTAGCCTGGTGTGGATGAATCCTATCCATTGCCACTCCATATCAGCTTTGTATGTGTTCAATCAGAAGTGTTTATTATTATTATTATTATTATTATTATTATTATTATTATTATTATTTAAACGGCTTTAAAAATTCACTGTTGCAAGCACTTTCCCTAAAAAGTGCTTTTAATGCATACCTGCCCCAGAAGTATACATTTTGGAATACTTTTCTAATGCATTCCCCCCTAAAACAGACATTTTCATATGTGTTTTCCCCAAGAAACACATTTTTATAGACAATTTTTGAAGCAAAGCTGCATCAGAATGCTACATCAGAAAATTCAGAGAAGAGGGGAAGACACTGGAGGAAGGTAGTGGGGAGGTTGGCGTTGTGCAGGAGAAGTGCTGGGGGAGTCATATTGGCTTCACCACTGCACCCACTCTGCACCAACCTCCCTGCCACTCCGTGCTCCACTCAGTTATCAGCAGTGACCTCTGCACTGGAAAGCCACGTGAGTAATAATAATAATAATAATAATAATAATAATAATAATAATTTATTATTTATACCCCACCCATCTGGCTGGGTTTCCCCATCCACTCTGGGCGGCTTCCAATGGAACACCAATAACAAGAATAAAAAGCAACAACATCAAACATTAAAAAATTCCCTAAACAGGGCTGTCTTCGCATGGCATCTGATGGGAGGGCGTTCCACAGGGCGGGCACCACTACCGAGAAGGCCTTCTGCCTGGTACCCTGTAACCTCACTTCTCGCAATGAGGGAACCACCAGAAGGCCCTCAGAGCTGGACCTCAGTGTCCGGGCTGAATGATGGGGGTGGAGATGCTCCTTCAGGTATACAGGACAAAGACCGTTTAGGGCTTTAAAGGTCAGCACCAACACTTTGAATTGTGCTTGGAAACATACTGGGAGCCAATGTAGGTCTTCCAGGACTGGTGTTATGTGACAATACCTCTCTTCACCCTGTTGATCACTACCGAGTCCAGCATTGTCTACTCAGACTCACAGCAGCTTTCCAGATCCAGAGTCTCAGGCAGAGGTCCGAGAGCCTTCTAACTGGAGAGGTCAGGTTAGAGACATTCAATGAAGCTGGATGTTGGAAGATTTAGGACAAAAGGAAGTACCTTTTCACATAGCATAGAGAGCCTACTCTAAAGTCCCATGGAATTCCATAGTGTTTGCTACTAAATAAGTGGCTGTAGGATTGCAGCCTTAGCTATTTTGATGGTAACTGAGGATGAATTATTGGGAAAAACATGACTTCATTGGCTGTGAATAAGGAAGCTCTTTATTATTGTTAGAACTGTTTGTTAGTGATAAGAATCTCTTGATTAAATCAGCTGCGGAAAGCTGCCTGCAGAAAAACTATATTACCTGTTTATTCTTCGGTTTGGTTTAACTGGATTGTGGGTATTGTGTTTTTCTTTAAAATGGAAAAAAAAATTCTAAAAGCAAGACAAGGAACTAGGGACCTGTGTCTTCTTTTCGCAATGGGGTGATTATCTTACTTACATATGCTTAAACCCAAGGAAAACCATAGGAACTATATAAATCTCATGTGATTTGCATTGTGTGACTTATTCCAGTCTAGTAAACCAAATAAGAGCTCAGAATGAAATAAAATTGGAGTGAATAAAGTCGTACGTGAGATACATATTGTTGTATCTTGGATGGATACAATAATCACATCCATAGTTACATTTTGCAGGCACTCAGTGGTGCAAATTGTGTATTTGTATTCCAGAATTTGATGAGCCACCATCTGTAAAGGTGAAAAACATGAAGGGGAGGGAGAAACCCCCCAAACCTCTTTTGTTCAAAATGAAGAAAGCATGAGTTAATATTCAAGCACACACTTTATGAAAAGGCTGTTTTCTCTCACCTGTTATAATTACGAGAAGTTTGTACCCTTAAGACTTAATAAGCCAAATGAGAATGGGAAGCATTACAAATCCTGTTAATTATCGCCGTATCACCTCCAAGTTTCAGGAGAACGTGGTTGTAGCTCAATTTATTGTTAATTATGAGAAGACATGGAGTTGGAATTAAGAGGGAAGCTATTAAGTTCCATAACCAATCTGTGCCGAGATTCTTGTTGGCAAAGAGAGGTGACTGTGGGTAACGTGACCATTTGCCAATGGGTAATTTTAGGCCACCTCTGTTGACTCAAATATCACCACTTACTAATGACAGGAGACTCAGTTGCATCATTTATTATGTTTTTGTATATCCTGGAAGCTGCCCAGATAACAGCAAGAAGAAAGCAGCATCAGCATCACCATAATCATCAACAACAACAACAACAACAACAACAACCCTGGCAAGTAAACAAGAGAATTTTATTATCACTCCTTTGTATCTTCAGGCGTGGAAATGTGACACAGATTTAGGTTGGGCTATAATACAGATTTTCACTGAATTATTTCTGAGGATGACTGGATGGATTAAACACACACACACACACACACACACACACACAGAGAGAGAGAGAGAGAGAGAGAGAGAGAGAGAGAGAGAGAGAGAGAGATTTCACCATTGATTTTAGATTCCTCCATGCTCTGCACATATCCTGACAGGCTTGTTCCCTGCTCTAACCCAGCCAGGTTCTTTTTTCATTCTGCCTTCCCTGTTTCTGGTCCCTGGTTCCACTCACAGAGCCAATATTTTTGAAAGCAAAGGTTGCTAGGGCTGGGGGTGGTAGGAAGACTTCCCTTAATAGTGGTGAAACCACAAGCATGAGGGGGCAAATGTGGCCCTCCAGGTCTCCTTTCACTCTGACCCTCTGAACACTCCACAGGCCACATCCCTTGTTGCCCATGCTTTGCACCCCAATAATAATAATACAATAATAATTTATATACCCCACCCATTTGGTTGGGTTTCCCCAGCCACTCTGGCCGGCTCCCAACAGAATATTAAAAGCACCATAAAACACCAAACATTAAAAACTTCCTTAAACAGGGCTGCCTTCAGATGTCTTCTAAAAGTCAGATAGTTGTTCATTTCCTTGACATCTGATGGGAGGGTGTTCCACAGGGTGGGCGCCACTACCAAGAAGGCCCTCTGCCTGGTTCCATGCAACCTCACTTCTCGTAATGAGGGAAACGCCAGAAGGCCCTCGGAGCCCCTAATGTTTTTGCCAGGCTGGAATGTGTCACTGAACTCTGATAATGCATTTTACATGTCTGGGTGGAGGGTGGGAAGGTGTGTGTGTGTGTGTGTGTGTGTGTGTGTGTGTGTGTGTGTGTGTAATACACATTCATTGCTCCACTCACTTTTGCCTCTGGTTTTACTCATCGCTGGCATGTGGCCCTCAAAAGATTGCCCAGAGGCAAAGGCGGCCCTCAGACCTCCAGCTGTCTACCCCTGCCTTAACTTTCATAAGTCACAGGTTCAAAGGAGGGTCACACTTTTTTCTAATTTAATTAATAACCAGGAATCGATGGAAAATCTCCACTACTAAGATCAACACATCACTTTATAGTTTGACTCCCAGTGGCCAGGAGAAGAACATACAGCATCCCATAGCAACTCATCATGTAAAAGTTTGATAAAGCCAAACATAGAAAACAAGTGTTGTTGCAGCATGTACACATGCACCTGTACATGGGGGGGGGGGTTACACACACAGAGAGATGCATCAATTTTGTGCCAAAAATAATTTGTGTTATTTATAGTACATGGAATTTTCTTCCAGTTTATAGAGATTTTGCCGGTAAACGTACAAGCATTTATAGAAAGAATAATAAAAGTGTGTTCATAAAAAATGCAGTATAACTCCCCCTAGGCATATTTCCTCCTATTAAATTGCAAAAAAAAAATGTTTTCAAGACACAAAATGCAAGACTAATGAGAGAGTAGAACAGGAAAATAGAGGGTAGGGGTGAAGACGGGATGAGGAAGAATTAATTGCAAGGTTCCAATTATCCCAGTTTCTGATGCTCAATCCATCTTCTCATTGCCAATAAAAAACAATTTATTCCACCAATTATCAATATTCGATGTGGAATATGAGCTCTTCAGTGCGAAAGAATCAAAGTTTAACCAGTAAGACCTGCTGGCTCATACAGTCAGTGGCCCGCACATGATGTCTCCATGAATCAGGGTCTTCACATGAGTGAGGGATATACTTCTAGACTCCATCATTTGAATTATACCTTTTTTGAGCAGCCATCACCTGCTAGGAGGGATTAGAACATTCTCAAATTATAACTACTGCTGCCTTTTAATTACCACATACTTGGAAAGTGTTGCAAGATCAGGTGAAGGAATTATTTGAGTCATGTTCGGGTAATTGCCCTAACACGGGAAGGGTTAAACAGATCATAGCAGATCCGCGTGATTAAAATGCACATTACTTTTTAAACAAAGTGGACTGATTTGGAGCAATAGGCCCAGACCATATATATGAAGAATCCAAGCAATATTACTTTTTCTATAAAAACAAACTCCAAAAAAATAACTTGCCTCCTATGATTCTCTTAAAGTACAAGTCAGAAAAGTTTATGCAGAATTATCTCATTTTTATAAGCATCATTTCAATTGGAAAGTGATTTATTTGTCTAAATGTTCCCAAGAGGACTCAGTTGCCTGGAAAACCAGATTTCTTGTTGAAGACAACAACAACAAAAGGTCTTTACTGTTTAGAGATTGCTCTAAACACAATTATCTCCCTCCCTTTAGCTCTTATGGAAACAAAGGGCAATTTGGGAGTGCAGATTCTTATAGGAAACAATGAAACACTTAGCCTGTTTCATCTTCTAATTTGCCTGTGCTGTGGGTTAAACCACAGAGCCTAGGGCTTGCCGATCAGAAGGTCGGCGGTTCGAATCCCCGTGACGGGGTGAGCTCCCGTTGCTCGGTCCCAGCTCCTGCTCACCTAGCAGTTCGAAAGCATGTCAAGTGCAAGTAGATAAATAGGTACTGCTCCGGCGGGAAGGTAAACGGCGTTTCCGTGCACTGCTGTGGTTCGCCAGAAGCGATTTAGTCATGCTAGCCACATTATCCGGAAGCTGTCTGCAGACAAACGCCGGCTCCCTCGGCTTATAGAGCGAGATGAGCGCGCAACCCCAGAGTCGTCCGCGACTGGACCTAATGGTCAGGGGTCCCTTTACCTTTACCTTTAAACCCATTAAAAAGCTGAGACGTTAGCTTGGAGAGGGTATATACCTATATCTATAGCTATATTGGGGGGGGGGAGATGAGAATGAAGGAGACCTGTCCCCTAGGCCAGCAAGGTCATGGAGGCTGGGGCAGGGCCAGATTTAGGTTTGATGAGGCCCTAAGCTACTGAAGGTAATGGGGCCCTTTATATGTCCAGCTGTCCTTTGTCAACAACAAATTGTCGCTGGTTATTTTGTTGAATATATGCTATATGGTAATTTATGGACCTAATTTGCACAAAACAAAAACGGTATTTTATTAAAGTAATTGTTGAACTGAAATACAATTAAGAAGAAATATATTAATAGTGAAATAATTATTAAGCTCTAACTTAAAATGATTTTTTTATTCATAAGAAACTTAATAATGCAAACACATTGGCATTTGGCAATAACAAAAGTTCCTTTAGAAACATAGTTTACAAAGACTCATAATCTAGTCTCTCGAAACTTGCTATAACATGAAATAATAATTGGTGATATATGATGCAAACCACTAATAATTATAAATAGCTTTGTACAATGCAATTGTAGTTAATACAAGCAGGCGGGGCCCATTACTTACATCATAGGAGCTAACACAACACAACACACTGTTGCTGTATGTAGGTTTTATTTTATTTGTTTTTTGTCTTATATTTTGGAAATGTACATCTGGTTTTTTTTTCTTAAATTTTTTTTGGGGCCCCCAAGAGAGTGGGGCCCTAAGCTATAGCTTGTTTAGCTTATACGTAAATTCGGCACTGGGCTGGGGGCTTATTGGAGTCATAACCATAGTATTTGGAGGAAACCAGATTGATGAAGCCTGCCCTACACTACCTCAGGAAACATTGACTGATGGCAGCAAGTTCCACTGATGAAGAGAAGGAGCTCAAATGAATTGTGCTTCCCTGCCCACATGAACACATTTTTTGTCTGCATCCCTAGATACTGAGAACTGTATAGATGTTTCCCAGCTGAGAGTGGGAATGGATGGATCCATCCGTTTCAGTTTCCCCGAGTTTATTTTTCTAATCTTAAATCCAGTTCACCAAGTTTCTGCATCAAGCTGCATTTCTTTGATACAGTGGTCCCTCGACTAACGAAGTACTCGACATCCGTATTTTTCGACTTACGAATAAAAAAAGTGGCCGCACGCCTACGAATTTTTCGACATCCGAATGGAAATCGTTGCCGTTTTAGATGCGGTTTCCTCGACTTACGAATTTTAGATGCTCGTTTTTTCGACTTATGAATTTTTCCGAATATTTTTCTGCCAATGCATTCCTATGGGAAATCGACTTACGATTTTTTTCGACCTACGAATGCCCATTCGGAACGGATTAAATTCGTAAGTCGAGGGACCACTGTATTTTAAAAGGCCTCACAAACATCTGACAGTGTTTTAGCACACCTTTCTCCTAATGCAACAGTGTTTGCAAGAAGTTTGGTAATGCATATCTGCATGGTATTTTCACCAACAGATGCATTTTGATGTGCGCTTTCTTCCGATATTTGCTCTTTCTCTATCTTTTGTTTGGAGTATCGTATCACAATATTTGGAGAAGTGCAAACGTGACAGATAGCTGGGTTTCTGCTTGTGTATTGCTTCAGGAAGTGTGAATTACATTCTCATCATTGTGTTCTGTATTTTAAGGAGTGTGTTCTCTCTATTAAGGCTGCCATACATTCTGATTTTCCAGGAATTTGCCTCTGAAAATGGCATCGTGGATTATTTTTTGGAATGTCCTGGAAAACTGGCAACGGGGATAAATCATGCTGAAAGTGCTTTAAAAAGCTCCAAAACCCATTTTTTTTTGTTTTTACTAAAAAAAAAAAAAAGCTCAAGAACTTTGACCCCCTAAAAATCAAACCCAAAAACCAAAACCAAAAATCAAAAAACAAGCAAACAAAAACAAAAAAAAATCTCAACAACTTCAGGCAAAAAAGAAAAAAGCTCTTTCTTGATTTTCGCTTTTGGAGATATGGCAACCCTATTTCTATGTATTTTATATATTATTTTTTTATCTTATTTGATTTTGTGGTAAAGTTTTTCCTGTGGCTTGTACAAATGGTAGTATATTAATAATCTAAATAAATTGATGAATGTCTACCAGATTCATGAAGGCGAATCTTCTCGGGTGTGCATTTCTGTAGCAAGTTACCAATGACATTTCTGCAATCTGGAAATCCAGATATCTAATTTAATGATAAAGAACTCCTCAAATGAGCTGTGACAGTGATGCCCTTAGAACGAAACAGAGGACAAGATTCCTGCATCTTTAATAGTTGTGTAGAATTTTAGCAGGTGTAGTTTGCGATGCCCAGTGGGCAAGTTAAACTGTAAAAACCTAGATGACTCAAGCAAGTCCTACAACCCAACAGGCAGGAGAAGTTGACGGACATTTTGTTTGTTTCAAAATGGATTTACATCACTTTAACAAGCTGCAAAGAAGCATAAGTGATCTTGGGGCTTTTTCTATGCCAATTTCACTTGAGACAAATATATCTTCCCTCCGGTGGAAGACCTATATTTCTTTCCTCTGTATAATGCCCTTCTATCCTGCCATTTAGATTTTTTATTTCAGTGCAGCAAATGCAAAATGTAAACAACATATACATGATATAAATACATAATTTAAAACTTGAGAAGTGTGAACAGCATTTTAAACAGACAGCTCATTAAAACCACAGACTAAAAAAACCCCAAACAATTAAACATTTTGTGTGTGTGTGTGTGTGTGTGTGTGTGTGTGTGAGCATTACCAGCATTCACATACTGTGTTAAAATATTTGTCAAAAAGAAAAGCTTATTAAGGACTTGGAGAGAAGGAAGGGTGACATTCACTGCAGGAACAGTGCAAGACGGCCAAATTGTAACTGTGTGCCTGCTCTCATTAGAAGGCGGCATGGAAGAATTGTTTGTTGATAAATGAGATTTCTTGTCCACCCTTCAACATAAGGTTCCAGGGTGGCAGCATGACCATACAATTAAGAACACATAAAACAAGGAAAATGGTTTACACAATTACAAAACCGAGTGAAACCATTTTACGACAAAAGCAGCGCAACATAGGTTAAGCCAAACAGAAGAGGCTGGTCCCACAAAAAATAAAAATAAAAAATAACTGCTGAAGGCAAAGAGATACATCTTCAGGAGACAACAGAAGAAGAATGGTGGCTCTAGGCATGGGGCTCTGTCAGGACAGAGGAATACTGTGGGCAGGTTCAGAGTTTGCAGTTCTATATATATCAGAGGCAGTGTGGGGGGGGGAGGACCTTGCCGTCTTGGTGTGCCCACAGAAAGGGGCCTCCTGGAGCATTAATTGGTCTCTGTGTCTCTATACACACATACCCCATAAATAAATAAATGACTGAACTTCACCTCATGACTGTGACAAGCCTTTTAACTACCTTGAAGATACCCAGCAGCAAATAAAAAGGGGGGGGAAACTTCTGAAGAGCCGGTGTGTTTGTTTGTTTGCTTGAATGTTGCCACGGGGCTCGTGCAAAAGACACACGCTGCATTATTTAAGACCTCCCACCCCTCCTTTGTTTCCAGTTCTGTAGTCTTTTCAATGCAGCCATTCCCCCCTAGTGTTGTCGCTCAAAAGAGCTTCCGTTGAACACTGTCCCACAGCGAATCCTTATTTACACGAAACAGCCCAACTTTCTAACTCTGTTACATTACTGGAGGTGGGATTGGGAACATATAACTTTGTTTTAATTTCACTTATCCCTTCAACGTACTTCTAGCTCTATTTTTTTAAAAAAAGAGTTTGCAAAAGAAATGTTTTGTCTCTATTGTTTTCCTTCTCCCTTGTCAAGGAATATCACCCTTCTACATTTTGGTCCTTTTTCTTCTCGGCAGAAGAGGAGCCTAACCAGCACTTTGGGAAGTCATAACTGAGGTCCCATCCACACTAGTCACCTAAAGCAGTATAACAGCACTTTAGACAGCAATGGCTTCCCTCAAAGAATCCTGGGAACTGTAGTTTAAGAGGCTGAGAAAACTCCTATTCCTTTCCAGAGAGCTATAATTCATAGTTCCACAGGAAGAGAAAATGATTAACCACACTGCGAATTGTAGCTCTGTGAGGGGAATAGGAATTTTTGAGCAACTCTCAGAACCCTTAACAAACTGCCATTTCCAGGGTTCTTTGGTGGGAGCCATAGCTGTTAAAAGTGTTCTGATACTGCTTTAAGTTTATAGTGTAGATGGGGCCTGTATCTTCATCTGGAGAATGTGGAGTAGTGAGAAACATCAGACAGGTGGCTCCTAAGTGAAGCAGACGCTATCTGTTAGCAAGGCAAAAGATGACTAATATCGATTTACCACATATTTATATGCCATGTCTGTATTTAGTATCTAATATTTATATATCATGCCTAAACAAACTAGAGGCTTCATAGTGCTTACCGCAAACAACATTTCTATTACTAATAAGTATGAACTCTGGTGGTGAGAGCCAACGAAAGTAGAACCAAAATGGGTCCGTTGAGAAAAATAAACGAGGCACCAGCATGTTTGGGGGAACCCCAGGATTTGCAGAAGTATGAAGAGATCTTTTAAAAAACAACAACCCTAAAACACAAAG
The DNA here is from genome assembly GCA_034641385.1 of Darevskia mixta. NCBI lineage: Eukaryota > Metazoa > Chordata > Lepidosauria > Squamata > Lacertidae > Darevskia > Darevskia mixta. Next base: position 159,258 of record JAWWNH010000027.1, read on the forward strand.
GATATGATCCCCCCAAAAATAGCCAAATGAGGACTGAGCATGCATAGTAGCCGTGGGATGCTGAATATCACTTGGATATTTCCAGAGCCCGTTTTGAGGCACTACCTACAGCTGTACTATACGGTAAATTCCTGTGGGTACCTATCCATGAGCGCCTATGTCCATGTATGACCAATAAGGTGGAATCTGTTACTCACATTCTATTATTCTGTGAACTTTACAGTGAAGAACGATCTCGACTTATATTACCCCTTTTATTAAAATTTACACCCCTGCAATACTACATGGAATTCACCCCTGAAATTCTTTGCAAATTTCTTTTGGAAGATTCTCTGAGCTCGGTATCTTATGCTGTGGCCAAATTTTGCACCTTAGCTATCAGAAAACGTAAATCTCTTTTATTGAAAAACACACTATAAATTCCTTTTGCGACATTGATCTTCTGTTCTACCCTTTGGATTTTGATTCTTTGTGGTGGTGTTGCTGATTCTTTTGTTTGGAATCATGTTGTTTAGTGTTACTGGCCTTTGCTGTAATAAAATTGATTGATTGATTGATTGAATATCACTTGGATAAGAAGAATGAAAAACTACTTGTGTGTAATGGGATGTAATGGAAGAGGGCATGGCTGTTTGGCTGGCTTTTACTTACTGGCAGGGAGAGGTGCAAGGCAAGTGGGGAGTATGGCGTGGTGCAAACACATTCTCAGGAGTGCCAGAATGGCTCCGCTTGTTCACTTGCATCACGCTGACCCCTCTGTCTTCCTCCCAGTAAACAACAGCAAGACACTTCTGCACTTATTAGGAGGTGAGAGGAACACACTGCAGCATTTGGTGGTAGGTGCTGCTTTCCTATAGCCCTTCTATACTTAAAGGAAATTACAAGGGTTGCACAGCGTTCCAAGCTAAATCCTGGCACTAGACCTCAAGCTTTCAAGTTCATTCTCAGCATGTTTAATTAAGCAGAAATCGGAATAGTTTGCTTCATTGTCATGTTCTTCCTCACACTGCTTACTGTTTTCTGTCAGTCACAAAAGCCCCCATAGGGCTAGCAGTGCGGTCAAGAGCTTATGAGGAACTTAGAAGGGATTTGGACTTTTTATATGAAGGACATGTATATCCACTGATATAACAGTCAAGCGCTAATACTCCCAGAGCCCTTAATCTCAGCCCTGAAGTAACTGAACGTTTATATCAATCTTTAATAAGACCAAAGGAGAAGAAAAGCCATGCGGGTATTCAGAACAGATAAAATTGTGTTCTTTTAGAGGCATGAAATTTAGCTAAGGGAAAATGAAGAGGGCTGACAATATCAGACTTAAAATGAAAAGGTCGCTATGCCTTTACCAACTTTGTGACAGAGAGAAGTTGTGAAGGCTGGCCTTTTGCCTCAGCAAGCTACCACGATTAACTCCCCCCCCCCCCCGCTGCAGTGCAGTTCATAAATGTGCACATGGAACTAATTTATTCTTCCAAATTTTCCTCAAAGTTCTCTCATGCTAATTTCTTTATCTCCTCCATTATCTCCCTCCCTCCTTTGAGCATTCCCTTCACTTAGCCATTTTATTGTGACTTCGCTTGTACTACTCTGTACATCTTCCACCCCCCAAAAAGCTCATTACTTGCTCTACTGTTACTGCCTCTAAAGACTTAGACTTAGGTGCTATTAGGATAGTTTACCTGATAGTTGCCTAAGTTCTTAATCAATAGCACATCACAAAATCTTAATTTGACTTTGTTAATGCCAAAGTCAAGAATTGCCATCAAGTGATTTCTAACTTGGAATCCCTCTCTAAATAATTTTTTCTTCAAAGTTTGGTCTGAATACTTAGCAGGGCCTTGCAAATATTTCATATTTTGTCTCAGTGAACAGATATCTCTAGCTTTCCCAACCCCAAATGGTCCATTGAAATGGCTGCCACCATGACCACTTGCTATAGGCTCTTTCATAGAATCATAGAATTGTAGAGTTGGAAGAGACCGTGTGGGTCATCTATGAAATGCTGGAATCTTTCGCCCAACTAGAGGCTCAAACCCATGACCCTGAGATTAAGAGTCTCAAACTCAACCGACTGAGCTATCTGCAATTTCTTCCACAACAGCAACCAGATTCCTTTCACTACTTCTATTTTTCAATGGCTGAAACTCCATTGTTGCCGCTTCCACAAGCTGGGTCATGTGCATTGCATCAGCCAATCACCATTCTGCAAATGCTAGTAGTGATGATTACATCACAAGCAGTGCTACATGGTGATGCCTCTTTTTAAAGATATTGGCCATAGATAATTAATGGATCCAGATACTGGATGCAGAGGCCATGGGGGCACTGGCTGACAGGATTCAGTTGTATGGTTGAAACAGGGAAAGTCAGAGCTCTATCTCAATTTTCATTCAATGACCAAAGTAATTTGTACCTTGAAACTGATAACTCATAATCCACAGTTTGCTTTCGTGACTTACATATAAAGTGATTGCCAAGGCACACCTCCAATTAATTAAAATATTGAGATATTAAACTTTGAGTTGGCATTTTCTGTCCATTTATGGGCATATCAAGAAGCATTTGCCTCTCAAGAAGCATTTGCAAACTTCTTTACATATGTTTTCAGACACAGTGCATACAAACATTACATTTTATTCATATTAAACTTCCATCATTAACACAAGGCTCTTCTGTTTTCTTATGCCCCACACTTCCTTTCTCTCTCTTTTTATAATGTTTACTCTACATTATAGAGTAAAACAAAACATATAACATCATAATCTGCATTTCTCACCTTCAGAGGGCTATCTTTTGAAGGAGGCAGGACTTGGAACACTGTGACATCATAGCATACATTTTATTGTACATTGTGTTATACAGGAAAAGAAGAGGAATGGGAGACAGGGGGCACTTTTTGGCAATAGCTCCTAACTTCTCAGATAATAATCACTTCCATCACTTGCCACTTGAGGCCCCCTTGCTGTAGGTAGGCCAGCCACAATTCACAGCCATGAATGAGCCATTCCTGCATTCATCCTCAGAGAAAATCATATTCACAAACCGAACTGCATCCTGTAAATAGTAATGTTTTTCCATAGCTGCAGATGGCTGCTCTGTAATTATATGACATTTATGTTGATTCAGAGAACGTGACTCTGTTCAAAAAATGCTGAAAGGAAGGATCATGTTTATGAACCTTAATGAGCACTATGAATAGCCCTCTGATTCTCTTAACAGCAAGTTTATACATTCCAAAAGTGCTTGTACATTAGAATGTGAATGCAAGTGATTTTTTTCACCTTAAAGAGGAAATAAAATGAGAGCATTTAGAGCAAAACTCAGCCCTCTATATATGTTTTACCAATGATCTGTGCACCACTTCAAAGATTGCTTACAATACATTTTAATTACTTAACCCATAAGCTATAAATGACATGGTAGCATTGTGATGGGGAACTTCACTGTGCACGATATTGGCTTTATAAAATTTTAAACAAACAACCCAACTCGCAAAACATGCACTGTCTTGTGTAGTAGTATAATCCTGCTGATGTTTGCCACCAACAGTGATGCCGCTTTGAAGACCATGCAGTGGGTAAGTGGCTTCCACCCTGTGGCATCCATCCTATGGGGGACCAGTCCACCCACTGTTAGGGTCACAGTGCTGGTTTTGCATCAACATTCCACCTCTCCTCCAAGGAGCTCAAGGTCACCTCCCCATCACTATATTACTCTCACAACAACCCCATGAGGCAGGTTAGGCTGAGATATGGTCAGCCAGTGAGCTTCAACACTGTAGGGAAATTTGAAATTATGTCTCCCCAGTCTTTGCTGTATGCTCTTAGTCACCCAAGTGCAGTCCTTAAGGACTTTCTCACAGGGGAATGCATGGCAATCATTCACATCTTTTGGGAGAAAACAAGTGAGGAACCTCTGGAGGCACCATGAAACTGGGGGTGACTCAGGCCTGCTCTCATGTACACAGCCTAAGCCTTATCTGGGCGCACTGTTTTAGCTGTCTTCATTGCTATGCTCTTTTAATGGGCTTGTTTTATTGTACATTTTAATTATGGATGTTTTTAATGGGTGGTGTCCAACTAATGAATTCCAACCAGGAACTTCCCCACTCCTCTCCGTGTGTGTGTCCTGCAACCTACCCAAATCTACTCTGGAGGGTTGAGGGAATCAAGGGCAGACTTTGGTCTTTCAAATTTCAGTGGCACCCTGTGCAAGGCCAAAATTTGCTGCCCCCTGCCTCTTACTTTGCATTCTGCCCAATCACTACATCATAGATGCACCACCCTGTGGCGCCTCCTAGCTTCAATGCCCAGTCAGCGGAACTGATCGTGCTGCCCCAAATACACCTCTGAGGGAATCCCCAGAAAAGATTTAGGGGTGTGGAGAGCATGAGGGGGTGTTCCACCTTGCAACCAGAAAGACTGCTATGCTTTGTTCATATATGAGCTTGCTATGGACAACTGTTGGCTGCCATATTGTTGGGGCCAGGTAGGAATTTTCCCACTTGGCAAATTGGCACCAGACGTTTGGTTTTCGCCTACCTTACCTGATAGCAATCGTCACAACTTTGTAAGGTTAGGCATTGGGTAACCCTTTGTTTGGATGCAGGGGACGTTGTAGCCTCCTCCTGCCCCTCCTCATAAAGGGATCCGGGGTTGTGGATTCTGTCTGATGCCTGGACGTGGACTACGGCCATGCCATGACCCCAGAGGGGACCCTTTCGGGGTGCCCCTATTTGATACAAGTCATAGGGCTCCCCCTATTGGTGATTTACCCTTAGACAGGCAGGAGTTGAGATATAGCCTGGCTTCACCCAATGCCCAAATCAAACTGCTCAGATTGTAACCTATAAAGTTGTGGCCTATTTGAACCCATAAACCAAAATACTTGTGTATGTGTGTTTATTATGCACTAGGGAACTGCGGGTTGCGGGGCCTTGGCACGCAATCCTTGTGCTGACAGAACACATTCATTTGATACCACCCAATGTTTCGACTGTGTATTTTAATTATGTGTGAATATATTTTTATGTAGGGCCATTTTGGCAACTAAGCAGTATATAAGTAAATATAACTAAGCACAAGGAGAAGGGGACGACAGAGGACGAGATGGTTGGACAGTGTTCTCGAAGCTACCAACATGAGTTTGGCCAAACTGCGAGAGGCAGTGAAGGATAGGCGTGCCTGGTGTGCTCTGGTCCATGGGGTCACGAAGAGTCGGACACGACTGAACGACTGAACAACAACAACAGGGCCATTTTGGCAACTAAGCAGTATATAAACAGCAACAACAAGAAATAATGTGTGATGGAATGGCAGAAAATGGCAGAGACCACACACAGAGAGAAATGTGTTTTTGTTCCCTTCCTGATTCCAGGGTACATCAGTGCTAAGCAAATATTGGCCAGCCGGGCTGAAATTTCAAAGCACACAAATCCTTTCACATTAACGTTAGGCTGTCTGATAGCCTCATGACTGCATCTCTTTGCTGTTTAGGAAAAGCAAGGGATAGGCCTAGTACTGTCAAAGGCAGTGTCCATCACTCTGCTAACAAATCTTAACCTTCGCATGCAGGTGCCACCTCTGAGGGATAAGGCTGTAGTTAATTCAATCCTGGGAATGTCAGCCGGAGTGGCAGTTGGGATGGTGTCACTTGTAATGTGAATGCTTGTCAATTAGGAAACAGACTGACATCCTGCAATGACCTTACATTATCTTATGGGACAGATGTTTGAATGTTACAGCTTTCTATCATTACCTTCTAGGTGGATTCGGATGCCTTTGTTCTTGAGGGAAAAGGTTATAAATGCTGCTTCCAGTTTTTTGGAGACCACAGGGTCCTTTACCCCACACCGTGGTTCATACTTTTTTGGGCTTGTTTGTGAACTGGAGAAAAGCCTGAAAGTCAGCAGAAGGAGAGAACAATAATAATAATGCCAGTACCATAAACCGAACTGTTAGAGCAGATTGTCTGAAGTGATGCGTGCATGATGTATCTAAAAATCACAACAATTAGTCAAGGGATAAATGTGTTTTTAAAGCATTCTGTAGTCTTAAGATGCTTAAAGCAAGAATGCCTCAGCACACATTTTGCAAAGGCCAAACTTTGAATGGAGCAAGTCTCAAATTGTGTTTTGGCAGATTATCAGGGATTCCTAGAGATGACCAGAAGGAGCATTTTCACCTCCATGGTTCAGCCTGTACACTGAGATCCAGCTCTGAGGGCCTTCTGGCGGTTCCCTCATTGCTAGAAGTGAGGTTACAGGGAACCAGGCAGAAGGCCTTCTCGGTAGTAGCGCCTGCCCTGTGGAATGCCCTCCCATCAGATGTCAAGGAAATAAACAACTATCTGACTTTTAGGAAACAGCTGAAGGCAGATCTGAAGTGCTCTTTGTTTTTCTACAAGACATTTGGTTTTGAAAATTGAAGTTAGCAATTGGTTGGGTGGGTGCAAGCAGTTAGCCTTACCAAGGGTGCAAAACAGCCTGGCACCAGCACTATTCCCAGTGCAACGTATTTCCTAACAGGATAGAGTTTTAATCCTATGTACGCTCCCTCAGAAATCAGTCTTAGGGTTGTACTTGTATTCACCAGAGCTGCAGTAACCATACTTACAACCAGTGCTATTTTTCTAGAAAAAGAGGTGCTGTAACTCACCATGAACGCCTCCCTTGTTCCAATCCAAATAACTTTATTTAGCCATTGCACCTGACAAATCCGAATAAAAAATAAATACAAGCAAAAGGGATGTCGGGCCACAAATCACAATCTGTGTTTCCCTTACAGTTCACTTCTCTATTGTCCAGGGTTTTCTTTCTGAGCTTTTTGGCCACCAAAGCAGAAAGGGTGACTTTATGAGTTACTGAAACATGCACCTACCTGAGAGGTGTGAGAATTGAGTTCTGGTGTGTTCCTGCTGAAAAAAAGCCCTGCTTACAACCATGTGGAACATGGAACAGCCACACCCCAATTTGCCCCAAAGACCAGTCTCCGCTTGTTTGGTCTGACATCAAATATGACTTCTTAGTTTCTTTCTTTTTTTCCCCTTCCTCTTATTAGATAACCTTTCTTCTCTAATGATGATTCATAGCCGTGTTCCTCAGAAAACAATAAACACATCTATTCTAACAAAAGAAGAATAGACTAAAAGTCTATGTATTTCCCCCCCAGCTAGAGGTCTTAATATACGGTGATAATAGAGAGAAACAGATTATCTGCAGATGAAGTACCATGACAATTAAAGGGAGTGTCTTCATTTATTAACAGAAAATTAGTCAAGATTGGCCTTTAGGACTGTTAGAGGAGATGAATAGTCTACATCAGCTCATTAAAATGGTCATTTTGTCATATGGGCAAAATTTAAATGCCTATATCTTTACAAATTTACCTGAACAGCTTAGGACACTAAGTGCAGCCAACAAAGCATTTATTCTGAATATGCTTGACTGAAATGAGTTCATGAGAGGTGGTACCAAAAATCCAGATAATTTCAGTCTTGCCTGTTCCTAGGGTGTGATAGATGAGCAAGAGACTTTCCATACAAATTATACCCATGTTTTAATGAAATAGAAAAAGGACAAGTTTTTACAGGAAGGAACTGTAGGTTTTGAGTCGCCGCTGTAATTTCATGGTGAATCTGGAATTTCCCCTCAGGTGAAACATCAAAAGAACCTTTGAGCAAGGTGATATGATGATTTGTCAGATTAGTCAAAGTTCTCAAAGAATTCTGCACATGCCTAAGACGCCAGTCATGTGAAATTTCACAATGAATTGGGGAGATTTGTGCTGCAAAGAAACACTGGAAAGGTCTTAAGGGAAGCAAATATAAGGTTTTGGTAAAACTAGTGAGATTTCCCAGAGGGTATTGTTTTGTTGAAATTTTGGCCCAGCTGTTTGCAACAGTTTGTGGGGGCTGGAAGAAATTTCTCAGAAATGTTGAGGGTGACATTCTGTCATTCCTTATCTTAGTGAAGTTTGGATGAGGTGTTGTTCCCCTTCTTCTGCACTTAAAAAGAAGAAGTTTTAAGCACAGTGTGGTGGAAGCAGAAGGCAAGCCCACCCACAAAGGTGCCTGAAGAAGAGAGAGGATGAGCAAACTCAAACAGACAAGACAAGCTGCTAGCTAAAGAACAAAGCAAATTGTACCTTGCACTTTGAAATTGGGCCAAAGTTGAATGTTTTAGACTATGTTAGGGAGATGGATGATTATTGTCAGTAAGCAAAGAAAATGGTTACGATTGGTTCCCTCACCATCTTTGTTTTTCTTTCAGAGAGTGAGAACATCTGTCTATTATTTATCATTGCCAATGTGCCTGTGGTGGCAGAAGTGTCTGAAGCTCGAAGCCAGCTGTTTCTCCTCTTCTCCCCAGTTTCACATTTATGGGTACTTGCATACAGATACACATTGAAAATTTAAACACTCGTTTTATGAAGGGACACCATCACTCTCACATTCAACTTTATCAGGGAGGGGGAATTTGCAGCCCTCCAGATGTTGTATGACTCCAACTCCCATCATCCACCAGAGACAATGGACAACATCTGGAGGGCCACAGGTACCCTATCCCTGAACTAAACTGGTCCTTTGGTCAGAAGATGTGCTGTTCCCCATTGTGGTAGGAGTGGATACCATGTGAGACAAATGAAAACAGTAGAGCTATGTGTGGGTTGTGAGTCATTTGAGAAGAATAACCAGCTTTTAAAAGAATATGTTATAAATGATTATGAGAAAATGGTTTTTAACTGGAGAATAGTTGGATGCCTGCAAGAAATGGGCAGCTATCTCAACAGTTTTGGCATTTCATGGACAGCCTTGAATGTGACACACAGCTGGGTTCCATCTTAGATCTAAAGGTCATTCCAACTTCCTAGGCTTTCCTGCTGTTACATTTTAAACTTCATGAACACAAGCGATTCTTTCAAGTACCAAGACGAATGCTTGAACTTCAAGCAAAAACAGTATAGTCAAATGGCATGTGCGTTTGCAAAGATAAACTTTACCATCAACAGGGGGCTGTCTCGGCTAGAGAGACACATAAAGCATGCAAGTACATTGTAAGTGGTAACATGATGTATCTGCATGGGGATGAGCATAATATCGGAATACACTGAGAAGATCATCTGCTTTGATTTATGCTCTGAACTGGTAATTGTCAATGAGAATCTAGTGTCCCCTGAAAGTGTCCATGTCCCACAAGCCTTCAACAGCTGGTGGTTATGGGCATCAGCTTCCAGTGGTACAGTGTAGGCCTCTTCTTGGGGATATCATTTCATCCACTTGTCCCTGCAATTGATAGGGGAGATTAAATATACCCATTTTTGAACACCGCCAAACAGAGGGAAAGGAGAAAAGGGGAAAGGAGGAACCAAAAGAAACCAAAATTTGCCAGCTCAGCATTTCTTCAGCCTGCCAAGTTCCATTAGGGAACCTGAATTTAAAAATCACCACAACTTCTAGCTTGGTGCTTTGTGAATGTAAGATGCCCATGGATATTTCCTCACCATTTCAAAATGTGGTGGGTAGCCATATGTGTGTCAGCCAATCTGTTGTTGGGCAGCATTGGCAGGAGACGCTGGGAGAGGGGAACAACTGAGGAAAGTGTCTGGTAGCTCTCTGTCACCCCCTAGCCCCCCCTCCAAAGTCAATTATTGGTACTTTGGAGAATTTTCAGCTTTAATAAACATCTAAATTCCAGTGACGTCCTTTCGCTCCCTGTTTCCCACAGTCCATTTCACAAATTACTGTCTGAGGACAGCAGAAATGAAATGAAATAAAGCTTTCTAACATTTGGCCTACTTTAGCTGAGTTGGGAGCCCTTGGCAGCAGCCGGATGGAAGAGCTCGCATGCCCCTCAGCACTCGGCAGCTCTTTCCCATTAGAGCTTGGTTAAAGTGCCGCGTGTGGAAGCTTGGCACTTCTTCCCTTTCCTCCTTCCCCGTTCCTGGCTTGACCTAAAAATACTTATCATTCCTCTATCATTCCCCTTTCGCAGGTTTAATGCATCAAAGGCAGTGGTGGGGCATTGGAAGCAGGAAGCGCTGTTTTAAGAACACAAGGACAGGGCCGTCTTTAGCATATGCGCCGCCGGGGTGCAAAGATCCGCCCAGTGCCCCCAACTTTAGTTTGAGTCTGATGGGTGCCGCCACTGGAGCGGCACGCGTGTCTTTGGTAAATGAGCGCAGAAAGTCGAAAGTCCTTTAGTGAAACAGTAGGTATACATTTCGGTAATACCTAGGTATAGATGTATTTTGTTTTTCTAGCTTGATCAAAATTATTTATTATTTCATAACAGGTAGATATTTAAGAGCTTAGGTGGCTTCAGCGGAGGGCTCCTGGCACCCCCCCCCAGAATTCAGCGCCCGGGTGCCCTGCACCCCTTGCACTCCAGGTAAAGACGGCCCTGCACAAGGACATAAGAAAAGCCTGCTGGATCAGGTCAATGGCCCATCTAGTCCAGGATCCTGTTCTCACAGTGGTCAACCACATATCTGTGGGAAGCCTGATAGCAGGACCAGAGCACCGGAGTCCTCTCCCCTCCTGTGGTTTCCAGCTACTGGTCTTCAGAAGCATTGCTTCCATTGTGGAGGCAGAACACAGCCATCATGGCTAGTAGCCATCAAAAGTCCTCTTCTTCATGCATTTGTCTAATCCTCTTTTCAAGCCATCTATGTTGGTGGCCATCATTGTGAGTGTCATATTTAAAATGAGGTAGGTCAAGTTTTCGTTTACCCTGACTGGCTTTGGTGTAGGAGAAAGGACGGGCTCAAAGAGGATAGGAGAGGGATTTATGTTTGTAGCCGGTGAATATAAATGCGCAAAAAGTAATACCAGGTACCATTTTCTGTTCCAGTCTCCTCTGGCCCATAAACTCAAAGTGCTTCTAGTATATATGAATGTGCTGTCATTACGACACTGCTGTTCTGATTACTCATTACACCACAGTGTTTCAAGGATGAGAGCCCCCTTGGCAGACAGGCCTTTGTCTGAGTCATTAGAAAGCAGCTTTCTCCTTGACATCGAGCACCGCACCTCGCCACGACTCCCGTGCCATATATTATATGCGCCGCTGGGTTTCCCGAATGAGGGATCTGTTCTTAATGACATTGCCACGCATCTTCTCCCAATGCAATTATGTACTAATGCTTAGCTTGTTGAAAAATCTCTTCTCCACTCTTGCGGACCAATCCTATTAGTCCCTGCAATGGTTAATCTAAATAAGGGTGAAAGATGGAGAGCCATGGCTGCTACACAAACCTGGATGGTTTTAGACCTTGCAGTTTCAGAGTAAAAAGTGAAGGTGATAGCAGAATGTAATAAACAACAACAACCAAACAATTAAAAAAACACCACTCCCTACCTTTGACTAGACAGCATATCCCGTACACTGATTTGGCTGGATGTGGGTTCTGACATGTTGATTTCAGTCTCCTTGCCTGGGAAGGGTCTGTAGCTCAGGTGCAGAGCACCTGCTTTGAATACAGAAGGTTGATTGCATATTTTGCCAACAGCATCAAGATTAACAGTGGCAAAAGGGGGAGCCTCAGAGGGTGGCCGTGCGGTGTGCGTTCAGGGCTGCAGTCATGGGGCTCGGGTTGAATTCTTCTGTGAGGGTTGAATCCATTTGATATGGAAGATTTGGGGGAGAAAGTGGTGTACTGCCGGTGTTGGAGGTCTAAGAAGTTTCCATTATGCGATGGGTCTCATAAAAACCATAATGATGAAACGGGAGACCATGTGGGACCTCTGATCATCAAGAGAAAAAAAATGCATAAATGATGAATGATCTGGACACTGCACAAACAACCAAATTGCAGTGTTTTCTGCTCACTTGTAATTGGTGTAAAATGAGGTCTAAAGTCATTTCACTGAAGATTTTTAGATGTGTGGTATACAGTATGCTGCAACTGGTGTTTGCCTTGCTTAAACACTACAATGTATGTTAGGAATGAATACTTGTGACCTTGCTTTTGTTTTGTCTTGTAAAATGTACATTCTCATTAAGTGTATTGAAAAAAGACCTTTAGAATGTACTCGGAACTATGTATGGGAAGATAATACATTAAATTATTTTCAAATAATAATAATAATAATTTAAAAAAAAACAACAGTGGCAAAGGAAGCGTGCCCAAGCACAAGGAATGGTGGGAGTTGTAGTCCACAACATCTGGATGCCACCACGTTGGTTACCCTTGCCATCCAACATACTCTTCACTTACATGGTATAGAAGTGAAGGCTTGCAACTTCCCACAATTTCCATGCTTTGCATTGCATGAGTGAGTTTGTAAGAATGCCTCTTCTCTTCAGCCAAAGGGTTTTGGTCATAGAGCTTTATAGATATCCCTTGGTGCACCAAATACCTTCCCCCTACCAATCCCCACTGTCATCGCCCACCACCAGAGGCACTCCCCCACATTCCCCCCAAACACCATCCCCCTTCCATGTTTGGCAGCATGAACAGAGGCACTTGGTCTGCATGGAGAGGAAGAGCATGCCATCTCATTTCCTCCATCTCCAACACTCCATGATGCTGATTAGCAGTACCTGGAAGATGGCGCATGGGATGTGGGTGGGGAGCTCATGGGGAATTTGACTTTCCCATTATCTTCTGCAAAGTCAAATGAGCCATATCAAACAGGCCCTAGGGTTTGGAAAGGACAACTCCTGAATCTGAAATCCTCGTGAATTCTTGCGAAAATGGGCACGCAGACAAGAAGACATTGCCCTCCTAAGAAGAAGAGTTTGGATTTGCTATCCCGCTTTATCACTACCTGAAGGAGTCTCAAAGCGGCTAACATTCTCGTTTCCCTTCCTCCCCCACAACAAACACTCTGTGAGGTGAGTGGGGCTGAGAGACTTCAAAGAAGTGTGACTAGCCCAAGGTCACCCAGCAGCTGCATGTGGAGGAGCAGAGACGCGAACCCGGGTCACCAGATTACAAGTCTACTGCTCTTAACCACTACACCACACTGGCTCTAAGACCAAGTGAAGCCATTTTGAAACAAAGTGGAGAAGAAGTTACAGCACTTGTTCAAGATCCCCTCCCCCTGGAGTGTTGTGTCTTCTTAAGAAGGAGAAACAATAGCATGTTCCATCAATAATCAATCCTTAACAGAGAATTGCAAATTGGGCATGCTCCACGTGAAGAGCAATTACCTGATACACGGATGGTAGCGAATTGCTCAGGAGCAATCTATAGCCCTTTATGTCTCTATGAAACATTAGTGTCATAATTCTGAATAACATGTTCCTAAACATTACCCTTCTGTTCAACGGCAATTTGTGAACAGACAAGAAAGTGCTAAATGTGCTGAATAAATTAAACTGTGCTCTCGCAGTTCTACCAGATCGTATCAATTGCAAGCTGCAGAACTTTAACCCTCCTACACTTGTAAAAGGAAGTGCTTTACTCCACAGTTGTTGGGGTCAAATAGACACAAATTAAAGTGTAACCTAAGCCAAAATGAAATGTATTTGACAGTGACAACAATTTATTGTAAAAAAAAGAATCTATATAAATAAAAATGTAACATCGTTTCTTTGTCACCAATGGACTCCGAAACTACTGCACCAATTGCCTTGAAATTTGGACACAACGTTGGGTTCCATGCCTGGAGTGTTTTTACATAAAAATATTAATTAGAAGTCACTTCAGCGAGTGGAACAAAGGAACAAACATATTAACCAATCACATATTGAGCATCATGACATCACAAAGCCATAAAGCCACAAAGCCACAACCAATCCTAACCAATCACATAGTGAGCAGCATGACATCACAAAGCCACATAACCACCGCCATTGCCAATGTGGTGACATAACTGCTGTGATACAGGCTATACAAGGTCAGAGAGCCCAGGAGGAGAGAGGAGAGGGAGGGAGGGAACTGGAGACGGAGAAACAGAGAAACAGAAACGGGAAGACGGACAGGAGGCAGGCAGAAGTACAATGGGAGAAGCTGTGGGGAGTCAGGCAAAAGCAGGGGGGAAAGACGGACAGGAGGCAGGTGGGACTTCAATGGGAGAAGCTGTGGGAAGCCAGGCGAAAACGGGGGGAAACGTGCACTTTCCTTTCACCAAATAGGAAACGTGCTCATTTCACCAAATGAGCCACAGCAACGCGTGGCCGGGCCAGCTAGTAAAAAATGAAAATGCAAGAGACTCCATTAGCATATAAACTAATAGCGGACTTTCACTTTTCTGAATCAGCTTGTGAATTAAAAAAAAAAAAAAGCCCTTTGGATAATTTGTCAGAAATTTAGTGTTTAAAAAAGAAACAGAGACTGCATTCTCACATAGACTAATAGGGAGCTTTTTATCCAAGTGTCTTTATGTAGGCAAAATGGCATCACTCCAAAGATCTTTAAGAGGTACCAAACAGAAAACAAATAGCCCAACGAGGACAAGGCAGGAAATATTGACTGACTGTTGGAGCAGGTGGTTACAGAAGACCCAGGAGGAGAAGGAATGAAGTGAGATAGAGCATAGCTGGCTGGCGGAACCATGGAGAGGAGCATTCCAAACTGCAACATTGTGTTGCAGATCCCAATAGTCATTAATCATTCTTAAGTACAAGGACGGTATCTGCATTGACCCACAACTGTACAGTCGTACCTTGGATCCCAAACGCCTTGGTACTTGCCCGTTTTGGCTCCTGAATGCTGCAAACCCATAAGTGAATGTTCCAGTTTGCGAACGTTCTTTGGAATCCAAACACCTGACAGGGCTTCTGGGGCTTCCGATCGACTACAGGAGCTTCCTGCAGCCAATCGGAAGCCGCGCCTTGGTTTCCAAACATTTTGGAAGTCGAACAGACTTCCGGAATGGATTCTGTTCAACTTCCGAGGTACCACTGTATTTATACATCTAAGTTATAAAACTGCCCTTTGTTTACTATAAATCTGGGACAATGTACAATTCAAACAAAGCAGAACAATATGGGGAAAGGACCATCTTTCTTCATATGAATCAACCTGGACACTCTGATCATAATCTGAGTCCCTTCTTTTTGTGTCCTCCCCGTGAGAGGTCCTGAGGGTGGCAACACAAGAACGGGTCTTTTCCATTGTGGCTCCCTGCTTGTGGAATGCTGTCCCCAAGGAGGCTTGCCTGGCACCCTCTTTACAAATCTTTGGGCTCCAGCTGAAAGTGCTCCTCTTCTCCTAGAACTTTGACTAATTGAACAATGGCCTTTTAAACTCTGTACGTGAGGGGAGGGTGCATTGTTTTGCTTGTTATTCTGCTATGCATTTTGTGTTTTTATGTTGTGAACCGCCCTGTGATCTTTGGATGAAGGGTGGTCTATAAATTTCATAAATACTAACAATGATATAAAACATCCCTGAGACAGTTAAAACAAGATCCTCATAAAACAATTCATTCAACAAACGAGATGGGAACAGTCCTAAAAACATCCAAAGCCATAATACAGTGGTCCCTCGACTTACGAATGACCCGACTTCTGTATTTTTCGAGTTACAAGGGATCAAAGCGGCCGCGCGCCTACAAATTTTTTCGACTTCCAAAAGGAAGTCGCAGCCGTTTTAGATAGGGTTTCCTCGACTTCCGAAGTTTAGATGGGTTTTTTTTCGACGTACGAATTTTTTTCTCCCAATGCATTCCTATGGGGACTCGACTTACGATTTTTTCGACCTACGATGGTCCCTTCGGAACGCATTACCTTCGTAAGTCGAGGGTCCACTGTACTAATTCTCATAATCTGATGGATTAGTGATACCTCATAGCACTTTCCCCTTCAATTCAGAATCTGGAAATCTAAAAAAATATTCTTAGTCTAGATGCTGTATCAGTATAAACTAGACAGTTTGTTGTTATACTTATGTTTTCAGCACACTGGAGTCATAGAGATTCTCAATACCTTGCACATAGTTTAAACACTCCTGCTCAATTTGATTAGGGTCTGATTAGTGGTGGCCAATGGTATCAGACTCCAACTCCCATTAGTCCCAGACAGCATAACTAATGGTCAGGGATGATGGGATTTGTAGTTGAACAGCATCTGGAGGGCTGCCCTTGGACTAATCCCAATGCCTTTTCAGTTAAAGTCTGAGAGAGTAAACACACACTGTTCTTTAAAAATACCACTGAACAATTGACCATTTTAATCTACCAGAAAATGAAGTGGTAAAGGTTAAGAAACAACTTTTATTATACCCCCAGTGGCAGTTATACCCTTGAATGTGTAGCAGGGTTTATGATTGTGATCTTTTTAGCATTCTATCCAGTAAATAGTCAGAAGAACCCTTATGCTGATGATCTCAGAAGTTATGCTGTTTTTAATTCCCACTATTCCCTAGGGCATCATGTTTAAGCATAAGACATTACAACAACTTTTCTATATTAAAATGCTCAGTTTTAAGGAAACAATCAAATGTTTTTAATTTTATTGTGTTGAAAATGGCATAGACATGGGTATGGCTGTAGAAAACAAACTAAAACAAAATACTTGAAGTAATTAACGTGGAATTGTGAATTTCTGTAGCTCATCTGACACTAATTTCCCCTTTGTTCTAGATTAGATATTTATCCTGGCCTTACAGTCTTACACAGAATGGCATGCTCATGTTTCAAGACCACCATTTATTCATTCAAATAGATGCATTATTTGCTTAATATCTGCAGTATTTTACCCTCTGTTAGGTCATAGGCTGCATACACACGATGCATTTAAAACACATTTGAAGCACATCCCTCCAAAAAGAATTGTAGTTCTGTGAGAGGTAAACTACAGTTCCCAGGATTCTTTGTGGAAGTACTTTAAATGTATGGCATATATACTTAGTGGGCAATACAATCAGCTCTCACGTGATTTCATTCATGTGATATTCCTAAGACCTAGGCCTGATCCTTGCCTGACATAGAACTATGCTGTCAGACTCGGACTGAAGATGTGAACTAGCTTTCTATGGCATGGTTGGGTTTGAGTTCTCTGGACTATGCTACATATTACATTAAACACACAATGTCTGTCCATGGCATCTCCAGTTCTTCCCTTACCTTCTAGAACCTTCTCAATCTTACTTCACTTCATGACATCACAATGTTCTACACTGGTTTCCACCTGGCTTCACATCATTGGCTGAAAATGGGAGAGGGCGGAGAAACACGGTACGCATGTCACAGTGTCCTGAGATGAATTATTGTCTGAATGTTTTTTATTATGATTTTATTATTCTTTTGCTGGTCTGCTCAGTAAGCCTCCTAAGCGTTCTTATTTTTAAAGGCAGCTGTCTTTCAGAGAAACGTGACGACTATTACTCATCACTGAAGGGCTCTTCTGAGAACCACGAGATTCACCAGAACACACTTGCCTTAGTGCTTTTGGCATTCAACGACTATAGACATTTCCTCAGAAATTCTGAGAGTTTCCAGGAATAATGAAACCTATTAGGCCTTGATTTCGGTGCATGATCACACAACTCATCAATAGGAGCCTAAGGCGTGCATGCCATATAATCTTAGGAGTCGAGTCATTTCTAATAGGATTTATGCCTCCCAAAATTCATTTGTTGGTGCTTGCTGTCACTGAAGATATGACTTGTTCTGAGGATTTCTTTTCCCCCTTCTGATATCTTTGCCACTTCTAAACTTCCCGGTGCCAAGCCGAACATTTCTTGCCAGCTATTCATGCTAGATAAGTGGGCAAATCTTATTATGTGCATTTAACATGTTGTGGTTTAAGATTAAAGCAGGAAGCACTTTCCCCTTTTTTCTGAAACATTCACCATCAAATGAGATTTAAAATGGAATCCGTGTAAAGCAATTTAGGGAGCCTAGGAGATTAACCCAGAGAATCTCATTGGCGGCTGGGAACATTTCACTCCTTTCTTAGCAATGATATGTCATCTTTAAAGAGAAACATTAAGCAATTGATGGACAAGAAGGATGAACATCCCAGAAAATAGGCATTACTCCCTGGTGGGTGAGGCCTGAGACCAAATGTGGGTAGGGCAACAGATGTTGTTCTTTTTTAAAAAGAACTTTTATTTACATCAACAAAACAGCAAAATCATGGATTCTAACAAATGCAAATACTAACAGCATTACTGTTTGAAAGCAGGACAAGATTGAATATCATTAAATGAGGCTTAACGGCTAAACCTTTTAAACTGTGGCAGGTATTGTTTTGTTTGTTATTATGTTATGTATTTTTTCTTTTTTCTTTTAAAAAAATGTAAACCACCGTGTGATCCTTGGATGAAGAGCGGTATAGAAATTTAATAATTACTATTAATATAGTATATAGTATATAGATATAGAAAATTTAATCATTACTATTAATATAGTATATAGTATATAGATATAGAACAATTAGATCAAGAACAAATAGACTGAAGAACAGTTTCTACCCAAGAGCTATAACCATCTTAAATGCTGTAACCAGATAATATGACCTTGGAGAGCTGTGATGGGTGTATGTGTGTGTGTGTGTGTGTGTGTGTGTTTATGTGTGGCCTTTTTGGTGTGTGTGTGTTTTGTGCTTTTTTCTTTTTTTTCTTTTTTTCTTTTACGGGATGGCATGCAATTTCGTTGCACTTGTATAGCGTTGTGCTTGTACTTGTGCAATGACAATAAATAAATTATCTTATCTTAAAAAGAACTATAACATAATTTTGTGAACTGAAACAGGCATAGCTTTAGAGTGGCGTTGAATGGAGTAAGTGGCACACACCTTTGGCTTGCAGAGTTCGGAAGGAAATATCCCCTCCTCAAAAAAACCGAGAGGGGCTTAATTCATAAAGAATTAGTTTGCTTGTGTCTATTTGTATCCAGAAGTGACTCACCAGGTATGGTGGAACTGCTACACTAGCCGCCTGGCAGGTGATATCCCAGGAAGTCAGTGTGATTGTGAATGGCTTGCTGAACCTCTCTGCTAACCCTGACGCTTTCATTTCCTTCCCAAATTGGTGCGTTCTTGGGGAGGGGAAGAAAAATTGTTTGGGGCTACATCTACTAGGAGTTAGGCAACCCTGCCTTAGCTAGTAAATACATTTTTTAAAAAAGACCTATATAAAATTATTAAAGATTGAGTGATTCGTGAGAGTCTGGCACTTTCATTGGAGTAATCAACAAAGTTTTCTCTTGAAACATGTTTGCTTCACGTAAGGGAAAGGGAGCCACAAGTTCATTGGATCCTCATCAGCAGGTGCCGTGCTAGTGTTGGATGTGGTAACAAATGGATGTGGCTCACACGCACTAGCACACACACATGCCATGCACATATAAAGGACACATTCAAGACTCTTTTCAAATATCCCCTTGGAAAAGAAAAAGAGAAGAGAGAGTTGTGTGCTTGATCGGTAACTGATTGAAACAAAGCTGCTTAGTTGCATTTTTTAAAACAACAACAACACAAAGCTATCTAAAAGGGATCTGGGCATAAGAGTGTTAAAGCAGAAAGCAAATGGGATCAACTGTGGCAAACTTCCAGTCTCCGTGTCCCTAAGGGCACATCAGCTGGGGCTGCGTTTTCAATACACTGGTTCCTGTTCTCGACAAAATCGTAGTTTCATCAGGGCTGGAACCTTAAATCATTGTGACAGTTCTCATGCAGGACAGTTGGCAGGTCTGAATTTTGCATCAGCATGACCTCGAACGAAGCACCAAAAATGGGCAAATGTCTGATGGGATGGAATTAATTGAGACTGAGTTTGCAATCTGTTTTCCGCAGAAGTGTGTGTTGGGAGGTTGGGGGGGGGAGGAGGAGGGAGAGAAGGTTTTTTGCCACTGCAAATAGCAAAGTAAGATTTTTATACATAACTGATGAACACACATATGGTGTCTTGTAAAACTTTTCCATTACAAGGATCATTTTAGGTTCCAAAGCAGGTCAGGCATCTTCCATCAAATTCACTGCAATTGAGGAAAACAGGGACTTTATACGGGGTCAAGAGGAAGTTTACCACTTGATTGTTAAAAGCAGCAGCAGCAGCAAAGCCCTTGGTGCTTAGGAATATGTCTCCATCAGCACTTTGTAAAGGTTTGCATGATGAATTCTGCAAATAATAATAAGAAGAAGGCTTTGTGAAAATATTTCAGAAAGTGGGAGTCCTTCTTTACTCAGCCACACCCTTTTCCAATAGTGTTTTCTATCCTGCATGATAATAGTGGCTCTTTCCCCTTCACGGGCTGCACAACCATTAGGTGAAAAATTGAGGAGGAGGATTCGATTTAAAAATAGCCACCACCAGGAAAATGAATGACATGCCAACCAGCGAGTGAGAAAATCCCTGCATGAATACTGAAATTATACATTTGTATCTATGGCAAATCCCAGTATAAATGTAAGGAATTTTAGGGTACCCTGTATATCAGGGGTAGCCAATGTGGTGCCCTCTAGATGTTTTGAACTACATCTCCAATCCTCCCTGAAAATTAGCCATGCTGAGCTGATGGGAGCAGTGGCCCACAAAATCTGGAGGGCACCATGTTGACTATCCATGTTGCAGACATTTCAGCAGCGGCTGCTTTGCTGCGGGTACACGGAACTTTGCTGCTGCAGTGTTTGACAGCTCAGCACCCTATGGACAGATCCAAACTCTTAGTTCTTAGCATCTGGCCATTGTCCCTGCTTTTAGGTGGGTAATGACTGCATGGTCAAGACCTATTTAACTGGCCCCATTCAGGTAATGGTGGGCTCTTTAAATCTTACAGCAACTCCAGAATTAGCCTGTGACAAAATTGCTCCCATGTCACTGTTGCAATATCCAAAACACCTCCAAGCCAGATTTCTCCAGAAACATATCAAAGCAATAAAACACTATGTACACAGAGGTGTAGTGAGCCGCTTGGCTGCCGGGGGCGACAAGCCAAGCGGCACCCCTGGGGGTGGGGCATCGCTCCATAGCGTATGCGTCCTGACATCACCGATGCATGCGCTACAGAGCGCAGTTTGCCCAGACTCCCAAGCCGCCACCCGACACCCCTTTCCGTGCGGCGGCTGCTCACGCCAGGCAACTCGTAAGGCTGCAGCGCTGCACTGCAGCCTTACGAGTTCCACGCGAGCAGCCGCCACACGGAAAGCGGTGCCTGGCGGCGGCTTGGGAGTCTGGGCAGACTGGGCATGTCCGCAGCAGCCTGTGCAGACTGCGCATGTCCACACATGCAGTCTGCCGAGGCTGCTGTGGACACGCGCAGTTCGCTCGGACTCCCAAGCCCGGCACTCCTTCCGTGCGATGGCTGCTCGTGTGGAAGGGCTGTCGGGTGACGGCTTGGGAGTCGCACTCGTGGGGGGTGGTGGCGCAGAGTGTCACCCCCCCGGCTGGAACCCAGGGTGCCCTGCCCCCATCACCCCACCCTTCCTACGCCACTGTATGCACACTCACCTGGAAATCCTAATGCAATACTATTTATGTCCACTGTGAAGTTAGCAATATTGAGTTCAATGGGACTTTTCTTCTTCTTCTTGCTCCCAGATAAATATTTACAGCAAGGACAAGGAACCTGTGTCTGTCCCCATCCCAGATGTTGTTGGACTACCGTAAGCCACAACCAGCATGGTGAATAGTCAAAGATTATAGGACATGTACTGAAACAGGGTTGGGGGGGGGGGTTGCTTATCCCTGGTTTTTAGGATTGCAACCTAAATCCCACTAAGCACAACAGGATCTACTTCTGATTAGACAAGCCTAGGGTTGCACTGTTAGATGTTGAAGATCATAATGTGCTTTCATATAGCCCCCATGCCAATAATGCTAATTATGAACCCAACCTGGTCAAAGTTAAACAGGCTTTATAATAATTCAGCTGGAAAGAGTTCCGTGTGTGCTTCACATTTTGAAATCGATGGAACTTTTCTGTTTAATTTTAGCTCGGTGCCCTGTAGTCATGCATTCAATATTCCTAAATCCCATCGGACAAATGAGATCGTATTGCACTCTGTTTGGTCTCCTCTCCCAGGGGCAGGTTTAAGGCTGATCAAGCAGTGCACATGCACTGGGTGCTGAGCCCAGGGGGTGCTGTCTCAAAGCCTGGTAAGTGAGAAGAAGGTGAGAGGCAATGTCAGGGTCCTAGAGTCCTCCCTCCCTCTTCCCAAGGCCTATTTAGCACTTTCCCAGCTTTGGGAAGGAGGCAAGAGGGCTCTAGAACCCTGCCACAGCCTCACACCTCCTTTCCAAGTCAGGAACCTCCTTCCCCACCTTTGGGAAGGCAGTGCGAGGACTGGCGGGGCACCAATTTTGGCCCTGCACAGGCCACCATAGTACCCAAGTCTGCCACTGCATCCCCTTTCTCTTCTGTTTGGTTTTGTCTACTTTTTTTTTTGTCTAAAAGGGGGGGAAAGAAAAAAATATAACATCCTATTGAATGTCACGGTGTATAGGAAGGCGAGTCGTTGTTTTGTGACATTAGGAAATGTCAGACAGGGATTGCACAGGTTTCCCCAACACATTTCTGATAATAAACCATTCCCTGACCTACAACCTCCCCTGCTGTTCCACTCTTCACCACCTCTACATGACATATTTCAGATGTCAGCTTGCAGCCCTCCCCCGAAGGCATGGCTATTTTTTCTCCAGTAACCAGACCACAAAGACAAGCAAGCATGTTTTCCTCGTACATCCTGTCTAAGTCTTTATGATGAGCAAAGTTTGCAGCATCCAATCTTACTGCCTCCTGGTGCCATTAACGTGTGATATGTTCCCATCTCATCTCTTCAACCCATTCCCCCGAGATTGCTGCTCTTAATGAAAGTTACATGTTAAAACATTGTCTTTTCTTGTAATAATTCTTCGGCAAAGTGAAATCGTATCACTACTGATGTCACTTAATGAGAGACGTGGTAATGAATTTGGGGGAATATACGGACCTTAGCGCTCAGCAAATTAAACTAGAATGTTTGCTTTAAAAATTAAACAATTGGCCTATTATTACAGCAGAGATTTTAATAATCCAAATAAATTGCACTATAATAATAGCAGCTTTTGAATTAGTCTTGTGTTATCGCCATTAGCACTTGTGGGATTATTGCATTTCGAAGATAAATCTCTATCAATAATAAGACAAAATGGGACTTTGCCATCAACAAAGCATTTCCCCTAGAAGATGTGACCTGAGGGGAGTCAGTTCCTCCCTAAAGTGCCATGGCTGTGCATGTGTACAAGGAATCCAAACAGCAATTCAAGCCAATGGAGTGCAGCACAATGTTTACATAAATTACCTATGAAAGAAAGCTGGCAAAATGTTGACAGAAACTGAAAATCTCTATGGAAGTTGCCACATGCAGTGAAGTGGACACAGTAGAGCAGGGATCAGCAAACTTTTTCAGCAGGGGGCCGGTCCACTGTCCCTCAGACCTTGTGGGGGGACTGGACTATATTTTTTTGGGGGGGGGGAAATGATGCAAGAACACCACAAGCCCTGGTGGCTGCTTACCTGTGTCTTGCGAGTGGTAGGGACTGGAGGCGGTGGAGGGACGATGAGCGGCGCACAAAAGGGCTCCGGAGAGGGGCTGCTTAAAATGGAGGCCGCTCGAGCGCTGCTGCTGCTGGCACCAACAAAGCCCAGCCCCCTTCCTCCTGTAGGCAGGGCGGGTAGAAGCCAGGAGGAGGCGCCGCCACTGCTGCTGTGTGAGGGAGAGGGAGGGAGAGGGAAAGAACGTGTGCACTGGCGATCCATGCGGCGATTCCCGGACCATCCGTGGGCCGGATCCAGATGGCAATTGGGCCTGTGGGCCTTAGTTTGCCTATCCATGCAGTAGAGGCTAATCCATGAAAATGAATGGGGAACTGCCCCACCAGTCTACCAACAGTCAGTCACCACCTGCCTTCCTTCTTACAACCAGTTCAAAGGGTGGCACTGGTTGTCAGCTTCATAATAATAATAATCATAATAATATATGCTGCCTATCTGACTGGGTTGCCCTAGCTACTCTGGGTAGCTTTCAACAAATTAAAACATCAAGCACAGTAAAACATCAAACATTAAAAACTTCCCCAAACAGGGCTGCCTTCCCAAAACAGGGCTGCAATACTTAGCATGTGTGCAGATCCCAAGGATGTGATGGACTGCTGTGCTTTCAGCTCAGAATCCAGATTGTCCATGCATCCTACTTATTTGGCCTGAAAGGAAGCAAATCAATTATGTATCTTAATTTGATGCAGTACTACTTATTAGAGGAGACATATTATCCATCTGCATTATGGACAACTGCATTTTAACAGGTCTAGACAAAAGCCTCATAACAATTTGCCCTAGACAGTGACGGCTAAAGGTCACTTCGTACAAAATGAAATGTGAAAATTGCTTGACTCCTAGAAACCATATTTGCACAACTTGTGACCAAACTAGGGCTGCCATATTTCAAAAAGTAGAAACCAGGACACCCCAAAAGTTGTTGAGTTTTTTAGGAAGACCCCAAAGTTTCAATTGACTTGCCTAAAATCCAAGACAAAGCACCACCTTTCAAAAACAAAACAAAACCCAGGCATCATTTCCACCTTTGAAATCCCAATAATGTCTGGGGAAATCCGGACATATAGCAGCCCTAAAAAGGTAATGGTAAAGGACCCCTGACAGTTAAGTCCAGTTGCGAACGACTCTGGTGCTCATCTCGCTTTACTGTCCACAGACAGTTTTTCTGGGTCATGTGGCCAGCATGACTAAGCCACTTCGGGCAAAACCAGAGCAGTGCACGGAAATGCCATTTACCTTCCCACCGGAGCGGCACCTATTTATTTATTTGCACTTTGACGTGCTTTCGAACTGCTAGGTTGGCAGGAGCAGGGACCGAACAATGGGAGCTCACCCCGTCACGGGGATTCAAACCGCCGACCTTCCAATCGGCAAGCCCTAAGGTCAACCAATCAAGGGCATTCCACTACCCATGTATAATAATCTACCATGGACTTAATTAAATTTCTCCGTTAATGTCTGCTTGAGGCTGCAAATAGAGGGTTATCCAGCACCTGTCCGGCCAGCACACATATCCAGGCACAAATTTGGTTTGGTGGAACACAAGTTATGCAGTGCTGTCATAAACATATGCTTGTTTGGGAACCCTTGAGGTTCTTTCCCCCATAAACTATGATGGGGTTTCTGAATTTTGTCCCTACCCCCTGTTCTCTTTAATTTATACATAATTAGTTGATGCTGCGGTGTTGCTGGGACATTATCCCACAATGGACCCCATCTGGGATATATCATAAGGAAGAACGTGCACCTGTAGGATCATGTGCACATCGTACGAGATAGCCTGAGGCAACTGATTTCCCACTTTGCTTTCATGTCACTGTCAACTTTGTCAGGAGCTGTAAAAACATTTTGAAGTGTATCAAGAGGCTTTTAAGAAACAGCACTAAAGAAGGAACTGAGCCCCAGATATTAAAAAGCACTGATTTTTAAAAATAAGTAAAAGTTTTGACATTCCATACATTGTAGGATGAGGTTCATTTTGAGAGAACTTCTCCAGATCTACCCAACAGAGTTCTATGGAATATTTTAGCATTACAGTGGTACCTATGGTTATGAACTTAATTCGTTCTGGAGGTCCGTTCTTAACCTGAAACCATTCTTAACCTGAGGTACCACTTTAGCTAATGGGGTGTCCTGCTGCTGCCAGGCCACCGGCACACAATTTCTGTTCTCATCCTGAGGTAAAGTTCTTAACCCAAGGTACTACTTCTGGGTTAGCGGAGTCTGTAACCCGAAGTGTTTGTAACCTGAGGTGTTTGTAACCCGAGGTACCACTGTATATTATGAAACAGTGGGTATTTATCAGAGGGGTCTCTTCTCAATCAGATCTTTTAATAAATAAATAAATAAATAAATAAAGCAAGCCCAGGATACACCCACTGAGAAAACCCCTTAATCCTGATTTTATTTTATTCTTTGGTAGATTTACAGAAAGAAAAATGCACACCAATAAATAAATTGCGTATGTAGGGCACCCAGTCACTCCCACCTATTAACTCACACTGGAAACATCAATTTTTTGGTTTGGGTTTGTGGGAACAATTTTGGCCACAACTTTATTGAATACAAAAACACGTGAGTGGTTGCGTAGGCATTGGTTCCAACTGTCCTCTTGGACAGAGCTGACCCTAGTCAGCACGACTAGCTGTCCCGCTGGACAGAGCTGACCACTTGTCAGCGAAGGGAAACCATTAGCTGGGGAGAGTTAAGGGAGGCTGGTGAAATCAGCGCCTCCCCCTCCCCAGGGGTCCACAGGGGCTCCTGCGTGGGCCCTGCAACCCGTCGGGCCCGGACTAGCAATGTGGAGCCCCTGGCTTCCTTTAACGGAATTCCCAACTCTGACATCACATCTTTGTGGGCCTTGCCCACCCATACCACTGAACCAATGCCTAACCGCCAACCTTACAAGTTGTGACTATTTGCTGTATGATAGGCAAAAACCAAGTGACAGTGCCAATGCGCCACCCGGACAAAATTCCTACCAGGCCCCTCAAATCGAGACGACCCCTACCCGGCACAGCAAGGTCAACATCATCCTATACCAGGGAGGGAGGGTTGGGAGATCCAAAAGTTCCAGCAAAAGTGCTTACCTCACTAGGTGGGGGTTCTATTTAAAGGACGCTGGGCTGTCCATCAAACTTGCAACATACAAGTTAACCCAGCAACAGCATGGGTCAGCAACCGGTGGCCAGCAAGCCCCACCCCCTCCCAAACCAGGAAGTGACTCCAGTGCCCACCACGCAACGTCAGCTCTTTTGAGAACTCTCATTGTAGAAAGTAGCAAAATTAGACACAGATACAGTGGTACCTCTGGTTAAGTACTTAATTCATTCCAGAGGTCCATTTGTAACCTGAAAACGTTCTTAACCTGAATCACCACTTTAACTAATGGGGCCTCCCGCTGCCGCTGCGCCGCCAGAGCACAATTTCTGTTCTTATCCTGAAGCAAAGTTCTTAACCTGAAGCATTATTTCTGGGTTAGTGGAGTTCTTAATAGGGACATTCTGGGATCAAATCAGAAGCCAGGGTAGCTTTTGTCATTCTGGGATTGTCTCAGGATAATTGGGACACCTGGAGGGTATGTGGGTTCGGAAAAGTGAGTACAGGATTACAGCAGCATATGGCATAACATGTATGAATAGATTTGAATGGGATACAGATACATTTTAATGTAGTACCATCTCTGGTTCTAAAATGGGGGGAAATAGGGGAAAAATATAATCTGTATACTAGTGGTCTTCAGAGTCTTCTTATGACAGCAGAATTCTTATTTCCTGGGCTCCTTGGTTAAGAGATATGTTTGTACAAGTTTAAATTGCTTCAACTGTGCAGAGTATAAACAGCTTGGTTTAGATAGCATCTAGAAAACACATCATAACAGAGGAGGCAGTAGACAGCCTTTAACACAACCTACAGGACATAACTTAAGGAAATCAGTCCTGAGTGCTCACTGGAAGGACAGATCCTGAAGCTGAGGCTCCAATACTTTGGCCACCTCATGAGAAGAGAAGACTCCCTGGAAAAGGCCCTGATGTTGGGAAAGATTGAGGGCACAAGGAGAAGGGGACGACAGAGGACGAGATGGTTGGACAGTGTTCTTGAAGCTACCAACATGCGTTTGACCAAACTGCGGAAGTGGAAGACAGGAGTGCCTGGCGTGCTCTGGTCCATGGGGTCATGAAGAGTCGGACACGACTAAACAGCAACAGGACATAACAGCAAGAATGGAGAAGTAGCACATAATGGGATAGAAACAAGGTGGAGTTGGTGGGATGGTCCATCAAGAGACTGTCTATGGGTGGGAGTGACCGAGCACTAGACTATGTTGCCTTCCAGTTCAATGATGCCTGCTACCCCTGTGGTATGGTCTCAAGATGGAACAGAATGTCTATATGAGTGAAGCATATTTTGCATCAACTCACCCAGGCAAGGCCTGCAGTTGGGAACATTATGAATGCTCTTACTGCTGGCACAGATCACTATTGCCATGAACAAAGTGCACTGGGATACCTTGAGTAAGAAAAACCTAAGGCTAGACCAGACTTTAATTGCCCGACACCTGCAGATGCTACAAGAAAAAGAAGAGTACAGTAAAAAGCACATGCATATTTTAAAATGTTATCCTGTCTAACTGATGGACAAAGCACAGTTCATCCCAGAAGACATCTTGTCAGCTTCTATAAAATGGGATTTAAGGGATAATTGTCTCACACAGGCCACGTTGTAGGTTCTCCGTTGGTTTTCCCCCCTGCCCCAAGCTTTTCTCACCAAAGACCACCTGACTGAATGGACCTAATTGATAGTAGACTTGCACTGGGACTGGAAGTGTTAGCTTCTTGTGACTGTGTAACTCCCGAGCAGCCAAGCAGGGACCCAGCCAGATTGGGACCAGACTTGGATGGAGCCTTAGGGCAGGTCCACTGGAGGGTCATTCTGGAGGAAGAGGATGGCCTAGCCCCTCAATCTTTCACCCATTCCACATATACCACGCATGCACACACACAACCACAATAGGCTATATGTGAGATTTGTAAGGTATGATTGGTGATATTTTTTCTGCTTGAAGACCACACTCCATCATGGGTAATCTTTCAGGGATCGCAGCCCTGAAATGGGCAACAGTAAAGCTGGATTCAGAGCCACCTACATATCCCATTCAACAACCCACCCACCACACCACATTTACATCCATCCATCCACAGACTTCACTTCCCATTATGCTACTCCTTCTTTCTCTCTGCCACCCCATTTTCTATCCCCTTCATTAATCTATTCATTCTCTTTCTAGACACCCATTCCTCCATCTCATACACAGACAAGCACAGACCTCATTCTCCCGCTCTCTCTCTCCCCCCTCATCGGCAGTGATGTTAGCCTTTTACAAAAAGAATGTTCAAGGCATTGTCCTTTCAGGAAGCCTGGATGCTGCAGGTTGCTCTTAATCCAAACTTCCTTCTGCCTGAGGCACCGAAGATATTTGGAGATTCAGCCTCGTCTTTCAGTTTGCACATTTGCACCTGAAATGAGATGACTTGGAGGCATCTCCCAAGGCTTAAAGGAACTACAAGAATGGAACAGGGAACTGCTTTTGTTCCAAGGACCCAGGTTGCTTAGATGGTGAGGCAGAACTGGGACCGATGAGCCAGATGGAGACCCTCTAGAACAGGGATCAGCAACCCTTTTCAGCCGTGGGCTGGTCCACCATCCCTCAGACCATGTGGTGGGCCGGACTATTTTTTTTGGGGGGGGGGGGAATGAACGAATTCTTATGCCCCACAAATAACCCTGAGATGCATTGTAAATAAAAGCACATATTCTACTCATGTAAAAACACCAGGCAGGCCCCACAAACAACCCAGATATGTATTTTAAATAAAAGGACACATTCTACTCGTGTAAAAGCACGCTGATTCCCAGACCGTCCGCGGGCCAGATTGAGAAGGTGATTGGGCCGCATCCAGCCCACGGGTCTTAGGTTGCCTATCCCTGCTCCAGAAGTTATGAGGAAAAATGAAAAGTAGTGATAGCAATATGCCTCTGAAGGCCAGTAGCTGGGGAATATGAGTGGAGAGCGTGCTGTTGTACTCAGGTTCTGCATCTGGTCAGGCACTGTGGGAACAGAGTGTTGGACTAGGCAGGCCTTTGGTCTGACCTAGCTGGGCTCTTCTTACATTCTTAAAAGGAAAAAGACAACCAGGAACAGAACTACAGTGGTCCCTCGACTTACGAAATACTCAACATCCGAATTTTTCGATTTATGAATTTAAAAAGTGGCCGCACGCCTACGAATTTTTCGACATCCAAATGGAAATCGTTGTCGGTTTTAGATGTGGTTTCCTCGACTTATGAATTTTAGATGCGGTTTCCTCGACTTACGAATTTTTCCGAATATTTTTTCTCCCAATGCATTCCTATGGGAAATCACTTTTTTCAACTTACAAGCATTTCGACCTACAAATGTCCATTCGGAACGGATTAAATTCGTAAGTCGAGGGACCACTGTACCTAAAATGCATAGAAACTTATTCATGCATGCTACTACAGTGGCAAGAATGTTACTTGCCCCAAAATGGAAAGAAGCAGAAGTCCCAGTAAAGGAAGAATGGATACAAAAACTTATGGAATAAGCAGAAATGGTGAAACTTAACGGAAGAATAAGAAATCAAGATAACAATTTTTTTAAAAAAATAAAAGAATGGAAGTGGTTTATTGAATATTTACAGATAAATTATAAACAGATAAAACCATCGGCAGGATTATTGTAACAACCTGCAGTTTTAGAAGAGTATATATTTAAAGAAGATGAATAAATGAGTAAATGAAGTTAATTTGGATATGCAGAAGACATTAAAATAAAATTTAAGGAACCGCAGAAAGAGGGGAATCGAAATCAAGTTTTGAAATGTCAAAATGAGTGAAAAATTCGTGAAATGTATAAAACTAGTGAAATGTATAAACTTGAAAAGTATATATATATGAATGTTATGCACAGAGGTTGTATTTATGTCCAAATTGAAGCTCTCCTCATACAAACCAACATTAGTTCCTCTCTATTTTGTTACACTGTAGTAATGACATGAATGTCAACTGAATTGAATGGCCCCAAATGCACCTTTGGAGAAAAACAACAACAACTCTTTTCTCTCCACTCCATTTGTTTTGGACTTGTAAAGATTTTATTTGTTGGTTTGTGGGGCAGCTATTCTTAGATCAGTTGGCTTTGTCATTCTTGCTCTGGCTTTTTCACCCAACATTCTCTTATTATTTGCAACATTATGTCATATTGCATTGTGTGCACAGTGGTGTAATGTCATGCAAGATAACGTCATACCCGCTGAAAGACATCAGAATCAAGCTGCGGCTTTAGCACAGCCTCCCTGGCAGACTGTGGAATTTCTGTTCTGATGTAAAGCTAACTCTTCCCTTGAAGTTGACTTGTAAGGTTGACTATCCATCACATTGCGCCATTACCTTATAGATTTGGAATGTTTCCTTTATAAAAAGATGATCGTTTCTGTCATTCATTTCGTCAAAGGAGCCATTAATGCAGAATCATAGCAGTGAGAATACATACACAGTAGCTTCCACATAATTGAGCATACACAACCTTGAGGGCTAGGCACGTGCGTGAACAATTGACAGGATTCTGGACATGAACACACAGGCAGCACAAAGTTGCCTTAGAGAGGGACCAAGCTTTGTGGCTGGGGGAGTGGAGAGGATTTTTCCGCTCAGCACAACTCAGCCTTCCTTTGTGCTAGGTGTCTCTCCTTGGCAATGTCAGCTACGAAGGAACAGGGCAGGCTGTGGCTGAAGATGGTGTTGGGTGGGTTTAAAGAGAATTAGATAAGACTACTAGCTTTTAGTACTAGTTTACTGCAATGCAGTATAGGAAATAGAGTTTGGAAACTTCTGCTAGTGCAGAATTCAGCAGCCACATTACTCACCGGGGCAAGATGGTTTGAGCATATTACACAAGCCTAGTCCGATTGCACGGGCTACCAATTAGTTTCTGGGCACAAAGAAGCAATAAGGAGCTGTCCAAAGTCCTGAAAACAAGCAAACAAATAAGGATATGGGTTCCACCAGCATTTTTCAGATTTTAATTTTAGCCTATTCTAAAGCACAAAATGCATGTATGATTTGCCATTTATGAGCAGCATGTGTATACATGCACACATTTTCAGTTCTGCTAGGGGGGAAAGAAACATGCAGCTGGAGGCCTAACCTTTATAAGTATGTTCAAACAAATGAACAGGTGATGAAGTCAGTAGATCAACTGGATGTGCTGACCATTTTTCTTCTCCCCTAAAAGCACATAATTTGAGTAGGGCAAGAAACAATCAGAGGGAGAGAGCACTTTGGCTGGTCATACCTTTGCCTTCTGGTCTCCACATCGAAAAATCTCTGCTCATTGCTAATACACACATGCAGAGACCCACACATAGGTGTCACACACAGCAAGGGAAGCTGCCCCAATTCCTGTGCACAGCCCCAAAGAAAAGAACACACACTCTGAGTTACAACACAAACTTCAGCACATTAAGCTGTTCTAAGGCTTCAAAACCCATAAAACATCCCCTGTACTGAAGTGACACTCTGTCATTATCCACTTATCACTGGAGCTGTCTCCAAATGTCTTCACTTTCTGGAAATTCTCTCATTATTCTTGCAGTAATTCTCTTTTATGGTAAAATACATTGTCACATGTTCCCTTCCCCACTTTCAGAGATTTTAAAGCAACAGTCTCTCTCTCTCTCTCTCTCTCTCTCTCTCTCTCTCTCTCTCTCTCTCTCTCTGTGTGTGTGTGTGTGTGCAGTGCTGGATTTACGTATAAGCTAAACAAGCTATAGCTTAGGGCCCCACTCCCTTGGGGGCCCCAAAAAAATTTAATGGGAAAAAACTGGATGTACATTTCCAAAATATAAGATAAAAAACAAATGAAACCTACATACAGCAACAGTGTTTTGTGTTGTGTAGGCTCCTATTTGTTATGTGCAAATGGCTTTAGATACCTATTAGGTCCATAAATGACCATATAGCATATATTCAACACAAAAAACAGCGGCAATTGTTGTTCACAAAGGACAGCTGGACGTATAAAGGGCCCCATTACCTTCAGTAGCTTAGGGTCTCATCAAACCTAAACCCGGCCCTGTGTGTGTGTAAATGTGTGTGTGTGTGTGTGTGTGTGTGTGTGTGTAGAATAGTTTATACTGGGGACATAATTTGAATTTCCTTTGGTGCTAAATTTGATCTGTGAATGACAGAGATAGACATGCAATACATCAGAAGTGACCAACATGCAGTGAGTAAATGCAGAGATTTGTAGCACGGGCAGTATATCAGGCACTGACCACATTCACATGGAACATTAAACCATGGTTTGACACCCCATGCAAAAGTGTCAAGAGCTGGAGTCAGTAGTAGGTCAGCAATAAAAAACGACAACACTGATGTCAGTGAAGTTAACTCATTATTCAAAGAAACCAAAACAGCGCAGGCCTAGTGATCACAGCAACTCTTCCCAGTAGGTCTTGCTCCAATGTGGCAGTTGTGAGGACTGAAGGTCCCTGCCTTCCCACCGCTCTCTAAGGACCCTCCCCTGGTTCCTTCCCCAGCAGCCTAAGGCTCCATTGTCTTGCCTTTCATTGTTGTGCCTTCTTCATTTTTCTGTGTGTTCTGTGAGACCTGGGTAAGGCCTTCGACCTCCCCTGTTTCTGAGTCTGGACCACTCTGCCACAGCCTCTTCCTGCTCATTAAACCCTGTTGCCTCTTCAGCTTCCAACACCTCTTCCTCCCAGTCTTCTCCTTCTTCTCCCTCTGACCATTCATCACTACCACCACTCCCCTGGGTCTGAGCCTTCTTCTTCTGGGGGTTCCCCTGTTGGTTCCTCAGCCGATGCCTCCCATCCAGGGCTTTTTTTCAGTGGGAATTCTCCAGAATTGAGTTCTGGCACCTCTCAAGTGGGCACCATTGCCATTATAAGAGAACAAGGGAGATGTTCATGGTGAGTTCCGGCACCTCTTTTTCTAGAAAAAAAGAGCACTGCTCCTCTGCATCCAGCCAGTCCAGGACAAAAAGTCGAAATGAGCCCAAATAGCTACGTAGGTAGAGGACTTGGGTAGTATTTAGTTACTCTTTCACAGAGTAAAGTTGATAACAAGCTGTCATGAACTTAGAAATAAACCAGCTTCAAATTGTGGGTTACGATGCTGACTTGTTAAGTAGGGCAGAGTTTGAAATAAGCCACGATTATGGTTCCTACGCAGCAAGCCAGGATTCCACGAAAACAAAACTAAACGCTGCTGAAATTGTTATTGATATTAATGTTGCATTTTTTAGTTTTAGATTTTATGACTTATGTGGAAATGTTTTCCATTTGGTTGTATACCTTTTGGTGTGCTTTATTTATTGTTTATGACTTTTGTTATGTTGGTAATTATGTAAATCTTGTCATGTTGTAAGCTGCCTTGAGCATAGTTTCAACTATGGAAAGGCGGCATACAAATAAAATGATGATGATGATGATGATGATGATGATAATAATAATAATAATAATAATAATTTATTATTTGTACCCCGCCCATCTGGCCGGGTCTCCCCAGCCACTCTGGGCGGCTTCCAACAAATATCAAAATACATTAAAATATCACAGATTAAAAACTTCCCTATACAGGGCTGCCTTCAGGTATTGTCTAAATGTCAGGTAGTTGTTTATCGCTTTGACCTCTGATGGGAGGGCGTTCCACAGGGCGGGCGCCACTACCAAGAAGGCCCTCTGCCTGGTTCCCTGTAGCTTTGCTTCTCGCAGTGAGGGAACCACCAGAAGGCCCTCGGCGCTGGACCTCAGTGTCCGGGCTGAACGGTGGAGGTGGAGATGCCCCTTCAGGTATACAGGACCGATGATGATGATGATGATGATGATGATGCTGAAATCCTTCAACCCGCTGTGTGGGAGGAGGTGGGGCGAGTGCAAGAGGCTGAGTCATGCAAGGTGCCAGAGACATTTACGCAGTGCAAACACACCTGCGGGAATGCTGGATTAGCTCCAATGGTGCATTTGCACCACAGCAACCTCCCTGCTGCCTCTCCTCTTTCCCTCCCGGTAAGCAGCAGCTGTTCTTCCACTGAATCACCTGCCCCTCCAAGCTGAAGGGTACTCCATTGAAGGAATCCGGGGGTGTGGATCCTGTCTGAAGCCTGGAGCGGGGCTAGGGCCATGCCACGACCCAGTCGGGAACCTAGGGGGACCTCGAGTTGGTTCGCATCAACGGGGCTCCCCCTACTGGTGGCTGACCCTTACAGGACTCCCTGCGTGACGGGCAGGAGTCAGATATAGTCGGGTCAATTCCAATGCCTAAGCCAATACCACTCAAATTCTGTAACCAATAAAATTGTGGCCTAAATTTGCCCAATAACCATTAACCTAATATCCGTGTCCTTGTGTATTATTCATCAACGAGGGGGTGGCTTCGGGGTTTTGACATGCAACTGCTCTTCCACTACACAATGATGTCTGCAGTCCAAGCCTCCTGGAGAAATGGAGCCTGCATGCCACCATTCTTTTTTAATATTGTGATAAGGACAAGCTGGGAAGCATGTATAAATAATAGCACCAGCAACAACCAAAGTAGTTGCTTTCATGCCTTTGAAAATGCAGAGCCCTGGAGCCATTATAACTGGACATCTGTTTTTACTTTTTATACTTCAAGTAGGAGAGAGGTGGGTCACCCATGAAGTTCAGATACACACACACACACACACACACACACAGTCATACCTCGTGTTACGAACGCTGTGTGTTGCGTTCATCATGGGTTACGAATGCGCCGAACCCGGAAGTACCGGAACGGGTTACTTCCGGGTTCAGCGGTTCACGCATGCACAGATGCGCAAAATGACGTCTTGCGCAGAAGCGCCAAATTGCGTCGCGCACATGCGCAGACACGATGCTTCATGATGTGTTCTGCTCATGATGTGAATGGGGCTCCGGAATGGATCTCGTTTGCATCCAGAGGTACCACTGTATACTGTGTGTGTGTGTGTGTGTGTGTGTGCA
Organism: Darevskia mixta; assembly: GCA_034641385.1. Lineage (NCBI taxonomy): Eukaryota > Metazoa > Chordata > Lepidosauria > Squamata > Lacertidae > Darevskia > Darevskia mixta. The sequence continues at coordinate 194,747 of JAWWNH010000027.1, forward strand.
GCATAAAACACCATAGTTTCCCCTACATTCCACTTTTTGCCCATTGCAGCAACCAAACTGGTGTTTTTAGTGTTCCCAAGAATTCTAATACAGTTGCACTGAGATCTTCTAACCAACCAATTTTGCTCCAGGTACAGAAAATCTGGCTAAAGGCCAAAGCCTGGCAGGTACAGACATAGTGTATTTCTTCAAAACTCTGCTGAATGCCTTGGATGTAAACTCATGCTCTCCAATCATAATAACAATAAAAAGGCGTCCTCTGAGGACCTGGGCCGTGCTGTGGGATATTGATTTCCTTTGCTTTGAAATCCTCTGATCTGCAGATGAAGCTTGAGTTGCACTGTGAGTTTTTTATCTTTTCTCTCTGCCTTCCCAGTACTATAGTGCTGTTTAACAGATGCTCAATCTTGAGCTTTTTTGTATGCATGAAGGAGCAGAAAAGAAATGATTAGTCCCCAATTGGGACCAGTAAGGCTCTTGGGCAAATTGGTCCTTGCCCCCTAGCTAGTTGGCTCTGTAATTGTATATATTATTAATGTTGTTGTTGTGGTGGTGGTGGTTGTTTTACTAGGTGGAAACTAGGCGGTTAAGGCCCACAAACTGAACTGTACCCAACCAAAACAGCTTCAGTAATACCTTTTTGTTTCTTCTCTGAAGTAGATGGTTTAAAACAGGCATCCCCAAACTTTGGCCCTCCAGATGTTTTGGACTACAATTCCCATCATCCCTGACCACTGGTCCTGTTAGCTAGGGATCATGGGAGTTGTAAGCCAAAACATCTGGAGGGTCGCAGTTTGGGGATGCCTGCTTTAACATTATTTTAAGAGCTAGGAAAATGAGGCGGGTGTGTGTGTATCAGCAGAAGAATAAAATAGAGATTCCATTGTGGTAGTGTAGTGTATTAGCTAATACTGTGAGGTGTTTGACCTCAGCCACAAACTCACTTGCTGGCCTTAGGCCACCAAATGTGGGAATGAAGTTGACCTAGCTTACGCAGAGTGGCAATGTGTCCCATTTTACAGAGGATGGTCCTCTATTTTGAATTGCTGTCCTCCATTTGAAGGTGTCTTCTATTTGCTGGCTTCCAAGCCCAAGTCTCTAAAGGCAAGGAAACATAAAAGGGAGAGTGGGAACCTTGATATTGTCTATTATCAGTTAATAGATCATAAAACCATAGAGTTGGAAGGGACCATGAGGATCATCTAGCACAACCTTCTGCAACGCAAGAATCATTCATCCAATGTGGGGCTTGAAACCATGGCCCTGAGATTAAGGTGGAATCTACACACATATTAAAAAACGCTGTGAAAATGCTTTTTAAAATAAAAAAAAGTTTTGAAAAATACATCGAATTTGGCATAGCTCACTGTTGCCATCTAGTGTCACATTTAAAATGTTTTATTTGCAGCTGTATAGCTGAGTCCTATGAGTTTCATGTTCTAACAACTGGTCTATCCCTCAGAGATTAGTACTTGACTGTACAGGAACATGTCACTCAGTGTTTTCCCCACTATGCTGTAATGAATTGTATTTCACTTTAAATTTCAGTAATAATTTCTAAATTCACATCTGCACATACAAATTACTATATGCAACATTTGTGCAAATTTGCTTTTTTTTTTTTTTGGTGTTGCAGATCCCTTTTTCTGGCAATACCTAACTGCCCACCCTCATTTTACAGGGTCAGTGTGTAAACATGTATGGCAGGTGATCCCACGGTGCTTTGCCTGGAGATAAGCCTCTGCTTGCTGCCTTTTAGAGAGCAAGCAGAATCTCTTCTCTGCTTGGCGCTAAAGGTAAAGGTAAAGGGACCCCTGACCATTAGGTCCAGTCGTGTCCAACTCTGGGGTTGCGGCGCTCATCTCGCTTTATTGGCCGAGAGCTGGCGTACAGCTTCTGGGTCATGTGGCCAGCATGACAAAGCCGCTTCTGGCAAACCAGAGCAGCGCATGGAAATGCCGTTTACCTTCCCGCCAGAGCAGTTCCTATTTATCTACTTACACTTTGTCGTGCTTTCGAACTGCTAGGTGGGCAGGAGCTGGGACCGAACAACGGGAGCTCACCCCGTCGCAGGGATTCGAACCGCCGACCTTCTGATCAGCAAGCCCTAGGCTCTGTGGTTTAACCCACAGCGCCACCTGGGTCCCTCTGCTTGGCGCTATGGGACTGCAATGCTAAGTTAGAGATACAGTATGTCTGTGCCTGCTCCAGGGACAAAAATGACCCAAGGAGGGTGTTGCAGTTCTGGGTACGGCTCTTCAGCTGAAAAAGGTTCCACATCCCTGCTTTAGGTAACCTGCTCCCAAATCATTCTTTTGCTTTTTTTTTGCAAATGCATTTCTGCCAATATTTTCTACAAGGTACACCATAGTAGATAAAGATGACTGACATAAAACACCGGGGAAGATGCCTGCAGATACGGCAGCTATAGAACAGCATTGTCTCTGAAGATCAGAAGTTTTTAATAGTTAATGTTTCCATCAGGCATTGCCCCATGCCGACCTCTGTGAAATGGAGAATATACACTGGCAAAAGCACTTGCTGGACTACACCCCTTGACAGGCTAATACCTTAGTACAAAATTGCTAAATTGAGGCAAAATATTTTGCATACCCATCATTTCTGATAGTCAGGAACATTCATGCTTCAGATTTAATGGAAGCATTTTTGCTGGGTACGTGAGAGACTGAAGGTACACTTCAGTCAACAGGCAATCTAACACATATTTTGGAAAGTGGTTTGTTCATCGGTTTGCTGTGCAACTGGGCACTTTTAAAGACATCATAATCAAAATTCACATGATGGTTCCTAAGATCCAGGAGCAGTTGTCTATGTTTGGATACAGTTCGACTCCATTTCAAATCAAGATGGTGGACTGAACATTTCAAAACTGCTCTGATTTTAGCCACTAATTTCAAAACTGCACTGATTTTTTATTTTTTTTTAGTTTATTAAAATATCCAACCAGCACCAGGTAAGAGGCTGGTAGCTCTTCATATTTGTGAAACTACACTACTTTTTCTCAAGGATCTTGCTGTAACAATTTCCCCCTAATTCAGTTGTGAACCAAGCTACATGCTCACTACATGACATTCAGCACCTGACCTGCGTGATCTACAGAACCAACCTGCTTGGTTTGCCCAAGCAGGAATTTCCAGATTCACCTTAGGAGCAATTCAATTTAGCTGCAATTTGGTAGCAATTGTAGACTGAATTGCATGCAAGGCATTCTGTTACACCTCTCTGGCAATCTCTTCCAACCCTGGGAAATGCCAGGAGAAAAAAAACTCCAGCAGTACAGGAGGGCAGTGCATATTCAGAGATAACTCTTGAAACATACAGTGATCTCTGGATCTTTATAATGTATGCCTGAGAAACCCAACTTATGCAAGTTGTTCAGAGCAAAACTTCCTTTGCAGTATTTTTTCCTCTTTCAACCAAAGGTAGGGGGAGGCTCAGCAATGAGGTCATTGGATTTGCACCAGTTGGGTCAATCAATCTATCCTATGGGAAGAACCAACCTCAAAAGGTTGTTGTGTGGATGACTGTGGTAAAGATTGCAAAACACCTTGCATGCTTACAGCTGGATTTTGTGGATGTAATAAATTCAATGGCGCTTACTCTCAAGAAGACCATCAATGGACTTTTAAACTGTGGGGGATAATTTTTATTATTATTTGTTGTTATGCTATGTATTTTTTTGTGCTTTTACATTGTAAACCACCCTGTGATCTTTGGATATAGAAATTTAATGAACGAATAGATGGAGAGAAATGGGGGGGCATTTGCTGGAGGGATGAATATTGATGATTTCTCACTCGATAGCTGCAGCATCAAAGGTAACATTCATATATTCAGCAGCTAGCAGACATCAAGCACAAGAGATAGTACTTCTTCAGGTGGCTTCAAATTGCATTGTGCACGACACTTTTCAATGGAGGAGATGTAGCTGAAGGTCATTGAGTGATATAAGCCATCAAGTGACAAGGCTTCAAGTGATGTAGAGGCAGCCCTCAGTCATATGCTAATAGCAGATGGCAGCACTTTACTGCTTATCACTCATACATAAATTCCTATCTCTGTGACTCTGGGAAACTGTTCTTTGCTCCTGGATCAGAGATCACACGGCGATCATTCATTATACAGCCCAGTGTATTAGCTAACATAGCAGCAGAAATGAGCTCCCCTGGGCATTGTAACAGCAGAAGGAATATGATATCTGAAGTAAGGATTTTCTGTGAAGGGGTGATGTGTGAAAATCAATGACATTCCTTTAAAAATAAGGGACAGCTGGCAATGGACTTCATTTCACTCTTTTTACTCCAAAAACTGTACTGGGCACATGTATTGAGATTTCCTTCCAAATCTCTGAGCCTAGATATGGCAGTGGTTTTCATGCTGCATAGTGGAGGGGGGGATATCAGGCCTGGGGTCCAGGCCACTCAGTCGGGCCACACATCCTCTCCTTGAGAACTTTTGCCTGGATGGAAGATGTCCTTGAACTCTGGTAATGCTTCCTGCTTGCCTGGATGAAGGCTTTAAAAGGGGAGTCGACAAATTCACGAAGAAGAAGTCTACCAATGGCTATGTGCTTCCTCCAGCATTGGAGACACTACGCCTTTGAATACCAGATGCTGGGGGCTATGAGAAGGAGAGGACTGTTGTGCTCATATACCATTACTGGGTTTCCCCTAGGCATCCAGTTAACCACTGTGAGAACAGGATGCAGGAAGAGACGGGGCTTTGGTCTGATCCAGCAGGCTCTTTTTATATTCTTATAAATACATTATATACCTTCTTAGGTATGAGCTTGAAGCATGATTCCAATTTTAACTTTGAAAAAAAATTGAGCCAGAGGTAGGAATAGTTTGGGAAACTCTGGAACAGGGGCTGGAGGCAACCAATCACTTGTAATTTATGGCTATAGGCAATTCTCCTTGCTGTGCGGAACTGAGAACAATGACCTCAGACAGAAACTGACTCAAAATGGTTTAAATGACTCTAATTAATTTTCTTCCTTCTTTAGCATAGCCTAGGAAGCACTAGCGTGTGCACAGCTTTTATAATGGCCTCAGTGTGCTTAGTTGCCAACTGCAGTAATTGAGATGGGAAGGGAGGAGATGAAAAAAAAATGGCATTACCTGAAGGAACACACATTTGGAACTTTGTGGAAGGGGCAGGAGAGGATTCAGGGTGGAACATAGGAATTTGCCTTATACTGAGTCAGATCACTCATTCCTCTAATTCAGCACAACCTGCATTGACTGGGAATGCCTCTCCAGGATTTCAGACTGGGGGCACTCTCGGCTCTACTTGGACATGCCTAATTTCCTACCTGGAGATACCCATCATTTTTATGCCATGCAGTGTGACTTGAAAGAAACTTCAGGCGCCCCCAGGAAACATTGTGCATAGTTCTGCTTGAAATAATAGAACTTCCATTCCAAACATGATGGACAATTTATCATGCAGATCATGAGACTTCCCCCCCCCCAAAAGCTTGGTTCACAAAACAAATTTAATGAGCCAGGACTGCTGTCGATGTCTTGGCTATTCATACCACTGAACGGTATGATTAAAAAAACTCTTGGAATTAGAAAGGCATTTATATACCCAATGTATATTCCTGTTTTCCATTTAGTTCACCCTAAAATACTCAATCAGAAGGCCACTCTAAATAGCCTTGGGCCAGGTTATCTCCAAAACCAATTCATTCTATGCTAACATGACCAAGAGTTATGTTCCACTATGGAGTTCTCTTTCTCTGCCCATTGACCACTGGAGGTTCGGTAGGTGAGAACAAGCAAAGGGCTGTTACAGTTGTGACACCCAGATTATAGAACATGCCTACCCCAATCACTGCCTGCCAGTCCAATTTTAAAATCACTTCTTTTGTAGTGCTTTGTTATATTTGTGATATTGTTGCTTCACTTCAGGGAAGTGCCCTCCAGACATTATTGGACTACGACTCCCATCCTCTGTGGCTTTTAGTCGTGCTGGCTGGGTCTTGTTGCAGTTGTTTTCCAACAACATGTGGAAGCCTCCATGTTGGCTCTTCCTGTTTTGCTTTATTGATTGTGAGCTCCCTTGAGTATACTTGTTGTAGGAAGTTACAGGTAGGTAGCCGTGTTGGTCTGTCATAGTCAAAACAAAATAAAAAAATAAAAAAATTCCTTCCAGTAGCACCTTAGAGACCAACTAAGTTTGTTCTTGGTATGAGCTTTCGTGTGCATGCACACGAAAGCTCATACCAAGAACAAACTTAGTTGGTCTCTAAGGTGCTACTGGAAGGAATTTTTTGTTGTTGTTATTGTAGGAAGGTGAGTGATACAAATGCAAAATATAGGTTTGCCATAAGTCCAGGATTTCCCAGACATAGCCGGGATTTGGTCATCAGAAACAGTTTCGGGGGGGGGGGTCTGGACTTATGGCAACCCATGATTTTGGTGAATTTGATTAAAAATAGCTCAACTACTTATGGCAACGCTAAAAAAAAAGCTCAACAACTTTACCCCCAAAACTCAATTGTGTCTGAATTTTCACTTTTTGAAATATGGCAACCCTAGCATAATAATATGGCAACTGAATTGATTCTGAAAAGATATGGTTGATCTTTGAATCTGCAAAATAAGCTTCTCTTAATGATTTTGGAGGGCTGATAACTGAATGTGGTTGCTTAATGACATGTGATAGTTGTGTTTCTTGAAGCTACTGGGACTTCCTAATGAAATTTCAGAGTGGGCTGAAAGGGAGTAAATTTGGTAGCTGTTGTCTTTTCAGGAACTGAGGCTACTTTAAGTAGGAAGCCTCTCTCTTTGTGTGTATGAGTTCCTGAATTAACGTAAATGTTGATAAACATATAAAGACACACACACACACACCAACTTACAAACCTTCTACTCGCACACGACCACGTATATGAGCGGTGCCAGTAAACAATTTAATAAATCAATTCAAACCTTGAAATGGCAGGAGAGAGCTGGAGAGCCTCGTGGCTCATGAGGACACCCTCTCCGGAGCCCAAGGAGGATGTCAGGGTAGGCAGAGGAAGCCCCGAAAAGACTAGAGGCACAGCGGGGCTTTGTTCACGCTGCTCAGCCTCCCCGCCTAACAGCTGATGTGGGGGCTAGTGCAGAAGCAGCATCCACTTTCCCATGTGTCCTCCAGCCTCCGGCCACCCCCAGAGCTTCAATGTTAGCTGTGGATATTTTTGGATACAGTATTTTTGGTATGGATTGAAGAGAAAATGGCAGAGAGGGCGTTTAAAGTGTGTTTAGAGGGTGCTCCTCACTTTACACAATTTCACTTATATGTGCTGGGGCCTGGAACGTAACCTTGGAGAGTTGCCTGATCCTGAATCCAGAAGCAGATTGGGCTGCTTTGGGGTGATTTGGGCTATGTTTGAGGAAAAGTAGGGCTTCACTGAAGTGACTCTCAGTGAATCGAATTGTTCCTGAAGCTTTGGATCTGCTGCAGAGATTGGGAAGCTGCAGAAAGATTCAGTCTAATAAAGGGGGCAGCAAGCTCTCTGCACAAGGAAAACAGCACACAAGGGGGAAGGAGAAATATAAGTGTGTGTGTGTGTAGTTTTATGACTCAAAGCTTCCAACCTGGAAATAAGTTTACCAGGTCTTTCTCCTTTTTACTTCCAATCACAGCGCTTTGGGGAGGGTTATATAAAGAAAGCAGCTTGTATCAATTTAGCACAAAATCATAACCTCTAATGGTTTTTCATTCATTAAAACTCCTTAACCTGTATACCTGAAGGAGCGTCTCCACCCCCATCATTCTGCCCGGACACTGAGGTCCAGCGCTGAGGGCCATCTGGCGGTTCCCTTGCTGCGAGAAGCCAAGTTACAGGGAACCAGACAGAGGGACTTCTCAGTAGTGGCACCCGCCCTGCGGAACACCCTCCCACCAGATGTCAAAGAGAAAAACAACTACCAGACTTTTAGAAGACATCTGAAGGCAGCCCTGTTTAGGGAAGCTTTTAATGTTTGACGGACTATTGTATTTTAATATTTTGTTGGAAGCCGCCAAGAGTGGCTGGGGAAACCCAGCCAGATGGGCGGGGTATAAATAATAAATCATCATCATCATCATCATCATCATCATCATCATCATCATCATCTTAGGATACAGAAGTAAAGAGACAAATTCAAGGGGATCCTGGATTGTACTTTGTGGCTACAGCTTTGCTTAGATCATCTTCTTTCAAGGCAAAGGAAGCTTAAGTTGAGCTGTTTATGTCTGTGATGCTCTGTTAGCTTAAAAGTGTTTGTGCTGGCTGACCAGTTATTATATTTTTTTTCTGCAGCTGATGTTTTCTGAGAGCTCAGGAGGAACAACAGTTTGGGTGTGCCATCTGTGCATGCAAGTTTCTTCTAACTTAAAACAAAACAAAACATTCAAGCCACTCTAATCCATTTAAGCGTATCAGAAGGGCAGCTCACCATGAAATAGGACATCAGGGAAACAAATGCACCAGTACATTTGACAATAAATGAGAGAGAAACGGCTACTATTCTTTTCTTTAAATGCTAATTTTAAAAAGAGCCCGGCGCCTGCAAAGAGAGGAAATAGCTTGTTGTTTTTCACTAGCAACAAGATTGCAGTTCCTGTAGTTCTGCGTTTGGGTTCCGGATACCAAAAGCGATGGAGTCATGGCAAGGAAGCACTTAACACCAACTAGGGTACTACTCAGCGGTGTGGGTGATAAACAGCTCAATAGCTGCCCTATCAAGTACGAGTTGGGATGGATGGATGGAGAGGCATGGGCGTGACGTCCTCTCTCTTAAATCTATCCAGGTGAATGAATGGCTGCCTTCTGTGATAAGGAATAGCAACTGGTACGGAAAAGAGAGAGAGCCATAAACAAACTGGAAGCCTGCCGCTGCTTGAGCAGCAGGCAGCCAACGCAAGATGAAGACATATACCTTCCCCCTCACAGCTTCCGTTCCAGTGGATGGTTAGGCATTGCAACCTGCTTATTTCATCAAATAGCAGTTTTGATTACTGGACACCTGGTGGGAAGGCTTCTTTCGGAGTAAAACACAACACGTATTCCTGTCATCCTTGGAAACAGCCAGAGAACTCCCTCCCCTAACAAACAAAGCAGATATGATCTGCCTTATATAGGATCTACAACAAACTTACCAGTGTGGTGTAGTGGTTAAGAGTGGTAGACTCGTAATCTGGCGAACCAGGTTCGCGTCTCCGCTCCTCCACATGCAGCTGCTGGATGACTTTGGGCTAGTCACACTTCTTTGAAGTCTCTCAGCCCCACTCATCTCACAGAGTGTTTGTTGTGGGGGAGGAAGGGAAAGGAGAATGTTAGCCGCTTTGAGACTCCTTCGGGTAGTGATAAAGCGGGATATCAAATCCAAACTCTTCTTCTTCTACCTACAAACGATACCCAAATAATCATAATATGAAGAATTATATAAGAACACCGAGAATAATGCATTTGGTTATGAGGTGCAATGAGGAACCTTATTAATACCAACAATTTCTGAAGTACTTCGCAAGCTCCTCAGGGAAAAAAACCTGGGAGAGAGAGGACATCCCAGCAGACTTTAGGAATGCCAAAATTATCAACCTTTTTTAAAAAGAAGGTGACAGAACAGATTGCGGAAACTATCAAGGCATCTCTTTATTAGCTGCGGCTGGCAAAATTATTGCAAGGATCTTAGCAAACCATCTCCTAACTATATCCGAGGCTAACCCTTCCTGAATCCCAAAATGGTTTCTGACCTTCTAGGGGGAGAGTGGACATGGTTTTGACTGCTCAACAGATTCAAGAAAAATGCAGAGAGTGCAGAAGGACATGTGGATCCAGAATTGGCCTCCACAGTCACTTACGGACTCACTGTTAAGATCAAGTTCATGGAAGACTTGGCTACGAGTGATTGCCAAAGAAGGAGAAGACATTGACTAGTGGAAGCTCTCCAAGATTTCAGACAGGAGTCTGCTCCAGTCATACCTGGAGATGCTCGGGATTGAACCTGGGACATTTTGTGAGCAAATTCAATGCTCTACCACTGAGCCACGGCCCTTCCTAGAGGTAATTCTACAGAGTGGTGCAGCAAAATGTTTTGAGAGCCTTCTGGTTCAATTCCAGCAGGTCTACCTTAGATGAAGTTTTGTTTCTCCTTGCTACATAATTTAAAACCATTTCTTTGCCACTTAAGAAGACTAAAGTGGGTGCAGAGGAGACAAAAGGTTTTTTTAAAAAAAAAAAAATAGTTTCAAAAGTGGATAACAATCAAGTGATGAACAGCAAAGAAGTAGCAAATTTCTTTGCTGCTGCCAACTGCCTAATTGTTTTCTAAACAGCCTCCCAATCAGGAAAATAATCCAGAAGTCAAGATCAGTTCTAATTAATAGCAATTATGTTGTCATCTCTTGTTTTAGTCCCTTTTAAATAATTTGCAGAATGGCAATTTTCTCAAAGATGCACTTATAACAAATTTGGAAGAGAACATCTGAAGACAATCTAATCTGCAGAAATGTTTAAATTATCCATTCTCTTCACCTCCCATATGCTCCCTCCCCCCAATAAAAAAGGTCTTTCTGTTTCTACATTTAGGGAAAGGTTTCAGAGTTGGATGGGAAATTTCCCACCCAGTTAGATTTTCTTGGATTCTGAAGAATTCATAATGTTATCACATCATGGATTGTTAAGAGTGTTAAATGATGTCATACACAGAGAAAACAAATTGAGATCAATGGACTTAAGTTGCTCTATGACAAGGGTTCCCAAATTCTGTTCCATGGATCACCAGTGGTATGTCAGCTTCATTCAGGTGGTCTATGACATCTCTGTGGATTTTTGACTGAAGGCAAGAGGCAGCACAGCCATCACATGAAATATTTGTTTTCTGTGGAATTCATAGTATAATACAATCCATAAAAATCATACAGCATCTTGCTACAACAGGCCAAGAAAGCATTATTGTGGCCCATCAAGACCTTCAGCAGTTTTCAAGTGGTCCATGGGGTGGGGGGAGTTCAGGGACCATTGCTGCATGACACCAAACCATCTTCTGTGACATAATAACCAAAATAATAGGACATTTTGTAAAGATAAGATTTCAGCTGCAATCCTATAACTCGTTTCCTGGGAGCAAGCCATGCTGAACTCAATGGGTTATGTATTTGAATAGACATATAAAGGAGTACATTGGTAGGAGCATAAACCTTAGACCTGATCATCCAGTTCCTGAATATTGTAGATAATTTTGCCTTTTCGCCATCCCAGTGACAATATTACTCATGATTTCAACATGAGGCATATTCAGACACAAGGGACAGCTACAGATGTGTCCTCGGTAGCTTATGTTCATCTCTGTGATTTTTGTTCTCTTCTCAGTGCACTCGGTTTTGTCCCTCTTTATTTGTCTGCACTTGCAGTTTGCCCAACTCTACGACCAGGGTTGGCATCCAATGCATAGCACCCATGTACATGTAATCAAATACCAGCAGGCTAAAGAAAGCATCTGCTAAAGTACCATATCCAATTTAAGCTATCACAGAGATGAACATAAGCTACCGAGGACACATCTGTAGCTGTCCCTTGTGTCTGAATATGCCTCATGTTGAAATCATGAGTAATATTGTCACTGGGATGGCAAAAAGGTGAAATTATCTAGAGCACAAGGAGCTGGAGGGAGGTCAGGTTTGGAATAACTACACAACAGGTTGGTAGTCACTCGTTTCTTTCTCCTTGCTCCAGTGAAGTACTTCATGGGATATTAGAGAAGCTGTTAAATGCAAGCAGGTGCCAGAATCTTTCATGGCTTCCTGGCCAGGTTTGACCTAAAGAGAGAGAAATTCAGCAGGAGATCAAGCCTGGATTAGAACTGTGCCAGCTTCTTCTGACACATTGAAACGTACACAAAACATGGAATCAAGACATGAAGCGGACTTCAAAAGATGTCCCAGAATGCTGCAAAGAATTTCATGAATAATAGGTATGGTTCAGTGCTGAAACATTTACAACCACCATACTCCTTCCGTCTCCTCTGAAATCTTATGCTAGGTGCACACAGCCCAAGCCTATAAAAAGTCCCACTAATATATTTTAGGATACTCTTAATTGTAATCAATTTTAGTTGTTATTAATTGTTGTTGTTGTTGTTGTTGTTGTTGTTGTTGTTGTTGTTGTTGTTATCATTATTATTTAAATTGTGGTAATGTGCTCTGGGACATCATGGTGGAAGGCTGGTAAGAATCCGGATCATAGGAGCCAACTCCTAGGGCCATGGGGGCTTCGGCCACCACAATAAAGTATTTGAGGGGGCTGGGCCCCCACAAAGTTGAGGGACATTGCCATTCAAAGGGTGTGTGCGCACTGCATCATGTGATCAATTATGTGGGGCGGGGCTTACCTGGGGCCCCACAATATTTTATTCCAGTTGGCACCCCTAATCCAGATCATAATGATCTGAAATGGAAGCATCTGCACAGAATTGCAGCTTGAGAGGCTCTGCTGAGGTAGTTCTGTGCAGCTACAGATATTTGAGTGTACCCATGGTTGAAAATGAATGGGATTTATAAACACCTAGCATCCCCCCGCCCCCAACAAAAACCATGTACTTGGGAAGAGAAGAGGAAAATGATATTAAGCATAGATAGCACAGCTTGAGTTAGGTTTAAAGCCAAGTTTGGAATGTTGGTAGAGCAGAATAAGCATTCTTGCATTTCTCACACACCTTTCTTTGAGTTAGAAGCCGCCCCTGTGAAGATACGATGATTCCCTACTGCTCTTGGCAAGCAGACTTACACACGCTAACCGAGGCTGAATATGTACCGGTAGCTCATTATGTTGGGGGAGAACCCCCACACACTGGCAGACTAAGATAAGGCAGTAATAAGATCCAGCTTATCGTGGACTTACAATGCAGCCAGCCTCCCACCTCATTGAAAGTTGGCAAACAGGTCTTCACTGCTTTCCCAAGATCTGCACATACTCTAAAGCTGGCTCAATCACTCTGCAACAAATTTAATGGTGGAGAGTCAGGAATGGAGTATTTCCTACTTTGTACTGCAGCAATATTGGGGGAAGGAAGAGAGGAATGCGCCTTTTCAAAAACAATAGCCTAAAATGGCTGTCTCCATCTAATTAAAAAACATCAGTCTTCTGTCTGTACAAGCCTACTGCTGAAACAATAATCTTAAGTATTCTCTGGGCTAAAAGTGCATCTGGCTTGCCATTAAATGTCAATAAGCATGTTAAACACCCGTTAGCATTTCTAACATTTGTGAACACCAAACTCTAAGCAACTTTAAGAAGCCAGATGCAATTTGAACATAAAGTGCTGTAACCAACTACAAGGGTGTGAGAACTACGTTGACAGTAGAAGTTTTCAAATATTCCAATCACACTGAGCGAACCTGCATGGAGAGCATGTGGGTTGCAGTGGCATCCCCCCCCCCAATTTCTGCAGGCTCACTCAACTGTCCTGTCTGCCTCTTTAGACAGATTCACTAGACATAGGCATGTGCAAATGCTTATACAAATGCACACAATTGTGTAGACTCGTCCACACAATTAAGAACCTGGCTTTTTTCCTCCCATGCATACAGCATAGAAGTGTTGGAAAATTCCAGTGGGAGCAGAAATCGCTGGTGTTGACTTATTTGTCCCGTATCTGAAATGGAAATCCGTCCCGCAAATATGATTGGTATTTGCTGTCATTGTTTTCACTCCTCAAACAACGCATAATAGATTACGGCTGCTGCTTGTGAAGCATTTTCTTCGCAGTGAAATGAATGGCCTTTCCGTGGTGTGGAGTAATGTAATTAATTACATAATGAGTTGTGTAAAATTCTGTCACCATGGACAGTGAGACGAATAAGTTTTTGCCAGAAGCCAAACTGCAGCCGAACAGAAACAGCACTGCATGCAGCAAAGGTGGGTCAGGACTGAAATAGAAACCTTCTTGCATCTCTCATGCAGAGCCTATGCTCGTATCATTGTTGCTGTTGTTTAGTCATGTCCGATCCTTTGTGACCCCATGGACCAGAGCACACCAGGCACTCCTGTCTTCCACTGCCTCCCACAGCTTGGTCAGACTCATGTTGGTAGTTTCGAGAACACTGTCCAGCCATCTCGTCCTCTGTCATCCCCTTCTCCTTGTGCCCTCCATCTTTCCCAACATCAGGGTCTTTTCCAGGGAGTCTTCTCTTCTCATGAGGTGGCCAATCGTATCATTGGTAGGTGGGCAAACTAGTGAATGCATGCCTCATTGAGACTGACACAACAATCTTTTTCCTCCCTTGTATAATCACTTTACATGCTTGGGAAATCTCAAGAGGGCTGCAGTGCACAGTGTCTGTGCTTAGCAAGGCAGCTGCCAAAAGGAAACCCTGAGTACGTGTCAATGCGGGAAACTATGTACCTTGTTCCCCCTATTTTAAGACGTAGTCATAAAATAAGCCATAGCAGGATTTTTTTGCATTTGTGAAATATAAGCCATACCCCGAAAATAAGCCATAGTGATAGGTGCAGTTCTGGAGGGCGCCAAGGAAAAGGCGGAGCTGGGCGTCCAGTCCCGCCACCAAAACCAGTCAGCCCCAGAAGCAGCGCTCAGGAACTCTGCAGAGCAGGGTGCACAGGAAGGGGCAGTGGGCACGACAAAGGCACTCCGAAGGTGTCTTCGCCCGCGTGCTCGCCCAACTCCACTCGGCGCAGAGCGCACGGCGGCCGCCGTGGTGGAGAGGAAAGGCAGCATGGGCTTTCCCTGCTCGCCGCCACGATGAAATCCCCTGAGCCGCCCTGTGCGTCGCCCAAGAGGCCCCTTGGAAAACAAGGCTTCTGTCGAATTTCGAGGAGGGAAGGCGGCGGAGGAGGAGCAGGAGAGAGCGCCCAGCGAAAGCGGGTCTCTCTAGTGCCTGTTTCCTCAAAGCTCAGCTTGGATTCTCCCCCCCCCCCCCGCTGCCAGCAAGCAAACAAAGAGCTCTGCTCCCGTCCTTCGCAGCCCCATAACTCAAGCGTGGCCTTGCCAAGGCGTGCTTACATAATAAAAATAAGACATCCCCTCAAAATAAGCCATAGTGCGTTTTCTTGAAAAATATAAGACGGTGTCTTAAAATAGGGGAAACATGGTATGAAAGTTATGCTCTGTTCTTCAGGCCATTTCAAGCACATGGGTGCCAACTCCTGAAAAAGAGGAGTTGTACAGATGTAGTTGAAATCCCTTCCTTCAACTGTACAGGGAGCCAGTCACACAACCAGCTTTCCACCTGAAATGTGGCATGTATGTCAACCGTGCCAGAGGGAGATGGTGTGAATTTGTTTGCAACTGGTGTCTCTACTCTGTGTGGTGGACCATTGAACACCAGCTATCAGCCTTCTCCATGAAGAACATTCTTCAAGTGAACTAACACCGCCCACTCATGCTGGCCATTGGATTGGCCTGTGCAGGAAAGAGAATACACAGCTTCCTGTTTCAGCTGAGCCTTGGTTGAGCAATAAAGATTTCTTGAGTTTCCCATACTTTTGGTTCTGACTCCTGGTTTGACCTTTGGTCTTGACTGGTGATTAGTAGCTTGTCCCAGTTTTGTCGTATTTTAATAAATATATCTTTTCCTCAGATAGCTGTTCTTGCCTGAGTCTTCTTTCTGGATGTGCTGGCAATTATTTCCCACTTAGCAAAGACTGCATGGCCTCCTCTTCTCCTATGTGTTTCCAGTGCAGCAAAAGCCAATGGTACATTCTTCTGTTTGCTCCTTTTCTAGCAGGGCATTGAGGCCAACTGGGACATTCCTCCTACCCAAGAACAGCTGTGTGCACACAGGCAGCCTTGGGGGGAATGTGCATATCATCCTGCTGGCCTTTACTGAATGTGAGTCTTTTATGTGAAATCATCAAAAATAGAGAATTAGTGAGAAAAGACTGGCGGAAACAAGGGGATCGTAGCAATAAGGTTTGCAATAAAGGGCATTTTATCTACAATAGCCTCTGAAGCTGGAAAAATATCCCAACACCCAATGTGCCAGTCTCATTTTTGGGAATCTTGCATCAGAATTTTAAGCACTGTTGGTTGAGCCAAAGTTTCAGATTCGTATGTATCTAGGCTTTTTTTAAAATAGATCCTGGCTTACTAGACAGCTGGCATTTTGCCACCATCACCCCGCCAGGTGTGGTGGCTCACTGGGGTCTTCCTTGGTTATTTATTAATTCATAATCATGTCCAAAGAAATATCAAGGTGGGTCAGAAGGCTCTAAGAAAATGTCAAAACACAAGAAAAAAGTTACAGAAGCCAGAAATGCCAGGAGCCAGATGGGCGGGGTACAAATAATAAATTATTATTATTATTATTATTAATGACCAAGTACATTTTTAATTGCCAGCAGAAGCACCGATAGCTGGCATCTGCCTGATCTTGAAGGAAATAGTGGGCCACAGGTAGGTGCCACCACAGAGAGGGCTCTTTCTCACACTACTGTGAGATACTCAGGGTACATCTAACAAGGTCTTGTCCACAGATTGAAGTTGCTGGGCTGGTCTATATGGGAAAAGCCAATAAGGTGTTCATTCTACCTAGGGCAGGCGTGTGGAAACTCAGGCCCAGGGTTTCTATCTTGCCCTTGAGACTCTTCTAGGCCCGACCCCTCATTGGTCATGTTTTCTACCTTCCTCGAGGGTTCTTGCTTTGCTGAAATGTGCCACTGAACTCCGAGGAAGCTCCTTGCTCGCCTGGATGCAGAGGGGTATGGGTGTGTGTGTGTGTGTGTGTGTGTGGGTGGGTGGGTGTGGGTGTGTGTCTACAGTATGAAAGTAAACTTTACATTCATTGCTCTGGCTCAACCCACTATGTGTCCCTGCCCAGAAGGGAATGTGGTCCTGAGGACGAAAACGTTTCTCCACCCACAATGTAGGGGTTGGGGGGAAACCACAGAGAGTTGCCATTGCCAAGCATTTGGCAGGTCACATAGTTGGTGAGCTACATTTGGCCTAGCACTGGGGTTCTGCAGACCTGCTTTCTTAAGCTGTGAAAGGAAAGAGTTGTTCTAATAAATACCGGGCAGAGGAAGTGAGCAGGCTGGTCCTTTGAAGTTCCTCCACTGCCTGGTTAAGCATTATTAGCATTGCCCCAGTGGACAGAGCTTAAGCTGAATGGGTTTCAGGCCTTGACACTTATTTCTTGACTGCTGACACGCTAGATCAGGGCTCTTAGTGGAGCAACGCGAGGCACAGCTCAGCGGCAAATGCATCTAGCCTTGCCTCCGGCTTTGGAGAGTCCTAGTTACAGCTGAGTTTCCTGTCAGAATTAGACACCAGGCATGAGGCCAGATTTTAACACGGCCACAGAGCGACCTCATTGCTGTGGGAAGACTTATCCCCCGACTTTGACTCAGCAACGAGGTCACTCAGCCATGCACTAAGCCACGACATAAAGATACAAAACGAAGCTCACGGAACGGGCCCTTATTTCATTCTTTTGACAGCCATCATCCCTTCACCTGCTCCCTTCCAGCCACTCGCCACCCACTTCTCACATCTTAATTGCAGGCTCGCTGACCAGATAGCATCGCGAGTCGAGAGCTCTGTGACCTATCTGTGGCTTTTGCAGAGGAATTGTCCATTTCTATGATCCTGCATTTCAAAGAATTAGTGATATCATTCAGGATTCTGAACAGGCATAGTTGGATGCGAGGACAAATGGTTTGTGACTGACCCGATGTGGTCAGCTTGTTATATTTTAAATCTAGGTTTCAAGAAATGCTTTTAAAAAATATGAACGGATGCCTTTGAGTACAGCACTGTTCAAATTTGAAGCGCTAGAACTCAAACTGCCCCAGAAATTGCCCCCTCTAGGCTAAAAGTCAACCTCCCTCATCCTGTCTATGTGATGGTGGCCTTTTGCTTAATGAGTAGTGAAAGAAAGCACTTTGCACATGCTCAAAAGCTACCTATAACTGCCTATTGGCAGTGCTTTTTTTCTAGAAAAAAAGTGACAGAACTCATCATGAACGCTTCCCTCATTCTCTTAGAATGGTAATGGCACCCATCTGAGAGGTGCTGGAACTAATTTCTGGAAAGTTCCAGCTGAAAAAAGCCCTGCCTATTGGTATTATGGGCATAGGGAGGAGTCCATGGGCAGATGCACATTGTGTCTGCTTATGGGGCATCTCTCAATAGACATCAGGTCACATAATTTCAGGGAAGGCATATCCCCAAAATGCAAACCTTACATTTTCCCATTGGAGTTTCTGGCAGTTATTTACTTCTGTGGGGAAGAGGCAAGAGGGATCCTGTAGAGAACTACACTGCAAAAATTGGAGAAGCACACGTATCGGTTTGAGAAGTGCACGTTAAGCAGGTTCTCCTTAAAATGCAAGCAAAATGGAATTTCCGTTGCATCCGTGACCCTGGGACTTGCAAAACAGCATTGCAAGCAAACGCCAGGCAGGGCTTTTAGATGGCACTGTAGTCCCAATCCTGTACTAAAAGAGAGAGAGAATTCCATACACAGCAAGATCACTCTTTCTCTTCCCACTGAAGCAAAAGCAACAGCTTTCCTATGGCTGTTCCTGGAAATAAAATGGCCCTCTGGAACTCTGGGGGAATTGCAGTAGAGCAGGTTTGGGGAACTTTCGGCCCTGCAGATGTTGCTACCATTCCCATCACCTTTCACCATTGGTTATGCTTGCTCTAGCTGATGGGAGTTGTAGTTCAACAACATCTGGAGGGCCAAAGGTTCCCCACACCTTCCGTAGAGCAGACTCCTCAGAAATCTTGCATAACGTGGCAGAAACAAAATAAAAAAATTCCTTCCAGTAGCACCTTAAAGGTAAAGGTAAAGGGACCCCTGACCATTAGGTCCAGTCACGGACCACTCTGGGGTTGCAGAGCTCATCTCACTTTATTGGCCAAGGGAGCCAGCGTACAGCTTCCAGGTCATGTGGCCAGCATAACTAAGCCGCTTCTGGCGAACCAGAGCAGCGCACGGAAACGCCGTTTACCTTCCCGCCGGAGCGGTACCTATTTATCTACTTGCACTTTGACGTGCTTTCGAACTGCTAGGTGGGCAGGAGCAGGGACTGAGCAATGGGAGCTCGGGATTCGAACCGCCGACCTTCTGATTGACAAGCCCTAGGCTCTGTGGTTTAACCCACAACATCACCTGTGTCCCTTAGAGACCAACTAAGTTTGTTATTGGTATGAGCTTTCATGTGCATGCACACTTCTTCAGATACACAAAAGCTCATACCAAGAACAAACTTAGTTGGTCTCTAAGGTGCTACTGGAAGGATTTTTTTTAATTTTGTTTCCACTATGGCAGACCAACATGGCTACCTACCTGTAACTAGAACTATGTCAGAAACAAACTGCCTCCTCAAATTGAACAGGATCTGCTCTGAAACACCCTTGGAGTTTTTGCACCTATACGGATATGAACAGTAATAGCTGGATTCCCCCCCCTCCCCCAGAAAGAGAAAATCAGCTTTAACAAAGGGAGGGAGAGCAGGGAGGAAATGGGATGTGTATGAATGCCCAGGCACTGGAAATGTGCAGTAAATGGCTTCTGCAGAGTGCCCTAAGATACTTTAAGGGAGTTTATGGAGGACATATGTCCAGTCTCCTCATTTCAGCCACTTTTGCACCGCCAAGAAACCAGCCTCTCTAGAGTAATGTTAGAAGTAGAGCAGAGGAGAAATCACCCCAAATAATGCAGAGCTTCGCCTGATTTGGGGGTGATTTGTCCCTTCTCCACAGCCATTCCACATCATTCTTCCCCCCCAAAAAATATATATTTATTGATTTTATAACACACAAACCCAACAATCGTACAAGAATACATAAAATACATAAGAAACAAAAACAAAAACAACATACATTTAAATTCCATTTCTACTTTCCTTAACATTGTCAATTGACTTCCTCACAACTCTTCTGATTGCGTTTCATCATAACTCCTCATTAGTAATCTCCTTATCATCTTTAAATTCACTTGTTAAGTCTATCTTATCCTCTTATACATATATAAATCTTAACATTTAATCATTCATCTTAAATATCTTAATCATAACATCCTAGTCTGTAGTCAGTATTTCTTCCAACTTTCTTCTAACTCTAAATCTTACAATAATTTTTAAATATAGTTTAAATTACAATAATTTTAATATAGTTTAAATTACAATAATTTTTTTAATATGGTTTAATATAGTTTTAATATAGTTTAAATTTCTTCCAATCTTCTTCCACCGCTTCTTCCCTCTGGTCACGTAGTTTCCCGGTCAGTTCAGCAAGTTCCATATAGTCTATCATTTTCATCTGCCAATCTTCTATCAAAGGTAACTCCTGTGTCTTCCAGTTCTTTGCAATCAATATTCTAGCTGCTATTGTGGCATACATAAAAAAATGTCTTATCTTTCTTTGGGACTTCTTGACTCACGATTCCAAGCAGAAACGCTTCTGGTTTTTTAATAAATGTATTTTTCATCACTTTTTTCATTTCATTATAAATCTTTTCCCAGAAGTCTTTAATCCTTGGACACCTCCACCACATATGAATAAAAGTCCCTTCAACCTCCTTACATTTCCAACATTTATTATCCTGCAAATGATATATCTTAGCTCCACAGCCATTCCACATCATTCAGAAGAGGCCCCCCCCCCAAAGCTCTTTCATCAGGCTTTCTCATGTTGCAAGGTGGGGAGCAGAGACGAGAAACCTTTGTCCCGTGAACTTTTTTAACTTGCCTTGGGATCCAAGCCAAATTAAGTCAAATTCTAAGGGACTGTAACCAACACACATTTCAAACCAAGGGCTTCTCCACACTTCCTCTTTGGCACTCAATTGGAGCAAACCGCAATTTGGGTTTTCTCTGGATTGATGTTTGTTTTGATTTAGAGCTACAGGAAAGGAGCGGAACAAGGGTAAAACCACTCAGACTCATGCCTAGGAAGTGTGGGTCAAGTGGGAAACTGCTCAGACCCACACTGAACTGGGAAGAAGCGGAAGTGTGGCCGAGCCCTAACAATGTTATGCACCTGTCAATGTATGTAAAAGATAACTCAAGAGGCTGTAAGGGCATTTATTGGGATTTATCCTGGAACCCATCACATAGCCTGAACATTTAAAAATAAAATCAAATATAAGAAGAAGAAGAATGTCATAGTAACTTTGAAAAGTCAAATTTAAGAGAGATCTTGGCTCTAGCATAGGGCAAGAAGTGACTGTTGTAAAATTAGGCATGAGTGTTTGAAGATTCCAGCTTCATTCTTGCATTTGCCATTGGATGGCACCACTAATTCAGTTTTAAAAGGTGGATTAGTACCCCCATGTGGGCATCCTTACCTTCACAAAGTATTTGACCATGATGAAGTGATAGGTGGCCGTTGGCAAAGGACAGCTAGCTGGCACACAGCATCTGATTACTTGGTTTACTGACATCTCATCCGTAGATCGAGCTTGAATAATTACGCATTCAAGCGTTCCTTCTGTTCTCAAAATTAGTGTTCTCCCATTTAGCCAACAGAAAAACATTCAAGAAGTGATACCACCAGGAAGCCTTTTCCAAAGCTGAGTGTCAGACAAGGAGAGAGGAAGCCATTTTGACTAGTGCCCTGCGGGATTTGACACCTTTCCACAGGGCCTGCAAGACGGAGCTGTTCCGCCAGGCCTTCGGCTTGGACTCACTCTGACCCCTTATATGGGATTTGGTATATAAATTTTCCCTTGGCTTTTTTGCTGGCCCATGTAGGACCAGCATGGATAGCTAGCTCGGGTGAATATCTGATGTTTCCTCCCTTTATGGTCTTGATTTATGGGCTACTACTAAAATGAGGCTGCATTTTAAGCTGTATTTTAAGCCGTATTTTAATTAACTGTTTGTTGTTGTTTTCCTATTACATTTTATTATAATTCATATTTGCTGTTAGCCGCCCTGAGCCAGGGAGCCGCCCTGGCCAGGGAGGGCGGGGTATAATTATTATTATTATTATTATTATTATTATTGTTGTTATCCAAAAGGACAAAACAGAATAGCGTAATTGGGGGAATATTTAACTTTCTGCAAGTTGATGATGGTGTAGTTGCCTTGTGCAGCCACCAGATGTCCCCCTGCTGCACATTAAGTTTGATAAAGGGCTGTTTTATAGAGACAAGGGTAATGCTAATTCTCCTTTTAAAATGCCTACTGACTTTAAGTATTGGAAACACATACACATCTTCTAAATATAAAACCATCAAATGGAAGCCAAGCACAGTTCAGACAACAGGGAAAAAAACCTACTTTGAAATATTGCCCCCGCCCCCTTTTACACGAGGAAATAATTCTATGCTACACCAGGAAACCATGTATATTTATAGGACACAGAATTCTTTAAACCCAACCATAAATTGAATGTGCTTAAAGTGTAAGCAGGAAGATCAGATAATTAAGTCCTTGCTTGACAGTAACCTGTAACTTGCACACCAAACCTATCTGAATGTGAAAAGCACCAAAGCAGAAAACAGGATCTATGTTGGCGGTGGAAATTATGGGTTTCATTTGAGAGTAAATCTTCTTAACTGATATGGGGTGGTTGTGGAGGAAATCAGAAGAATGCATTACAAAAGGGGCTGTGCGGGATTATCTGTAAAGGTGGGTGGCATTCTCATCTTCAAATGCTTCCACAGATCAATAAGGAGGCGTAGCTAAATTAGCCATGTTATTTATATCAATCCACTATAGCACGTGCCATTTATATAATTGAGTTTTGGAATATACACTGTCAGCCACAGCCAGTGCAGGGTATGGAATCTCGGTGCCATAAAGAAGTGGGTTATCGGGACTTCATTTCACCTGGGCTTAGAGGGCTAGCTCAGCCACTAACTTTGGGGTATGCATGTCACACTGGGAACTAAGAAATGTGAGGGGCAGGGTCCCAGAGCCACCCTCCTGACATCACAGTTGAGCTGGATGGGGCTAAGGCAGGGAAGCAAGATTGGGGTGATGTAAGTGCCCCAGCAGAAGTGCCAGCTTGGCTCTGCTTGTGAACCCCAAAATGTGTGGGCTCAGGCGCCCTCTGCAGACGATGGGGCCAAAGTATAGGAAGATGCAATAATTACAGGACAAGCATTTTGGGATTAAACAGGCCACAACTTTATTGATTATTTTTCTTGGAAGCCAGCCAGAGTGGCTGAGGCAACCCGATCAGATGGGCAGAATATAATAAAAACATTATTATTATTATTATTATTATTATTATTATTATTATTATACAAAGAATAATCCTTGATACAGAAATAGAATGTGTAAAGTTTATAGGCAATAAAGGTAAAGGGACCCCTGACCATTAGGTCCAGTCATGTCCAACTCTGGGGTTGCGGCGCTCATCTCACTTTATTGGCCGAGAGCCGGCGTACAGCTTCCAGGTCATGTGGCCAGCAGGACTAAGCCGCTTCTGGCGAACCAGAGCAGCGCACGGAAACGCCGTTTACCTTCCCGACGGAGCAGTACCTATTTATCTACTTGCACTTTGACGTGCTTTGGAACTGCTAGGTTGGCAGGAGCAGGGACCGAGCAACGGGAGCTCACCCCGTCGTGGGGATTCAAACCGCCGACCTTCTGTGGTTCTGTGGTTTAACCCACAGCACCACCCGCATCCCTTTATAGACAATAGATCAAAGCAAAAGCATTCGGTATTCATTTTTGCAACAAAACAGCAAAATGCCTCAAGAAGGTATGAATTGAATCTTGGAACAGGTAGTTCTTGGAAGGGCCTTCTCTACTGGCAGACAAGCAGCATCTGGGAATCTTTAAGTGAAAATTCTGCAAGTGACAGGACAGGAGGGAAGAGCTGTTCAGTTCCTGTGGCATCAACAGGCAGTTTAGGCTGGAGATCAGGAAGATTGGCGTGCTGGCTGGACAAGAGAATTGGGATGACAGGCTTGACTGACAAGTGGAAGCACTACTGCTGAAACGATCATGAGTATAATTTCCCCCAATACGCAAATTCTCATGTGCCATGCTGGGATGAGTGTTTGGATGTGCATGGGAATATTTCTGATTTCGCTGCCAGACAGACTGCTGGGCCTTCTCAGTAGTGGTGCCCGCCCTGTGGAACGCCCTCCCATCAGATGTCAAGGAAATAAACAACTATCTGACTTTTAGAAGACACCTGAAGGCAGCCCTGTTTAGGGAAGTTTTTAATGTTTGATGTTCTATTGTGCTTTTAATTCTGTTAGGAGCCGCCCAGAGTGGCTGGGGAAACCCAGCCAGATGGGCGGGGTATAAATAAATAAATAAATAAATAAATAAATAAATAAATAAATAAATTATTATTATTAGTGCTGGGTTAAAAGGAGTCCCATCATTTTGAGTAACTTTATGACACAGAACTGGAGTATGCGATTGAAGTGGAGCGTCAAAACATGGCTTCCTCCATGTTAATTCACATTCTGGTCCCATTCATTAGCTAAAGCAGGGGTGGGGAAGTTGTGACCCTCCAGGTGTTGTGGGACTCTCAGCAGCTGAAGCAGCCGCCAAAGCCAATGGTAAGGTGGGATGATGGGAGCTGTAGTCCAGCACATCTGGAGAACTGCAGGTTCTGCTAAAAGACGAAGGGATGCCCTGACATTGTGCCACCCAGCAATAGGAAGATAATTTTTCTTTTCTTTTCTAATGTAGAATTTTACGTATTTATGAAAGATGGAGCAGGAGATTAACTCAGCATGTCAAAATGCACCAAACCGTTGACCAGCTTCTGCCTCTGATCGACAATGGCGGCTTACGGACTCCACAGGGCACCTGCGAACCACAGCAAAGGAAATGTTTTCACCTGGAAGACAAAACCCTCGATTCAACACCGTGTTTACAGAAAACTCTGAATGATGGATCTATTCAGCATAATTATAACTGTGGCACAGAACCGCAATTGAGATGTTAGATGTTCCTTTGGCCTCCTGTAAAGAAGCCGCTGTTAGCTCTCGCCTCTGCTGGAATCTGCTGCTTTCGCATCTATTGCAGCCTGTGGTGTATTTCTTTTCAAAGGGAGCTAATGATGCACTTACAAAAGTGACACGATATCTTTGCCCTTACAAAGACCTGTGTCCTTCACTCATTGATTTAAAAGCATCTTGCAAGTGGGGTAATTGGATTTCATTAGTTCATCCGGGAGCTGGGATGTATGTATATATTGTATATAATAGCAGATTTTATTCATATCTGTGGTGTGGGTTTGTTCGCTCCCCCCACTTAAAACCACAGTATGCCCTCAGTTGCCCACAGGTCAGTTTCCAGAATGAGACAGCTGTTCAGCATCAAGCACTTAAAACTGCTGGCATTTCCCTTGCAGCGGGGATACACTGAAGTCCTCTCAAATAGTGTGGTGCTGGAAATTTCTCCTGTGGTTCTTCTCACCCTGAACATTCTCCATCAATTTATGAGAAAAGAAAAGAAAAATGTGGTGACATTCTCTCACATGTGGGGTCCCGATGTGCTGGCCAAGTGGTGTTTGTGCATAGATAGGGGGGATAAATTGGATTCCACTCACTTTTATAGGCCAACCGTCCTAATATACAAACCAACACAGAGACATCCTTTGAAATCCACAGTTCTCTGAATTTTGCGGTGCTATCCTCCACCCAAGAAATGTTTAGGTAAAGGTAAAGGGACCCCTGACCGTTAGGTCCAGTTGCAGATGACTCTGGGGTTGCGGTGCTCATCTCGCTTTACTGGCCGAGGGAGCCAGCGTACAGTTTCCAGGTCATGTGGCCAGCATGACTAAGCCGCTTCTGATGAACCAGAGCAGTGCCCGGAAACGCCGTTTACCTTCCCGCTGCAGCGGTACCTATTTATTTACTTGCACTTTGATGTGCTTTTGAACTGCTAGGTTGGCAGGAGCAGGGACCAAGCAACAGGAGCTCACCCCGTCACAGGGATTTGAACCGCCGACCTTCTGATCAGCAAGCAAAAAAATGCATATACAGTGGTACTTAGTTTACCAACTTAATCCATTCCAGAAGTCCGTTCTTAAACCAGAGCGTTCTTAAACCAAGGCTTGCTTTCCCATAGCAGCGGGGGACTCAATTTACAAATGGAACACACACAACAGGCAGTGAAACATCTTCTGCTTCCAAGGCAAAGTTCACAAACCAAAACACCTACTTTCGGGTTTGCAGCGTTCTTAGTCCAAGTTGTTCATAATTAAGCTGTTCTTAAACCAAGGTACCACTGTACTAAACATAACGTATGCATTAAAATGCATGCATTAGTGAAAATTGCATACGAAACGGCATTATATTAGGGGAATCTACTTAGCTAAAATGCGTATATTGTGCAAAGTTGCACACAAATGTCTCGATTAGGAGAAACTTGCATTAAAACGCTGATGAATTTTCATGAGGATTTTCTAAAATAAATATAAAAATCAGCAAGTGATGAGGAAATGTGGAGAACTGAAGAAGCTTAAGAAACTTGGAGACACCGATATTGATAGATTCCTCCACCAGCCTTGGTGTTGATGTCACCTGAGATGGGAGGGCATTCCAAGGTTGGGGTGCCACTATTGAGAATGCCTTCTGACCAGTGGCTTCACTTACAGAAGTCAGCTTGCCACAGCATCAAGTGAAGCTCCCATCTTCATGCATAGTGGAGTTGCATATTGGTATACTCCTTTGGGGGGGAAACTGTTTCATGTTCTTTCCAAAATTATGCAACAATCCCTTTCACCCAATTCGGTTCTTGCCTTGTTATCATTAGACTCAGATCTAAACCATAGCCTTATGGAGATTTAGTATTTATTCTGTTATCAGCAGCCCAATTGACAATAGCAGGAGATTGGAAACAACCTATATTAATCCCTGCAGAAATCTGGGTAAATAATACTTGG
The DNA here is from genome assembly GCA_034641385.1 of Darevskia mixta. Taxonomy (NCBI): domain Eukaryota; kingdom Metazoa; phylum Chordata; class Lepidosauria; order Squamata; family Lacertidae; genus Darevskia; species Darevskia mixta. Next base: position 221,578 of record JAWWNH010000027.1, read on the forward strand.
AATGTGGCTCTGTCGAAACGCCTTACTTGCCGCAGAAGGGTAATTAAAGGGGCTTCAAGGATAGACACATTTGGTGAGACTTGGCTTCATTTCTTTTCCTTTATAAAGACTGATGATACTTTTATTTCACTGCCATTGTTGTTGTTTGGCAGTTTGGCCAAACTCATGTTAGTAGCTTGGAGAACACTGTCCAACCATCTCATCCTCTGCCGTCCCCTTCTCCTTGTGCCCTCAACCTTTCCCAACATCAGGGTCTTTTCTAGGGAGTCTTCTCTTCTCATGAGGTGGCCAAAGTACTGGAGCCTGAACTTCAGGATCTGTCCTTCTAGTGAGCACGCAGGGCTGATTTCTTTAAGGATGGATAGGTTTGATCTTCTTGCAGTCCATGGGACTCTCAAGAGTCTCCTCCAGCACCATAATTCAAAAGCATCAATTCTTCTGCGATCAGCCTTCTTTATGGTCCAGCTCTCACTTCCGTACATTACTACTGGGAAGACCATAGCTTTAACTGCCATAAGAATAAGAATAAGAATAAGAATAAGAATAAGAATAAGAATAAGAATAATATATTCATTCCCCACACATCTGGCTGGGTTTCCTCAGCCACTCTGGGCGGCTCACAACAGAATATTAAAAACACAGTCAAACATCAAACATTAAAAACTTCCCTAAACACACAAGAATCCCTGTGGAGAGGTTACTAGAGCTGATATTGCATAAATAAACATACTGCTTGTGTACTGCGTACTGCATATGAGAATGCACCTCTGGACAAGTTACTGTAGTTGTATGCTGTTCTTCTATTTACATGAAAAGCAATAAAAGTTATTCCACACACACACACACACAAAGACAGTGAGGGCTGAAGTGAAACAGCTGCCTTAAGTCACAAGTCTGCACTTTTAGCAGCCCTGCCTTGCCTGTCTTTCATTGCACACTGCTCAGTTCCCTTGTGCTAGGCTGATCTTAAAAGCAATGGATTAGTAGCCAATCCAAAATCCAGAAGACCCTCTTTTCTAACTGGAGTTAAGAACATTACAAGCAGTTCTCCGTGCCAGAGAGGAGACTCTTCCCTGATCCTCCCAATTAGCACCTTTCAATCTGCCGGCTTCATTTCCTCGCCTGCCAGATGGCTGCCTTTTTGATGCACTCTTGACTGTGTATTGCTTCTGTTCTTTTCATTAGCCTAGATACTCCAGGTCAATTGCTGGATATGGGGCTTAATTACCACTAGGGTGGTGAGTTACCTCAGGAGTGAAAGTGCACAGATTGGGGTGGGAGGGGGTGGGAGATAGAGAGGAGAACTTGCTAGAAGACACTTGCTTAATGACCCACTCTCTGCTAATTATTCACTTGTACAAACAAAACACTCCACACGCTCTAAAGAAGGGCGTACCGCAAAGCCAGAAAGGGCATGTTGGGTTGAGAAACAGGATAAAATAATTATAGGAAAAGGCAATCCCTTTGGGGGTTTTCTTTGGCCTCCTGAAGTGGTTTTGATTATCTACCCCCTCTAAGGAATTAATATTCATGTTAATCAGAGCAAGTAGAAGACCCTCGTTTCCCAAATTCCTGAGTAGAGAGTGAGGCACACTGGGGTTTTGTGTTTCTCTTGCATTAAAAATTGGAGGCACGCATCACTTTTATGCCTAGGAAGGTTGACTTTTAGCAGGTGCCAGAATATGAGTTCTCAAATCTTGCAGAAGTGGGAGGCAAATGTTGATCTTTCAGGGTGAGAGGAAAAAGGAAAGATCCCAGGTGAGAGCTGGGAGGGGACTGCTCCCTTCTGTGGGTGCTAAGGGTTAAGAACCACCTTCAAGAGAGGACACTGTATTTTACCTATTTTATTTGTACTTTTTGTAGCTGTTTCTGGTTATTCATTTTCTATTTATGGTAGTTGTCTATATCTTACTGCATTATGAAAAAAAGTTTAATCACACACACACACACACACACACACACCAATCTCCAACGTCTTTATTTTTGGGTGGAATTAGATTTGGGTGGAATTAGATTGGGTGGAATTTACAGGCATGGCCACTCTTTATGAGGATACGAATCCTGCCCTATTTCAAAATAATAGCTGCAGTGGTGGTTTTTTCTTTTTCTTGGAAAGGGTAGGCATTACTGTTTTAGGAGGATGAAAAAGGCATCACTTAATCTCCCATGCTATTTTGTGGGTAATTGGTCTGAAAATTGTCGACGTGAGGATGGTGAGAAACTTCCCAAATCACACTCAAATACATCCAAAGGTTTTTTGTTTTTCCCCCAATGCCAGGCCTCTTTAAAGTTGGTTTGGGGTGGGAAGACCTAAACAGAATTTGATTTCTGGATAAAATCATCTCTTCTTGTGATTAGAGAGCTCTCGCTTCACTCCCTCCCCCCACCCCATCCCGGTATCTTCCTTAGAGACGTAAGTCTTGCTCAGAAAAGCACTGGGACTGAGGAGCACAGTCATGAAATAGCTCCCCTCCTTGATTGAGACGTTTCCCTTAAACTAGAGACATATGTTTTGATTTTTCAAAGCTGCTTCCCTCTCCCCCCCCCCCCATCGCCATTTTCCTTATGAGGTACACTTGGGGACACAGCTCCACTTTTAGTAGATGCTTCTTGAAGGTTTTAAATATATATATACCTGAATTGCTGAGGTGCCACGAAGCACTTCAGGTGTTCTGCTCTGAGTCATGCAGCCTCCTGCTTCAACTTCAGAGACAACCCATCTTGCCTTGGGATTTAACCCATGGAGCCATTTCCCCGTGAATGGGAGAAGGGCACATCTTTTTCCTGCTACGACTGAAGTCGCTTTGGACTTTGTCCAGGGCCCTGCTGCTTCTCCTGACGAAGCTGCAAGATTCTGAGTTTTCCCTTCCTTCATCCTTCGCAATTTCTCATTATTTCCGAGTGGCGAAAGAACAGCCTCCAAAGGAGAAAGCCACTTGTGCTAACAAGTGCGGTAATTAACAGCTAATGCAATTCAGGTCTTTACGCGGGGTGGGGGTGGGGGGGTTAAAGTAAGAGAAAAGACAAAAGTCGGCCTGAATACTAAGAGCAGAAGGTTTTTTCCAGTCCATTTGCTTTCTGCAGTGGAACACGGCACAGCTCAGAGAAAGAAAGGAAGGAAGGAAGGAAGGAAGGAAGGAAGGAAGGAAGGAAGGAAGAAAGAAAGAAAGAAAACAGGGAGTGACTGAGGAACAGGCAGCAGCAATAGCAATGCTAGAAAAGGGGTTTGGATTAATCCTGGAAACAGGAGCTGTTGACAATCTATCCATCTGTCTGCATGTGGATGGGTGCATGCACAGAGAAGAAGTACCGGTAGCTATTGCTGCTAGGGGAAATAATTGAGTTTCAAAAAGAGGAAGCAGATGGGACGTGGGTGGTGCTGTGGGTTAAACCACAGAGCCTAGGGCTTGCCGATCAGAAGGTCGGCGGTTCGAATCCCTGCAATGGGGTGAGCACCCGTTGCTCGGTCCCTGCTCCTGCCCACCTAGCAGTTCAAAAGCATGTCAAAGTGCAAGTAGATAAATAGGTACCGCTACAGCGGGAAGGTAAACGGCGTTTCCGTGCGCTGCTCTGGTTCGCCAGAAGCGGCTTAGTCATGCTGGCCACATGACCTGGAAGCTGTACGCCGGCTCCCTCGGCCAATAATGCGAGATGAGCGCTGCAACCCCAGAGTCGGTCACGACTGGACCTAATGGTCAGGGGTCCCTTTACCTTTACCTTTAAGAGGAAGCAGAAGGGGAAATTCCAGCTCTGTTTTTATATTGCAGGACCTCCCTCCCAATTTTCTCACCCCACCACCCTTAGCTACTGTTGCCCCTCAGTGGCTAGACCAGGCCAGTATGGCATGTGACCCACCAAGAAGAGCATAGCTCACAAGCCCCCTCTTCTGGCCTCCCTGATCCTTTGCCTGCTTTTGCAAACCCAAGCAGGCCACAAAGTGGGAGATTTACTGAGCCCCTACCAGGCTGTGTTCCAATCTGCTTGCTACCCCAGCTAATTATTTCATGGCATCAGATCTTGTAGGCAAGAGTCTGTTTCATCATGTGCGAGAAGTGGACCACGTCACTGGCAGTCCAGAACTGCCTTTCAAAACTGGAGAAGATTGCAAAGCAATTCACAGCAATATTTTGATTCTCGGGGCTTCCGGGTACCTTTTTTCAACCTAGCTTATCCCCACATTTTTGAAAACTTGGAAACTTTTGCTTTTTAAGTTTTTATTTTGTTTTGCAAATATTAGAATGATATAAAAACTTCCCCCCCAAGCCTACGTGACTTTCCTGAAATCATACCATATCAGTGCCTGAAGGAGAGAAATGCTAAAGAGTGAGCATTAGAAACATTTCAATAGTAAGAGGGACCCATCACATTCTGCTGAAGCACGTTCCATCTGTTCATTTCTAATGCAGCTTGTCCTATTTAGCTTCAGAACTGGAATTGGAAGGTAGAAAGAACATTATAAAGGCTAAAACAATTTCCTGTGTGCCGTGCATCAGAACATTACTTTAGAAGCGAAGGTCTTAGACCTCAAAGTTCCGATTAAGAATATGGGCACTCACAGAAAACCTTCACCTTAGAATGTGAGAAAAAAGGGCCACGGAAGCTCTGGGAATGAAATACATAGCTGCACATTTAGCAGATAAAGTGCATAGTTCTTATGTTAGGAGAGGAAGTTATGGAAATGCATAAAATAGCTGCAGAAGGTGATTTCAGGGTTGTCCCCTTTTCCTATGAGATCACGGGTTGACAGCAACTTTCTAGCATGGCTGGTTTAGAAGACAGCAGACAATGGACATCTAGGGATGTTAGTTCCATAATATTGTGGGCTTCCTATACCTGCAGAGTGATGCCAGTTCTTTGTAAAGAAGTGGGGTGGACGAAAGAAGCAGCAAGGGATACTGAGGAGGAGAAGGGAGACTAAGGAGGGCTGGCCAAAATGGATTTTCTGGGAGGAGGAGATGAGTATGTCATGGAATTCTACTCAATATGATCCAGAGCAGATTCCAATGTATAGTTAGCAGAGTAAAAACTTAAACACGATGCAGGATTTCCCCAAAATAGACCAGAGGCAATTAATATTTCATCCAGCAGAGCTTTACTGCTCCTGAAGGCAAATGAGCATAATGGTCACAAATCCAATACATTCAGAATTGGCACTGTCCATAAGAAATCCAGTTGCAGCAGACTTAACTTACAATAACTTATAAGGACTAAACTGTACCACTATCTATGTACAGAACACCACACCAGAAGGAAAAGAGACAGAAAGAGAAAGAGAAAGTGAAAGGCTCCTTCTGGCCTTACTATTATAGTCAGCATGACCTTGACAGAAAGAGATAAGAGAACCAGTTTAAGCCAGCTGTACTCAGCTTCTCTGAAGGAATAACCCAAACATCATGAACTTTCTGCTTGTTTCTTTCATGCAGAGAAGCTTCCAGAACCCTCTTGAATTAATTAGAATAGGAAAGATCTCTCTACACATCAGATCAATACTTTTTGCACTAAGAAATGCAAACTGACAGAGTACAATGTCCCACTGCTAAGGTGGAGGCAGTGATGGTTGACACCCATTGGGACTGGTAGGGGAGATAGGGGGAGCCAGAGCCAATGATAACAACAGCTGCCTGCTGATAGGATGCAGGTGGAGGCTGGCTGAGGGCAGACTGAGGGTGGTAGAGAGAACTGCTCCATCCACTGCAATGGACCATCATCCACTGGGTGGAAGACACTCATGCGGTCTGGGTGGGTCATCTTCCTCACAGTAAACACTCCTTTAAAGGTGAGGTGCTAGCTATGGCTGGACATGTGTGGCCAACACCCATAACCTATTCCCTTTTGACTCTGAGGATGACTATTGTAATGCCATCTAGATCTCCTTGGAAATGGCATGGAAGTACAGTTGTTGCTGGAATGTTGGTGTGCATTGATGTTTATTGGCTGTGGTTATAGGACTCTGTCAACAGCTTGGAGGTGCACATATTACCCATTTAGCTAGGGTTGCCATACGTCCGGAATTTCCATCGGAAACAGAGTCTGGGTAGAAATTGCTGAAACGTCCAGGAAAATCCGGCCGTATGGCACGCCCTGTCAGCAGTGTGGTTTTTGATGATTTCCCTTAAAAAAAGCTCAAAAACTTCAATTTTTCCCCTGAGCAAATCCAGTTATAAGATTTTCGCTAATTGTGGGTTTCCCCAATAATGGTAAAGAAATGGAGATCTGGAAATGGTAGCCACACTTCTCAAAGCCTAATAAATGTAAGGCTTGTTCTAGTTTTATTTTTTGGGGGGGCTCAGTAAATTAACAGGGATGAGTCTTGGGTTCTGCTGGATATATATCACTCCCAGAAATTTGATAGAAATGCATATACCCTTCAAATATATATGCAACCCTTTTAGGACTGCCATAGCAGGGAATAAAGCTTTCCTGTAAATTATACATGGTATTGCAATAAATGTACAGGAAGTGATAGCTTTCAGTTAAATTACTCAGCAATGGGAAGAGAACACAAAGCAGGGATTTCTCATTAATCTAGTGAAAGAGGGAAGTGTGCCTCATAGCTCAGCTTTTCACCTTCCATTGTGTGATGACCTGGGAGTCAGACTCTGACGCTGAACCTGAGGGATCCCAGCCTGCACATGATTCACTGCCTCCAGAACCAGCAGAGCCAGGGCTGGGGCCTGAGTCTCAAGGGGACTCACCTGTGCTGGATCCTCAGGTGCAGGCATCGGCTGAGGTTGATCTGGCTTCTAATGGGATGGAGGACTTATTGCCTGCAGGTGCTCCACTCCCCACCCAGTCAGGGGAAGCTGAGGTTGCCTCTGGGTCCGGTAACCCTCCAGCTTCTCCTGAGCTGCAAAGGCTAAGGGCAGAGAGGCGAAGGGAACTAAGTTCCCGCAGGAGGAGTGCTCGCCTCCAAGCCAGGAGAGGCGAGGCACCTGAGGATCGGAGCCGCCCTTTGCCTCGGGGCAGATAAAAGCCAGCCAGTCCCAGACCCAAGTTGCAGGAGCAACATCGGTGCTGCCTAGTTCCTGTTCCTGGTTCCTGCGTTCCTGACCTCAGCTTGGTTACCTCGGCTTCCTGACCTCGGCTTCCTGACCTCGGCTTCCTGACCTCAGCTTTGTTACTTCGGCTTCCTGACCTCGGCTTCCTGACCTCGGCTTCGTGACCTCGGCTTCGTGACCTCGGCTTCGTGACTTCGGCTTCGTGACTTCGGCTTCGTGACTTCGGCTTCGTGACTTCTGGCTTGGACTGACCTTGGACTGGACTAGACCTCGCCTATCGGATATCCCTTGGGACCAGCACAGTTTGCTCCTGCCACACCCGCACTCCCCCTTCGTTGGGGTGCGTTCGGGAGGAACCTGTCGTCATGACTGACCAGGCGGCTGCGCTGGTGGCATTGGCCCAGGAGAACCAGGTCTTGACCCACACAGTGCAGCAGCTAAGCAATGCGGTTACGGCGCTTCAGCAGCGTTTGGACGCCTTACCGGCTCCTGGTGCCGGCGCCCCAGCTCCAGGCAAGTACCCAGTGGCCCTGCCAGAAAAATTCGATGGGTCCCCGGGCAGCTTTCCCATGTTTCTCGCCCAGGCCAAACTGTATATTCAGGGGCGAGCCCGGGATTTCCCCGACGACCGCACCAAGGTGCACTTCCTGATCAGCTTGCTGAAGGACCAGGCGGCCAAGTGGGCGTTGCCGCTGCTCCGGCAAGACTCCCCCTTGCTGACAGACTATACGGGGTTTTGCAACCATTTTGAAACCGCGTTCGCCAACCCTCAGAAGGCGAGTCAAGCCAATCGGGCAATTCGGCGGTTGAAACAGGGCAAGTCCACAGTGGCCGCCTATGCCACGGAATTTCGGCTGTTGGCACAGGACTTGACCTGGAACGATTCCGCACTTCGGGACCAGTATCTCGAGGGGCTTTCGGACGAGATACTGGACCAGCTGGCCACCTTGGATCGCCCCACCACGCTGGAGGCCCTCATCCAACGGAGTCTACAGATAGACGATCGGTTGGAGGACCGGCGCTAGGCCCGGGCCCGCCAGCACTCTGGGCTCCCGACTCCAGTGCTCCCCAGCAGTTCCACGGCCAGAGCCGAGTCACTGGAGGAGCCGATGCAGCTCGGGGCAGCACGGCCTCGCCTCTCCCCTTCGGAGAAGACACGACGTCGGGAGGGAAACCTGTGTCTCTACTGCGGGGGGAGTGGACACTACGCCCGAACCTGCCCTGAGAAACGCCAGCCGCAGGGAAACCGCCAACCCCAGTAGCCAATGGCCCAGGCTATCTGGGGTCCCAAGCATCACATGATGGGCCCTCACCAGTGGAATTGCAACACCTCATGATCCCGGTGCGTCTATACCCCCCAGGCGGGCCCTGGATTCTCACCCACGCTCTGGTGGATTCAGGGGCAACCCGCTCCTATATGGACTCTGCCTTCGCCGCTCAGCATCGGGTGCCGCTCCAGAACAAGCCAGAACCGGTGCAGGTGGAGGCAATCGACGGACGGCTCTTGCGGTCAGGCGCCGTTACTCGGGAGACCCAGCCCTTGGTCCTGTGCCACCAGCAGCACCGGGAGGTGCGTACCCTGGACATTGCCACCATGCCCCGGTTTCCCCTGGTGCTGGGGATGGACTGGCTGGAGTCTCACAATGTTCAGATCGATTGGGTCAATCGAACTGTACGCTTCCCAGACTCGGGTTCGATTGCTCAGTCCGAGATGCTTTCGGCCGCCTCCATGGGGGAGGCTGCGTCAACGCTCCCCGCCGTGTACCGGGACTACGTAGACGTGTTCGAGGAACAGGGGGCAGACCGGCTGCCTCCTCATCGGTCTTTTGACTGCGGCATAGACCTCCAGCCTGGGGCGCCCCTGCCTGTGAGTCGCCTATACTCTCTTTCGGAGCCAGAGCGTGAAGCCTTACAGGACTTCCTTCACAAGAACCTGGAGCGGGGGTTCATTAGGCCCTCTACCTCTCCCACCGCCGCTCCAGTACTCTTCGTTAAGAAGAAGTGTGGGGAGCTTCGCCTCTGCCATGATTACCGAGCCCTGAATAAGATCACCATCCCAGACCGGTATCCCTTGCCCCTAATTGCAGAGTTGCTGGAGCGGGTGCAAGGGGCGCAGATGTTCACCAAACTGGACCTCCGGGGGGCTTACAACTTGATTCGGATCCGTGCCGGGGATGAGTGGAAGACCGCATTCGGGACCCGTTATGGGCAGTTCGAGTACCTGGTCATGCCGTTCGGACTATGCAACGCGCCCGCCGTGTTCCAACGGTACATCAACCACGTGTTCCAGGACTTGCTTGACAAGTATGTGGTGGTGTACCTCGATGACATTCTGATTTATTCCCGTGACCCAGCTCGCCACGAGAGTCATGTCCGGACCGTGTTGCAGCGCTTGCGGGAGCACCGCCTGTACGCTAAGCTCAGCAAGTGCGAGTTCCACCAGCGGTCAGTGGACTTCCTCGGACACCGACTCTCCCCTGACGGTGTACAGATGGACCCCGGGAAGGTGTCTGCGGTTCGAGAGTGGGCGGCGCCGCGGAACCGCAAGGACCTACAGCGGTTTTTGGGGTTCGCCAACTATTACCGGACATTCATTGTGGACTATGCTCATCGCACCACCCCGTTGACCCGACTGCTGCGCCCCAAGACGCCCTTCGCCTGGGATGAGGAGGCTGAGGTGGCATTCCAGGGATTGAAAGCCTGTTTCCAGAAGGCGCCAATTTTGCAGCATCCTGATCCCTCTCGTCCCTTCGTGGTGGAGACTGACGCCTCCAGTACGGCTCTCGGTGCCGTCTTGTCCCAGCAACACGGACCTGATGCGCCACTGTTACCCTGCGCCTACTACTCCCGGCAGCTCCTTCCGGCGGAGCGTAACTATACTGTGTGGGAGCGGGAACTACTGGCCATCAAGGTGGCCTTTGAAGTCTGGCGCCATCATCTTGAGGGGGCACGACACCCAGTGGAAGTGAGAACCGACCACCGGAATCTGGAGTACCTCCAGACCACCCGCAGGCTGAACCAGCGGCAGATCCGGTGGGCACTGTTCTTCTCCCGGTTCCAGTTCCGGATCCGCTACATCCCCAGCTCCCAAAACCAGAAGGCGGATGCGCTGTCCCGGAAACCGGAGGACATTGCAGAGACGGTGCAGCAGGCGGCCCCCACAACGATCATCCCACCAGCGGCCTTCCTGGCTGTTCATGAGACTGAGTCGCTGCGGGACCGAGTGCGGAGGCAGCAACGGGTCGACGCGTGGGCTCAGGAACGGATCCAGGAATTGGCCAGTGGATCGTGCCCTCGATACCCAGAACTGGTTGTGCACCAGGGTCTGCTGATGCACCGTGGTCGGTTGTACATCCCACCAGGGCCTTTGCGGGCCGAGGTACTCCGAATGTCACACGACGCCCCGGCAGCTGGCCACTTCGGGAGGTATCGGACCACCCACCTGGTCAGCCGGGAGTTCTGGTGGCCCCGCTTGAAGGCCGACGTGGCACGGTACATTGGGGGGTGCGAGGTCTGCCGGCGAGCCAAGGGATCGACCGGGAGACCTGCGGGACTGCTACAGCCACTGCCAGTTCCCCCTCGTCCGTGGCACACGGTTTCATTGGATTTCGTGGTAGACCTACCCCCATCCCGTCAGTGTACCTGCCTCCTGGTATTCACAGACCACTTCACTAAAATGGTGCACTGCGCCCCGTGCCCGTCTGTACCCTCAGCCAAGGAGACGGCGCAACTGTACCTACAAAACGTCTTCCGCTTACATGGCCGATCGGAACGTTTGATCTCCGATCGTGGTGCCCAGTTCACCTCCCGGTTCTGGCGCGCTCTACATCAGGCTCTCGGGACGGAGGTCTGCCTATCTTCGGCCTACCATCCACAGACGGATGGACAGACCGAACGGGCAAGCGCGGTGTTGGAACAGTACCTCCGGTGCTACTGCAGCTTCCACCAGGACGATTGGGTCGACCACCTGGCGTTGGCCGAGTTCGCATATAACAACGCAGTGCACGCTTCCACCCAACAGACCCCGTTCCAGGCAAACTATGGGTACCACCCGCGGTTGTTTCCAAGCGTACTGCCGGCATCCGCAGTTCCCGCAGTGACAGACTGGCTACAAGAGCTCCAGTCACAGCAGCAGCTTCTGACGGAGCAACTGAGCCAGGCCAAGGACGCGTATAAGGCCCAGGCCGACCGTCACCGTCAGGAGGGGCCGGAACTCCATGTCGGAGACCTGGTATGGCTCTCCACCCGCCACCTGCACCCCTCTCGGCCTTCACGGAAGCTGGATGCCCGCTTCACCGGCCCATTTCCGATCGTGGACCGGGTCTCACCTGTGGCATTCCGTCTCCGGTTACCCGCGACCCTGAAGGTCCACCCGGTATTCCACCGGTCCCTACTCAGTCCGGTCGCCCCGGCCGACGAGTTCCACCCAGACCATCCACGACCGCAGCCAGTTTTGGTTCAGGGGGAGCCCGAGTATGAGGTGGAGCACATTCTTGACTCCCGATACCGCAGGGGGAAGCTCCAATACCTCATCGACTGGAAGGGGTATGGGCCCGAGGATCGGTCGTGGGAACCAGCGGAGAACGTCCACGCGCCTGTCTGCCTCTGTGATTTCCATGCGACTTACCCCAGCAAGCCTGGTCCGGCCCCTCGGTTGAGGGGGGGGCCTGGGAGGGGGGATGGTGTGATGACCTGGGAGTCAGACTCTGACGCTGAACCTGAGGGATCCCAGCCTGCACATGATTCACTGCCTCCAGAACCAGCAGAGCCAGGGCTGGGGCCTGAGTCTCAAGGGGACTCACCTGTGCTGGATCCTCAGGTGCAGGCATCGGCTGAGGTTGATCTGGCTTCTAATGGGATGGAGGACTTATTGCCTGCAGGTGCTCCACTCCCCACCCAGTCAGGGGAAGCTGAGGTTGCCTCTGGGTCCGGTAACCCTCCAGCTTCTCCTGAGCTGCAAAGGCTAAGGGCAGAGAGGCGAAGGGAACTAAGTTCCCGCAGGAGGAGTGCTCGCCTCCAAGCCAGGAGAGGCGAGGCACCTGAGGATCGGAGCCGCCCTTTGCCTCGGGGCAGATAAAAGCCAGCCAGTCCCAGACCCAAGTTGCAGGAGCAACATCGGTGCTGCCTAGTTCCTGTTCCTGGTTCCTGCGTTCCTGACCTCAGCTTGGTTACCTCGGCTTCCTGACCTCGGCTTCCTGACCTCGGCTTCCTGACCTCGGCTTCCTGACCTCAGCTTTGTTACTTCGGCTTCCTGACCTCGGCTTCCTGACCTCGGCTTCCTGACCTCGGCTTCGTGACTTCGGCTTCGTGACTTCGGCTTCGTGACTTCTGGCTTGGACTGACCTTGGACTGGACTAGACCTCGCCTATCGGATATCCCTTGGGACCAGCACACATTGTTTGCCTGTCAAATTTTTGAGAAGTATGCATCTTCCACATCATTCCAGCACTGCAGCTCATTAGATTTCCTCGTTCGCAGGGACAAACTCCTGCTCTGAGCCACCAGCGTTGCTTTCCTCGCAGCTCAAATGGAATGTAAGTTTCCTTACAGACACTGACGATCTATATCAGGGGAAGGCAACCTGCGGCCCCTTCAGATGGTGTGGGAATCCAACTCCCCAGCATAGCCAAAGGCCAGAAGCAATGGGACTTGTAGTCCAGTAACATACACACAGAGGCGTAGCAAGCCCAGGTGGTACCCGGGGCGGAATTTATTTTGTCACCCCCCCACCACTTTAATTTTAATTTTTTTAAAAAAAAAATTTAAAAAGTGTCACCCCCCTCTGATGGTGCCACTTTGTGAGGTGTGGGGGGTTGTGTGTGTGTGTGTGTGTGTGTGTGTCTATTATCTCTTTTTTTCCAATAAAGTTAAAATAATAAAAAATAATAAAAAATGATAAAAAATTTAAAAAATTAAAAAAATTAAAAAGTGTCACCCCCCTCTGATGGTGCCACTTTGTGAGGTGTGGGGGGTTGTGTGTGTGTCTATTATCTCTTTTTTCAATGAAGTTAAAATTTAAAAAAAAGTAAAAAAAAATAAAAAAAAATAATAAAATTTTTTTTAAAGTGTCACCCCCCTCTGGGGTGGAACCCGGGGCGACCCGCCCCCCCGTTGCTACACCCCTGCATACAGAGAGTTACAACTTTCCCATCCAGCAAGTGGACTATACACACCTTTATTTCACCCTGTTGCTGAAATTGACCAGTCTGCATGTGGATGTCAAAGGAAAGAAGTTGCAGAAGTTGCTTTCCCTGACTGACAAGATCCCTGGCTCTGCTTTAAGTGTTTGAATCGTCTTAATTTTCATTTTGTTCTCTTTTATATGCTTTTGTATCATTGCTTTGTGGGTTTTAGGTTGTGCTTCTGTTTTAATGATTTCCTGTTTGTTTTTTACACTGTACACTACTTGGAGATTTTTTTAAATATTAAGTGGTCTATAAGTGGTCTTAAATGAACAAATTATCTATCAGGGAGCAGTAACTGGCTGCAGCTCTCGGTTCAGCACCTGCCCTATGGAAGGCCCATGTTTACCTTTACATAACGTGTCAGATGACCCTCAGCTTCCTAGTGAGCTGAGAGGTCCCAGTTCTTTGGGACAATGTCAATCCTTTATCCATTAGTAAATGCAGGGAATGTCACAGCACCATGGGGGGGGGGGGAGAGAAGCAATCTTTATGAATTCCATTCCAGCAGTAATGCACATTAGATCTTCTGGCTCGCTTTCTGCTGCTTAAGTCAATCCTTTGAGTGTTAGCTTGCTGTGAGATAATATTTTAAAAAGCCATTACCACCCAATCCATGCTATTGAAATGAGATCAGTCTTCTCAAAAGTGTTAATAACTCATCAACACCCATTAAGGAGGTGGTTGATTTAAGAGATGTTTGACTGGGGAAACAAAGTTGGTTTCTATTGGTCTAATTCATTGATGGTTAAGGTGTGCCAGGAATTGATTGCTAGGCATCAGTTTGCTTACATACCACGCTGCCTGTGGCAAATTGCAAATGATGGTGATGGAATAGGAAGATGGATTTGGAACACTAATTCCCCCTTGTGTCTTCTTCCCTTTATATAATTGAATAGCCTTTTCAACGGCTTGTGCACTTTGCTGTATGGAAGCCTTGCTGCATTTGTGTATGGGGTTATGCTGGCCTCCTCCTGCCCATGAATAATAGCAAGTGCACTTTTTTCTGCGTAAAGGAGCCAAGCTATATTTCAGCAGGCAGATGATGGAAATTCTGCAACAAGAGCAGGAACCAGTCTATATACCCTTAGGTGCCAGAGATGCAGCAAGGACCAAACTAGCATTGGGGAGGAGCTTCAGGGTTCTGTAAATGCAGTTCAGGGACCAGTCTAGGGGGCCAGGATTCCAAAATCAAGAGCTGTAAACCAAGACTGCACAGGAGCATGAAGTCATCACAACAATGAGCCCTGTCTACCCACCATACTTTCAAACAGAGGTGGGGAAAGTTCAGTTACTCACATTCACACCTGCCCTGCTGAGAACTCCTGTTCTGAAGTTAGGTGTGCCTTCTTGGGGGCTGGATCTCCTGTTGCCTCCTGAGATACTGTCAGAAACCAGGCCTGACTTTCCTCCACTCTGGACAGCTCAATATCTGCTATGATGCTTACCCCCTCATCTGGTGGATAAGTGACTTCCCTGCCTCCTCCCCCCAAGCCAAGGAATGGGGGAGATGTGCGAAATTCAAAGGGACTGTCAGGTTGCTTTCTCGGTTGTTCAATAGAAACGCCCAGCCATTTGTCTTTTAGTTATTTTATTCTGTGCCAAGCTATATACAGTGCAGAGCTTAATCTTATCACGTCTGTTCACTCACTAGTAGAATCCGGAAGTGCCTCCCTCCAGTTTTGGTGCCAACACCACAGTCTTGGCAACCTAAACTGCCTCTTCCTCCTCCTACGTAATCTATGCGCCGGACCTGACGCCTCTCCCTCCGATCGAGCCTGCTGGGTGGTGCTAGGCCTCTCACTAAATCCCTGGAGCCCTGGCACTCCTTCTCTCCCGGCCACTAACTTCTTCTCCCCCGAGGGACTGCTGCTTTCACTGGAAAATGTATCTGTAGTTAAAACAGGTGGCTGCTCTCTATAAACACTAAGGGCTGGACTGGCAGGGGGAGGCAGATCCCTGACAGGGACAGTCTCGACAGAGGAGCCTGGTTCTAAGTCAGGTTTCATGACACCCAGAAAATTTGCTCACTTACAAAAGAAACTTTTGAGGACAAAGGGCAAGGTTTGGTGAAACGGAAGCCTAAGTCACATATATGATCATCATGCATGTGAGGAGCAGCTTGGAGGGCATAGGAGCCAACTCCTAGGGGCCAAGAGCCCTTTGCCCCCCCATAAAATATTTGAAGGGGCCAATCCCCCAAAGTTGATGGGCATTGCCATTCAAATGCTGTGCGTGCAATGCATCATGTGATCGATTATGTGGGGCAGGGCTTGCAGACACATGTCTGAAAACGTACGGAAGAGAAATATTTAAGCTGCCATCCCAGGTACTCTCATTTCTCTGAGTAAGTTTCCTTGAAACCAGGAGTTACTACCCATGAAGAATTGGGCTTGGGCTTCACCCTTCTGAATAAGGCAAGCCACAGCAACAACACAAAAGGTGCCCTGCATGCTCATTTCTCTGCTTGTATTTATCTAGCTCTAGCGCTCACTGCACATTAACTAATTACACACAGTTAAATGTACTATTCTTTTCAGACTATTGAACATCACATTTGTAGTTCATTAGCATGCAAATGGCTCTAAGCTGATTGTCTCCTTGGCCACACTGCTCCATAGCTCACAGGATAAAAAGTAGCAAAGGTTCAACAATAATGGGTTGCATTGTTACTTAAAAGAGATTGGTGATTAGCGAAGAACTGTATGTATGTGTGTAGCTATCAGGAATTAATTTCCCTTTGTTTATTATTGTGGCTGTTTTGATTACAGGGTACTTGATGTTCTTTTGAAAAGTATATACATTCACCCATTGTCTGGTACTAGAGAAGGATACTTGTCTTCATCTTATTCCTGGTCACCTTTTGACTCAACAGTCCATGGGTAGTCTGGGTACTCTGTTTTTGTAGGATTAAAAAAACAAACAAACAAAAAACCAAGTAAGACATCAACGGGCTTGCTGCACAATATAACCAGGGGTGTGACTGCACACATAGAGGCCCCTCCACTCATTTGGGAGCCCAATGTATCCAGGGCTCTTCAGCACACACAATTGCCTCTGGAAGTACAGAGTGCTTCCTATCAATGAGTGGAAGTAAAGGGTGGAGCCAGGAGGACAGGGGCAGAGCCAGCAGTACAGTCCTGCTACCCTTTAATCCAGGGGTTGTAAACTTTTTTGAACTAGAGGGGAATTTTGGAATTTTGAGAGAATGCTGTTGGTGCCAGTCACAACATGGCTGCCCATAGGGGGCATGTCATAACGCAACATGGCTACCATGGTGGTTGGGACACTGCAGAACACAAAATTAGAGAGAAGACCGTCATTTCTGCTCCCTGCCCCCCATCAACCTGATGCTTCCATTGGGAAGTCTGTTGTGTCCCAGTTGTGGAGATACACCTGTTAAAGAATTCTGTTTTCCTCAATGAAAACCTGAAACCAAAGCTTACACTTACCTGTAACTAAGATAAGATAAGATTTCTTTATTGTCATTGTACAAGTATAAGTACAACGTTGTACAAGTGCAATGAAATTGGATGCCATCCCATAAAAACAAAACAAAAAAAGCACAAAAAAACAAAAGACAAAAAACCACATTTTCAGCCACACATGCACAAAGAGGCTTAATTTTGAATGGCTTTAGGTCATGCATAGCAGGAGACATGCCAAAGCTTCTTTGCAAGGTTTTCAAAGTTTAACTTTGGCATTTGTGGAGGAGCTATTTAACTTCCCCCCACACTTGTTTTGTCATAGTATTTGCACAAAATAACTTCTGGGGAGTACCTGATCTAGGATGAATCCTCCACAGGAAAGACACACCTCAGTTGCCAGGAAAAAAGGAAGGAGATTACAAGGCCTACTAGAAGATGAGACAGAACCAGTAAAAGTGCACCTATCGGGAAAGGAAAATGGTAGCTAGTGATGAGAACTTTAGCACAATAATGGAGAAGCGCAAGAAACTGATAGATGAAGTGAATGTAGAACTTAAAGTACCTAGACAAACCATACAACAGAAAAGCAATGCCTATCATCCCTACAGATGAACTCTGTTGCTGGTCCATCTACATTCATTACCTAGATTCACATGTTTCCACACTGAGCATTCATTTCAGTGATTGAAACCAACTTGTCGTCTGTTTGCTAAAACTACATCTATCTCGGATGCAGCAAGAAAAGGACTTTCAAACGCTTGTAAAGTCCATTCAGGAGCTTTGCAAACTTTGAAAATTTAGGGGATGAATCTGTTACATGGTATGAATTGTGAGCAAAAAGACATACGGTACCAAAGAAATCTAATGGTCATTGTGTAACATTTGCAACATGAGCCTTATTGAACTATTAGACCCAACTGTTCCCTGCTGTTAGAATGCCCATCCTTATAGCACTTTCTCTCCTAGTTACAACATGTGCAACTGAACAATCCTTTAGCAATTCGCACAGGGTGAAGACATGGTTGCATTCAACAATGAGTGAAGATCGATGGTCTGGCTTGTGTTTGTTGAGTATCCACATAGAGAGGTTGAAGATCTAGTCCAGGGAGAAAATTATAAAAGAAGTTATTGACCATTTTGACCAAGACCCTCAAAGACTCCAGATTTTGTTGAAAGAATGACCCACTTTGTATTATATTTTGCTTTATATTTCAGACAAGCATTAACAAAGAAGTCTGACTGGTTTCAGACCTTAAGTCTGGCATGCACCACAGCCAAGGTAGATTTTGTGTAGAAGGTGTGAAAACCTGCCTTTGTGGTTTTTAATTTGGCTTAGATTCCATTTTTGTTCAATGGACAAATGGAAGGTGTTATATCCTTTGAGTGCCTTATTCTGTTATTCTGAAATAGACAAAGTTCGAAGTTAGTTCGGAAATACGTAATCTCTTACGATGGAGTAAATCAACAACAGAAACAGCCCACCCTTGTTTCCCGTTGCTTCTCTTCAGTGCCATGTAATGGTCCATGGGATTCAGTTGTATAAGGAGTGCAAAGAGTAAAGTCACCAACCAGGAACTACAAGTCATAGACCTTGCCTCCCACCACCCCAAATTATTCTTGCAGACACCCATGGTGAGGGACCATAATTCAGTATTGAGTTGAAGGTCCTTAGCTACAATCCCTAGCTCAAAGGGTCAGACAGCAGGTGGCAGTGAGAACGACCATTTGCCTATGATTGTAGAGAGCCTAATGCCAGACAGAGGAGATAACACTGGACAGATGAGCAAGTAATCCACCCTGGTAGAAGGCAGCAGCCTATGTTCCCAGATAGCAGACCAAGGAGAAAGGCAGAATCATGGCCAGATTTAGGTTTGATGAGGCCCTAAGCTACTGAAGGTAATGGGGCCCTTTATATGTCCAGCTGTCCTTTGTCAACAACAAATTGTCACTGTTTTTTTGTGTTGAATATATGCTATATGGTAATGCAGGGGTAGGCAACCTAAGGCCCATGGGCCGGATGCAGCCCAATAGCCTTCTCAATTTGGCCCATGGCCGGTCCGGGAATCAGCGTGTTTTTACATGAGTAGAATGTGTGCTTTTATTTAAAATGCATCTCTGGGTTATTTGTGGGACATAGGAATTCGTTCATTCCCTCCAAAAAAATATAGTCCGGCCCACCACATGGTCTGAGGGACAGTGGACCGGCCCATGGCTGAAAAAGGTTGCTGACCCCTATGGTAATGTATGGACCTAATAGGTATCTAAAGTCATTTGCCACTGTTGCTATATGTAGGTTTTATTTTATTTGTTTTTTATCTTATATTTTGGAAATGTACATCCAGGTTTTGTCCTTTAGATTTTTTGCCCCCCCCCCCCAAGAGAGTGAGGTCCTAAGCTATAGCTTGTTTAGCTTATACGTAAATCCGGCACTGCCGCAGAATCTATGATGAATGGAAAGTAGCGAATGGAGACTCCCTCAAATGATGTCTTTATATCACTTTTGGTTTGCTGACTCAGGTGCTGACAGCTTCAGCCCTTGGTGCCAGCTTAATCTGTGAAAGGAACACAGCAAGGACATGCCAGCTTAGCATGCAAGGGTAACACACAGCAAGGACTCTCCATCTCGTTGAGTCGCTTTGTGCCTCGTTGCACTCTTGGGGCGTGCTGTCATTTCTCGGTTTGCTGAGTGCATCTTGGCTCTGTCCATACACCCTGTAGCCCAAGGTTACATCTGAATTAACATTTCCCCTGCTCTTTGAAATATGGCATTGAAAAGAATACAGATTGCATATATCTGCCCACTCCACACAAAACACCTTCAGGAGGCTGGGGCAGGCAAGGGTGAAGAGGACATGCCATTAAACTTTTAAATAAAAGCGCTCTCATTGCTGTAGCCGAGGATGAGCTTGGTGCCAATATTATTCCTGATCCACTGGCATAGCCATGGTAGCTTTTGCTCATTACACACAGCCCTCTGGGAATAAGGCCTGCAAAGTGGATATCTCCCAGAGACTTTATGGTGCAGGCAAAGCTGGTTAACTAGACTTTGCACATCAAGGATCCATTGGGGTTTTAAATCCTTGGAAGGGTTGCAAATGGAAATTGTAATTTGACAAAACATACCAGCATGAGTAATATGGAGTGGTGCATATTAATTGCCAGGCATAATGGCTTGAGCACGCAATTATGTTTCTGACTTTGTTAGTCTCTTTAAAAGTGCTACTAATGTTCTTTGTGTTCTTTTGCTAAAAATGCACTATGATCTACTTTACATAGTTGTGAGAATAATAATAATAAAAGCCTATAAAACACACCAGCAAATTTAAAATGCTGTTACAAAATGTAGGACAGTGCAAGGCAAGGTTCAGACAAGACTTGGTGTGCAGAGTTCATAGGTAGTATACAGAAGCAAAGGTGACACTCTGACTGTACACCTTACGCATGCAAGCCTGTCCCAGCAAACAGCCACACATTGGATTTGATGAGAAGTCCAATGTTTATAAGCCTGAATATCCTTGTTGTGTCCCAGATTTTATTTTATTTTATTTTACTTGCTTTGCTTTGCTTTGTTGGGGTTTTCATTATTCCAAACCTGCCATAAAGAAGAAGAAGAGTTTGGATTTGATATCCCGCTTTATCACTACTGGAAGGAGTCTCAAAGCGGCTCACATTCTCCTTTCCCTTCCTCCCCCACAACAAGCACTCTGTGAGGTGAGTGGGGCTGAGAGACTTCAGAGAAGTGTGACTAGCCCAAGGTCACCCAGCAGCTGCATGTGGAGGAGCGGAGATGCGAACCCAGTTCCCCAGATTACGAGACTACCGCTCTTAACCACTACACTACACTGGCTCCCAAATCAAAATCAGACATTTTATTATTATCATTCTGTATTTACTAGTATTGCTTTTATATCCATGATATCCTCCAATGAGCACATGGCAGCATGGGTGGTTTCCTTTCCTCCATGTAATCCTTACAACAACCTTGTGAAATAGTTTAGGCTGAGACAGGGATCAGTCCAAGGTCACACAGTGGGCTTCATGTCTGAGTGGGGAATTTAACCCTGATATCCTAGGTCTTAGTCCACTTTAAGACTAACTAGATCTGTATGCAGTGGTGGAGCTTCATGCTCTGGCACCGGGGGGCAGAGAGCAGGCGGGGGTGGGGCTGGCGCACATCCCGGGGGCAGGGCGCACCACCCGCAGGGGCATGATGTGCAACCCGCAGGGGTGTGGCGCACTTTCTGGGGGCGTGGCACGCCGCCTGCAGAGGCGTGGTGCCCAGCGTGTGGGGGGGCAGCCACGATGGCACCCCACCGGGATCTCACTGCCGGGGGTGGTGCGCTCCCCCCGCACTCCTCTTCCTCTGCCAGTGTATGTATAAGCTAGTTGAGATTCCTGCATTGCAAGGGGTTGGCATCCCATTGTCAGGAGTCCGGTCTCCAGCTTGATAACACAGCAAGCGTAGTTAATTAAAAAGGATGATTTATTGTCAAAACAACAGATAGCTCCGGAGGGCTCTAACACAGCTCCAGGTATCATCAATCATGATGACCCTTCTGAAGACTGCTTTTGGCCTGACCAGAAGCAACAGAACTTTCGCTCCCTATCCTGCAGCCCTCCTATTCGCCAAGACCTCGGACTGAGTGGGTCAGCTCCCGCCTCTTCCCCATTCTCCGAGCGGCTGTCTCTCAACTCTTTCCCACCTGTTTGTGCTTCCAGCGAGCTTTGACTGCATTCTAGCCTGCTCCCAGCCATTCCCTTATCAACCGGCATTCCAAGGGGCAGGGGGTTGGCCCTAGCCGATGCTCATCCTGGCTGGCAATTAACCTTCTCTGTTCCTGGCTGCTTTCTTCAGCTGGTTGCAAACCTTCACTGGGAACTGGTTGCAAACCGTCCCTAGGAGCTGACCCATCCTTGGGATCCCATTCAACTCTACAGTTCTGTGATACCATGATTCAATTCAGGTTGCACGCTTCCTGTGTATACTTATGTATGGAATTCAGTGAAGTTTTCTATGCAATGCACATTTTCTTTGTCATAAATCCATACTAGAAATTGTAACCGTAATTCTGAACCAACAGAAAACACTTAGGGCTCATTCACATTTCCCTTCGCCTGTGATTTCTCCCTTTTGCCCCGTGATTTTTAGGCACAGGTCTGAGAAGTATTTCTTTGGTCCCACCGCTTTCCTGGGAAAAACCTGCAGTTTACTCCTGAATCAGAACACTCCACAGAAAACCTGATTGATGTCTGTTCTGATTCAACAATGGGTTTCCCCCAGGGAAAGTGGCAAGGCAAGGGGGGGTACTTCTGGGACCTGTGCCTGAACATCATTGGCCACAAACACCCATATCTTCCCCTCAAGAACTTTTCAGCTTCCTGATCAGAACGGCCGCTTCAAACAGAAAGCAGCCATTTTACCCAGAAAGCATAATGGCGGGAACACTGCTTCACAGATGCTAACTGTCCAATCTGTAAGATCAAAACGTTCAGGAGGAATGATGGCGATAGCTAGCCAGCTAGCCAGCTGCAGACTCTGGCACAGGCCTGTGAGAGTGGCTTGAATAATGTGTGTTGAGTTGGCTCAAAGTACGAAGAAGTGCTCTTTTTCCTGACATAAAGCAATGCCATTTGTGCTCTGCCCATATTTGGTACTTTTTGGGGTGCAGTGTGGCTGGTGCTAAGCCGCATGATTGGCATTTTCAAGAAGAAGGAAGACAAATATCTTAAAGGCCTTCCAGCTGCGAATGATTCAAGTTGCAAGCACCTTGGAGAAGACTAGAGAAAGATCTGTCTGACAGCTTGTATTGAAGTCAAAGGAGGCCTTTGAGCAGCTCTGAGGAAATTCTCTTTCACAGAAGCACTAAGAGAAACGAGCAGGAAAAGGATGTCATACCTTTTGTGTCGGGACTGTCACCTGGCACCCACTTCTCCCATTACCTGCCACACTTTGTGCTCCCACAAGATGAAATGCCACAATTCCTGTTTCAAGGATAAGACAGGTTGGGGGAGGGAGGGTTAGATTAAACTTCAATCAACGGTGTTTTGCGAAAGAGAGAGAATTAGAACGGAATGGTATAGAGGCAAGAACCGGAGCCGAAAGGCTGAGCTGTCTGCCAGGTTCATTAAAGTAGGAGGTGGATGCAGCAGGTCAAAACAATAGACAACAGGGTAACAGGACAGGTTCACAGGGATCAAAAGCATGCCATATGATGCCAGCAGCTGCTCATTCTAAACAGGAATGAAATTAGGCCTCAGTTCCTCTTTCCACTTGCTGTGTTCTAGCCTCTATTTAGACAATATATTCAAATAAAGCCATTGTTCCTTGTGATTATATGAACCTTTTTTAGGCATTCCAGCATTCCAGCAACTGTGTATGCAAGGCAAGCCTAAGAGTAATATACCACAATTGTTTTGTTTATGATCCTACCTTTCCTCCAAGAAGTTGAAAGGGGCATGCATACTTCTCCCCCTCTCCATTTCATCCTCACAACAACCCTGTGAGGTCAATTAGGCTAAGAAACAGTGGCCTCAGCTGTAGAGCTGCAAATAAAATGTTTAAAGTGTGTTGTAAAGTGTATTATACAAACGTGACACAAGATGGAGATGGTGAGCTATGGCAAATTCAATATATTTTTCAAAACGTTCTTTAAAAAAAGCATTTCCACAGTGTTTTATTATTATTTGTGTCTAGATTCCACCAGTGACTGGCTGAAGGTCACACAGAGAACCTCATGGCTCAGTGAGGATTTGAACCCTGGACTCCCAGGTACTAATCCAACCCTGTGGCTCCCATTAACCATCTTCACCTCCTTATGGAGTTATCTCTAGCTGTAGCTGGGTATATGACTTCTATGAGAACACTTTCATGCTTGATCACCTGATATGTAAGACTGGTTCTGAGCTCTGCTAGGTAGGTCATCATGGCTTATATGGATCATTTGCCTCTCTATTCAGAGGCAGCACCTCTCTGTTTACCAGATGCTAAACAGCAGGAGACCTCAGCATGTGCCCTGCCTGGGTCAGGGAGCAACAGCATGGAGGGAGCCAGGAATCAGACATCCAGGTCCAAGTGTAACTGAGATCAAATGGCAAACCAGGAGGCTGGACCAGCAAACAAGCCACATGGATCATTGGATCCATGAGAGATCAGAAACAGAGGCATACGAAAAAGCTTAAGTAAACCTCATTGCTTTAGCAAAGCTTGAAAAGGAAGACCTTCTGAGTGCTATTTTTCTAGAAAAAGAGGTGCTGGAACTCACCATGTTCTCTTATAATGGCAATGGCGCCCCGCTGAGAGGTGCTGGAACTGAGTTCTGGTGAGTTCCAGCAGAAAAAGGCACTGCACCTTCCTATCCAAAAAGACTCAGTAATCTGTTTAGGAGGGCTAAATCATTCTAGAAGTTTCTCCGCAAAGAAGGCAACCACCTGCAATTCATTAGTTCACCAGAGAGAGCAGCCACACACAGATTCTAGCAGCTCCAGACAAACCTGTGAGCTTTCTATGACCATCTGGCTAATCATTGTTGGAAACCTACCACTGAGCATTAAATAGACCTCTGGTCTCATCATGCATGGTATGAAACACATTCCCCTCTGCTCTCTGGCCACAATGGTGGAATAGGCCTCCTAGAGAGGAAGGTTTGAACACCTCTGTTCAGTTTTAGGTGAGCTGCTTCCAATGAATCTCTGGTGTTGGTTTTCGGCTGATAGTGACAATTTTGCTATTTTTATTGAGGCATTTGTCTGCATTTCTTGGGCTACTTTAAAGCATTCACTTTCATTTTGGCTCACGTTGCCTTGTTTGCAATTTTATGAAAACCACCTTGTGGAATTTCTGCACTCGTAAACCAATTCACCACATTTTTACGAAGAAATAAACAAGTGTTTGGTCTTCGCTCAGTCAACGGCTTGAGAGAGCTGCAAGGCAACCACTCTCTTAACAATGGGAACAAGGTGGTGGTTGTACTGTCAGCCAAGGAAGGCTGAAAAGGAAATTGCTGAACTCCAGCCTGCATAGCCATTCTCAGGGTGATGGATGACATTTTAACAGCCACAGCTGTCACAGACCTTTGTCTGTTCCATTGGCCAGCAGTAAATGCTTCTGCTAAAGTAGTCGACATTTCCTCAAGAGCTGAGTATAAATCTGAGCAAACTACACATTCTAGAATTGTGCAATATATATATATTTGTCAGTTCTTGGGCCATGACATTTGATTGCCAGCTCCCTCCTGCATCAGGTCAGCAGTCCACATGAGTCCAGTCTCTTGTCATCTCCCTTGTCGAGCTGACTTCCGTGGTCAGCTTAGTCATTGCAGTGGATGTGCCAGCTGGCAGTCAGACAGCCTGAGCAGAATGTGGCATATTAGTAGCAAGGACTTAGACGCTGCATCTCTTCTATTCTGTAAATGCAGCACTCTTCTCCACATCTTAAAGCACTTTAAACCCATACAAGGTTGTTACTGAGTTTGCTTCTTGTCATTTTGACTCATCACAGAATAACTCTAATAGGCTGTGAAACTTATTCGGTTCAGTATGGGATTCGTATCCTCAGGGCAAGTTCCCCATCCTCACAGGCTTCACCAACTTGGCTCTCTGGGTCCATCAAATAGTTGTCACCAGTGCCCACCAATAAAAGTTCCCTGGGCTAGTAGTGGCACAATAATGGTGCTGTGGTCCCCAGGGGTGGCAGCTTGAATAAAATATTGGGAGAGCCCAGGTAATCCCCACCCTGCATAATCGATCACATGACATGGTGCACACACACCATTTGAATGGCAATGCCCATCAAATTTTGGAAGGCGGCCCCCTCAAATATTTTATTGGGGAGCAAAGACCCCCTCAGCCCCTAGGAGTTGGCTCCTATGGTAGTCCCATCCTATGTAGCAAACATACTGAGGTTGCAGAAAAGGACCATAGCTGAAATTTAATTTTCACAGCCTTTGATGATATAAACCAGTGCTTTCAACTCTTCCTACCTGCAGTCGAACTTCTCTGAATTTTGTGAAAGAGTTTCAGTTCAAACAAATGCACAGAAAAATGCATACTTTATGGAAAACTGGTGCTCAAATGTTAGGGGAAAGGCATCGAAATGAACGAGAAATGAATACAAAATTTAGGGGAAACTGCACACAATTTATATGCAAAGTGCATTTTTTTAAAAAATCTGCAAAAAAGCGGGAGGGAATCTGTGATGGAATGCATGTGAAGTGACACAAAATTGAAGCAGGCTGATGTGTTCACCCTTATGTCTGGCCTTCCTACTCTCTTCTTCCTTACTAATGCTGTCTGCATATGGATGTAATATGGGTTGCCATGCAGCACATGATACTAGACTGTAGCTGCCGAACACCATCTGTTTAGAAAGATATGTGAGTGTGTAGATTAGAAAGAGTCAACACCATCACTGTGGATCAGCTATGCTTCAACTAATTTGTTCTGTGAAATGCCACCACCATGCCACCTTTTCCTCTCTTGCTTGTTTTTTTATTTTTTATTTTTTTGAAATATCAAGTAACAATATCAACAGATTGCACTAATCAAACCAGCATCTGTAGCTCCTGCTTAGCTTGCATCTCACACAAAGGAATGAAAAATGAGGCAGGCTTGACAGATGTAACTGTCACGGTCTGAACGGAGGACATCTACTCCGAGACAAACTTGGAGTGAAAGAAAAAGAATGAATATAAAATGATTTCTTCCATCATTCAGGAAATTTTATATCCTGTTTTTAAAATGATTAGTTCCCAACCTGTGAAATCCACTGATAATTTAGAGAAGCATCAGGACCCTGTGAGACAATATTCCGCAGCACCATCAAATATAGCTGTTCCCATGCCTTCTTTTCGAACCCCTCTTGCCTCATCGCCCCAGGAAGAAAACCTTGGAACAAGAAGCCACCACAAGGTGATTATCACCACCATGTACGAGCAGACATGCTAACTGCCACCTGGGAAGAAGGAGAAACTAGGTCACCACCTGGGAACAGGAAGCAGTGAGAAACTGAACACAGATACATGGTTAGTGGACAAGCTGATTGCCACTGGGGAACAGGAAGTGACCACAAAGTGATAATCACTTTGAATGTAAGGGGACCATGCATCAGTACTTCAGAAAGGACACATTTTAATCAGTACCTAAGAACGTATGAGTTGCTGGATGAGACTAAGGTATACATAATCCAGCTTTCCAGTAACCAGCCACATGCCTTTGAAAGACTCACAAACAGAAATGAAGGTGTCCTCTTAGTGAACAATATGAGAAGTGGGGGATAAAAACAAGCATGAGAATAGCACACACATTGTGGAGGGGGGTGGAAATCATGCATCACACACACACACACACACACACAAACAAACATACTGTGCATCCCACAATTGCCACCATTAAAAACACATTAACAATAAGCAAAATAATATTTGGTACCAAGTATTTTCCTCCAAACAGCAGTTCTGAAAACAAACCCTATTAATTAGCTGAACTGTAGTTAATACGGAAAGTACAACTGTGAAATAAAAATAACCCTACATTCTGCAAAGCCAAGTGCGGCGAACCTGTGGTTTTCCAGGTGTTGCTGTATTACAGCTCAT
Organism: Darevskia mixta; assembly: GCA_034641385.1. Classification (NCBI taxonomy): domain Eukaryota; kingdom Metazoa; phylum Chordata; class Lepidosauria; order Squamata; family Lacertidae; genus Darevskia; species Darevskia mixta. The sequence goes on from JAWWNH010000027.1 coordinate 248,775, forward strand.
CATCAACCTGGACAGTTAGCCATGCTGGTTGAAAGTGATGGGAGCTGATGTCCAACAACATCTGGAGGGCTGCAGGTCCCCCACCTTCATTGTGGATTACACAATGAAGATGGGGGACCTGCAGCCCTCCAGATGTTGTTGGACATCAGTTCCCATCACTTCCAACCAGCATGGCTAACTGTCTGGGATGATGATGATTTTTAGATGTTGATCAGTAAGCACATTATCTGCCCATGTTTTTAGAAGCGGAAAACATACCATGTTGCAACGTGAAGGGTTAAGGGGATTGTATTACCTGATTTAGTCACCTGACAATTTAGTATAATTTTTTTCCACATTCTCTGATGAAAGCAGAATATAATATTGTTACCTCTTTTTGTTTGGCTTTTTTGTGGCGGATAAACTTTTTGAAAAATAAAAAGTTTTTAGAAATATAGACAGCATATGCAGTGCATACTCCTCCCCCCTTTGCAAGCCACAAAGAACATATAAATTACTTGTCTTCACTAGTAAAATAGAAACGAACATTTAGAGAGTGCCATTTGTTCCAAATAGAGACCATGATCAATGGTGCTGCTAATTGTAAAGGGTTTTTGCTAAAGTGGTGCATTAACATTTATGGGCTCTAAATATTTAATTCTATCTTTATCTACACACCTGTTTATTATTTAAGAGCTAAGACCCTTAAGGTACCTTGCCTCAATGTGCAGGGTTTCAAAAAAAAAAATCTTTCTGTCAAGTGAGTTGAGAAATATGAAATGAACTGTTTCTGCTACTTGCATGGGACAGTCATGCATACTGATAGATGATTGCTTTCAGTTCAAATGTCTACCTCCTCAATATATATATATATATATATATATATATATATATATATATATATAACCTCTCTTGCAAGCCTGAAACCTGAGTTCATTCTGATCCCCTTCCTGTGCAACTACACATACCAAGATAGTAATCAGTTTTCAGTACACTGCAATTGTATCAAGGGGAAGGTTGAAACTGGAATCTGAAAGGAGTGTGTATCATGGAGGAACCAGTGGTTGAGACTACCCTTAGCATCAGGGCAACTTGGGGAGGTTTCAGGTGAGCAGTTAAGGTTAGAGCATGGCCTCCCATTCCCCATATCTCTATTAAAAGGACCTCAGAGACTGTACAAGATGAGTCAATGGACGGACTCTGTCTAAGGCAGTTTCAGCAGAATACGTTTGCTCTATACTCCTGAAAGCTTTTTAAATGGAGGTGAACTGCTGTACCAACCAGGCAGCTGGAAAGGTGATTCTTGCATCATTTTATTCAGGCCATCAGTTTAGCCCACTTGTGGTGCAGGTGTCAACATTGTGCCTCGAAAGGCAAGCGGTTGCTTGCTGCCACCTCAGGCACAAAGGAGAGAAAGAGACAGAGAGAGCACAAGCTTCTTATAGTGTACCCAGAAGCGGGTATTACAGCTTGGGAGTCTCTTGCGCAGTTAGTACCACCAGTGCACATCAGACTCACAAAGCATTTACTATATATAAATAAAAGGAAGAGGAAGAACTGGGGCAAGCTATCTGTAGCAGAGAGCCACAACAAGGAAGGGCGGGGAAGCTGGAGATATAATGATTTCCTCAAGGCTGCACTGAAAGTTTTGCAAAATTAAGGGAATGTTAGAAAATACCTTGGGAGCTGAAGACCTGAACAAGTCCTCCTTCAAAGTAGGAGTCCTGGAGCTGTGATCTTTTGCCGCATCAGAATCACAGTGCTCCTGTTCTCTCTTCTATGGAACAGAGGCTCAATTATGACACTGGTTTTTCCCCAGCATTCTGGTCTCACAGTGGCCAACTAGGAGTGCTTCAGCCTTCTTATGAGATGAGGTGTTAACACTGGATCAAAAACCTGAAGATGCAGTTTTGTTCCATGCAAAGCCAAACGGGGGTGTATGTTAAGTCCAATCAGGACCTTGGACAGCTCCAGGTGGCAACCCAGCCCACACAGATCTCAGATGTTGCTTCATCAACAATTAACCATTCATTGAGTATTTAAATAGTCTACAGCTCTGTTTAGAAGCCAGTGTTTTTTCACATGGTTTGGGATGGGACGGTCAGATCTCAAGTTCATATTTGCTATATTTGTAGTTTATTTATTGTATTTATTTCCCACCATTCCTCCAGGGAGCTAAAAGCGGCATACAGAGGTCTCCTTCTCCCCATTTTACCCCAGAAGAACCCTATGAAGTAGGGTGGCTTGCCTAAAGTCACCCAGTGAGCTTCATAGCTGAGTGGACATTTGAACCCTGGTCTCCCAAGTCCTATTCCAACACTCTAACCACTACACCAAGGATAACAAAACACTTGGCTCAGGGTCTCCCTCACCAGCCTCATTTGTCTGATCCTGTCAGTCACAAGCGCCAGCAATGGCAGGGCAGGGCCTGTGATGACAAAACAAGGAACCAAGAACATAGTGATGGATTTATCCTATTTGGCTGGTTCTTTATCAGAGCTCTCCCTGACCAACTTCAATTGTTAGTGCTCTTGAATAAAGTCGTGCCCTGTTTAACCCAATTTTGGATGGTGTCTGTCTTCCAGCTCCTGCAACTGTAATGTAAGCACATTTTCAGCAGTTGCCTTAAGCGTATTCAATATGAAAGAGAATGTGTTTGACCTGAGGTTTGGGTTGCATACATGAGATTATGCAGCTATTTATGGATAGAATTTGGCCTGCAAATCCCTGGAAATATTTAATTCAGTCTTCCTCCCCCTTTGCCCTCAACATTTTCCGACTAAAGTTACATGCTTTAGAGCAACTAAACCTTTATCTTGTGTCAGTGCAAGATATGTTAGCTCTGAGATTCCCATTACCACAAACGCTTAGGAAAATAACTTCCATATTCTTCACTGCTGTTTTGATTAGGATTTTCTTACCAAATGATACTCCCTTCTAAACCCACTGGTTTTACATGCTCACTGTGTTTCATCCTTATCTACCTAGATGTTGCTTTGTTATGATTGCCATTTTCATCCCCCCCTTGCATCAGGTTGTTTCTCTTTCTCTTCCCCTACACCAGGCATGTCCAACAGGTAGATCATGATCTACCGGTAGATCACTGGTAGATCATTGGCTCCCCCCAAAGAAGCTGAACAACTGTGGCTCCCCTAAAAAAAGCTCAACATTTTACCTACTCCCTGTAAAAACTCAACAACTTTGACCCGAACCCCAAAAAGGGGGTAGATCACTGCCAGCTTTTAACTCTGTGAGTAGATCGCAGTCTCTTGGGAGTTGGCCACCCCTGCCCTACACCTTTTCCTCCCTAATTCTTTCCCTTCCCTGACAGCAGGCATTCCTGAAGGTTAACCTCCCATAGTTGCATCCTGTGCTGCCCTGTGTATGACCCTGTGTATGAGAATCATTGCTCTGGCCCAAATCTCCTTCCTGTCTGTTCTCCAGCTTTCTCCTGTCCCAGAGCTGGCTGCCTCTCCTGCACCAGCCTCTTTCGTCTTTCTCATATTATATTTTCATGAAAACCAGCTATCATCAAGACCTCCTCTCTCCCTCCTAATCCCTCACCCAGTGCTCATGTTGCAAGTTGAAGCTCTTCTGCATCTGAGGATGCCAGAAAATCTCAGCCTCTGTGCCCTGTTGCTGCTCCACTTCCTGCTGCTTTCTGAAAGTTTGTCCCACTGTATTTATATTATGTATGGCGCCAGGTCAGTACCTGAGGTTCTTCTTTCTGCTTGCAGCTTACTGCCAGTTTGCCTTTCAACAGTGCGCAGCTCTGGCAGACACCGAGCTTGGGGTGTACTCACTGTCAATAGAAGCCCTGTAATAGCTGGGATGCTTGTCTGCCAACTCTCCTTTTCCCCTCTAGGGATGCTGGAGAATTTTGATGAAAACAAAACATAGTGGATATTGACTTACTTGTACCATATCCAGAATGGAAATCAATCCAGTAAATACAGTATTCGCTGTTATGGTTTCTTTTAGTCTGCAAATGATATGTAGTTGATTAAAAAGGTAAAGGACCCCTGACAGTTAAGTCCAGTCGCAGACAACTGTGGGGTTGCGGCGCTCATCTCACTTTACAGGCCAAGGGAGCTGGAGTTTGTCCGCAGGCAGTTTTTCTGGGTCATGTGGCCAGCATGACTAAGCCGCTTCTGGCGCAACGGAACACTGAAACCAGAGCAGCGCATGGAAACGCCGTTTAGCTTCCCACCAGAGCGGTACCTGTTTATCTACTTGCACTTTTTGGCGTGCTTTCGAACTGCTAGGTTGGCAGGAGCTGGGACCGAGCAACGGGAGCTTACCCCATCACAGGGATTCGAACCGCCGACCTTCTGATCAGCAGGCCCAAGAGGCTCAGTGGTTTAGACCACAGCGCCACCCACGTCTACATCTCCTCATTTGCATTGCCTTTCCTTTGCAATGAAGTGAATAAGGTGTAATAACGCCATGACAGGTGTAATAAGAATCCATGGGCAAGTGTCCAGCAACATTCTCGCTGCTGCATTCTGGACTGAATGAAGTTTCTGAAGACTCTTCAAAGTTTGTCTCATGTATGTAGAAGGCATTGCAGTAATCCATTCTGCACAGATACAACGAAGGAGGTTTAACAAGCTGAAGGATACCATCCTCTTTTTATGCTTCTCCTGATGGAAACATGCAGATGGGGATAGATATACCCTTGCTTTAAGTCGTTTACATACTGTCATCTCGTGTATATTATTTACTACAAAGCTCTTTAGTGACGAAACATCAGATTATCGGAACGATGTCCAAGCACTGAACCACTGGCATATCACAACTGGACTCTTTATTACTGCGTTTAATTGTTCAATATAAAACCTATTTAGGAAAAGGGCTACTTTTGCCATTTTTGTGAACGTTTATTGTTTGTTTACAGATAGTTGCCTTGGTGATATTATCTTGTGTTGATTGCAGGAGTCATTGTATCACCACCCTGTTCATTGTTTTATTCAGATACAACTAAGGCATGTGCTATCATAGTCAGATCGGACTGCCTCAGGAACAGGAACAGCTAGTACACCAGCTTAAGATGAGCAGAGGTACCCTTGATTCACAGCTGCAACATGGGCACTGAGGTGCAAAGCAGGTTCCAGGAGGACATCCTCTCAGGCTGTCAGCCTGTTTCTTCTGGAAGAGGACTATCTGATCCAAAGCAGGATGAATCCCTATTCCAAAGTCCATCTCCTTCCTGATGAAGAGCACCCCTGTCTTGTTTGGAATAAACATCCATTTATTAGCCTTCATCCATCCATCCCCATCCCCAGGCACCAATTTGGGACATCAACAGCTTTTAAACTGATTTCCATTCTGTGTTTCCTTTGACACCCCCTCCCAATCCATTACAATGAGGCAATCTACAAATATAAATCTGTGTGTATTTCCCCCCTGACTGAGAATTGTATACAGACTTGAATTTTAAATTCCCCCCTCCCTCTGGACTTCAGCCACTATCGACTGCTGTCTCCGGGCTGTCTCTTTATATTACACAGAGAGAAGGCAAATGAGCTCAGTGTTCAACCCTTAAGTCTCTTCGAAATGTCTGGGGAACAGATCTCTGTGTACATTAGCAACTGAGTAATTAGCAGCGTTGAACTGATTACTCCTTCTCCTATTTTATTATTATTTCTTCAATGCAAAAAAAAAAAAAAAAAAAAAAAAAGCAAACTGAATAAGGATGTGTGGGTAGAGCTACCAAAACCACCCAAGGCCCTTAAATTATGGCAGCAGGGAAGCTTAGCCTGATTAGATTTTGTCCATTGCTGATGGGCAATAGATCTAGGAGATGTGTTTCATGGTGCTTACAGGGACTGACGCAGATTTCAAAAACCTCTCTATCACATATGTCCCACGGCAAAGCTGACATTCCAGCTCACTCCATATAAAGAAAATGAATGATAAATTGAGATTTGATCTTGCTCACTTACTAGCCCTATTGGGGCATTTCATACACCACACAATTAACGTCATGTGAAGAAAGATCAGTCCTGTGCACCCTGGCTCTGCCTCAGCCAGCCACTCCCCTGAGGTCCTGCCCCCATGATGTCCACACACTGAGGACTTGACTAGAAAGGAGAAGCCCATGGGCTGCAACAGCATCCCAGCTTCCCTGGGGTGAGATCTTGGCCCTTTGCTCGCTCACTAGTGACCGACCTACATTTTGGCAGCCCTGAAGCTTGAACTGTTATGCGGGCCCCTTTCGCAACCAGCAAGCAAGGTCAGGGAAACCACGGTTATCTTCTTCAATGGGGTTGTTGCGCAAGAGATCACCACACCTTTACAGCATCTGTGCTACTGACTCCCAACCTTTGGGGTGGTTGAAATATATACAAGCAACTCCCCATTTATGTGGGGTCATGTCCCAAGGCAACATGTGTGTTAGCAGGATGAGCGCAAGCCTGCCCCGCCCCACCCCCTTCCAGTGTCAAGAAAGCCATGTGTGTTAGTAGTCACACACATGCTGAACGCACACAAATGTGGAGTTGCCCGTGCAACAAATAATTAATCAATCTGAATTGTCAAATTGGATCTACCAGACCCAAGATCTTTAAGCAATGTAGACTAAACTCACTTCTGGGGCCCCTCCAGGATTAGGGCCCCTGAAGCATAAGTTTCATAGTAGATCCACCCCTGTCACTCAACTTTCCCTGTAGATATTTTCACTGCCACCAGGTGAACATATTTATTTGATGGCAGCTGCCTTCCACCAAATGGCCTTAACACTTCTGTCTCCTTGTGAACACTTCAAAGTAGTATAGAACTTGACTGGAACATGGGGCGGCAAATGAAAGGAGCCCCCCAAAGTTTTATAAAACAAGTTTAAAAGTTTATAAAACAGCTAAAGTAGGTAGTTCTCAGGGAAAAGCTTTAAACGTAAGAAAGGTTTTACATGCATGCTTAAGCATCCATCCCAATTGGAGCAAAAAATTACAGCAAAATAAACTAGTTTTAAAAACCCGACCCGGCTCTCCCTCGAGCTATACAATCCTACCAACTTAGGAGGCTTGCAGATCTTCTGACAGCCATCTGCCTGGCATGTGATCCTTGTCTCTGTGATTTGCCTTGAGTCTGAAACTTAAATAAGTCCCTGACTAATTAACCCCCTAGATCTGTATTGTAATACACCTGCATTTCAAAGGCTTCAAGGAAAACAATGGCTTCTATCCTTCATAGCCAGAAATTATCTGCAATGAAATGTTCTAATTAAAATGTTGCGCCTATCAACTTGGATGGGCAAAACAGTGAATCAGCCAACAAATTAACCTCATAATCCTCAAACAAATACAAGCAATATTAATAACAACAGCAATAAACAGTTTACAGTTGCAACCAAATTAAAATAACCACCAACCCCAACTAAACATTAAACCAACACCATTCCGGCAAAAACGAAACAGAGGAACCAAAATTAGAACCGTTTAAAAGTTAGGTGCACTGATTTCAATCGTCTTACTCCAAGTGATACTTAGCTGAATGACACCCCTGGATATGAAAAAGGAACTGGGAAAGAGAATCACATTCCCAATTTCCTCCTTCAGCAATATGTAGTTCTCGCGGAAGAAAAGGGTAACCACAATCACCATCTCATGACCACGGGAGCAAAAAAACAGGTGCATTTGCAGACTTTGGCTTCACAGGCTCCTAGGGAAGACTTTCTGGGTACCACTACATCCATGGATGCTGCAGTGGCAACTCTTGGTGTGAGCTGTCCTCATTTACAGGTATCCTGATTGCACAGGGTTCTATTTCACAAGGACAGCAGACATTCATTGGGCTGAGTTGCCTTCTACAGACAAGCCGCCAATGTGTGGGCAGCATAGGGGTGGGATCAGCAGAAGATACAATGGTAGAGTCAAGGTCTGCTTCTATGGCCCCACTCTCCAGGGACTTGGCTTCCTCCCCCCACCCCTTGGCAGTAGATAAGCAGAACAAAGCGAAAGGAATCTCTTACCAGTTAGAAATTTTAATGATCACAGCGAGAGAACAAAGAATCCATTCCTCAGAATGAAGGTGCTCCCAATTAAGGGTTCCATCCACTTCCTCCCTAGTCACCCGCATCACTTCCCTGTCTTGCAACTTGATCTCTCAACCACTGTGCTTTCTGTGCTGCCACCTTATCTGCTCTCCTTGACCTTGGGCTGAACGGCTAGACACTTTCCAGCGACAATGAATCTGTTAACTCTCTCTCTCCCAGTTCTTCTAGCTGTTTCCCACCCAGTACTTCCCAGCTTCTGCCTTCTGAACTATGCCCCTCTGCAAACCACTGTTCCGAATCTATACTACTTTCCTGGTCTCTCAGGTCTGAGCCCAACACTCTAACCACCATTGCTTCAAACAACAACAACAACATGTGTCCTTGTTGCATTTTAATCTAAAATGATATGCATGTTTGGACATTCTTTTGAGCTGAGAACTGTCAAATTTGGGAAAGTGAAATGCCAAAGAGTTACTGTGTTTTGATCTGTGTATTAGTTGAGGAAGCGTGACTTGGGTTGGTTTGCTTTCAAATGTAGACTGAAAAAATTCCTTAAGAATTCCAGTGTTCCAGCTCTCATATTAGTAGCAAGCATGCTCTGAGTCTTAGAAACTGGCTTTCAAATGCTTGGCTAAAGCTGTGCCTATAATTTGGCCAATTCCCTGTCTTCAGTCTGAGTGTGTGGGTGGATGGGGGGGGGCGGGACTTCTGGCGATTGCAAGAACTATAGTATAATTCACTGAAGTGGAGCAAAGAATCTCCTGTTATGAGAGAGACCCTCTCAAGAATTGTTGATACATTTTGTGTAGGAAAAACCCAAGACAGTCTAATGGAGGGTTCACCATCTAATAGTGACACAAGGTTTGGGAATTGGAGCAATGAGAAGATGAAGAAAAAGGGGATCAGTGCAGAAGTGTTTGAATGCAGAGATGAATTTCAAATGAGGCAGTTGGATGAGAAAGATTTAGCTAGATGGTTCGGGCAATAAATCCCAGCGGTAAGGGGTCACAAGGGACATATACGAAGATGCCTTATACTGAGTCAGATAATTGATCCATGCAACACAGTCTTATCTAGACTTGCTTTCCAGGGATTCAGAAAGGGGTCTTCCCTAACCAGTGCTGGATTTACGTATAAGCTAAACAACCTATAGCTTAGGGCCCCACTCTCTTGGGGCCCCCCAAAAAAATTAAAGAAAAGCAACTGGATGTACATTTCCAAAATATAAGATGAAAAAACAAATAAATAAAACCTACATACAACAACAGTGTTTTGTGTTGTGTAGGCTCCTATGATGTAAGTAATGGTCTGCTAGCCTGCTCCCTAAAATATCACTGGTTTGCTCATTTCTATATATAGGGTGCCTACATTCTGCATGGACTGGTTGCAGGGCCACATGTAGCATGCAGCTGCAGACTGCAGTGCAGCACAGTTGAATGTAGGTCAAGCTGTTGTACCTGTTATCTAATATTGTGCCCTATCTGGGTGGATGGAGCAGCCAAGTAATTTCGTTGTCCCCAAAGGGGACAATGACAATAAAATATATTCTATTCTATTCTATTCTATTCTATTCTATTCTATTCTAAAGAGTGCTTGTAGACTGATGAACTGATGAATGAGTCCGTAAGTGACTGTGGAGGCCAATTCTGGATTCTACATTTATATAGAAAGGCATCGTCCACACCTGTGTTGGGGTCAGCTGATTGGAGAGGAGATGGAAAAGGAAATGTATTGGGTTAGTCTGGCCTCACCCATCCAGGGCAAATTGGGAGGGGGTATCTTAGGTTGCATTCACATAGCGGTTTATTCCATTTCCCCTCAACATTTCCCTAACTGTTAATTTCCACATTATGTTTGAGCTTTCACACAACATAAGAGCCTGTTCCAGAAATGTAGCAGAATATATCACAAATTTAGTACTCATTTCCATGTTGTTTGCAAATGGATTACTTCTGGAAGTAAATAACACGGACAGGAGCACTAAACTTGCATTATATTCTGCTATATTTCTGGAAGTGAGTTTTACATCATGTGAAAGCCCAGAAATTAACAGTTAGGGAAATGTTAGGAAAACAGAATACAGTGGAACCTCGGGTTAAGTACTTAATTCGTTCCGGAGGTCCGTTCTTAACCTGAAGCACCACTTTAGCTAATGGGACCTCCTGCTGCCGCTGCGCCGCCAGAGCATGATTTCTGTTCTTAGCGGAGTTCTTAACCTGAAGCGTACTTAACCTGAAGCGTACTTAACCTGAAGCGTACTTAACCCGAGGTACCACTGTACCCTGCTGTGTGGATGTAGACAAAGATTGACACCCTCAGCACATGATATGGATGTATGGACTGTAAGGACTCAGAATCTCTACTGCAAAAGGTTCTAGGCTTCAAAACCAGCACAGGGCCAACCAGACACATGGATGAGGGGTGCGGTGTGACTGACCACCACCAAATAATCCTAGGATGAAAATTACTCACACTGGAGGAATGACTTTAGTTATAAACAGAACATGGAAATATTCATTTGCAAATCCTAGCAGTTATTTTCGGTTCAGAACTTGTGTCTCAACATTTCATTTCTGGATTCAATCACATCTAAAGTCACTTTCATTCAGAAGTTCTCAAGGGAGCAGGTGTCCAATCATTTATTCAAGTTTTTTTCTCCTTAAACTCAACAGCAACAGAGGAAATATTCACTGCAAACTTTAAAAAAGAGGGTAGTTTACCCATTCAGAATTCAGCTTTACCAAATGAATTCTAAACTATTTTTCACTGGGAAGGCTTAAAACCAAAGCTCTTCATTCCTTATTGCTGATTTCCATCATTTCAGTGAAGGACAATGAGCTAAAATGTGGACATTTTAAAAGATGCGGGATTCCTACAGGCACTTGGCTTTCTAACAAGGAATGTTAACAAAGGGATGGAATCCATCTTCTCTGAGTTTCTGTCCTTAAATCTTTTACTGATGCTTGGCTGCAAAAAGACACACAGTACAAAGATTATTGCAATCTTTGGAAGAGATTATTGCATTTTCAGTCTGCCATGGGCAATTGATGTATGGTGTAAATTTAATTGGAACTGTCTTTTTATGCCTCATAATCAACACTAAATTAAAGAGAAGAACAGCAAAATAAACTAGAGTGCTATAGCCTGACTTTATTTTTTTACAGAACTTATCGGAATCACTCTGTACGGAAATCTATAAAATCTAAGACCAACCTTGTTTAAGTAGTATGAACAGATTTTTCTCATTACTTAGCTTTCCCCCCTTTCTTTAGAAAAGAAATGGTCTTAGTTCACATCATTTGAGCTACAAGGATGTTGGAAGAATTCAATATCTTTGGTAATATACTGGAGCTAATGAAAAGCTTTTATAATTTTTTTTAAAATGCTCATACATTGCTGGTTTTGCTAAAGGGTCATTTTGGGCAGATTGTGTTGTGATCAAATAGCGGCATGTCCACCTCTTTGGTCACAGGTAAGTAACCCACAGCCTACATGTGGTTCTCAACTGCTATCTACATGGGCCACTAATCCCCCCCAGGTGGGGGGCACACACTTTTCCACACTGCCCATCCATTAGCTGCTTCTTGGGGAAAGGATCCCTTGTTAGCCTTGAACCAAGGAGAGGTTCTTACTGGGATACAAGCAAATGCCCTCCTTTCCTTCCTGAAAAAGTCCTTCAGGCTTGTGAACGCATATAGCTAAGAAGACTATGCTAAGTCTTTCGACCGATGCTTGCGACTGCTTTCTAACTCTTCAAATTAGCCTGCGGAAATGCCACATGGAGGATTATGGCACTCAAGCATTCCAACGCACGAAGGCCGTGGAAAGTGCCACTTCTGTTTGAAGCTCGCCCCAGTGACTTGTTGAGGGGCAAGGGTGGTGGGAGCACAACAGCAGCATAATAGCATGCCAACATCTGCTATATATGTTTCATTTGCCTTCTGTGTTATTTAGCAGTGATGGAAACATCAACAACAACATTCTGTTCTGTGCTTTGCCTGTATGGGAGAATTCAGCGAGCTGAAACAAATTGTTCCAAATTGCTCGTGAGAATGGCGCAGCATCTTTGTGAGACACACCATCTGTGAGGCTTTCCCCAATTAAAAAACACACACACACCAAGCAAAACTGAAAGCGGACACATTTCTTGTGGAATGAAGCACAGCTGTAGGCTCTTGAAACCACAACCTGCAGCTTCCTATCATGCGTCCCTATTCATCCGAGGGATTTCCCTTGCCAACTATGTGTACTTCTTTTCACGTCTCAATTTCACCAGAAGCAAAAATTTGACGCAAGTCTGGATACCCCTGCTATGACCAATCATCTCTAGCAGACCTGTGGTGATGCGCATCAAACAAAAGCCAGTCTTCTCAGTATATATGGCAACTCACTTTGATAAAATGCCTGTTTGTCCCCATGCTAGGCTAAGTTTTCATGAGATTTAGTTCACATCAAGAATACAATCTCATAAAGCAGGGGACACTAATCTGGTAGAGCCTGGTCACACATCTGCAAGCTGCAGAAATTGTCATGGGTGTCATGCGCTTGTTAGAGATTCAGTCCCCGTGTCTACAGTCATGGGATTATTATCTACCACATGACGGTGTGTGTTTACATTCCACAGAGTGGGAAGTGACGGAAACAGGATGTTTGTGTTACTGTGTTCCGTGAAGTGGGATTATTGTCCTTTGTTCTTTCTCTTTGCTGTCTGTTGCTAGAGAGAGAGGGAGCCATGTTGCAGTGCTCCATGTGTGTTAATATGTAAATAAAGTAGATTAGCCAAAATGCTGAGTTGCTGAGGTCTGTTAATGCATGCTGCGACGACTCTGCGGATCCCTAAGTGTGCTGATGCTTCTTGGTATCAGTTGCTGTGATGTTCGGGCAGAAGAAAGCTTGTGAAGCTCGCGAATGATCAACCAGGAAGGAGAGAACATGCCAGTCGGGCATGTGTCTCTGCCAGGGTCCTACACGCGAGTAGGATGATCCTGCTAACAGCACTCACTGCAGCCATGCACATGCTGTGCTACAACAAAAGGGCTCATATCCAATGTAGTAACTCAGTAACCATTCCATCAGCGTAATGATTTAGGCTTTTGCTAGAGGACTCTTTCCCTCTCTCATCCCGTGATGCTTCACCTGAAATGGTTCTGGAGATGCCCCCAACCCCCTGTAGCAGATTTGGGGAGGGTATGGGGCATATGTAGGGGAGAAGAGGTGGGGGGGGAGGCCCATTGCACACGCAGAAATCCACCCAAACGTTCTTTCAAAACTAACTTCATTGGGAGTGGGATGGCGAATGGGACCCGGTGGGCACAGGGGAAAGCTTCTGCAGCACATGTGCACCCACAAACATCACATTGGCAACCCATGCCATAAAGAGATGGCAAAAAAAACCCCTTTCCTCTTTCACACATTTCTTTCTGCGCTATTTCACTGCTGTTTTTCTCTGCAGGTGCTGCTGATTTGGCACCATATTGCTTTTATATGAAAAGGTGGGAGTTGTTCTGTTCATAATATAATCGCATGTGTCGATGTCATGGACTCTTGTGGCCAATCAGCTGTGCTTTCCAGCCCATCGCTATGTCCCAAGATACAAAAAGTCTTATTTTTTAAAAACAACAACAACAGATATCCTCTGTTTTCTCAAGTTTCACCAACAAAGATGATGAATTTTTTTTGAGGCACAAAACAGTTCATGCAACATACATGCCCCCAATTTGAATCAGTATTACTTTTCACTTCTTGCCCAGGACTAGAAAAAACAGGAAGGTTATTAAGAAACTGGAAGATCACAGTCATGACTATTAGGCTTCATTCAGCTTGATGGGTCACCACAAGCAAGTTTGTACTGGCCTGACTGATAATAAATTTATCATGAATTTGATAAAATCATCCATGTTTCCCTGGGAGGTTTCCTATATTTATAAGTTGCTGCCAAACTTTGTCTGAGGGGGAAATTGACCCAAATTTAGAAGTTCATGCTCAGGTGAGACAATGGTAGGATTTTTGTGTGGGAAGGAAGGGTCTTTGATCATGGTAGCCAAGGTGATGTCATCCAGGTATTGTTTGACTAAAACTCCCATCATCCCTGAACATTGGCCATGCTTGCTGGGGTTGATGGGAGTTGGAGTCCACATGACCTGGATGCCAACATGTAGGCTACCCAGATTTTGATCATTTTCTGAGCAGAAGTTGCCTTAAGCTACATAAAATATATAGTGAATTTGGAAGGTTCTGTTCAGGCAGTACATCTGTAGGAGTTTTGGGAGAAGCAGGAAGTTTGGTAAGATTAGCAAAACATTTCTAATGGAGGTTGGGGAGAGTTTTACACACATCCCTAGCATCTCCCTCCCTCCCTCCCTCCCTCCCTCTCTCTCTTTACCAGTACCTGGTTGTTGATATATTTTCCCCTTTGGGATGCCTTCTTATATGTAATTCCCCATTCTCCTCCCTGTGTTTTATTGCAAAATGTGAAAGTTGAAAGAAGTGGGAGATTTTCAACTGAACTTTTCAGAAACGGTCTCTAATTGGCACCCTGGCTAGGAGCCCCAGCATGGGGACAAGCAACTGAATCATCATGTTGTGTGAATTGCCATCTTATTGCTTGTGTTGTCCTCATTTCTACCTCAGGATTAAAGCACATGGGCAGAATGGTGTGTGCAAGCCGTGAGCCGAATCTTCTCTTTCTCTCTGTTCAGTGTGTTCCAAACAGTACTGTCTCGGGGAACGGGAACATCCTTTGCTCAACCAATAAATTCCCTTAGCTAAGGATAAAGTGGAAGATCAAACAGCGTTTGCTCTCATAACACTACTGAACCTCACAGATCTGCCACCCTGATCTAAGGAATCATATGTTTTTAAGTACTGTACTGAACCCAGTGTTCAAAAATGCTCCGAGAAATGATATTAAGTCACATCTAAATGACCTGTTTACTAAGCATTCATTCAGATTTGTTTATGGACAGGTCATTATTATTATTTATTAGCTTGCTTTTTTTTTATTACCTGCTCTTCAACGTAATATCCCCGGGAGGGTTACGAACCCACAACCATAGTGGTTAAACAATCTTTATTCATGCAAATGTTATGCCACACTTTGCAGCGCATTTCCCCATCTCTTTTAGAATCATAGAATCCTTGTCAGTATCATTCTTGAACTGTGGTGCCCAGAATTGGACACAGTATTCCAGGTGAGGTCTGACCAGAGCGGAATACAGTGGTACTATTACTTCCCTTGATCTAGATGCTATACTCCTATTGATGCAGCCCAGAATTGCATTGGCTTTTTTAGCTGCTGAAAAAATGATGATATTTTCACATCGCAAAACATCAATGGGGGGTGTTTGTTTGTGCAAGAACTCCATAGCAACTTTAAGTGCAGAACTTTAAGTGGATTTGCCAGTATGTGATAGAATCACACCCGAAAACAGTGCCAGTCTGGAACCGCTATTAGCCTCATCAGAGCTTTTCTCCTCCCAAGCTGCAGAGATGTGTGGACCATTACCACCTGTCTCCTTTTGCTCAAGAAACTTTATAATTTCACCAGACTTTCTTGCCGTGACTTCCATCCCTGCTCTCCCCCCCCCACCACCACCCCAGTGCTGCATCTGAGGTGTTTCGGGGAGGAGAAAATGGGTTGCTGGACAACTGAGAGGCAAGTTCTCTTATTGCAGAGTGAAAGAAGTTGGCCGCACCACTGCTCAGCATAAGCCCCTTTCCCCCGCAGAGGTGGCAAACTTCCTGTTTGCAAGGCTGGTCTTGCTTCTCCCAATGTCAAAAAATAGCCAGCATTTTAATTTTCTCCCAGGCCTAGTTTTAGCTTTATAAAGTTTAGCTTTGCTTTACTCTTAGCGATGGCTTTCCATAACTGCAAACCATTCTTCACTTGACTCTCTGCCTCTGCTTCTTTCTCATTTCAAAATGGCGGCTCCTAGCTCTTCAGCGGTCCCCGTTAATGGACTGAGGGAGCAGGTCAGTTTAGCCCAAGGAGAGACTGCTACTCTCTGACAGCTAGAGGGTAGTCATCCCACATCTTGGAAAAAATCAGCTAGATGGCAGTGCCTCTCTGGCAGTCTGAATGAGGAAGGATGGAATAATAAGGAAAAGGAACCCTTCCTGTAGTATTTCAGATGCAAAGGTTCTCGTGAAAGAGGTTGCCAAAGGGTGGACACAGGGGCCAGTGACTCTCTCCTTCTGGTGGACAGAACTCGATCCAGTCAGTCTTCAAGAAGGCAACTTCAGCCTGAGGTCACAATAGGCAACAGTTCTCCTTCATCTGGGCAGCATCATCATGAGGTCACAATTGCCAGCCTGCTCCTTGAAGTAGGCAACATCAGCATGAGGTAATAATGGCCAATTCTCTCATCTTCTGGCAGGTGGCAGGAGATTGCAAGTCTCTCACCTTCAGGCTGGCAACATCAGGATGTGGCAAGGCCCATGTTCGATCTTTGGGCCAGGCCACAGGAGCACAAAGTTATGGTGGCCAGTCTCTCTCCTTTAGGTAGGCATAGAAAAAGATAGGAAACTTTGGACATGCAAATCAACCCTTAATTTTTGGTTTCTTTAAAGCAGGTGGTGCTAATGTAACAAGTTTCTGTTCAGTTTCTTTTAGCACATCTTTGAAGCCTGTATGGGAATTGGGATGGGGACATTCTTGAACAGGAAAAAGAAAGAAAAGAAGATCCCCGATCATGCAGGTTTGAAAAGTAGTAGTAGTTTCTCCTCCTCCTATCTCATCCGGAGTTTTGAACTGTGGCTGAAATTCTGGGGAATGGAGCAATGGAGAACGTCTGAAACAACAATGGGATATTAGCTCCGCCCAAGGCATGATGGATAATTGTCACACACAGGAGTTATAAGGATATAGATTGCATGCTTCACCTATAGCCTTAGAAATAATTTAATGTGTCAAGATGAACGGATGTTGTTAATATTGCAGTTGTTGCATATGAGAATGTAATTGAGATGAATAAAATTTTGGAACGCAGAAACTAAGTGCGCAAATCATAAAACCATCAATTCTAGCACGCGGGAGGCCACCTAAATTTTATAATTTGGCATTTGAATGATTGGGATTAGTAATTGTATTATAATTTGGCATTGTTATAATGAGGCTACCATTGGATTATTGTAATTGGAAACTACAGTATTTTCCTGCGCATAAGACTACTTTTTAACCCAGGAAAATCTTCTCAAAAGTCGGGGGTCGTCTTATACGCCGGGTCGTATTTCTTATACGGTGAGTATATCCCAAACTCTATATTTTAACTGGAAAAGTTGGGGGTCGTCTTATACGCCCAGTCGTCTTATATGCCGGAAAATATGGTAATAAAAATTATTGTTAAAAAAGAAAAGAAATTCTGGGGAATCTGGGAATCCCAATAACCTATCCATTCAAATCCATTTCAAATCCATTAACAAGCTTACTTTCTTCTACGATGCATCTCAAAAAACTTGATGTGTCAAGGCTACTCCCATTACTGCTGCCCTGCCCCTTTTATTATATTGAAAAGACACATTAGATCAGAAAATCTGTTTGTTTCCTTTCCAGAGCACAATTCTTCCTGCCTTCAGTGCTGATACCCTTTTAAGTGGATGATTTTAAATGCCTCATACGATTGAAGCTTTCCATTTTCCTTTATGGAAAATCATTGCTATAATGATCACAGGGCTGGTTTGTATTATTATCCCAAATATTTCCAAGTTGTTGCCCTGCTCTTTCCCAATATAATTTGGCCGTCTGTCTTTTTTCCAGTTGCTTTCATTTCCAGGAGTGTTTCCTACGAAATGCCCTGCTGTGATGCAGGGCCAAATTACCTCTTTGTGGGTTCCTCTCCTGCTTCTTCATTGCAATCATTTCTCTTTTGCAGAGCAGTTATGTAGCCTGGTCCTCCTGTGCATATTTGCTCGGATGTTAAGGGAAACTGAGCTCAGTTGAACTAACTCACATGAAAGTGTGCATATGATTGGAGCCAGAGGCATCCCAAGATCAGTGCATTCACATTTATCTATAAATGTAGCCTTGCTGCCTTCCTCTACAGCATGTGGCTTGACTCACTTCCTTGAGTAATTATTATTATTATTATTATTATTATTATTATTATTATTATTATTATTTATACCCCACCCATCTGGCTGGGTTTCCCCCATATGGAGCTTTTTTTTTTTGTCTGTTACTTTACTTGCCCATGAAAGTTCATGACAAAACAAACCTGTTATCCTTTGTGATATAATTCAGCCTGATATCCAACTAAGCCAAACTCAGAAGTGATCCACTGAAGTCAATAGAGCATTTGCAATCAGCTTTACCTCAGTTAAATCAACTATGAGAGATTTCCCGGGTGGGTGGGTGGGTGGAATCATTTGTGTGTAGAAGTCACCAATCCACTCCCCACCAATAAATTCACACATGAGACTTAATTTTTGTTTGGGTTTTTGGCATAGTTTTGGCCACAACTTTATTGAAATACAAAACACGTGTGTGGTTGCGTAGGCATTGGTTCACGCTGTCCGATGGGACAGAGCTGACCACTTGTCAGCGGGGGAAAACCAGTCTGGGGAGAGTTGAATGGAGGCTGGGCTGCAGAGACCTCCCCCTTCCCCAGAGGTCCTAGGGGCTCATGCACGGCCCTGCAACCCTACCGGGTTCGGACAAGCATATTGAGCCGCTGGATTCCTTTAACGGAATTCCCATGCACCATGATCACTTTTGGAGGGCTACCGCCCACCCATTAACCAACACAAGCAATGCCTAACCGCCAACCTTACAAGTTGTGACTAGTTGCTACGTAGTAGGCGAAAACCAAATGGCACATCCAATCAGCCAAATGGAAAAAATTCCTACTAGGCCCCTGCCTCAACAGCAGACGACCCCATGACAGGCAACAGCAAGGTCAACACAAGGCCTATACCAGGGAGGGGGGCGGGTGATCCGAAGCTCGCAGCAAAGAGGAAGGTCGCAGCACGTGCAGACCAATTTAAAGGACGCTGGGTTGTCCATCACAAATAGATACATGTGTTTTTCCCCAGCAACACAGTGGGTCAATACTAGCTGTGGCCAGCAAGCCAAACCCCCAGCTACAAGGGGAGGTGGCTTTCCTGCCCCCACCACAACACAAGCTCTCTGTGAATGGAGAACTCGCTTTACTTCCCAGCTGGACAACAGCTGTAGCAAATTAAAACCACAGCTTGCTTAAATGGTGGGTATCTCGGCCATTTTGCTTTCTTCCTAATAGCTAGTCACTTTGCGCAGAATTTCATCAGAGACTGCCCTGTTGGACTGTTGTGACAAGCTCCTAATAGCTGCTTCAGCTGTCTTGATCATAGCAAAGAGCCTGCGATTAAAAACAAGAGGCGTTTGTTAGCAAAATGGGTCACACACAAAGCACTGGAGCATGCTTCTGGCAGAATATGAGGAACTGAGATGGGAGGAAGATCGATACAGCTCTCAACAAGCTAATTATGCTTCATCTTTGCTCTAAAAGAAAAAAGAAAGAAAAGAAAACCCATTGGCCCTGCTTCCGAGATTGGCAGGGTTAAGGGCCGGAAGATGTCAGTGTCGCACTGAACATGGAGAAAGGGCAGGTGGCGCTACAGTCATCCCCTGAGCTACTGGGTCAGGAACACAGCATTAGCTCTGAATTCGATGCAATACACTGACTTAAAAAATAGCGACAATACTATCCATGTGATTTTTCAAAAGCCCTGGCCATGGAATATTTGAGAGCACAAGGGAACAAAAGTTCAGCCAGGCTGTACACTCTGAATAACCAGGGGAGGGGTTGTAGGATCAAAAGCGGCAGGAACTCTGCTTGGAAAGCTGCCAGCAGACAGCGGAGAATATATATTCCTGGGCTAGGTGACCAGCAGTCTGTTTCA
The DNA here is from genome assembly GCA_034641385.1 of Darevskia mixta. NCBI lineage: Eukaryota > Metazoa > Chordata > Lepidosauria > Squamata > Lacertidae > Darevskia > Darevskia mixta. Next base: position 268,624 of record JAWWNH010000027.1, read on the forward strand.
GAGCCATTTCACGTATCACACAGAACGAGGTGGTGGGTTATCATCCATCATACACAGGTGAGCAGGTTTTGCTATGTTCCCCCTGATTTGAAAAGCTCCCTGCATGTAGTAAACTCACACAACTGGAAGAAGGCTAGAGGTGCCTACAGAGTTGCTGTTTTATGAGTGGGTTTCAAACACATTCCAGAAATTTTGTTTTCATGATGATGTGTAAAGTGCTCTGCCACTCTTGGGTCCACCAGATGTTGCTGAACTACGACTCCTGTCATCCCTGGCCCTTGAGCATGCTTGCCAGGGCTGATGGGAGTTGTAGTTCATCAAAATCTGGAGCGCCAAAGGTTCCTCACACTTGCCCTAGCACAGTAAATTCACTTGGAATAAAAAGGGTTTTGTGATTATGAATGTGACGGGGAAATGCATTGAAAAGTATGGGATAAAGCAATGTTTCCCAAACTTGGGTCTGCAGCTGGTTTTGGACTACAACTCCCATCATCCCTGACCACTGGTCCTGCTAGCTAGGGATGATGGGAGTTGTGGTCCAAAAGCAGCTGGAGACCCAAGTTTGGGAAACACCAGGATAAATGAATGAATAATGGGGATGTGTAAACACCCTGCAAGTGAATCAGGGCAAATGTTCATTGTCATATAACCGTCCTGAAAACAAATCTGAATGAATGTTCAATGAAGAGCTAATCTAAGCACCACGTTAGCTTTCTGAAAGCAAATTTCGATGGATGCCTGTGCTAACCCGTTCTCACTGTCATTCTACTTTTACTACATGTGGGAGAAGTGTGGGCATCTGCCAATTGTAACTCCTCCACTGCATTCTGAGCCAGTACATCCCAGAAGTATTGCACCCTGGTTTACTACCTGATTCTGCATGGTGACTCTCATAATAAGGCAGCCCCCTGTATCTTAGCAGACAATGGGCTGCCTGTCAGACACGTGCCACAGATGGCTATCACGTCCTTGCGCTTCCTGTTGATGTGCCACCCAAGAACACATCACATACAGAGAGGGTTCACAAATGAGAAATGGATTTGGAAAACAAAGGGAGAGGGAGAAAACAATAAAGGAAGCTTACTGAGCAAAATGCAATTTCCTGCCATCACCCACGTCAGAGTCTGCCTGCTCGTGAAATGAGTCAGCTGCTTTAAAATAAGAACAATACAAGAGCACATTGAAAGGCCAATAATTAATATCGCTAACTACACGCTAGGATGCATGAAAAATTCATTGGAGGAGCAAAACTGAGCTCCAGTGCCAATTTCCCTATGAATTACTCAAAACCATTAGGGGTCTAGGCTAGCTGGCGGGGCCCACTAGGGGCCTGCCAAACCTACACTGTCATGCCAAAAAAATTATTCTAACAAGACTCCCACCCTGGGTCTCAGACAAGCTCTGCACGGGGCTGGTCACCCTCATCTCCAGTGCCTCCTTTCATCTGCCAGATATTGAAGGTTTTCAAGATTTTCCCCACACTGCTACTCTTTGCTTCATCCCTAGGTTCCAAGAGTCAGCAAATCTAGTGAGAATCAAACTGAAACCTATTCAACTCCCCCCAAACAACAACAACAACAACAACAACAACAACAACAACACTGGGCTCATCCACACTTTTGCTTCACCTGTATTTTGATCGTATTGTGCACCGATTGATTCCTCCAGGTCTGAGAGCTTTCCTTGTGGTTCCATTGCTGTGCCTTGCAAAAAAATCCTATGATTTGAAGCTCAGTAAAGCAAAATCTCTCTCCAGCTTTTCCACGCACCTGATAAAATCTGATTCAGCAGTAAGATCAAGTTTTTACAAGCCCAGCCACAGAACGAGAAAAGCTCTCTCAGACCCAAGGGAATTAATCAGTGCTCAAGACGGTCAAAATGCAGGTCAAGCAAAAGTGTGGATAAGCCCCTAACATCTGTTCCATCTTTCTTTTAGAAACTGCTTCCACCTATAGAGAGGCAGAAAGGGTTTAGCATTTATTTTCAAATCCATGCATACATGCCTTAAACTTGACTTGAGATGAAGCATTTCTCCAAATCAATGCATTCCCTTCATTACACAGCACACTTAAAATGCAAGTGCGAGTTCTTTTTTCTAATGCGGTCCTTTTTTAGATGTTGGACCAAGCTGAAAAGTCAGATGGAAACTCACCCACATACCAATCCGCAAGGGCATGAAATGCAGCTGTGAAGAGGCAGAGGCAGCCGGTGTCTGCTGCCACGTCGCTTTGCAACTGGCTCGGCCAGAAGTAAACACAGCTGGGACATGTTTTTGGTGGCTGGCCATTTGGTGCATTTTGGGTTCCCCCACACCTGCATAACTACCAGGTGCAGTTGATGGGGAAGGAACAGAAGCCAACAGAAGCATTGGAACTTGGCAGCCACTCCCACAACAAGGAACAAAATGGGGAGAGGTTCAGCAAAGCAAAGGGAAACCTTGCCTGTCCGTCATCTGGGACTTCATCTAGGAACATAGAACAAGCTGTCTTATCCTGAGCAGGAACATGGGTCCTTCTAATTCAGCATTGCCTACAGTAACTGGTAGCACCTCTCCAGAATTCTGGACAGCCGTCTCTCCTATCTCTACCTGGAGATACCAAGGAATGAACCTGAGATGTTCTGTATGCACGGTATATACTGTATTCTACCACTGAACCGCTGACCTTTCAGTTACCCAGTGGTGACTCAAAAAAGGTGGGAGGAACTTATTGGAGGAGTCCTGGTTAAAAGGGAGACACAACCTTGATGTCAGAAAGTGAGGAGGAATTAAAGAACCTTTTAATGAGCGTGAAAGAGGAGAGCACAAAGTATGGTCTGAAGCTCAACATCAAAAAAACTAAGATCATGGCCACTGGTCCCATCACCTCCTGGCAAATAGAAGGGGAAGAAACAGAGGCAGTGAGAGATTTTACTTTCTTAGGCTCCATTATCACTGCAGATGGTGACAGCAGTCATGAAATTAAAAGACGCCTGCTTCTTGGGAGAAAAGCAATGACAAACCTTGCCGACAAAGGTCGGTATAGTTAAAGCTATGGTTTTCCAGTAGTGATATATGGAAGTGAGAGCTGGACCATAAAGAAGGCTGATCGCTGAAGAATTGATGCTTTTGAATTGTGGTGCTGGAGGATACTCTTGAGAGTCCCATGGACTGAAAGAAGATCAAACCTATCCATTCTGAAGGAAATCAGCCCTGAGTGCTCGCTGGAAGGACAGATCCTGAAGCTGAGTCTCCAGTACTTTGGCCACCTCATGAGAAGAGAAGACTCCCTAGAAAAGACCCTGATGTTGGCAAAGATTGGGGGCACAAGGAGAAGGGGACGACAGGGGACGAGATGGTTGGACAGTGTTCTCAAAGCTACCAACATGAGTCTGACCAAACTGTGGGAGGCAGTGGAAGACAGGAGTGTCTGGCATGCTCTGGTCCATGGGGTCATGAAGAGTCGGACACAACTAAATGACTAAACAACAACAAATTTTCAGAAGGAGAAGTGTGAGGAAATCACAATCCAATGGATGGACATCTATGATGAGCAAAGCTGCCAAGCCTATTCCAGAGTGTGTCACCCTTCTGAAGATGTAGGTGTTGGTCTATGGAGTTCCAATTCTGTTAGAAACACCCTATTTACCTGCGTGGCTATCTAACAGCATCCTTTGATTTGTTCTTCCTTCATGGCTGTGATGGCGACAATAGCTTGGCGGATTTTGACACCTGATGTGGCAAATCATAACTCCGCAACCGAAATTAAAGGCTATTTTGAAACAGCAGCAATATGATGATGCAGGACAATTCTAAATAATAATAATGCTAGAAAATTAGACAGCTTTAGCCTTAAAGAACAGGAATTGTCTTCAGCTTCATTGTTAACAAGATGTCAAAGGAATGCAAATCATGATGTGAAATGCACAGAATGGAAACGTTCCTATTTTATCCTCTGTCTCAGAAAGTTGCCCTAAAGGGAAATGAAATAAATCAGTTAATCTCAAGCAATGGTCTATGGACCAGTGGATGGTTTGCAGTGCATTTCCAGGTGGCCTATAAAACCATGTGTAACAGAAAATTTCCATGTGTGGAAAATCTTGCCTCCTCCATCCAACAGAGTCGCTCCCAATTTTATCAGTGCCAACTCTAGACTGCAGTACACAACAGTACAGCTTTTCAAACAGCCACCTACTTGGATTTCATAGTACAAGGCAATTTGCAAGAGAACAAGGAACCCACATTTTTTTGACAATATAAGAAAGCTTTGGAAAGCACAACCTTGTTTTCCCTTAACGAAGGTGGGAGGGGGCATAAATGTATAACCTAAGGATATTTCTTTTCTGGGGATATATACGCAACTACAGTAAAATAAGCGCCCACTACCTTGTCATTATGATTGAAGTATAAAATCCCCACAAGAAAAAGCACAGACACACTAATGCACCCATGAGGAAACATCCAAATTACATAAAGCTAACCTTTCCAGAGCATTTACTTGACAGTGAGATGAATGGGATTCTGTATCTCTTCCTTCTTTATTAATACACTTTGGTTCATTTCAGCCCATCCAACCATATTTTAGCAAGAATGGAGGTAATTACTCCATTGCTCTTCTAATTACCATCACATCTCGTTATTATTCAAGGGCATGGGATCACTAAGGGCTTCGGATTTGGCAACAGCTATTAAAAACCCATTCTTACTCATTTGAGGCCTGCAGTGAAAGATAACTGGCGGGAGGCACAGACGTCTACTGCCAAGTGCGTGGAGTTCCTGTAGCACCTATTGCCATCCACTGAGTCTTCCTCGGGCAATTTCTTTCTTCCTATGTACAATTTTGTAATTAGAAAAAGGTGTCGCTCTGCAGTTTGCATGTCTGCCAGCAGATGGGACTGCAGCATGCCTTCTTTTCCTTCTCTTCTTTGGCGATCACTCAAAGCTGAGTAAGATTGTCTTCCATAAACACGGTTTTAACAATGAGTCTGTAGGTGACTGTGGAGGCCAATTCTGGATCCACACATCCTTCCACAGTGGGGACATTGGTTTCTGGGTGGGAGTTGATCACGGTGTGGATTTGCCAAGCGTGCCTTCCTCTTAGCACGTTTCTTCCTTGTGTCCTGAGTCTGAGTGTCTTCAAAGCCCATGACACCTTTGGTAAAGGCTGTCCTCCAATTGGAGTGCTCACAGGCAAGTGTTTCCCAATTGTTAGTGTTTATACTACATTTTTTAAGATTTGCCTTGAGACAATCTTTAAACCTCTTTTGTTGACCACCAGCATTACGCTTTCCATTTTTAAGTTCAGAATAGAGTACAGTGGTACCTCAGGTTAAGTACACTTGAGGTTAAGTACGCTTCAGGTTAAGAACTCCACTAAGAACAGAAATCGTGCTCTGGTGGCGCAGCGGCAGCAGGAGGTCCCATTAGCTAAAGTGGTGCTTCGGGTTAAGTATGCTTCAGGTTAATAACAGACCTCTGGAACGAATTAAGTACTTAATGTTTAATATATTACTGTATATATTGTATATACTGTATATATTACTTAAGTACTCCGGAACGAATTAAGTACTTAATGTTTAATATATTACTGTATTTTAATGTTCTGTTGAAAGCCGCCCAGAGTGGCTGGGGAAACCCAGCCAGATGGGCGGGGTATAAATAATAAATTATTATTATTATTATATTATTATAACCCAAGGTACCACTGTAATTGCTTTGTAAGACAATAATCAGGCATCCACACAACATGTCCAGTCCAACGAAGTTGATGTTGATGAATCATTGCTTCAACACTGGTGATCTTTGCTTCTTCCAGTACACTGGCATTAGTTCGCCTGTCTTCCCAAGTGATGTGTAAAAAATTTCGGAGACACCATTGATGAAATCTTTCGAGGAGTTGGAGATGGTGTTTATAAGTGGTCCATGTTTCACAAGCATACAGTAAGGTTGGTAGTACAATAGCTTTGTAAACAAACATTTTGGTTTCCCCGTGAATGTCCCGGTCCTCAAACACTCTGCACTTCAATCAGAAGAAAGCTGCACTCGCAGAACTCAGGCGATAACACAAGTGAAGCAGGACAGCCCACAGCACAAGTGAGCAGACTGATGGAGCAAGCAGACTGCTGGTGGACCCCAAGAGTCTTTCAACGTTAACGTGTCATCGGTGCTGTCACCTGCCTGCTTGCCTGCTTTCATGCACATATAACAGGGAGAGGGAAGCCTGGGGTGAGCAAGCAATTGGCAGAGCAAGTGAGCAGCCAGCCAGCGAGGGAGGCTGAAGGAGTTGTGAGGGGATGAAGGGGTTTGAAAGATGACCACAGAGAGAGAAAACCTGAATGGCTACTGAGAAAGCACAAGAAGGCTGGAGGGACCACGTGAGCCTGGAAAAGGAGAGGATTGGTCCTTGTAGGGTTGTTGTTGATGTTTTGGTTTTTTTTGGGGGGGGGCAGACTTATTTGGATGAGTTTTGGCTGGCTCTTGAGGAAAACTGATTGTGTGAGACAGACCCACTTTCCTGTAAGGAGGGCGGAAGAGAGTTTGTCTGGGGTTTGAGGCCTGGAACAGACCACCTCTCTGGGGACCAGATAAAAGAATGGTAGATAGGGCCAAGGACAGAGTGGGAGCAGAGAGCAACACATCCTTTCATACAGAGAGGCATACAAGTGATTCTGCAAAGTTCTTGAAGTAACTGAATGCAGGCAGCCCTCCCGTTTATGTGCATTCAATATGTGCACGACCGTATGTACATGTATCACACTGAACCCAGAAGTGACCCAGAAACATCATAAAGTCACTGAAATGCCACTAAAAGGGTGGGGTGGGGGCAGAGTGAGGCGTTTGCTGGTTTTTCCACTATCTTTCAATTATATGTTTTTTTTACCGATGTGCGGTGCCTTGGAACGCAACCCTCATGTAAAAGGGGGGCTGCATATAGTTCTTGAGCTACCTGAATGGAGGATTGAGCAGGTTTCCTTAAAAACAACAACCCCCAAAACACCAGGGTGTATTCTCAAAAGCATTCATGTGTACATGCATGAAGGATCTCCAACTTTCCATTTCCCATTTAAGCTCTGTGTGCTGCTCCCATGCTTACCCTGTTCTTCCTGGAGTGGCTTTTGAGGGAAGTTTGAGTACTGTAGTTGGAATGGGCAGGAGCCTCTGAGGTGTTCTTGAGTCCAGGTGAAAACTCTACTTGTGGCACCTGACCGGAGTTTGATGTAAAATGATTATTTTATAGCTTGGCAAAAGAAAGCAGCTCTTTACTGTGAAGCGTTCCCTCACCTTACCCCACCCCTGTAGAGTAGTGCCCTCAGGTTGCTTCACAAACTGAAACTGGAAGTTCCTTTTAAAAAAATATTCATTTACCAAACTTGTGGAGTCTTGTAATTTGGATGTGGAATTACCAATCAGGTATAATGAAAGAGAAACATAAACCAGCTCTTGTTTTCTGATCAAATGGTGCCTTATATATAAAAAGATACATAACCCAGGCTATCGAAAGAAAATGAAACACAGCAGGAAGAGATTTAGAAAATCCCCAAATTATCAATTTCAGTCTGTGGCATGTGTGTCCATCTTTATTCAAATAAATCTGGGTGTGATTTATGGATATTGCTAACAAGCTGTGCCAGATGTTAATAATTGCTTTATAATAATACTACTACATACTATAGTAAAAGTTTACTATGCTGTCAGTGCCTAATTTCCAATAGGGAAAAGATGTGTATTTTTAATACCAGCCAATCCATTTTTAGCAGATCCCTCTCCATTCTTCATACTTATCCAGACATGAAGCCATGTTTGCATAGAGAACTATTTGGCCCAAATGCCAAATGTTAGATGTATTTATTTTGTATTTATATTTTCCTAACAATGTATTTGTATTTTGCTGAAAGTCCTTTTCAGGATGAGAATTCCCAGGAAGAGGAGGAGGAAGAAGAGGGGAATATATTACTCTTTCATACAGTGCTGTTTTTTTAAAGCTACACATATACCTCTCAGACTGCGTCAAAAGTATCTAGGCCTGATAGCTCCAAGGTTAAGCCCACAAACCCTCTTCTCAGAGCTTTGTAACAGGAGAGGGGAGAGCTACATATATTGCCTCAGAACGTAAGGTGATGAAAGATGAGAAGAAACATGCCCGGTCTTTCAAAAAGCCAGGTTGTGACATGGCATCCATGTCCCACAGGTGTTCAAAGTTTGTCTGTTGATCAAAAACAAAACCCCACAAGCCACTAAGACAAGATTCTGAATCCCTAGAAAAAGCCAGGAGCGGCATTTATGTCTAGAAAAAGCCAGGAGCGGCATTTATGTCTAAAAATCAGACAAAAAAAGAAGTAACAGTTTTGTAGCATCAGAACAGGGCCTAAGTGTCACGGCTAAAAATTGGCCGCTGTTTCTTTAATGCCAAAAGAAGAAAGTCAGCATGAGTCAGCAGCCTACGATGACTCATGCTATTGCCCACCTAATTGTGCCTGTGTATATAAAGTGGTTAAATGTTAGTATGGGTGTTGGTGGGTTGGTGAGAGCTGGTAGTGTTGGTGTGTGTAATAGCTGTTAGTCGTGTTTGCAGACAAAGACTCTTTTAAGAATAAAAGCAGTACTCTGCAAGGATACTCTGCTCAAAGACTCCTTTGTGCCAGTGAGGGTTCGAGGAACAGGCAAAGGAGTAAAAAAGGAGATCAGAACCTTTATTAAAACAACACTGATACTAAGTTCAATCATAGAGCTCAAGAGTGTGCAGTGGTACCATTAAGGTAGGACTTTGGGGCAAGAAGTCCAGGGCCTCACTAAGAAGAATGAGAAGAAAGATCCCCAAAAGCAGTAGAATTGGCTTACCAAATCTGGGAGCAAGTGAAGTAATGCACATTGCCATCTAAAGAGGGAGGGGGCACACAAGACCTTTAAGTCCAGATTCAAAAAGTATCTATGTGTGCCAGTACCTCTGAGAAAAGTCAGTTGCTCTTTTTCTCACAGGTAACAACGAAGGTGGCATCTTCCAAGAGTCCAGGACTGTCAACCATGGTGACAAGAAGCAGCCAGTTCTGCAGCAGATGGGGCACCACTGAAAAATGTTTCCATATCCGCCTGCAGGTTCTCCCTTTACTCTCTACAACATGGGTAGGCAACCTAAGCCCCAGGGGTCGAATCCGGCCCAATTGCCTTCTAAATCTGGCCCACGGATGGTCCGGGAATCAGCATGTTTTTACATAAGTAGAATGTGTCCTTTTATTTAAAATGCATCTCTGGGTCATTTGTGGAGCATAGGAATTCGTTCACCCCCCCCCTCCAAAATATAGTCCGGGACAGTGGACCAGCCCCCTGCTGAAAATGTTTGCTGACCCCTGCTCTACAATGTTGCCATTATTAAACCATGTTTAAAATGGACAGTCAAATATGGTGGTGTTGAAAGAGTGGTCTGTCTGGGGTTTTGTGCTTCTTTCAAGGTGAGTTTCTAGAAAAGGGGGCAAAGCCACTTCCCAACCCCAGCCATTATTTTAATTTTACACTTCTGTATAGATAATGTTCTGTGCTTTGCTACATTCCCAGGCCCACCAAAAGCCTGCTGCTCTCTATCACTGGGTGGGCCAAATATCAATGGGACTCACCTCCGGATTTTCACAATTAGCTGGCTTTGCATTTTTTGAGCAGGTGGGCCTTTCCCCTCTGACCATACCGGTATATGTAAAAAAAATATACGGGCTCACAAAGGACTTACCAGCCCTCCTCTCCCTTCACCTCCTGCTTTGTCTTCATGCACCCATCTGTTACATAGTAATTTAAGCTTTTGATCTGGCAAGCTACTCACCTGGAAGGAACCGTTATTCCACTCTGGCGAACAGGTGAATGGTTTGCTATCAGAATGGATGAACATTCATGTTGCCTTTTTTCAAATCCTTGTGAAAACTGCATCAAGGAAGACACTGAAGGCCTTCTTTGGTCCCAAACATCAGTGACAACAGACTTCCTAATGTGTCCAAGTCCTTGTTAAGGAAGTTGCAGTTTACTAGGAAGAGGTGTGTGTGTGTGTGTGTGTGTGTGTGTGTGTGTGTGTGTGTGTGTACACTGAAGTATTGTCTTACTGATAAAGCCTCAGGCAGCAAATTGCTTGAGCAGTGCTGATGTCACAGAGGCTGAGCAACAGTGACATCACAGACTGAGCTGTGTGGGGAGCAGTGATGGCATCACAGGCAGGGAGCAGCAAGGGAAGCTTTGTGACAGGGAGTCCACACAGTCAGCATTGCTGAAAGAAAGGCACAGAAAAAGGTAAAAAGGTAAAGGCCCCTTGGATGGTTAAGTCCTGTCAAAGGCAACTATGGGGTGCAGTACTCATCTCGCTTCAGGTCGAGGGAGCCGGCGTTTGTCCACAGACAGCTTTCCGGGTCATGTGGCCAGCATGACTAAACCATTTCTGGCGCAACGGAATACCATGATGAGTGCCAGAGTGCATGGAAATGCCATTTACCTTCCTGCCACAACGGTACCTATTTATCTACTTGTGCTGGCATGCATTCGAACTGCTAGGTTGGCAGAAACTGGGACCGAGCAATGAGAGCTCACCCCGTCATGGGGATTCGAACCACCAGCCTTCTGATTGGCAAGCCCAAGAGGCTCAGTGGTTTAGACCACAGGGCCACCCATATCCCTCACACAGAACAGGCAGTGGACAGGGGGAAAGAGACCTGAGAAATGGGACCTGAGAGGAGGGATGAGAAGGCCTGAAGCAAAAGGGCCGTGTAGAAACATTTTGCTGAATAAAAACATTGCTCCATCCAGCTCAGTATTGTCTACAATGAATGGCAGTGATATCTTGGCTCTCCCAAGATATCAGATAAAGTTCTCACCCAGCTGGAGACACCAGGGATTGAACCTGATACCTTCTGCATGCAAAGCAGATGTCCTCCCACTGAGCTATGGCTGTTCCCCTTTAGAGATGGGGCAAATCAAGGAGGAATGGGGAAAGAAAACAGGATTCTAGGGAAGAGGACAGGAGGCATGGAGCAGAAGAATGAAGGAAAGGGAAGGCCTGAAGGAGAAATGCGTGTCTAAATGTGCGTGACTGTGATAAGCTGAAATCGCAGCCTCAGGCTTCTAGTCCATATGAAAGAAAATTGGCATAACACATGACACCAGCACTGAAGAAACCTGAAAGAAACAAGAGGGAGCCTGCTGATATTCAAAAGCAACATTTTCTCAAAGCAAATATACGCTTAACAAGAACAAAATGGTTTACCACATCTGGTCAGCAGTCTTGAATCATCCGGGCTTCTGCTTCAGTGCTGCGTCAAAGCTGATTTCAGGGCTGGGGTGAAAAAGCTTGAAGCTTTAAAGCCCAACTGAGCATCAGCACAGCAGGAAAGCAGAAATCCTAATGCTTGCGACGGCCAGCTGCATGAGTTACATAAACATCTTCTGCTACCCGTTTGCCAATGAAACTACATGGAACTGATTTCCCAAGTGCATATAGAGAGTTCTGTTTGGGCAGCTGGCCCACGCATCAAATTGAGCATTGGAACCATAACGCATTATTTAAAATAGGCAGAAAGAAGGGGCACTTACATCCAAACACTGCAGTGTGGGTTTGTGGGATGCATAGCACTGGTGCAGTCAATCACAACATTCCTAGAATGTACACAAGGGGTCTCAGTCCTCCAGCTAGAGTTTCCTGTACCTGGACTGAGACCACTTCCTCTGTGTGACCAGAGGTGGGAGTGGCCTTACCTGCAGTTACTCAAAGTCACAGGTGAGCAGCCATTCCACCCTCTTCCTCATTGGGACTTCGAGCAAGCAACATCTCAGAGAAGATGCACTCTTGGCTTCCAGCCAAGAGGGCCCAGATGGAGCCTCCTCCCTTAAGGAGAGTCTCCACGTACACATGTACATACATTTAATCTAAGTTAGCCTGCCTTTCTGAGACTTGTAGAACCTTGGAAATGTCTGTGAGTAAACCTTTTTACTTTTAAAGAGCTATGTGTCGTGCATTTACTTTTAAGGGGGAACCAGGGGAAATATGCCAGGAATCTGCCTTGTTATAGAAGTTCAAACAAACTTGATCGCCACGTTTTGCTGTGTTTAATTGGGGGTGAGAATCTCTGCTAGTTTGGAGCTTGTTAACACAAGCTGGGATAGGAAATATTAAACAATATTCCCTCGTCCATATTCCCACTCATCTCCCACAGGGTTGTGCCTGTGCTCACGACTGGATAGCTGGAACCTTGCCCTCTCCCAGGATATTCCATCTCCTCCCTGCTGGTTTTGCTATTCTCCTCCTCCAAAGATCAGTTGATATACTGTTGGGAATGAGTAAGTTCAGTCCTCATTGGGCTGCTTTTAGAGGGTTTATTCCTCCCTGACAGTTTCTTTCCTCACTTTTATTTTTGTAATTCTGCAAACCTGAGGCCTCCTTCTTGAGCCTGGATGTTCCCCACACAACTGAAGAACTGAGATCGCTACTAGAAGAGATGCAAAAATTTGGCCAGGAGAGATGGTGGTAGCACTGGTGGGATGGTGGCAGCACTCAAACATCTCAGAGAAAGCCAGCACATGGCTCCCTAGCATATCCTCCAGCTCGGCCAGTGTTTTAGAGCACATTATTCCTAACAGACACATCTTTCTATGCAATTTCCCTAAACAGACCCATTTTTACAATCACATTTCTCTAACAGAATGCATCTCTTGTGCTGCTTTTCACCAACACATGCATTCTAGGCACAATTCTAGGCACCTCAGTGTGGTGTAGTGGTTAAGAGCGGTAGACTCGTAATCTGGGGAACCGGGTTCACGTCTCCGCTCCTCCACATGCAGCTGCTGGGGGACCTTGGGCTAGTCACACTTCCTTCACTGCGAGAAGTGAAGTTACAGGGAACCAGGCAGAGGGCCTTCTCAGTAGTTGCTTTCACCCTGTGGAACATCCTCCCATCAGATGTCAAGGAAATAAACAACTACCTGATGTTTAGAAGACATCTGAAGGCAGCCCTGCTTAGGGAAGTTTTTAATGACTAATGTTTTAATATATTTTTAATATTTTGTGGGAAGCTGCCCAGAGATGGGCGGGGTACAGATAATAAATAACTATTATTATTATTATTATTATTATTATTATTATTATTATTATTGCTCAATGTTATTTAGTTGGAGAAGTGTACACTGTAGAATCTGGAGAAGTGCAGATTTTGATGGATATCCACGCTTTGACTCTCAGATCTCATTGTTTTGGGAAGTGCAAATGACATGAGTTCGTGATAAAATGCAACCCAGCCCAAATTTATACCCATATCTAGCTCTCAGAGCATCCTCCGTGAGCATGCAGTGCTGCAACCCCAGTGGCTAATTCTGTCCCATTGTTCACAAATCAATCTCCCTCTGGAAGTGCTGCTGTGTCAGTGTCTAACTTGCATCTGCATGAATATGCAAGACAGCAGCACTCAGACTGGGAGGAGGGAGTGAAAGGAGCTTGTCAATACTGGTTTGTGTGTGAGTGGATTGTGTGTGTGTGTGTGTGTGTGTGTGTAAATACTAATGGTATTTTTATTTAATTTGTCTTTGGAATGGAAAGTGTGTAATCATGTGGAAAATGAATTAGGACGACTCACTTGTAGGTATTAAGGAAGGGGGGGGGCTGCACACCTCGTTTTCCTGAAGGATATGGCTGTTGAGATATGATAAAGCACATTTTCACCTACCACCCTTCTCAACAGCTTTCTGAAGTTTGTTAGGAAAACAAATACCTTTTAAAAAAAAGTAAGTAAGAGAAAACTCTGTTCTGCTTCATTCTCTAAAGAAGTAATTTTGTCGCAAAGTCACACAGATGAGGAGAAATTTCCTTTTCATATGCCTGTCTCCTCCCTTCCTCTCTCCTGTAAAATGTGCTTGAGCCACAGTCTGCGTTTACTGGAGGAGGTGAAAGGTGAAATCCTGAGTTATTGGGTTATTATTTTTTCTAGGACTGCTTTACGAAAACAGTCTTTCTGCCCTTTTACCATTTTGGGTTGGCAACTGGAAGCCCCAGGGCTCAATCCACCCTCCCCTCAGGTGGCATCATTTGGCCCCTCTGGGGCCAACTCAGAGACACTGGTACTGATGATAGAGCAGTCACTATGGCCATGGGATCTGGCTGCAGGCTACTCCAGGATACTTGCCGTAGCTATCCAAAACAATAGATTAATTTCAGTAACTTTAATGCAGGGGTCAGCAACCTTTTTCTGCCGTGGGCCTGTCCACTGTCCCTCAGACCATGTGGTGGGCTGGACTATATTTTTTGGGGGGGAAATAACAAATTGCTATGCCCCACAAATAACCCAGAGGTGCATTTTAAATAAAAGCACACATTCTACTCATGTAAAAACACACTGATTCCCAGACCATCCGCGGGCCAGATTGAGAAGGCGATTGGGCCACATCCAGCCCCCGGGCCTTAGGTTGCCTACCCCTGCTTTAATGCATCTGCCTAATGTTGTTGTAGATTATGGCCAATTAATGTATGCTCCTCTTCTTCATGGCAAAGTGCTGTCATTTTAGAAGGAAGGTGTTTACCCTTTCCCCAGACTCATTTCCTTCCTTCCTTCCTTCCTTCCTTCCTTCCTTCCTTCCTTCCTTCCTTTGGTTTTTTAGATTAAAATTTTACAGTCATATATCAAACATCATACAAACAAGATTCCAAGGAACCTCCTGGACTTCCATCCTCCCCTTTGTGGGTCCTACTATTAATCATTTCCTCCTGCATCTTTTATGATGATCCAAATCTTTTACATCTACATTGTGTCCAAAATTCACCATTAAACTACAAGTGATATTCCAATCCTACTAACGATTGTAACTGTTTACAATGGTCTTTAAGTTAAGTTATAAATTTCCCCCATTCCTTATTAAAATTTTGGTCTTCCTGATTTCTAATTCTTCCGGTCATTTTAGCCATTTCAGCATAGTCCATTACCTTCATCTGTCATTCTTCTCTGGTGGGAATTTTATCTTCTTTCCATCTCTGGGCCAGTAACATCCGTGCAGCCGTGGTTGCATACATAAATAATCTTTTCTGCTCCTTTGGGATTTTGGCACCTAGAATTCCTAAAAGGAAGGCTTCAGGTTTTTTAGCAAAGGTTATATTAAACATCCCCCCCTAAAAATAGTATCATTTCCCAAAATCCTTTTACTACCCTACATTTCCACCACATATGATAAAAAGTGCCTTCTTTTTCCTTACATTTCCAGCATATATTTGAGCCTGTTTTAACCAGACTCATTTCCTGTCCGAATCTTTCACAACTCTGCCCTTTAGCGTTCAACGCATAAGAATCCTAGCCACCGTTACCACAGAAGCCATGGTAATAACTGATATTTAACCCTAAGGTTAACTGGCTACAACCTATATCAGGGAGTGTCATCACAGACCACCAGTGTTGAAGCAATGACTCTTCAACATCAACTTCATTGGACTGGTCATGTTGTGTGGATGCCTGATTATCGTCTTCCAAACCAACTACTCTATTCCAAACTTGAAAACAGAATGTGTAATGCTGGTGGTCAACAAAAGAGGTTTAAAGACTCTCTCAAGGCAAATCTTAAAAAAATGTAGTATAAACACCAACAATTGGGAAACACTTGCCCGAGAGCACACCAATTGGAGAACAGCCTTTACCAAAGGTGTCATGGGCTTTGAAGACACTCGAGCTCAGGACGCAAGGGAGAAACACGCTAAGAAGAAGGCATGCTTGGCAAATCCACACCATGATCAACTCCTGCCTGGAAACCAATGTCCCCACTGTGGAAGGACATGTGGATCCAGAATTGGCCTCCACAGTCACTTATGGACTCATTGTTAAAACCGTATTTATGGAAGACAATCTTACTCAGCTATGAGTGATCACCAAATAAAAAGAAGAACATCACCCAGTCTCACCTTTTCCAGTATGAAGGATCAGGGTGAAGTCAAAATGGTCAGCCTCTCCCCTTCAGGCAGACAGCATCAGCATGAGATCACAACTATGGCCAACTTTTCAATAGCATGAAGACACAATGGAGGTCTCACTCCTTTAGTTAGACAGCATCAGCATGAGGTCACAATGGCTAGTCTTACTTCCTTGGATGTCAGGGACTGGGCAGAGGAGGAATGGTGGAGACCGCCTCTCCATCCTGATCCTTCCAGGGAGGAGGAAGAGGAAGACAGTATAGATTTACAACAGGGGTGTGAGGGAGGTCGCAGCTCAGAGGCAGATGAGGGGGAAAGTTGAGAAATAATGGGAAAGGAAGAGCAGGCAGAGTCGGAGCAGCAGCTGGCTTACACAGTGTCATTAGAAAGCATTCCAGACCCACCATCTCCCAGAACCCAGCAAGCCTTGAAAGTAGGAGAGCAAAGAGCTCAAAGACAGAGGGCACTTAGTGGCACCCGTAGAGGTGACGATGATGATGAATGAGGAAGTGGGGGAGACGAGGGGGTGGCGTTTCACTTGGGACAAAGCCATTATCCAAGAGGCTGGGTTCTATAGCCTCTCTCTGTAAATATTGAAATAAAAAAGGACAGTAAGAAACTTTTCCTTGTCTTTATACTTTCCCCAGGCAACCAGCCATTGACAGCATCCTGACATTGGGTGAGAATATTGCATAGTCTCTTCCTTGCTCTAGGCACAATGTCCTATCCAATGGAGGCAGCAGGCAGGAGATGAAGTGTGCACAGTCTATTTCTCATGGAGATGGGCAGCAGTAGAACTGGATCCCAGTGGCCACCAGGATCTCTCTCACTGAAAAGAGAAGCGGCACATGAGTGGAGAAGCAACAGTGAAAGGGAGTGAGAGAGCCAGCTGGCAGGCAGGCAGGCATCCTAGCTATTCGTAGGGGACTTTCTTCACTTACTATTTATAAGTGGTATAGTTGCTGGATTTTGGGATTTGTGGTGTGTTGCCAAACAACAACATTCTTGACCAGCTAGTATTCCAGAATAGTGCACACAAAAGAACACAGTGTGTGAGCTCCGTTCAGAGGAGTGACCTGGCAGATCTCTGCTCTGGTCTCTAGCACCAGCACATAATTTGGGAATTAATGTCCTACACAACAGCCACTTCAAAAGTTTGAGAAAGTATTGGCAGCAGGTTATCTACCTCACTCTGCACTTCTGCACTGGGTGGCTTTCTTTTGGGGTAGGGGGAAGAGGTTAGTGGCAGCCCCTGGGACCCCCCAGAATCTGTGGACCCGGGCATTAACCCCCAAAAGCTGAATGACGCCACTGGGCCTTTGTTTGTTTCATACGCAATCATAACATATTCTGCTTAATTTCAGCCATGTTTTGACTTACAACAACACAAATGTATGTGTGTTTGCTCATAAGTAAGTCCTGTCTGTTCAATGGCACTGCTTCCTGGTAAATGTGCTTAGGATTGGGGCTTTAGAAAGTTATTTCTGACAGCTATTATTTTTCAGACAAATGTGTGCTTACTCGCAAGCACCTCGGAAAATATGCCAAAAGCCAGTGGGGGTGGGAAACAGATAACAATTGTCTTCAAGAAGGTTTCGGGAAGTATTTTGTTTTAATCATTTTCTAGTTTGGCAGGTTTTGAAGCAGATATATTTGTATTCACCGCGTTTCCCATTTTCCCGTACACTGGTTCACATTTTCATAACTTTTACTACTCTTTTCTCCTTTAATAGTGAGAAAGAACTTGGCAGTCTAAGAGATCTCACTGAAGCTTAGCCCTTAAAATCACTGCTGCAGTTATGCACTGACCTGTAAGACGACTTCCAAGACTTTTCACACATGAGAGGAAATAGACAATAAAACTACTCCTTAACATTCTCTACCAGCCATTCTGTACATATAACGTCAGCTCTTGCCAAAAGGAAAGAAAAAAGCATAATAAGAAAACAGTGAAGACTATAGCCTCTTCTGATTTTAACTGCATAGTGAATATTTATTGGATGTAGAGCATATTTCTCCCATCAATGAAACAGCTTTTCATGATGAAACTTCATTTGGTTTGGTTTGAAATCTTGGACCCTTGGGAGAAAATAGTTTTTTAGTTGACTCGATGTAATTCCCTAAAATGGCAACCTGCATTTTTAGCACCCTCAAACACATACAAATAGTCACCATTATGGCACTTGGAGACTAATTATGGACTTTGCACTCTTAAAAAAACACCTATGCTTTTATTTTTTTTAAAGTGTCTGCAACAGATGCTTAGCCAAAAGATAAAAATTAAATCAGAAAAGCTTTGGAGATGGATTAAGGAAAAGTTAATGAGATGGGAAGTTAAAGAACAAAGTACACAGACAGTAGATGCATATGGGACAAAGTGCCCGAAAATTGAGCAATATAGAAGCCAAACTGTAATTCATCAAGGCATGAGTTGGCAGTGAGGAAGATGAGCAATGAAGAAACATGTAAGAAAGGCAAGCAGGCAGGAAACCAACACTAAATCACTTCTAGAAATTAGCAAATTTGTCAGTTTCCATACATCCTTATGTTCAGTTTGCCATATTTCTGTGTCAATTCGTAATCTTTTCTCTAAAAATAATTAAATCCCCATGCAAATATATCACCATTTTAGCATGTATTTTTTCCTAATATACACTTTTTAAAAATTAAGAATGTCCCCTTAGTATTATTTTTGCTACTATTTCCATTTCTGTGCACTTTTGTTGTTATTGAACTGCATCACAACATTTTGAGAGGTGCAGGATTCAAGGGAGTGCTGCATTGTGGAAAGCACAAGTCAGGTAGGTTCACATTAAAATCCTAACAGCTGTATTAGGAATTCACGTTGCCCCCATTTAAAGCAAACTCACCAAACAACCCACAGTGCACATCTCTAGCCTTCCATGGCTCTGAGTCCCTTCTGTGTCTCTGCATCCACATCCCCTCTAGGTTACAGAGGCACATGTTGGAGACTACCTAGAGACAATTCTTTAGAGCGACCTTCTTTTTGTAGGGGTGAGGTGGAGGGTGTGAAAAAATAATAATCAGAAATGTTCTCAGAAAAATATCTTCTGAGAAATCCCTGCTCAGCTCTCTAGCACCAGCACATAATTTGGGAATTAATGTGCTACACAACAGCCACTTCAAAAGTTTGAGAAAGTTGTGCTTAAACTAATAATTCAATTAAGGCAGACTTGCAGCATCTCACCCCTCCCCTTTACCTCCAAAAGAGAAAAACAAAACAACCCGAGTTTATTTGCTCTTCTGTGGATAACTTGGGAAAACAGCAAGACTTGTGTATTCAGCAGTAACGGCGACTCTTTGCTTTTCGGGTGCATGCTTAAAAATTCCACTGCTGTTCTCCTGCTAACATTCTTCATCTCTCCCTGATTTCTGCCAAGGGTGTAAAAAAAAAAAAAAGCCCCTCTTTTCTTTCTCTCTCATACTTCATGGGACTTATTTACCTTTTCCAACGTGAGACTCTCTCAGTAGCTGGAATCTGAAGTTGTGCTAGAAGGGAACAATGTGTGATGAATTTTAAACCAGATTTGCTTTTTATATATAAAAGACATATTGAATTGGCTGCAGGTAATTGGGTGTGTGTTTCTGTAGCTTGTTAGATCATTCCGCCAAACAGAATAACATCTAATTTATTTAGTATTCTTCCACCCCATTCTTCTTCTGCAGAGGTCATGGCTGCTTACATGAAGGGCTCCCAATGGCTCACTATCTAGATAGCTATCAGGTCTATCAGCTTCTTATCACTATATTTATAGGAAACGGTTCAAATGTTCTCCATTAAGAGAACCCAGAGAACCCTTTTAACATCTTGTTTTCCACTGAGGAATCCCTTGGGAAGTTGTATGATGGTGGTGGCGATGACGTTATACTTTGTAAAAGCTTTCAGCTTTCGTTGTATGCCACCTAGAGTCTTTTGCATTAGCTAGCTGACAAACTGAATGACCGAATGAAATCCCTTTTGCTGTTGTTATTGTTGTTCACTAACTTATATGCCACCGAATTACAAAATAGGCTTCCAAGTGGCTTCCAAGTAGAAAAACCAATGGCACAAATGTTAAAATAGTAGCATCCATAATTGAAAAACGTAATTGAAATAGATAATAAAACAATCTCGTTAAAATGAAATAAAAATATGAACATCCATACGTAATTGAAATATGCAACAGATCCCATTAAAACAAGACAGAAGTTGAAACAGGAGATTCAGGTCAAGAGATCATGGGAATTCCTGTGTAAGCAGATGCTTCTTCAAAATGCCGTCGAATGTCAATACAGATGGGGCTTCTCATTCCATATGGAGAGTGGCAGCAGTGGGAAGAGCATCCACATGCATAGGGCTTTATGTATCCTTGCCCTGGGGGGCTTACAATTTGGATATCAATGCAAATGAGCCAGAGGAAGGGGAATGTTAGCAGGGGTAAATGGGGAGGAATAGGTTATTATTGCAAATTATTGCCTAGGCTTAATTTCAGCAGAGTGTGGAGGATTTGGAGTTTGTGACAAAGCCTTCACAGAGAAAGTGGATTTTGAAGAAAATATGTAGAGTTACAATGGCATACTGGAAGCACTGGCGGAGGAAGAGGAGTGGGGGGGAGTGCACCGGCCACAGCAGCGCGATCCCGGTGGGTGCCATCGCGGCTGCAGAGGCGTAGCCAGCCCAGGTGGTACCCGGGGCGAAATTTTTTTTTGTCACCCCCCCCACCACTTTGCCAGGGCACTGGCAGAGCTGCACCCAGTGGCATAGCAAGTCACCCCCACCCCCCAAAAATGATGGTGCCACTTTGCGAGGTGTGGGGTTTTTGTGTGTGTGTGTCTATTATCTCTTTTTTTTCAATAAAGTTAAAATTTATTTTTTTAAAAAAATAAAAAAATAAAAAAAATAAAGAAGTGTCACCCCCCCTTGATGGTGCCACTTTGTGAGGTGTGGGGGTTGTGTGTGTGTGTGTGTGTGTGTGTGTGTATTATCTCTTTTTTCCAATAAAGTAAAAATAAAAAATAAAAAAAAATTAGTTTTTTTTTTTTAAAGTGTCACCCCCCTCTGGGGTGGAACCCGGGGCGGACCGCCCCCATCGCCCCCTTGCTACGCCCCTGCGCGGCTGCCAGCGCTGGGTGCCACGCCCCCAGGACGCTTGGCACGCCCCTGCGGGCATCGCGCCATGCCCCCGGGACACATGCCAGCCCCTCCCCCACCTGCTCTCCGCCGTCTGGTGCCGGAGCATGAAGCTCTGCCATTGACTGGAAGGTGGTTCAAGCTGTTGGAGCCTCCAAGGGGAAAGTGGCAGAGATGAGGCAAGGACTTTTCTTTCGACTCTGTGAAGTGTCATATACACTGAAAGGAGGAGGAGGAGGAGGGCCTCATCTATCTATCCAAAGATTGACCAAACTGAAGATTCCATGGCTTGGTAGATTTAATGCTCTTAAAATGAATGCGTTATTAGGGTGAAAAGAATCTGTTTGACAACATTAAGACACTAACAAACTAAAGAGAAACATCTTATAGTAGCATCATCCACTTAGAAAAAAACAACTCAAAGGAAAAGGTTGATTTGCACATCCAAAGTTTCCTTTGTATTTTTATACTAGTGTTACCTTCTGCTGATGCTGCCTTCCTGGAGGAAAGAGACTGGCTCTGTGACATTTTAGTTATGCTGCTTGGCCAAAAGGCCGAGCTTGCCCATTGCAACATCCTGGTGTTGCCAGCCCAAATATAAGAGACTGGCTTTTGGGACGTCACATTTATGCCACCTGCCTGAAGGAGGGAGATTGGCCACTGTGAATTTGAGGTCATGTGGCCTGGCCAAAAGGGAGCTTGGTCACTGTAACATCTTGATGTTGCCAGCTTGAAAGAGTGAGACTAGTCCTTGTGACTTTATTGCAGATAATTAATATTGCACAGGATGAATAAAATCTGACTCTTTTTGAAATAAAAATTGTCCAGACCAAAATATGGTTCCAAAACTTTACCAAACAGAACTTTCTTCAGACAGACAAAAAACAATAACTGATACCTCCAGATAGTTGCATAAATCATATGCTTCTCCAAGCATAGGTTCAGCTTCTTACAAATATGAAATAACTTCAAACAGACCTAAAATCAAAGGTCTTTCTCTCCACACAGACTCCATTGCAGCCTGGAGCTGATTTCCCTTCTGTAAAGACCTCATTAGTTCACCTTTGTCTTTGGTGGCTTTCAGAAAACAAAGGAACAAAGACCAGCTCCGCAAGATGGTGATTTGCAACTAAATAACTCTCTCATGTGATCTAAAGTTAAACACCACATGAGAGAGCAGAGGGGCACATCAACAGATAATTATCAACATGTTTAGGTACCCAGAGAACTATTCTTAGCTTCAATGGAATTTCCCAAGTTAGCAATACACATTTTTCATTTCAGTGTACAACTAAGCATACTGATGCTGCCTGCCTGAAGACAATGAAAGACAGTCTTGAGACTACCTCATCATGGATAATAATAATAATAATAATAATAATAATAATAATAATAATAATAATATATTTATTTATTTATTTGCTTATTTATTTATTTATTTATTATACTCCACCCATCTGGCTGGGTTTCCCCAGCTACTCTGGGCGGCTTCCAAAAAAAGATTAAAAATGCATTAAAACATCAGTCATTAAAAACTTCCCTAAACAGAGCTGCCTTCAGATGTCTTCTAAACGTCTGATAGTTGTTACACTGAAACAGAAGTCATCAGACCCTTATAGACAGTGAGAGGGGGGAGGGGTATTACTCAGAAGGGTGGTGGGAATGGGTGATTGGCTGATGTGTGGTAAACCAGTTGATGACTGTTAACGACTGCAATTGGTCTTACAGGAAAAAGCAAGGGATGAGATGGGCAAAAATATCTTTATGGGAGTGGAGACACTCCTTCAGGTATACTGGACCGAGGCCGTTTAGGGCTTTAAAGGTCAGCAGCAACACTTTGAATTGTGCTCGGAAACGTACTGGGAGCCAATGAAGATCTTTAAGGACCGGTGTTATATGGTCTCAGCGGCCACTCCCAGTCACCAGTCTAGCTGCCGCATTCTGGATTAATTGCAGTTTCCGAGTCATCTTCAAAGGTAGCCCCAAGTAGAGTGCATTGCAATAGTCCAACCAGGAGATAACCAGAACATGCACCACTCTGGCGAGATTTTCTGCAGGCAGGTAGGGTCTCAGCCTGCATACCAGATGGAGCTGGTAGACAGCTGCCCTGGACACAGAATTGACCTGTGCCTCCAGGGACAGCTGTGAGTCCGAAAGAGTGCAGATTCCAAGGCAACTGCACATCCAGTCTGCACATTAGACTGGATCAGGTGAGTCTGATTTGAAATTCAAACTTCATGCATTCTTCCCACATCCCCAGTTTAAATATTTTCAAAGGGAGATACCATCAACTCTTATTTGTAGAGAGATTATTACACATAAAAAATGTGCTATTTTTGTTGTAATTGCACCCCCCACAGTTTTAACTTCATTAATGTATAATTGGTTTTTATTTTTTATTTACCTGTGTTTTTATTTTATCTTTAAGTCGCCTTGAGTCCCTGTCAGAGAAAAAGGTGGGGTATGTATAAATAAAATAAAATAAAATAATAAATAAATGGCAACAACAACAAAGTGCAAACTTTTTGTCTATATCTGGCCATACAATAGATGTAGTGGAGCAAATAAAGCTATAAGACTACTATCTAGTGGTAAGAAATAGGTATGACAGAATCTGCATATACAATCCCAATATCTCTTTTCTGGAAATGGAAAACAGGCATCAGGATTAGCATACCTTTGGTGCAGCAGTTCTGGGTATGAATTGATTTGACAAAGAAACTGAGCAATGTTTCAGTGAAAGATTTAAAACTGAAATAAAATTCAACCTTTTTGTATTTAATGTCATGCAGATTAAATCAAATACATAATTTGGCTAATGATAGCTACTGCAGTATTTGATGTCTGAAGTAGAACTCATTCTAAATTTCTGGTCATGTACATTGATTAAGTAGTTCTGGAAAGTTCTTGATGCAATCAATGAAAGAATATGTTATTTGCTGTGATCCTGAAACTTTCCTTTTGGGTTCTTAAATGCATTATGTTGCTAAAGAGGTTCTTAAGACGACCGTACATACTCGTCGTGAATGCAGTTCTCTGAGTACCAATTCTTATCTAGACAAAAAGGCATCATCCATATATCAGCAGGCTTGGGAGAAGCCTGAGGCATTCAGAAATAACTCTGTGAGGTGAGTGGGGCTGAGAGACTCCAGAGAAGTGTGACTAGCCCAAGGTCACCCAGCAGCTGCATGTGGAGGAGCGGAGATGCGAACCTGGTTCCCCAGATTACGAGTCTACCGCTCTTAACCACTACACCACACTGGGAGGGTTGATGGAACAGGTTATCTGAGCAGGGTCATTCCATACTGCAACACAAAATGGTCCAGGGCTGCCCCCTGCCCCGACTCATATTTTGTGCTCTGTGGATTTTTGAGGGGATGTTTACTAAATCTTTTTGCAGGTGCCATGAGAGCTGGTTGGATGTATTGGCACCTGCAGGCACTGTTTTGGAGACCCATGCCTTAAATAGCGGTGGTTAAAGTTGGAATAATAGCAGAGGTCTACCTGGTTGCCTACTCAATGAGTGAATTAGTTCTATAGGAGGACAGCTTATTACATGATAACACTGTTCTGAGACTGTAGTATCTCAGACAGTGTCAGGTTTCAGGGAATCCGATCCCCCTCCCTCACGCTGGCAGCCAGAAATGGGAATACAAGACGTTCTTACCATGGTATTTTATTCAATATTCACAGAGACAGACGGATGATGCCGCCTCTTAGATAATGGTGTTGCTCCGAGTAAAGTCCCACCCCCTCCATCTCTCCTATTCTACAAAATCTCTGCGTCGGCTAATCTGAGCTTTCTGCCTCTGAGCCTTCTGCTCTACTACTCTCAATGCACACCGGGTCCTGGGAGAGCGGGGGTCAGGAATGCTTTCCAAAGACACTGAGTCTGTCAACTGTCTCTCCCCTGGTGCTTCTAATTCCTGCTGTTCCTCCCAATATTTCCCAGCTTCTCTCCTCTGCAGCCTCTGAACTATGGCCTTCTACAAACCACTGTTCTAAATCTATACTTGTCCTCCTGTTTTCGGGAAGGTTCAGGAGGAGGGAGGCGGTCCCCACCATTCCTCCTCAGTCCAGCCCCTGACAGACAGCAATCAAAGAATGGTATATATCGAATGCCCTCCCATATATCTATATATAATAGCTCCCTCAGCATCCAATCATTCCAGCCTTCCACCTGCATAACGAACCTGTGTAGGGCAACAGCTGTTCTTAGCTAGAGCTGACGCATCTACTGACCAGCTGTGTGTTTGCTCTGGACAAGCTAGATTTATTTAAGGAGTTTGCCAAAACCCAAAGGGGAGGAAAAAATCAATAATGCAGATATCCATCAAAGACAGAAACACAAATATTTCCCATCTCTGCCATTATTTCCACTTTAAAAACAAATTTGCCCTTCTTTGCTGGGCTTGTCCAGCAAAAACTCAATCTGCTGACTTCACCCTCAGGCTCTTGCTAAGAGAAATGCACATCTATCATGTCTGTAAGGAAAGGCACTCACATGTGCCAAAGGCAACTTTTCTCTTTTTTAAAAAAATATTTACAGAATTGGCAAAATGGAAAAGAATTGGGCTACACTTTCTACTCTATTCATGAATAAAGCTGTGCTTGAAATGCAGATGTGCCCTTCATAACAGACATAGTGCTTCTTCCATATTTGAGAGCCAAAGCAACAGCAGATTGACGTCTGTTATACGGTAAATATTAGACAAAGTTAATGGCTCAGTCTCATTGTCTTCAACAAGATATACATATTGTTCTCAGTCCCATTCTCCCTAAATGCTTGACTGTGGTTGCATTGCAATTTGCTCTTACTCTGTTTCCAAACCATGTTTTCTTTATGTTGCTGCTGTTGTGATAAAAGGTTACAAATGAATTTTCAAGAAAACAAGCATCACACTAGCTTTTCTCAGATATAGCATAAACTATTTCGTTCATTTTACCACCTTTCAGTATCCCCTTGTACACTGTATCCTTAGCATCATTGTATTCTTATGAAACGGAAAACATGTGAGTCCTTTAATTCCTGGTGTTCATACAAAATTTTCAGAAAGCTTGACCTTTCCATAGCCCCATTAGGGCATGTTGAATTTTTCAAATTCCAAATTAAGGGGTGATAAAACGTTTTAACATTACTTGGGAATTCAAAAGATATTTTTGTTCAATTCATACAATTTAGTTTTTCTTGGTAAGCCAAATGTGTGTAAAATTGCATAGAAATCCTTAAAAAAAATGGTTGCCAAGTACTTGCAGTTATATGATATATTAATATTATTTTTATTATTTATTTGTATTGTTATTTAGCATTACCTTTTTCAGAAGGTAAAATTAAAATTCTTTGGTTTTCCGAAAAGCAGTTTATGTGCTTCTTCATCAAACATAGACTTACCAGGCTAATTTTTTCCCCAACCACAAAAATAATAGCAGATTTGAATTCCTCACATCCATAAAAACATATTTGTAAAACCCGTCACAGAAGGAATTTGCAAAAAAATAAGTTTCACCCACTAAAATGGCAAGCCTTAATACCGTAGCCCATGATGAAAGTTAGCACACACACTACATGGCAGAGGCATGAGGGTGAAGGTCACTGCCTTCCCCTTCCACTGGTCTGTACCCTCACATCCTCTCCACCAGTGAGTCAGAGGGATATTGGCTGGTGGTATGCCCCTCCTCCCAAAAAAACACCCTGCCTAGAACTGTGACTGCCCCACCTAACAAGGAAGGCTGGGAGGTAAGTCAGGCTTGAGACTCGGGTGAGGAGTACGATCTGCCACATGAGCAGATCAATGGCCAGTAGTGGACAGTGTGGAGGTGTGGAGGCACTTGCCTGATCTTCTAGCAGGGGAGTTACTGCCACTTACTGGGAGGGAAGGGGTAGAGATGAGGCGGTGGTAAGATAAGATAAGATAAGATTTATTTATTGTCATTGTACAAGTACAAGTACAACGTTGTACAAGTGCAACGAAATTGAATGCCATCCCATAAAAACAAAACAAAAAACAGCACAAAAAACCAAAACAACAACAACACATTTTCAGCCACACATGCACATACGTACACACCCATCACAACTCTCCAAGGTCATATTATCTAGTTACAGCATTTAAGATGGTTATAGCTCTTGGGAAGAAACTATTCTTCAATCTATTTGTTCTTGATCTAATTGTTCTATATCTCTTGCCCGAAGGCAGTGGTACAAAAAGACTATATCCTGGATGAGATGGATCCTGTAAAATATTGTTTACTTTTTTAAGGCAATGGGAACTGTATAGTTCTTCCAAAGATGGTGAGGTTGACATGGTGCAAACACAATGGCAGGGCCACTTCAGCACTCTTACTGGTGCAAGCACTGTGACACCACCCAAACCTAACCTTCTCCATCCACCCACCCAGGAGGCAACAGTGACTCACCTGCCAACAGTGACTCACCTGCGGGGATGTCAGGTAAGCCCCTCTGCTCCATCTTGCCATCTGCTGCTGAGGATAGCGGCACTGCAAAATGGCAGGCTCCCCTCACTGTATTACTTGAAGCCTAACCAGTCCTTCTGCTGGTGTGTACCCGCTGCCTCCTTACCTTGTGCCTGCCCCGGAAGCAGCAGTGATGCAGATGTTGGGAGGTTGGCTCTACGATGCTGTCCCACTGTGACAGCAACTTCTGCTTGCAGGATACCTGGGAAGTGGTCCAGCGCATCTTCCCTTGCCGTTTGCTTTGCTAATGTTGAAAAAGCATCCTCAGTAGGATTATGCCAGGATTATTTTCTCTGATACTTGTGTGCATTGTGTGTATTGATAAAATACATCTGAAGGGGAAAAGAAGAAGCAAATTTGATGTGTCTGTTTTTTTGTAATTCCTTTTGTGATGTTTTATCAATGCACAGGGCACATCAGTGAAAAACACTGCACAGAAAAGGATCTTGGTACAATTGTGCATAGAATCACACATAAGCAATGACAAACCTAGACAGCATCTTAAAAAGCAAAGACATCACCTTGCCGACAAAGGTCCGTATAGTTAAAGCTATGGTTTTCCCAGTAGTAATGTACGGAAGTGAGAGCTGGACCATAAAGAAGGCTGATCGCCGAAGAATTGATGCTTTTGAATTATGGTGCTGGAGGAGACTCTTGAGAGTCCCATGGACTGAAAGAAGATCAAACCTATCCATTCTGAAGGAAATCAGCCCGGAGTGCTCGCTGGAAGGACAGATCCTGAGGTTAAGGCTCCAGTACTTTGGCCACCTCATGAGAAGAGAAGACTCCCTGGAAAAGACCCTGATGTTGGGAAAGATGGAGGGCACAAGGAGAAGAGGACAGCAGAGGACAAGATGGTTGGACAGTGTTCTCGAAGCTACCAACATGAGTCTGACCAAACTGCGGGAGGCAGTGGAAGACAGGAGTGCCTGGTGTGCTCTGGTCCATGGGGTCACGAAGAGTCGGACACTACCAAGCGACTAAACAACAACAACAGTGTTTTCTGTCCACAGTGTCAATACAGTGGAGAAAGACACTGCTGAATGGAAAGTACACTCATTCTGATACCTTAGTGTTTAAGGGAAAGATCACATTGTGTTGTGTTTCACACTCTCCTTTGCAAGGGGAGAGATGTCAAGAAGATATTTGAACTTGAAATCCAAAATTCTGCCCTGAATGTGTGTACCAGCATTCAATGCTTGCAATCAAACCGAATGCCAAAGTGTGAAAGCAAAAGGCTGAACTTCACTCAGCCAGGAAGGTGAGATTTAAAGATAAAGAGCCTGAAGCTACAAAATAGAACTTGATTGCTGGAGCAATAAATGTCTCATGAATATGATAACTAACCAAATGGGAGACAATTACTTTTATTACTCTTACATTGCATAATCTATGCAACTTTTAATTTACATGTATCCCCCCTCGCACTTTCTCTGCCATCATTACCATAATTTTAATGGCATCGCATAAACATTAAGATTTCAATTGCTTGACAAAATGGTCAGCTGTGCAAACAAAGTCCCTCTTCAGTGACTGATTTTATATATATATATATTTAAAAAAAGAAATGAAAGAGCAGTACAACTGGCATTCATAGCTTTTGATGTTCAGTTTCATACAAACAAACACCCCCTTTGCACTTTATAACCGCTAAAATCCAATGGAAGCCATCCATACTTCATGGGCATACCAGCAGGGTTGCATCAATTAAGAGGTGGAGAGAGAAAGAGAGGAAGAGAGAGAAAAGAGATCAAAGCGTGGCTATTGAACAAACTCTTGGCTCTGGCTTCTATTTGTTGGCACAGCATCTGGGCACGAAGGCATCCCCACTCTCCTCCATAATTCCGCTTCTCTTTGCTCTCAGCTGTCTTCCCAGCACCATCCGTCTGGCTGGAAATGTGAGCAGTAGGAGATGTGGGATATTGCAGAACGAGCTAATCACCGTCGGTGTGGTGATCGGTGCCCATAAAGGACAATCTGAACGGCATGCAGCTATTTAAATGTTTCCTCGCTTCCCGCCTCCTGAAGAATATGGCACACAGGCTGCGTTTGGAAAACATGTGGCTGCCCTATTGCTGGGGGAGGAAAACTGGAAATGTTTTTTTGGTTGATGTTTCTGTGTGACTGTTGATTGATTTAGTTAGCATGATGGTGCCCTTTCTTCCGCTCTAATAATAGTGGCTTGTAAAGAAGGTATCGTTATGTGACTGTAACAGCAGCACAATGATTTCGACTTGAAATGTGACTCCACTGCCCCTCTTCCCCTGCTCTGTTCTGAGTTTCCACCCAACCCTCCAGACCAGATTTGGGGAGACCACAGGGCACTTGGTAGAGGGGGAGAGGTGGGAAAGTCCTGTTGTGGAAGCAAAAAAGCCTTGTGTTGATCAGATGGTTACTTAGCGCTCCAGCAAATACAAGCCAATCTATCTATCTGAGATAGATAGAAAATTATTGCTAGACAGAAAGGAAATGATCACTCACATCAACACAGCACTATATATTCATTTAGCTATAAAATATACACACAGGTGATGGTAATGGTGATGATAATGATGATTATGACAGAAAGACATGGGGGGGACATCATGGTAGCTTTATCAGTAACCTGCAGCAACTCTCTTTGAAATATCCCCAAAGACCTCAAGAAGAGCTAGGTTTTCACTAGGTGGCTGAAAGCAACAGTGATGCCATCAAGTGAGCCTTCCTTCAGAGGGCCTAGGTGCCACTACTGAAAAGATCCCGTCTTGTATCTTCACCTGCTGTCTTGTATCTTCACCTGCTGAAGTTCAAGAGAAGGGAGGACATCATACAAGATCTATGATGTTGATGAAGCACTAGACTAGGTAAGTTTGTATGCATTTATTTGCTGCATTTATATACTGCCTGACTGCCAAGGCGCCCAAGGCAGTTACTAGATTAAAAGTATGGAAGAAGGCAGTTCTTATGATAACTCAGAACCAAGCCAATTGACAATTTATAGGTGAAAAATTACCGTTTTGGACTAGCAACCAATGAAGGTGCTATAATACCAGAGTGACATGCTCCATAGGGGAGCTCCAGTTTAGATGCTGGGAGTTGCTCATTGAACCAGCTTTAGTTTCTGAACACTCTTTAGAAACAGTCTTGTGTGGAATACAGTGCAATAGTCCAATGTGGACAATGCTAAAGAATGGGAGGCAGTGGCCAGGAAATAACATAGATAGAATTCCAGCCTAAATTAATGTTCAGTTATCCTGGCCTACCACTGCCTCCTTGCCACTGAGAAGCAGCATCAGATCCAGAAACACTTCCAAGCTCAGCCTGCCCATGATATTTTGCTACCAGAGGCCCGGGGCTGCATTTGCACATAAACATGCTGCCTGCAGTAGCATGTAAATCTTTATTCAATACCCGTGAAAGGACATGGTCCTACACCATACTCAAGTGCAACAAGCTAGCATTGAGGAGGCAGGGCACACAGTTCTTTTTGTGCTCTGCTCCTTAGCATTTGCCGCCTGAGGCAGCTGCCTCACTTTGCCTCACAATAGGGATGTCCCCTACTTAAGGGGGACTACAACCCAGCAAAAGAAGCTGCACCCTTATCCCCAGATTAGTGGGCACACACCCTGCAAAAGGCAGTAGCTCCATTTGATCTGGATTAGGTTTCTTTGGGGTTGCTTATGGTTGGGGAACAACCTGGATGTCTTCCTAAAATATATATATTGTGGCAGGGCAAGCAAAGATGGTAAAAACTCCTTTTGTCCCCAACCATTGACCATGTTGGCAGGGGCTGATGGTGTCACGGCTAAAAAATTGGCCGCTGTTTCTTTAATGCCAAAAGAAGAAAGTCAGCATGAGTCAGCAGCCTACGATGACTCATGCTATTGCCCACATAATTGTACCTGTGTATATAAAGTGGTTAAATGTTAGCATGGGTGTTGGTGGGTTGGTGAGAGCTGGTAGTGTTGGTGTGTGTAATAGCTGTTAGTCGTGTTTGCAGACAAAGACTCTTTTAAGAATAAAAGCAGTACTCTGCAAAGATACTCTGCTCAAAGACTCCTTTGTGCCAGTGAGGGTTCGAGGAACAGGCAAAGGAGTAAAAAAGGAGATCAGAACCTTTATTAAAAAACACTGATAGATGGGAGTTGTAGTTCAACAGTATCTGAAGGTTGGCTACCCTTGGGTTACAGCATCTCATGTGAAGAGATGGAAGTGCTCTGGACAGCAAGGCATCAGATTTTTTTTTTTTTAAGGAAAGTTGCCAGAGCCAGTCTCAGGCCAAGTCTAGGGTCCAGTTGCTGGAATTGAGGGCTTGAGCTGGACCTCCCTAGGCTAGGTCTCAGCCTCAGACCTTGAGATCCCTAGTTCAAGCTGAATCTCCAGCATCCATGGCATAGCAGGGCAACACTGGACTTGAAAGGTGTAGTTTTTTAGTCTGGTTTGAACTACTGAATCATTTCAAAGTACAAAATTCTTCCTGGAGACCCCACAGAGAGAGAGTCCTTATTGGAATCAAACTCTGGACTGAGTGCAAGAGATCTGGGGAGAGTCAGCCCCATGATCAGAAGCTAGAAGTAGGTCAGCACCCACCTGGGGAGGACCACCTCCTGAGTGTTAGTAACATGTAAGCCAGTAATTATCGCCGAAGATTCAGTACGTTCAAAGCAAAGGGAGCTAGAATAAAAATAAGAAAGGAGGCACCAACAAGAGAAGTCTATGAAGCTAAGAGTCTCTCTTGAACTGCCGCCCCAAGCATAATTTCTTTGTAATTAGTGGCATTGAAATCAATGGCATTTACCTCTAAGTAAACACAGATGGGATCACACTAATGCTATCCTATTCTCATCTATCCTGGTATGCAGATTCAAAACAGAAATGTCTTCAATAGGGAAATCTGGTGGAAGAAATAAGGATAGGGTTTCTGCAAAATGCTTCTCTTAAACATGTCACTCAATTCCTGGGTGGTGGATTTCAGGGAGGGTATTTTACTGGTTTGTGAATGTTGCCATGAGCAGTGGCAGCAGCACACAACTCCCCCTCTCCCTCTTCACTATTTTTTTTTCACCACTGTGAAGGAAGCAACAGCTGCACTTCTCTATTGGTGTTCCGCCCATCATTCCGTTTTCCCAAAGTGATGTGATGTCATTCCAGAGCCCTCCAAGGACCATGGCATCCAGCACAACAAAGAAAGTACCCTCCTCAGTGACAAACCCTGGCTATTTTGAAGAAATAGTAATGGATACATTTCTAAAATAGAACACACAACTTGTCCTTCAATACTTCACTGATGCTCCTCACGCTCCCAGCAATGACCACCTGAAGTGACTGCCTCACTTTGATTAACAGTGGAGCTGGCACTGCATCAGAGTGAGTTTTTTTGGGGAGTGTGTGGCAGATATTTTCTGGTTTCTTTAAGTGTGTGTGTGTGAGTGAGGGGTCTCTTGAGAAAAGCCCCTGGCAAATGATGCGTGTGGCCCACCTTCCAACAGCAGATGAGTGTTGAGAATGAAGTGGAAGCATTTGTGCAACCCTGATGAGTGTTGTCATCAGAGATTCTAGTTATCACTTTTGTTGTCTAGGGAAAGAAGGAAAAACAGCAATATCTACACCTGGCGCTCATGGCAAGAAGCCATAAAAACCCCAGAAGCATTTCTACAACAGTGAAATGGATGTCACAGCTAGAATAAGTCAGCAGAGCAAGTGACATCATTTTCATGTCTCATTGATAAGGCAGAATGGGAGAGGGAGGAAATAGGCAACGATGACTCTAAACATTCTGTGATGGTGATGACCGGCTCTGGGGAGATTCCAATCTCCTTAGACGTGGGAAGCCATTTGCATTTTTAAACATGCACAGCACAGCCTCCTCGAATATGTTTATCAGTCACACCTTTCATGTCTGCAAACAGATACATTCCCCAATTAAACAAGAATGTGTTTGGGGGGGTGGGGGGCATTTCTCAAGTCACATCTGGTTAACCGGCAGCAGCTGTGTTGGAGCAAAGAGGCAGGTTTTCTTCCGATGCAAACAGAATCAGCCTTCCTTGAAAGCGAAGGAAGGGTAAATTTGCCAGATTAATTGTTGTTCGCATCCCTGGCTTGAAATGAGAACAACATGAATTGTTTTTACAGGCATGAAGAGCTTTGTGGCTTCAGCACTCAGCAGAACGAGCTCTTCAGATTCTAAAGGGAAACTCCTCTTTAATAGCAGAGTGGCGAGACTGTCTAAAAAGAAAACAGAGATGGAAGAATGAAAGTAGGGCAGATGAGTGAAAGATTGGAAGAGGTTGTGGTTTTGTGAAGCTATGCATTGTATGAAAGTATTAAGTTATGTGTTGCGCATGGTGCCTCCCATATTAGTAGCAGAGGTGGGTGAATCTGACGATTTCAGTTTCTCTCCGTATCTCATTGTTGCAATCAGTTCTCCACACTTCTGCATGATAAAAATTTGTCAGCATATTTGTGAGAGTTTCTCTTACTGTACACATTTTACGTGCAATTTTGCCTACTATTGCACAGAGCAAGCCAGTTAGTAAATCATGCAGTGCGAAGCTGAAGTTAACTCTTTATGAGTGAAACAACATCTTCCCACACTTAGCTGAGTTTCGGACCTAATGTGCACAGCAGCTCATCCCCTGGAGGCCCTACTCCATGAAATCAGTTGTCAAGACTACAAGTCCCTGCCTCCTCATAGCCGTCAAAGTTCCTTCCTCTCCCCAAACAATCAGAGACTGCGCCTGCATACAGTCTGACTTTGCTCCTCCCGTTTCATACCTCTCCTGGTTCTGGGAGTCAGCAGGGAGGGCAACTTATCGCAGTAGGGGCATGGGAGATACCTGCGACTCTTCACGAGTCTGGCTCATCTTAACCTCTTGGCCTCCCTCCTCCCACTCACCTGTTTCAGCTTCTGCCTCTGATTCTTGACTTCTCTGTGCTACAGGCTCTCCAGCTCACTGAGCCCTGTTACCCCTTCAGCATCCATCAACTTCTTTTCCCCAATCCTCTCCCTCTTCTTCCTGTGACCACTGATCGTTGTCCCACCACCACTCCATGGACTCTGAGTCTTCTTCCCTTGGTGGTTCCCTGGCTGGTTCTTCCTCTGTGTCCAACCAGTCCATGGCAACTATACACATTTTTGAAAACTAACTTTCCCGAATATAATTTATCTTAGTATGTTATTTTAAATGATAATGTTGATGCAAGCAAAATTAGTTTCTTAAGGGATTTTCGACTCCTCTGTACCTTCTGGTTAGAAAAGGTGAGGCAAAGGGGCCCAAGAAACTTTTCTGGAACACCTTTCTCTCCTTTAGTTTTTATGTTGCAATTGCAGCAATATGTCCATGGAGCATTTTACTCACAATAGCACTGTCTAATAGCCGTAGAATACTGCAGGCCTTCCAGCTGTAATTAGAACGATTTTCTGTGTAGCCAGACTTTTACTCATTAGTGAGCCTGAACTAGCTTCTTCTTACTTATTTCACTCACGATTAAAATGCTGCCATGGAGAAACTGTAAACAGCAACATAACACACTTAATTGGCTTTAAGGAATTTCTCAAAGAAGCATAAGTCTGCAAGTGAACTTTTGAAATAACCAAAACAAATCAATAAAAATCATTGGCACTTCTAATATCATTTTGCAAGGCTGTTTAACTATGGGTGGTCCCAGGCCTGCTGTTCTTTTGCAGATGGGTTTGAATATAATGCTAAGCCAAACTATGGGTTAGCTCCAGGTAGCACAGCCGGAGCAAGACTGGGGGAAGAAACACAGCAGCTATGATCCAGGAACCCACACATTTGCTCATTTGCACTAAGCCATCATTTGCTTTAGTATTGCATGCAAACCAGGTCCTTGTGGGTTATCTGTTTACTAACCAAAGTTGCCTATCGTGATTTCAGTTTCCATTGTTGTGTGATTTGTGTAAATATCGGTAACTCCCAAACAATTTTGCTAGATTCTGTAGCATTGTGTTTCATCTATTCTGTCCCAGGATACCACCCCAGTGTATTAGGACAACAAAGAAGTCAACTTTGTTATTCTCAAAACCTCTCCTCCCTTCCCACAAAAGAAAATAGGCTCCCCTTCAAAATCAGCCTCACATTAGCATGTGATGCTTCCTGAATTACTAAATGGAGTAGTCCAGATAAATTAAAATGCTGCTCAGGAAGCCACCTCTTAATTTGCATTTGCAAAATGATCCGGCCAGTGAGACTAGAACCATTTAACAGTAAAAACACTTCTGAGATCAAGATTTCCTGTTAGCTGCTTAATACAGTTTCTTTTCAACCAGAAGGAAGCAAAAATAAATAAAAGATGTGGAGAAAATCCATAAGCAAACAGGCAAGGAAGCATATTAGCTGAGAACATGGGGATAACTCATTTAGAAAAAGCAAAAAATAATAATATTTTTTTGTAATTTGATTGGCGTGTGTGTGCATCTGCACTAATGCTTTGGCCTTACGAATGAACTGCAGTTGAATAAGGTTTGCTCAGAATATTTCTCTTCTAGTTATCACTCAGCAGAGGGCATTTTAGACTGCAATGCTATGCACACTAAAGTGGGACTAGATTCCATGGAAGCCTGGGGGGCAATCTGAAGGCAAGATCCACTGTGATGAGTAGCTAAGGATGTAGCAGATCACCAGCTGAGCTGGGAGATAGTCAGGATCCACCCTTCCAATATACCATTTCTGGCTCAGCAGGAGATACACCTGCATCCACCATCCCCACACAGCAGAGCTCAAACAGGGACAAGCTCTCCCAAAGGGGTGTTTGGACTGGCAATCACTACACCCTAAGCACATTCAAGACAGCCACATGACCCCAGGAGATACACTGGCCACTATCGCAACAATAAAATTTGCTCCCCGAAGGGAGGAAGGGAAGATTCTCTTCAAATGCAAACAGCAGCTCTGAGGAGGTGATTTTTCTGGGACAGTGGCAGGGAGAGAAAGAGTTAAACTTCTCCTACCCATGTTCTTAATGCCACTCTCATATCCCCAGGGCTGCACTGTCCAAAAAAAGTAAGCATGTTAATTGCAATATTGTAATGACGGTCATGTTTAATTAGGACCTGAACAAACACATATATGACCACACTGTTTGCATTTTAGACTGTAATTCTGTGCACACTGAACTCAGTGAGGTTTGCTTTTGGATAAGTATACACCGGATTGTGCTGTCAGTGTTTCTGTATGCGCCATTTCAGATTTGAATGGAGGGAGAATGAATATATATATTCTTTCATTCATTGGCAGTGGAGCATGGTTCATAGTGAGGCTTAAATATGTTTCAGATGAAACTGCAAC
Source organism: Darevskia mixta (assembly GCA_034641385.1). Classification (NCBI taxonomy): domain Eukaryota; kingdom Metazoa; phylum Chordata; class Lepidosauria; order Squamata; family Lacertidae; genus Darevskia; species Darevskia mixta. Next base: position 305,397 of record JAWWNH010000027.1, read on the forward strand.
CAGTAGTCCCTGGTGGCACAGAAAGCAGAGAAACAGTGCCTGAACCTCAGGGCTCCTGGTTCAATCCTACAGAACCAAGACAATTCCCTCTCTATATAGCACCCCTGCCTGTTTCCATGAATATGCCACATGCAAGCCCCATGAAATGGCTGCCACGTCACACAGCCCCTTGCTGACTTGAGTATAGGTTCTAAGACTGAGTTTCTGAGCTAAACCTTAGCAGTGGCATCCATAATTGGGCCAATATGGTGCATCACAAACTAAAAGTAGCTGTTTAGAACAGGTATGGGGAACCTTTGGCCTTCCAGGTGTTGCTGAACTACAAATACTGTAAGCTCCAGCAAGCATGGCCAGCAGCCAGGGATGATGGGAGTTGTAGTTCAGCAAGAACCAGAAGTCCAAAGGTTCCCCATACCTAGTCTAGAATGTTCAAAGATGTTGGAGCAGAAGAACCTTTTGAGTTTGTGGCTAATGCAACCCAATGATGTAAGATCCTGGTGGAAAATGCTCATTAAAATGGCACTGTTTCAGCTGACTTGGCAGAGATTTAGCCACATAGATCAGCCTCTGGCTAAATGGTGGAGCACTTTCAAAAGGTGTTGGATGTTTGGTTCAGCCCCTTGCTCCCATTCATCTCCGCTGCCGACGTCAAAGTTTTGTCTTGCCAGATTTATGCTACGTTTGTTTTCAGTGAGTTTCACCTCCACTTTCTGCTAAAAGATACATTCACTTGCATGTATTCAAACAGAAGGTGGCAGATGGATTGGCGCATGCATTCTGAACCATTCAATCCTTCCACTTTCATAACTCAAATTTAAGAGACTTCAAACTATGTACCAAGCATGAGCTTTGCAAGCAATATTTCTTACCTTTTGTTATCTTCTCATTTCAAACAAACGTTTAAACAGAGATTTAGGGAAAAAAACCCAGAATGTTCTAGAAGATTTCCTAGCTATAACTTTTCATTGGTATTCAAATGCACACAGGGAGGCTATAATAATTTTGGAACGTAGTCTGTAAACATAAAGAATATCAGAAACACGTCTAGTTTCATTTTGTCAACAATTCATAAAAGTAGATCAGAGTTTAGGGTTGTGATGGAGACTTTGTTATTCAGATTGCTTTCTTTGACTCCATTAAAGTTAGACAGTTTGGAAATAGCAGGTAAATTCAAACCACTCATTTACCCATTATTTTTAGATGGGATTTTTCTAGTTCTCCACTATTTGACATATAGTTCCCTTCCCGCAGTAAGTGTATCAGATAACTATTGACCATTTATCTTTTCAGTATTAAGCTATTGCAGGAGTGGGAAACCTATCTCCCTTGTTGGGCTGCAGCTCCCATCACTCCTTGCCATTAGCCACGTTGACTGGAGCTGATGTGAGCTGGCTTCCAACAACCCCTGGAAGGTGCCACATTGGCTACTGCTGCATTAGAACCCATATGGTCAAACTATGGCTCAACTGCCACCAGCAGAACAGGTAATGGTGCTTCACAGCCTTCCTCTCATACCCTCCAACATTTCTCTGATGAAAATTGGAACAGCCTATTCCATATCCTCCAACATTTATCTGATGAAAATTTGGGACATACGTCATACTGTTGCCTATTTTCTAGTTTAAAGGTAAAGGTAAAGGTACCCCTGACCGTTAGGTCCAGTCATGAATGACTCGGAAGCTGCGTGCTCATCTCGGTCTATAGGCCGAGGGAGCTGGCGTTTGTCTGCAGACAGCTTCCGGGTCATGTGGCCAGCATGACTAAGCCGCTTCTGGTGAACCAGAGCAGCGCATGGAAACACCGTTTACCTTCCTGCTGGAGCGGTACCTATTTATCTACTTGCACTTGACATGCTTTCGAACTGCTAGGTGGGCAGGAGCTGGGACTGAACAACAGGAGCTCACCCCGTCACAGGGATTCGAACTGCCGACCGTCTGATCGGCAAGCCCTAGGCTCTGTGGTTTGGACCACAGCGCCACCCTAGTTTAGTCTAAGCTATTAGCACAAGTTGTTGCAAGAATGTGGAACCTGCATTCTTTCAGAAGTTGTTGGACTACAACTCTCATCTTCTCTGTCCATTGGCTATGGTGGCTGGAGATAATAGGAACTGGAGTCCAACAACACCTGAAGGTGCCTAAGCTAGTGGACAGTGATGGAGATCAAAATTTTATTGGGCATGTAGCTCCTTAGTTATAAATCCAACTGGGGCCAGAGCAGCTTTGAATTCAACTAGTGCTAGGCTGCACTTTCAAATGCAACCATTCAAGAGGTGGTGTGGGTAAACCAAAGATGCCTTTGAAGAGGCAGGGATGGGTGCAAAGTTCAGAAAAAGTGTTCCTCTTTTCAATGGTGGGAGCAGTAGCCCAGACTTCAATCCAGCAGCACTTCCTGGAACTCCTTTGTGATTACATGGCATAACCCAGGCTCGGCTTTATAAGTAGCAAATTCCCTTCTAACATTTATAGAAAGCCTTGTGTGCATTCACAGCAGCAAAAGTTCCAAGAAGTGCTACTGAGTGGCAAAGTACAAGACTGTTCCTTACAAAACCAGAAAATAAAACAAAGCCCTCTGCAGTCTCCCTTTATGGGAAAATAAGGTAAGCAGCATTGACCCCTCACCTCTTAAGAGATTTCTCAAACTTTGTTCTACGCTCGTGAAAGGTGCAAAAGAAACAGCTCCCCAACTGGCCCTGTGAAATTATGTAACAACTTCCAGGCTACTCTGCTTTCAGCCTTGCCCAGGACCTCAGGAGAACTTCCCAATGGATTTGCTTCCAACCTCTATTTGGAAAAATCTCCAGCAAATCATTAAGCCAAGAGCCAAATCGCCACAGAACTTGTCCTGCAAGCATGACCAAAGGGGCTTGGGGCCTATGTTCCTTCACGTTAGCCTCACACACTGCATTTGAAATGGAGGGGGCTTTCAGAAGGCAGTTATGAGATGATATGGAAGTTTTGCTGTTGAAAGGATAATGTGCTTGAGCCCCTTTGGAGCACAGGGAGTGAGTGAACTGTTGCACTTAGCTCCTATTTGCAAGCTTCTTGTATATATCTGATCAGCTACTGTGAGAGCAGGATACTGGACTAGCTGGGCCTTGGCTGTGATCATGGGTAGGCAAACTAAGGCCCGGGGGTCGGATGCGGCCCAATTGCCTTCTAAATCCGGACTGTTGTTTTTACATGAGTAGAAGGTGTGCTTTTATTTAAAATGCATCTCTGGGTTATTTGTGGGGCATAGGAATTCGTTCATTTTTTCCCTTCAAAATATAGTCCGGCCCCCCACAAGGTCTGAGGGACAGTGGACTGGCCCCCTGCTGAAAAAGTTTGCTGACCCCTGGGCTTTGATCCAGCTCTTTTTGTGCCTTAACTAGGGACATGGAAGTGTGTAACAATGGGTGGTTGTTTTGCCCCCCCCCCCGCCGTCGCCAAAATAGCTGTGCCTAGAGAACTGGGACCTTTTGGATGTAAATTGTCTGCTCTGCCACCAATATCGCCCCCTCCCCTCCAAAGACCCTAAATCAATGTTCTTTTTTTTTATTTACAGCCTTCATCTTTTGAACAGGGGAGAAAAAGAAAATAGCACAAAACTGCTCCTTTTCTGCTGAAGAATTAACCATTTTTTGCAGTCTGTGGGAAACAATGGCAGAGAGAAATTCTCCTTCTCTGCAGATCTCCAGAAAGTTTAAGGAGTCTTTCAACTTCACGCTTCAAAGACTGTAAGAAAAAGCACCCAAAGAACTATGTTATATTCCATGTTTGATCAGCTGTATTCTTAGGCATGTTCTCAACACTTCTGAAGGGGGGAAAGAGAGAGAAAACACTATTAAGCATTCAGACTGAAGTTAGTGTGGCATGTATATTGAAGAGAGAACTTGGCTGACAGTAGGGCTCCCTCTTTCTCTCTTATGTATCTTGTTAGTTATAGAAATAAACAAGCACAACACCTCACTAGAAAAGAATGGCCTGTGTAAGAGCAGCTTGTAAAGCCACACTGACAACTACTTGGGAATGATTCATAATACTTCAAAGTCAGATGCAAATTAAGAGGGTCAGGTGCTTTTAAATATTTGATAGGCCGAGACAGGGAGAGGTTTTCCGTTAGGGAATTGCCACTGGAAAGGCGAGCCTGTTTCTCTTGCGTAACTCCTTTTGTATCTGCCATGTCCCCAACTCAAGAGAACACAAGATGTGTCGCGGTGCAGGAAATGGGATATGAGCACTTGCTCCGCAGCAAGCTCTCGTTTTTGCCTGCAGTGGAACACATTCGCCCATCTTTTCAATGGAAAGACTCACTCATGGAGTCAATGTGATCCGGACATTCCAGACACAAATGTAAACATGAAAAAAGGGAGTTAGGGCTGAGCCAAAGTTTGGTGGATTTGATTTGAATAGCAATGGTTTCCAAAGTGGGCAATACTGACCCCTGGGAGGCGACAGGAGGGCATCAGAAGTGTGAATGACCACCATACTTTGAAAAGCTGCTATCTATACCTAACTATTATACCTAACTATGGATAAGGATCATGATCCAGCCATAGCCAGGAAGCTACATAAACTGATCCAGTGCAGCTGGTTTTTCAAGGACACGCGAGAATACTGGCAATAAAGCTGTCCGTCCAGTATAAAAACTGGATTGATGATCAAGTGTTGGGATGGATTTTCTTCCATGTTGATGAAGTTATTTTATCTGTTGGTCTTCAGCACATGTTTTTAATCATGCTAATAAAACTTTTTTTGAGATAAAAGAGAAAAGAAAAGCTGCTATCACTGGTTCAAGTTCACTTATTTTGTTGAATTAAAAAGTTTTAATTGGATTTTGAATAAATGTGTCATTCAAGGATGCCAGCTTGAATAAAGTATTGGGAAGGCCCTGCTCCACATAATCTATCACAAGATGAGGTGCACACACACCATTTGAAAGGCTATGTCTATCAACCTGGGGGGGGGTCGGTCTCCTTAAATATTTTATTGGGGGGATGAAGGGACCTCGCCCCTAGGAATGGGCTGCTGTTTCCCTAGGAATTGTTACTGTTTTGAATTGTATTGTCCTTTTCTTTTCCTTAGTGGGTCACGCAAAGCACTATTCCAAATAATACTTTTTATAGGGTAGGGGCACTGGGGATGAGTTATGGAACCAAGAGGGTAGTGGTCTGAAAAACTTTGGGAACCAGTGGGCTTAAGCATTCACAAATGTCTCAGCTCACAGAACTGGTGGAAATTAAAGTGGGAATAGGAAATCAGGTGTGTTGATGTCTGTCAAGGCATAATTTGGTGGGCGAATAGGTTTCTCAGACCTACAAGGCTAGGGGGTGGGAGGACATGTCCCATGTGAAGCTGACCAACCCAGAACAAATCACCTCAGTCTGATAAAGACTTATTCACTTATTTAGCCAATCACTGTCTGGAAATCCATGGAACACGTGTCTGCTTTGGTCGCTGACAGCCATGACTATTCAAGCACATTCCTACAATTGTGCAAAAGTCACAGTTACCCTTGTGCTAAATTGGAATAAACATCAGTCAGGAGAGAACCCAAATTGCAATTTGCTCCGGCTGAGCACTAAAGAGTAGTTTTCCCCAGGGGAAAGAAGCAGAGCATGAGGAAGTGTGAACGAGCCCTTTGTTTTACCTTTTCATTTTTGCAAAACTATAAAACTCTGTTTTATTCCACTTCCTGATTCCCACATAGTTCAGTAATTATGGGACAGGGCAGAAGACTGTTGAGTAAAACATGTTGAAGCATCATCAACGGGAAGCGAAGAAAAATATGACTCAGGGTTGATTCAGTAGAGGATTGCCTATACCTCCTCAAGTTGTGATAAATCTGACATTTATTCTCCAGCTGACAGGAGAGAACAATTATGTCCAAAACAAGAATGGGTATTCTTTTTAGAGGCACCCACATGGTAGACGGGTTTTAGGTTCTCATCCTATCACTTCCAGGTATACATCAGCCATACCTGCATGCCATTTCTTGGTTACTAACACCTTCCATCTTAATTGCCAATTTCCATTTTAAGCAAAGGTGTTTTCCTATGTGAACGGAGGAGGGCTATTCTAGACATCAACACAAAAAGATGCTGTACGGCTATTCAGAATACGCAGCACTATCTCAATCTTTTCTCCTCAGCCTGCAAAGACATAGAATGAACGAGGTAACAGGCAAAGCTCTGTATATTTTGTTCCACTGTGGGGTGGTTCGCTCTGGACAGAAATAAAGCTGCTTTGGGGAAGCCTGGTCGATGTCCTCTGTACAATCTCAGCTATGCAGTTCTCTCTGTACACATCCGTGGAGCGATGGGATCAATGATTCCACTGGAAAGCCTATAATGATCACTCAGGCAAAATATTGATCAAACCAGTGCTAGGAAGCAATTCATGGTGTGGCTTTATTCGAGGCCATAGCCACAGGGGGTTTGCCACACGCTCTGGAATACCCATCTGATGAATTTTCAGCTTTCACTGGGTTTACAGGAAGTTGTTCTTTTACTTACAGCAGGGGTGGGGTGATGTAAGTTTGGGGCCAACAACATATGGAGGGCCACAGGTTCCCTAGCCTTGATCTAAGTAATGCTACTAATCACTAATACTAAAGCCCATCACTTGCATGTGTGAATGCACACTGATCTACCATAGGCCACCGAGGGTGGGTCTACCCCAGGCATCCCCAAACTTTGGCCCTCCAGATGTTTTGGGCTACAATTCCCATCATCCCTGACCACTGGTCCTGTTAGCTAGGGATCATGGGAGTTGTAGGCCAAAATATCTGGAGGGCTGCAGTTTGGGGATGCCTGGTCTACACACAGAGGAAAAAATATGCTATAAATCAGAAATTAAATTGTTAAAACAAAACAAAACAAAAACACTATGGAAAATTGCTGAGAGGTATATATATATATATTGCTCTCCAGCACAATTTGGTGCTGCATGTTTATAATGCATTCAAAACACTGTTTATTGCCTAAAGTCCAGAGTGTTTATTCCACATGTCGGCTGACACAGAATGCTTTTTTCAACTTTTTACACATTTTAGGTGAAAGTTATCGTGTATTAGTTTGTCAAAACATAAAAGTGGGGAAACAACTAAGAAGTCTATACTTAGAAAAATAATAAATGATCAAGTGATGAAACATCAGGTTATGTGCAGGCATGTACAAACCAGCCCTTTCTGATGCCAGGGCCAAAAAAAACAATCAGGCTTTTTCTTTCTCTCTTGCAAACTGAGAAATATTGATGGGGTGGGGAGCTAAGACAGTCCCACCTTCCTCACTTTGCTAGTCAAAACTATAGGATCTGATTGCCAACACAGCAAATGAAACCAGGGCTTGCATCTACGGGGCTTAGAGGAGAGAAAATATTGCTGCCTAGACCATCAGAGGCCTCTGCTAACTGTGCTTCATCCATCTGTTGCAATCTGTAGCTTGGGCATAGATAAGCAGCAGGGAGCCCTGCACTTTCACTAAGGTGTCAATATTGCAATGGAGTCTGACTCATTATCCACTTCCTTCAAATTACCTGTAAAGAGAGTCAGTGATAGCTCAGTGATATGAGAGGAGATCAGTTGCAGAACGGTACTGTATGCCACGGCAAATTCTATTATTAGAGCTCTTAGACTTTTAGCCCGCATCATGTACATTACCCTCTGCAATGAGTCTGAGGCTTTCAGGCCATGCCCAGTAAAGTAGGCAACTGCTACATTTCATTTGGACCGGTGATGGGAGTCTCAGTTCAGAGTACTACAGAGATAAGCAGCAGGCTCCATTAACTGGCACTTCTTTTCGTCCCAGGACCACACTGCCTCATGTGCAATGTTTGGAGGGGTGTGCCAGGGAGAGCTGCAAACATGGATTGTGCAATGGATGTGATTCTTACTCTTTTACAGATGCTGTATTCCAGCCACATCAAAGTGGGAAGTTTCTACACCCTCACCCTCTCGCTGCATCCTCCATCCAGGCAAGTAAGAAACGTTATCAGAATTCAAGGACATATTCCAGCCTGGCAAATATACTTGGGGAGGGTACCAAGCTGGATTGATGTGTGTGGTCTGCACAGAGTCCCGAGGGCTTGATAGGGAGAGCTGGACAGCCTGAGGCTTCCCACCCCTGATCTACAGGATGGTGACAACCACACCTCTCCAGATACCATCTGAAGCAAAACTGTTGGACAAATCCCTTCTCTGAAATAGAATTGCTGGTTGATCCTAGAAAACATTATGCACACACACAATGCCCTATACCCACAGGTCTCAGGCAGTTCACAGATCTTATACATCCCTGAGGTTCACTTCTGAATGGCTGATTTAACTCAGCATTGGTCTAGACTAACTGATGTTTTAATCCTTGCCTAATCCTCATCAATGAGCTTGTTGGAGAGAGAGAGAGAGGTTTGGAAGAGAGATTCCTACTCTCCAGCAGCAGAGCTATGCACAATGGTGATTGCTACCAAGCACATTAAAACTTTGTTAGGTTTGCATCTGCCCCCACTCACCTGTAAACAAATGTTCCTCACGAAAATACATAGGTTAGATTCAATCACAGGTACTTAGCTTTGCAAATAAGTGAAGATTTTACTCACAGAATTTCAGAAGTTACAGCAAACAGATCTCCATCTGTTAGCAGTAAAATAAAGAAGACGAAGAAGGTTCCAATTAACTTAAAAAGAGAGTAACTTGGCTTCCTTACAAAAGAACCTTGCTGTCTTTGTGTTAGCAAAGATGCAGGCTGTAAAAATGTCCTTTTAGACAGTCTCTTCAGTCACGTGCAACATTTTCTAAGCTGGAAACCATGCTGAAGCTCCAGCTTGTTTCAGGAAGCCTAAGAGAAAGAGAAAGGAGCTAAGCTATACTTACAGGCAACTTGAGCTCAGGACTCAGGTTAACTCTTTCATGAATGCAACTCAGCAACTGTTTATTACAACACTTATCAGGAGCACTATTCACATTGCTTCTGCACTCAGCTGCCAGTTTTCTCAGACAATAACCGCTTACCGCTGCGGCCCACCACGGCACCTTCATATGCTGACAGAGCCTTGCCATGGTCTTGTGGCCACTGCGGCTTCCCTCCCCCGGCTGCCGCCAAGCATCATAGGCCACCGTCAGGCCCTCTAATTCAGCCAATCCGCGGTGGCCTGAGATGTATGGCTTGGGGAGTAGACCTGAGGATTGCAGTCTTCACTCAGGTTCACTTTACCACTGGAAGAAAGGTTGCCTGGAAAGTATAGAAAACTAATTCCTTGAGTGCCTTCAAGAAAAAGCTGGACATCCCTTTGTTGGAGATGCTGTAAATATAAGGGAACCGCTCTCAATAGGAATTGGTCTGGGTAGCCTTCCTGACTCTATGGGTTTTTTTATTTTAATTTTTGTTATCCTCTACTGTAGGGGTGGAGATGTGTGACTTTTTAGATAGCTCCCATCATCCATATTCACTGGCTATGCTGCTTGGGACTAATGGGAGGTGGAATCCCACAGCATCACAGTTTCCTTCTCTTTGATCTATGGGCTCCTATCGGTCTGATTGGTTAGTACTTCACAACCTAGGTATCTTGTAAACCTTCACATGTGTTTGAGTCCTTGCACTTTCCCTCAGATACAAAAATGCTTCCAGTGGATCTAAGATTAATGCAGCCAGTCCTCACAGCATGGAAGATGTTGCTGGCTTTCGTAGCTATCCACTGAAATCTCTTTGGTTTTCAGACAACTGGCACTTTCTGAATGCTAGTGTTAGTCTGACAGCTTTTGATTATATTTCAGTTTTGATGTTCTCAAGTTTATTGCCTACGTGCCCAGCCCTGGCACATTCTGTTGCTCTCCTCCTTGATGTTACTTGAAATTCTTACTTTTGCTGAATGGTTTTGGGGTTGTGCATAATATACTTTTCTTTTGCACAGGGGCTTCCATGATACGTGTTCCATGAAAAGAGCCTTATTTATTGTGGATGTGACCTTTCTCTCACTGCAGGTCAAGATATCAAATGGAAATTCTCTGTATACCATACATACTTCTTAAGGAAGGGCAGTTGTCAGATGCTCAGTGTTCAGTGTCTCCCTGAAATGTTTTATTTGCCTTTTTCATTTATGGAATGGATTGATTTTTTATTGTCCTCAACCCCCCTTTCCTCTAGTGAATTTAGTGCCTTATGAAAGATTCTTTGCTCTGACAGCACCAGAGGCTGGATTTCTCTCACTAACCAAAGAGCAACAAAAGAGGATTGAGTGGCAGAAGCTAGAACTTTATCCTTGATATGGAAACATCACTGTAATGGATTTTCTGTCCTCCAGCCCCATGATTTTGAGTGATATTAGGGCTGGGTGAATCTGCAAGTTTTGTTTCTCCTAGTTTTTTATTTTTCCAAGCTTATGTTCAGTTCTCCTCATTTCCACATCAGTTTTTGACTTTTCTAAACCCCTCGTGAACATTAATCAGCATATTATGGTCATCATTAATTACCATATTTTTCGCTCCATAAGACACACTTTTTTCCTCCTAAAATGTAAGGGGAAATGTCTGTGCGTCTTATGGAGTGAATGCATGGTCCCTGGAACCAAATTGCCTAGGGGCCAAAAGCAGATTGTGCTCTTTTTTTTTTACAAAGAGGGAAGAGGGTGTTGAAAGGAAGCCGCTGAACAGCTGTTTAGCAAGCGATTGGGGAAAGAGATAAGGCTCCCTTTCCAGCCCCGCCCCCTTGCCCAGGCCTCCGTTGTTGAATGCAGAGGGAGGCTGTTTGTTTGTGTGACTTGCTGATTAGATTATCTGTCTGGAAACTGTAGAAATGGCTCCCTTTCCTGTAGGACTAGAAGCTGCAAACTGTGAGTTGAACCCCATAAGAATGGGGCTTTTCCTCTTTGAAAAAGAAGCTGCACCACTTTGAGCTGATCCTCAAAAAAGCAGGGCTTTTCCCTTTGCAAAAAAAGCTGCACCACTTTGAGCTGATCCTCAAAAAAACAGGGCTTTTCCCTTTGCAAAAAAAGCTGCACCACTTTGAGCTGATCCTCAAAAAAAAAGGGCTCCCCCCCCTTTCCTCCTCTAAAAACTAGGTGTGTCTTATGTTCAGGTGCGTCTTATGGAGTGAAAAATACGGTATTACCTGCCCTTCACCCTAAGGTCCCAAGGCAGGTTACAACATTAAAACCTATCAGTGCAAATTTATCTGAATACATCCATTTTTTCCCATGCAATTTTGCCCAATACACACGTTTTGCAAAGTAATTTCCCCCCAACATACTGCATTTTTGTACGTTATGTTCACTAAAGCATATATTGGGGGAAATAAATTACAAATAAGCATTATATCAGGGGGAATTGCTTTGTGAATATGTGTATATTTTTATACACAGTACTTGGCATTGCAAAATCCATAGACGTGAAAAGTTTGAATGGCGGCTGTTTTTCTGCTTGCATGTTGTTTCAGAAAGTGTCAATTAGGTAGGCTCACCTTTAAATGCAAACTGAATAGAATTCCTCCCCCATCCCTAGGAGATGCTGTCTATTAGAGAAATACCTGTTATTATGATGGAAAGGGGGGAGGCCCAAAGAACTCAAAACGGGATAAATATTGAATCTTACCATAATAATAAACACAACTCTTTTCAAAAGCAGCAAAAATGGCAAGACTCGAATACTCATATGCTGCCAGAATCTTCTTAAAATACCATTTTATAGTGCAGTTTGAATGCGCTATAAACATGAAACACCAAATAGCGCCGGAGAGCAGGCAATTTTAAAACACGATTTTCCATAGATATTTGTTTTCTGTTGTTAAAACGGTCTAATTTCTGACTTATTTATAGCTTTTCCACCCTTCAGCTAAACAGGATAGCCCTAGAGCATGGTGGTGATAGTGCCAAGGTTGCAGATTCAATCCCCCTATGGGATAGCTGCAGGTCCCTGGTTAAACTAGATGATCCTCAGAGGTCTTCTAACTCTACAATACTGTGATTCTATTATCAGCACAAGAAGCTCAGAAGTTGAAATAGTTTCATAGGTTATAGTACACAAGGCCAGATTTAGGTTTGATGAGGCCCTAAGCTACTGAAGGTAAAGGGGCCCTTTATATGTCCAGCTGCCCTTTGTCAACAACAAATTGTCACTATTTTTTGTGCTGAATATATGCTATATGGTAATTTATGGACCTAATCTAAAGCCATTTGCACATAACAAAATATGTATTTTATGAAAGTAATTCTTGAACTGAAATACAATTAAGAAGTATATGACTAGGGAAATAGTTATTAAGCTCTAACTTGAAATGATTTTTGATTCATAATAAACTTAATACAATGATCCCTCGACTTACGAATGCCCCGACTTCCGTATTTTTCAAGTTACGAGGGATCAAAGGGGCCGCACGCTTCCGAATTTTTTCGACTTCCGAAAGGAAGTCACGACCGTTTTAGATAGGGTTTTCTCGAGTTACGAAGTTTAGATAGGGTTTTTTCCTCCCCTATGCATTCCTATGGGGACTCGACTTACGATTTTTTCAAGTTCTGACGGTCCCGTCGGAACGGATTACCTTCGTAAGTTGAGGGTCCACTGTAATGCAAACACATTGGCATTTGGTTCCTTTAGAAACACAATTTACAAAGACTCATAATCTAGTCTCTAGAAACTTACTATAACATGAAACAATAATAGGTGTAAAAATATGATGCAAACTACTAATAATTATAAATAGCAGAATGTAAAAAAAGGTAAAGGGACCCCAACCATTGGGGTTGCGGCACTCATCTCGCTTTACAGGCCAAGGGAGCTGGCGTACAGCTTCTGGGTCATGTGGCCAGCATGACTAAGCTGCTTCTGGCGAAACAGAGCAGGGCACGGAAACACCGTTTACCTTCCTGCTGGAGTGGTACCTATTTATCTACTTGCACTTCGTGCTTTCGAACTGCTAGGTTGGCAGGAGCAGGGACCGAGCAACGGGAGCTCACCCCGTTGTGGGGATTCGAACTGCCGACCTTCTGATCGGCAAGCCCTAGGCTCTGTGGTTTAACCCACAGCGCCACCTGGGTCCCTGTAGCAGAATGTAGGCACCCTATATATAGAAATGATATTTTAGGGAGCAGGCTAGCAGGCGGGGCCCATTACTTACATCATAGGAGCCTACACAACACAAAACACTGTTGCTGTATGTAGATTTTATTTCATTTTTTTTATCTTATATTTTGGAAATGTACATCCAGTTGTTGATTTCCTTTAAAAAATTTTGGGGTCCCCCAAGAGAGCGGGGCCCTAAGCTATAGCTTGTTTAGTTTATATGTAAATCCAGCACTGGTAGTACACAAGCTTAATTGTCACCGAGTATAATATTAATAGGGGATGTGGGTGGTGCTGTGGTCTAAACCACTGAGCCTCTTGGGCTTGCCCAAGGTCAGCGTTTTGAATCCCTGCGATGGGGTGCGCTCCTGTTGCTCAGTCCCAGCTCCTGCCAACCTAGCAGTTCGAAAGCACACAAAAATAGATAAATAGGTACCACTCAGGCGGGAAGGTAAACAGCGTTTCCGTCCGCTGCTCTGGTTTCGGTGTTCCGTTGCGCCAGAAGTGGCTTAGTCATGCTGGCCACATGACCCAGAAAAACTGTCTGCAGACAGATGCCAGCTCCCTCGGCCTGTAAAGCGAGATGAGTGCCACAACTCCAGAGTCATCTGCAACTGGACTTAACTGTCAGGGGTCCTTTAGCTTTTTATAATATTGATAGCAGCTGTTGGGCAACGAATTTCAGATGTGCAAGTTACCCATTTAATTCAGCTGCTGTCTAATGCTAGGAGTGAGGCTCACCTGCCCCACTAGCAGACCATCAAATTGAGCAACCATCAAATTTGTCCCTCATCCCTAGCTGCACTCCAGGATAGGTATGAAAACAAACCCTAACATTTCCTAAAATGGGCTCTTACAACTAGTGAGCCATAAACCCGAATGCAGCTTATTACAGGTGGTGATATAGTGTTTTTCGTAATAGTGGCCAAACCGATCCTAGTCTGGAAAGACTCTTACTGCCACCACTGGTGATCCCCACCCCCATTTCTCATTTTTATTCACAAAATCAGCTCCACCATCATTTTTGCTACCTCACTGGTCATCTAAGGGAGGGAAATAGTATCTATAGCAAACTGAATAGTCAACTCAGTAGTTATAAGAAGAAATTTCAATCCAAATGACACCTGCATGGAAATGGGAAGACAATTGTTACACAGAGCATAGCCTGCAAGGAAGCTTTCTCGTTGCAATTATTCTGCATTCAGTCTGTGCTGAGCTACGTTCCACACCCCATTACCAATCTGCTGATTCGCACACTTTCCTAAGAATATCTTAGATGTTATTTCCAGGGGCGTGCTTTTGAGGCAGAGGAGGGGCGGGGAGAGAGAGAAAAGGCCTTTTTAGCATTTCTTTTATTGGAGCTAGGGGTGGGAAACAGAAGGTTTGTTTTCTGTGACTGTTTTTGGCATCCGTTCCATACATTTCCCAGCAAATGTGCTGGAGAAAGCACAACACTCCACTTCGAAAATTCTCAGACTGCCACCTTTTGCAAACACTTTCATTCACATGGAAGGGAAAGGATGGCAGGTGGGTGATTTTGCAGAAAGCAGAAAACATGGCTGCTACGTAGTCCTCCCACATTCTGAAAATGTAACCTTCAGGGGCACTGTTTTTCCTGACTGCTGTTTCTTCCTCCTCTGCCCCTGCATTAGTCACATGAGCTATCCCCTCGAACCAGGAATCACACAGCAAACAGAATACCATGATGCTATGTTGTCAATCAGATCTGGGCTGCTACACGCTAAGCCATGCTTAGCACAAACAGTATAGCTTTCCTCAATCCACAATAGTTCATATTCATCCTTAACATGCTGCTTTCACTCTAGATGTGATTCTAGATTCTGTTGTCCACAAGGGTAAAAGGGTAAAGGGACCCCTGACCATTAGGTCCAGTCGTGATCGACTCTGGGGTTGTGGCGCTAATCTCACATTATTGGCCGAGGGAGCCGGCGTACAGCTTCCAGATCATGTGGCCAGCATGACTAAGCTGCTTCTGGCGAACCAGAGCAGCGCACGGAAACGCCGTTTACCTTCCCGCTGCAGCGGTACCTATTTATCTACTTGCACTTTGACGTGCTTTCGAACTGCTAGGTTGGCAGGAGCAGGGACCGAGCAACGGGAGCTCACCTCGTCGCGGGGATTCGAACCACCGACCTTCTGATCACCAAGCCCTAGGCTCTGTGGTTTAACCCACAGCGCCACCCGCGTCCCGTCCATTAGGGTAGATATCATTAATTGAAGCATGTTTGAGAGTCTTCCCCTTGATTATGTAATCCATGCCATTCCCTCTCACCCCTCTAAATGTTGCAGGTGGGTAAAGGAGAAAGTGGTGCTTGTCATCTTCATATACAGTATTTCCAAGGGACGCGGGTGGCGCTGTGGTCTGAACCACTGAACCTCTCGGGCTTGCTGATCGGAAGGTCGGCAGTTCAAATCCCTGGGTGGGGTGGGAGAAGGCGGAATTGTGTTGAAATGATTCCTCATTGGGTTATTAAGAATATGTATAGAGAATATGTCACGGTAATTAAGGTTCCTGTTCCGGTCAGGATAATAGTAGGGGATGATCAGTTGAACAGAGTGGTAATAATTAGTAATTCACCAATTATTTTAATGGATGGAGGTATGGCTATGTTGGTTAGGTGAAAACATAGTCATCATGTTGATATTAATGGAAAGGCAAGTTCAGACCTCGAACAAGAAGTAGAGTTTGGGTGTGTGTGCGCTCATAATTAGTGTTTGCTAGAGCAAAGAGGGCTGAGGATGTTAGGCCAGGTGCAATAATTAGTTATGGCACCTGTTAATCCTCACGGTGTTTGTGTAATGATTGCAGTGGCTACTAGACCCATATGGCTGACGGACGAGTAGGGGATGAGGGCTTTTAGGTCTGTTTGTCACAAACAAATTGAGCTAGTCATTACAATACCTCGGAGAGCTGGAATTAAGATTAGGAATATGAGGGTTGATAGGTGGGGATTTAATATGGATGAAATACGAATTAAGCCATAGCCTCCTAGTTTTAGTAAAATTGCAGCTAGTACTATTGAACCAGCAATTGGGGCTTCTACATGGGCTTTTGGAAGCCCAAGATGTAAACCAGGGGTAGGCAACCTAAGGCCCATGGGCCGGATGCGGCCCAATCGCCATCTCAATCTGGCCAGCGGATGGTTCGGGAATCAGCATGTTTTTACATGAGTAGAATGTGTCCCTTTATTTAAAATGCATCTCTGGGTTATTTGTGGGGCCTGCCTGGTGTTTTTACATGAGTAGAATGTGTGCTTTTATTTAAAATGCATCCCTGGGTTATTTGTGGGGCATAGGAATTTGTTCATCCCCCCCCCAAAAAAAAATAGTCCGGCCCAACACATGGTCTGAGGCATGGTGGACCGGCCCACGGTTGAAAAAGGTTGTTGACCCCTGATGTAAACCATATAGGGGTAGTTTGACTATAAAGGCTAATAGGCAGGCAAATCAGAGTATAGGACTTGTCTCTGTGGGGGGCAACTCTGGTTTATTAAGGGAAAAAAGTTTTATTGAGGTGTGCATATATTTATTATTGAAATATAGTAGTTTAATTAAAAGGAGTATAGAACTTGCTAGTGTGTAGAATAGGAAGTAGAGACATTTTCGCATATTGACTGTCATTTTAAATTGTATTTTAACCTGTATTTTAATTAACGGTTTTTCTTTCATTTATATTTTATTGTAATTTTTATTGGTGTTAGCCGCCCTGAGCCCGGTTTCGGCTGGGAAGGGCGGGGTATAAATTAAATTTTATTATTATTATTATTATTATTATTATTATTATTATTCGTTGTTTTAGTAGTTAAATAACAACGGCGGTTTTTCAAGTCACAGGTTTGGGTGAGAGGCCATATTAAAGTAATGATGTATTTGGTTGAGTTTGCTGTTGTTGGTCTAGTTGTTGCTTTAGTTGGTGTATTGTGTGTGTGTGTGTGTGTGTGAGAGAGAGAGAGAGAGAGAGAGAGAGAGAGAGAGAGAGAGAGAGAGAGGTGGATTATGCTGCTACTATACTAATCTTATTTAGTGGTCCCCTAGCTAAATGCATGCACCAGGACACACATGCATATGAAACTGTATTTTACTGAGGTCAACCATTGATCCACCCAATATGAGTTCTTCAAGGACTCAGGCACCAATATTTCCCATCACAGTTAGATGACAGGTGGGACACATGAGCACTCCCAAGCCATCATCACCTGCAATGCCTTGAGGGATTCCTGCACCTTCCAAGCAGACATTCCATGTAAATTCCAAGCAGTCGCTTGAAAAAAGGCCTGCAGCTATCACCATCTTCTCCTGCCTGAAGGCAAAGAAACTTACCTCTGGGGAGGTGAAGGAAGAAGCAGAGAGGACACTAGCTGCAGACACTCTCTGGAGGGGATGCAACTGGGACTCCAACTCCCAGGATCTCAAAACAGAAAGATGATGCTGGAAGGCAATTCCCATGGAAGGAGAAGGCTCCTGGGTGAATCATACTGATGGGAATCGTGTTGTAACTCTGCCATTTCTGTCTTCCTCCTGACCCAAGGTAAGTTGCTTGAGAGAATGTGGGAGAGGGCTCCCATGTGTTGTGCCTTAGGCTCTATGGACAATGTCACCCCCACTGTGGTCGCTTGCCACACAGACAAGTGGAAAACCACCTGCACCAAATGCAACTTGCAGGTACTGGCTGTGTTACAAGAGTACAGTCAATACCCCTGCCTTCCAAAATGCATATGGGGTGCTCCTGAAGGTGAAATCTGTTATATTGCTTTCTGTGCATACCAAGGCTAAGCTACCCTGTTTGGTTCTGTAGGGTTATTCCTCAAGGGTGAGCAAGCTTGTATTACCTGTCCTACATGCAAATTTAATACAGGATGTCACTCTCCATAAATGTCAAACTTGCTCCCGTCAGGAGCAAGAAATAATTTAAAAGATGCAACCTATCAATGGTATTGCTAAATTATTCTCCTTGGGATCTAACATGTTCATAAGGTACAGCCATCCTGGCACCGTAGCATTTTAGGATGCACATTTGGGACCACATCACCAAGTCAAAAACAAGCCCAGTAGGAAGTCGGCATACGAAGGAGATAATTTTCAGACTAGCCGCATTGAGCTTTCTACATTCAGAAAGTTTTTTGGGGGTGGATGGGTTGGGGTTATTATGTGGCTGGAGATTTCACACATGCCCTCCCCTAACTGCCTTTTGCGGGTTTTTTTTTTTTTTTGCAATACAGCCAGAATAACTGGCTGTTTCTGAATACAGAGATTGGGAAGGGCTGCAGCACAGTTATCAACCTCCAACATTTCCAAGTAGGCTTGCTACTTAGCGTTGACAATACTGAGCTAAATGGACCAATGATCTGACTTGCTATAAGGCAGCTTTCTGTATTCTCATCAGTCCCATTGAACTGTGAGTCATTCGTATATCACCCTTTGGCCTTCCATATTCTTATTGCAGGGATTCAGAACTCAGAGGTGTGTTTACCGTCCAACATTTCCTTACAAAGAAGGAATGTTGTAGTCTCTGGTTTCAGTTGCCTTAAAGCTACTACTTCCACCCCCACCCCCACTGACGGATACTTGGGATTGACAGAAGTTATATATACACACAAACTTTTCAAGACTTTTCTATAAATCTGTTAGAGGAAAAGTACCACCCAGATGAAAAGAGTAAGGGGGAGAAAAGGTGACTAAAAAACATGTTGTGACAAAGTTGTGGAATGACTTGATTTGTATTGACACCATTCCCTCGCATAATATGAACATAGCTTTTTCCCCCCCTTGCGTTGCCTGAAAGCGTAAACAAAACAGAACATGGTGGATAAGAACTTAGAAAGGATATTGCTTTATTCTGTTTCTCCCTGAAATTACACTTACTTCACGCAGTATTCCTCATTCCCTTTCCTCAGGTAAACAGCCATTGTAAGGAACAGAACCCCAACACGACCTGTGATGCAAAATAGGTTTGCTTGGTGATTGGTAAGACCAAAAGTCGCACAAAGTAAAGTACGCCTAGAGATGGATTGTGGCCATTATTCATGTAGATCCATTGACATATTCAGAACCTAATGAGTTAATCCTCCCAGGATCCAAGTTCCCAGGATCCAGGATCCATCATTATCATCATTATGCTTCCGATACCAACTCCCTCAGTCCGAAATGCGGCTGAATATTTTGGCATTGAAACTGCACAACTGAATATGCGGAGAGGGTTAATTACTGGCAGAAATTGTTCAGGGGATAACTCTGAATCACCAACACAAGGCAAACTTGCGAGCTGCAAATGAACAAGTCGAGAACAGAGAAAGAGATTCAATTTGCCTAATGCATTATCTGACAGCTGCATTTATGCCTCCAGTGTAGGGACAGAATGAGAACAGATGAGTTATTAAAAACAAACAGTTCCTTTTCATGCAGATGTTCCTAGTAATGAAGAATGCAAGGAACAGAAGCAGAAGTGGAAGACTTCCTCAGAGAAAGCTTTTCTGAGCCCAGTATATCTTCCAGCAATCTATTTATTGGAGGGGGGGATAAAAATCTGTATTTCTTCTTCCTTTAGGGACAGATGGATCATTCTGTTTCCAGTCTGTGTCACTTATGTTTGCTTCTACATCCACTCCATTATGTTTTTGCACTAAGCAGTGCATTTTATTTTTGTTCTTGCTGCTTTTTTAAAGAACACATATATAGGGGAAAAATTCACAATTAAATGCAAAATTTTGAAAATATTTCCTCTCATAAAAAACACCTCCAGGTCCATTTTCTCACAAAATACGCATTGTGAAATGTGTTCTGATACTTAAAAAAAAACCCACCACATCTATATCACCATGTTGGAAAAGTGTGAAATACAATGGATAGCTATACTCTGATCTGCACATTAATCTGGGAGGGAGCTACAGATCAGGTCAGTTCATATTGAAATTTACACAGATCAAATTTCTCAAGCAGTCCTCCCTCCTCTCTCCCAAATTGTTTCAATTTCCATATATCTCAAAGAATTTTGCTATATTCAAAAGCAAAGGTTATCCTTTAAGAAAAATATAATATATCAGAATGCTTCTCATCCAGGATTTCAACTTATAACTTCTGAAGGCATGGAAGAGATGCATTTTGTGCTCTGCTTCCAAGAGGTTGTGTTCTTTGCTCTCAAGATGGAAGTGTAAAATGCTAATATAGTATAATTTTGAATTATAGAGTTCCAGCTAGAAAAAGTGACATAGAAGAGCATTTTAGTGGACCAACACAATCTTCCTATATGCTCCCCAAAAGATTCCATGGTGTGTGTGTGATAAGGGTGAAACAGAAGGAAATTGTTATATCAAATATATGAAAGCAAGACTGTTAATCCTAGTTAGATTAGTGTATGTGCCTGTTCCCCCGAAGTATTAAGAAGCTAGTTGAAGACAGAAAGGAGCCCAGGATGGCAGACAACAAGTCAAGTGATAAAGCATCTAAAAACCATCTTAAAATAATTCCAGTACATGTGTAGACTGGAAAGATATCTACTTAAAAGGTTTGTTGACAGAGGTGGTCTTCAGTAGTTGCCGAAAAGACAACAGGAATGGCATGTAATATTCAAGAATAGGGAATTCCAAAGGATAGGTGCCACAACACGAAAGGCCTGATTCTGACGTTGTGTGGAATGGCCTTCATGACAAGATGGTATCTCACCTACAGAGCATAGTTGATATGCAAGTAGTCCAACCAAGCAATATTTCCTGAATCTGCTATCCAGGCATCCCTGATTTATTACAGAGTTCACTACAAAGAACCTCTTAAAATGATTGAATTCTGCATGTACTAACTTACACCTACAGAATGTAACATAAGATCTCCATGTGTTTTGCAAAGCATGGGAGCACATAAAGTTGCCATCCCTTGATGGTGGACTGACTGATTGTGCCCTTCAAAACTCCCATCTGCGGCCTCACCTAGGGTACATTTTTACTCAACTGAGCGAGACAGCATGAGACAGTTAAATGCACTTGTTCCAGGGAAGTCTTTCATGCGTTGTGACAAGATTCTGAATTCTCAAGTGAATCAGAAAGGAGATGGAGATTGCTCCCTCCTCCATCTGGCTTCAGCTGAGGATGCCAAAAAATATATAGTTTTTAAAAAATGTATCAAATCCTGTTGATATATGATCATAATCCAGGCATAGGCAACCTTGGCTGTCCAGATGTTTTGGGATTACAATTCCCATTATCCCTGACCACTGACCCTGTTAGCTAGGGATCATGGGAGTTGTAGTTCCAAAACATCTAGAGAGCCAAGGTTGCCTATGCCTGTCATAATCAAAGGGAGAGGATGAGATTCAGATGGAGATGAATCACGGAAGACAGGTAGCAACACTGTAGTCATAAGTGCCAGATCCACTGTAGACACCACCAGGTTTTGGTTACAGGGGATCAACATCAGTAGGAGATCCAAAGGCTTGCTTTGTGGTCTATTGATGACATACCTAAACAGTGTATATGTATATAGCATTTGCTATGGTTACCGGTACTTTTTAAATTTTACAATGACCAGAGACAATGTGCCCTTCAGGAATACCTATGAGTGGTCTGAAACTTGGTGGTGGCAATGGGACTAGATGGCACCCCCGAGAAAAGCCAAATAAATAGCACAGTTGATAATGTATTTTGGTTGCTGCGGTCAAATCATGGAGCAATCCACACTAAAAATAAAAGTGGAACCACTGGAGATCTGAATTAGTTAGCCTTCATTACTTCCTCATTAGTTCCACAGGAAGCAACCAACTGGTCGTGCCTTTAGGGTGGGTGAAATGAAATGTTTTATAGTAAGGATGCTTCAAGGTTGAGAAGCAAGCACTGGCACCATTTTTTCTTTGTCAGTTCAGCGGTTGCATTTGATGCACAGAGTTAAATGATGATGAGGTCAAGCTCAGTTTATGGTAGAGCAGGGGTGAGGCTCACTGTGGCCTTCAGATTTTATTTTTTATTTTTGGACTCCAGCTCCCATCAGTCCCAGCTGGCATGGCAAATGGTCAGAGATGGTGGGAGGCCTGCAACATCTGCATGGCCAAAGGGGCCCCACCCTTGCAGTAGAGATTATGAATGGGCAGAGGGGAGAAAGGCATCGTTTTCTTAAAACATATTTTTTTATTAAAGATTTCTTAGTTTATGAAAATATTTGCATTCTCTCTTTTTTTAAGTTGTGTGTTCTGCAGACCAGTTTCATTTGTTGTGAGACATTAGTGTTGCATACATTGTTAGGTTGGAAAGAAAAGAGGGGGAAAGAGGGAGAGGGAATAGTGATTGGGTTGGGGTTGGGTGGCAATGCTTCTATTCTTCTGCTTAGTGCATGTGTAGGGTTTTGTGTCAGTGTCACGTGTGTGGGTTCTCTTACTTGTTGTATTTCCTTGGTGGTGAGCGAGGTTGGGGGTGGCCTAGGGTGTGGTTGGTTGTTTTTGATTGGCTGTAGTGAGATTTGTTTTTTTTGTGTGTGTGTGAGTGTGTGTGTGTGTTTGGAGCAGGTTAGCCAGATTGATTTGTATGCCATCGGCAGATTCTTGTTGGGCCATGTATGTGATCAAGGGGAACCATACCAGGGTGAAGGTGTCTTCTTCTATTTGTGCCCATGTCAGTTTCAGTTTAAAGGCATTGTTATGCTAAATAGAGCCATTTAAAGGCTTTACAGTCTCACTCAATGTGTTTCACTGCTTTGGGGAGGGAAATACAACTAAATGATGTTTTCTTTAAGAAGAAAACATGAACTTCAAATAAAGAGGTGCATTTGTACAAGGAATCATTTTTTTTGTCCTCAATATAATATCCATAAGTGTTTACCTTTTCTGGGTGAAAGCATTTCTCAGAGCACTGAATTTACCGGGTATATTCAAGTCCACTGATCTGCTACATGTTACTATGGTAAATATCCTAATTACTAATTATTAAGGTACAGAGGCAGAAGTACATTGCTAGAGAATTTTTATGAGATGGCTCTTCTATAAGTAAACAAGCATGTTGTGTTGCCTTGTTGGCATGGAAGCACTTCCATTTATGCAGTGCCGCCATGAGTCATTGTCTCTGCAAAGTCAATTTGTCTTCCACAAACAAATAAAAGGGAAGGAAGGAGCTAAGGGGGAGATATTGCAGTGTTTTCCATACATATTATTGACCTTCGGAGTCAATACTTGCCCCAGAGATGGCACTAGATAACTGATGTCAACTACTGTACAAAGAGAAACATGGGGCTATGCTGGATATTTGCCAGAAAGAACTATTTTGCTATTGTATGTTTTCCTATAAAACATTCCAGTTGTGTGTGACTAATCACTTTTTCATCAGTACAGTTTCCCTGGTTGATGCTTTCCTGCCTCCTGAATTGAGTCACATCGGGGAACCCAACCACACAGGGTTCACATCACGACCAGAAAGATCCCAGGAGGCCATTTCTAATGTGCAGACATCAGTAAATAACATCTCATCAGTTGACACAATGAATTAAATTTGTCTGCATGATGACATCACTCAGAGGAAGAGAGGGCAACTGAGAGAAAGTTTTGTTTTATAGCACATATTTTTATGAAGTGTGCTGAAAACAGCTGAAAAGGGAAGATGCTTTTGGCAAAGCAAGTTTATGAAAAGTAATTCTGGATCATGTTTGTGGAAAATCATGTGTTTTGGTTTATACTCGACCCAAGTCTTCTCTGTAATGTAATAGATGCATAATTGTTGATATTCTTGATAGTTCACTTAAGAAACATGGGGAAAGTGATGGTTCTTTAAAATTATCAATGTTTGATCTTAGAAAACTCTGCCAATGATGAAGATACTTGTAGGGGGAGGAATATCCCTTTTATAGATATGAGCTTCCCACAACCTAAAGTTGCAATCGTATAATCAGTGAGGTTTCTGAGTAGACATAGATAAGATTGCACTGTTAATGATTCAATGAAGTCACAGGGTGTAATTAAAATGCCAGGATCGTTAACCAATAAATGGTAATGGGAAGGGGGGAAATCGACATTGTGAAAAGACATTGTTGATTAAATGGTCCTTACGTAAAATTAATGTCGTTTCCTTGCGCAGAGCTCATAAACCTGCATGTGAAAGCTCTGCATTGAAGAGCAGGGGCAAATGAGTTCAAATTCAAATCAGTACTGGGGTTCTACTAGATGTCCTCATTAAGGATTCTAAGAATAATGTGTTTCATTTCCATAATCAAATCTTTATGGGAATTTCCAGATGAGGTCTGATTTGCCATGAGGTAAATTAAAATCTTGGTACAGAAGATATCTTTGAAGTGTCACACTGTCTACGAGGTCTTGTCTGTTACAGAGACTCTGCATATTTCATGCCCTACATATTTCTGGCAATGATGAAGCCAACTTTCCAATGCAATCACTTCCTTCCCCCTCCCCATTTTTTTTGCATTCCCTCCTATTCTTTAAGAGATTATAAGACTCTTCTATTTGCATTAAGGTGTACTACTGCAAGAAGTCTTTTGAAGAAAACTTATTCATGTACGGGAAGTTCTCAGGAATAAGAATATAAAAAGTTAGATGACTGGAATATGTAGGAGGAAAGATTTTTGGAGGAATTCATTAGCTTCAAGTTTTTATGGGCCCCTGGGTAGGAGACCGTCAGTGAACTGCCCTGTTCCATTTCTGTCTCTCTAGACTTGTGAGGAAAACACCACCGAGAGAATGTATGAAAAGCTTTCCCTACCCACCTCCAGGGCAGAAAAGAGTTCTGCGGTAGTTTGTTCTAGGTAGTTTGTTCTAGTTTGTTGAGTTTTTCCATAAGAAACTGCAGCTTGGGAGTGAACCAATTAGTGAACTGGCAGAAAGCCAGGAAATGATTAAGTGACTAAGCAGTTTTGCCTAGAGATAGGAGCCTAGCAACAGGTTGCTGATTGGCTAGGAGTTCTCACTTAAGCAGCATGACACAGTAACCTAGTTGTTGGAGAGTAGGAGAGTTAGAGTTTAGAGCTATGTGGAGATGTTTGGAGAAGTGTGTAGTTGTATATAGTAACTTGTATAAAGCTGTAAATAATAAAGCTACAAAGAACCAAGTTACTGCTCAGCAGAGTTTGTTCCTGTGTTTCTGGGCGACAACTCAGACATCAAGCTTCGCGCTGCTGATACTTTATTCAGGCTATACGTCAATAGGTTATGGGTTCGAGATTCTGAGTGCGCAGACTGCAAGAACTGTTCCAGGTGGTGAGCTAGCTGCGGTGGTGTTCCAAGTCGTTGAAGCAAGGGCGTGCTGAAACAATCGGTGGGAGAGTGTCGTGGTATCGATGCTAGGAGCTGATCAGCGGCAGTCCTGAGGCTAGTGGACGACTGGACACAGACATGGCTTATCCAGCTGCGTTACCTTTTGAGCGTTTGAACAATCACAACTACTTGCTGTGGTCTCAGCGGATGCAAGCTACGCTGCAGAGGGAAGGTCTCTGGCGTGCGGTGGCTAAACCTCCTTTAAAGCCTGATGAGGAGGAGCAGGAGCGGGACCAGAGGGCAAGAGCTACGATTGTGTTGGCGTTGGACGATTTGCAGCTACCACACGTGCGTGAGTACGATACTGCTAAGGCTGTGTGGGTTGCTCTGCGAAATCTCCATGTGCAGGAGACGGCGGGTTCAAAGCTGTCTATTCGCAAGGCTCTATATAAATCTCTTCTTCAACCGGGAATGTCTATGCAGGACCATCTCCATGGGCTGCAGATGAAGTTTGTGGCTCTGCAGGAGAGAGGTTGTAATCTTCCGGATGATGAGAAGGTCTGCATAATTTTAAGTTCGCTCCCTGACAGTTGGGACAATCTTGTTCTGTCGCTGGAATCAATGCGAGAACGGGATTTGACACTGGACTATGTAACTAATAGATTACTTGAAGAATGGCAGAAAAGGGAGTGCAGGCAGCAAGCAACTCCTACTGTTTCGACAGGCAGTCGGTCTGTTAAAAACACTGGCAGTGAGGGGAAGCAGCCGTCGCAGCGTTCCCAGGAGGCTGTCAGCGAGGAGTCAGCATTTGCGGTGAGGCGTTGTTACCGCTGTGGGTCAACAAAACATTTGCGGAAGGAGTGTCCAGAAGCGGCAGGTTCCCAGGGTCAGCGTCGTCGTCAGCCGAAGAAGCGAGGTCGGTTCAAGCAAACAGCACAGTTCGTCACTGCAGTGGACAGTTGTCCAGAAGATGAACAATACAACACGTGGGTGGTTGATTCTGGTTGTTCGAGGCATCTGGTAACATCTGAGGCATCATTCATCGAGAAGACATCTATGCCAAGCAAGACAGTCGTGCTTGCGGATGGGAGGAAGTCAGAAGTTAGATCTGCAGGATCTGTTTCTGTTCCATGTCTGCGCACAAAGTTGGACAATGTGTTGTGTGTACCTTCGTTGAAAAATAATTTATTATCTGTATCATGTCTTATGCAGGCAGGATTTATTGTGCAGTTTATTAATGGTCACTGTGAGATACAGAAAGATGGTAAAGTTCTAGGGAAAGCCTGGCCAGAGGGAGGAGTGTTTATGCTAAAAGACAATGTCAGAGTTCAAGAGTCTGTTTTAGCCAGCACTGATAAGCAGGTTGGTCATAAAAACAAGGAATTTCATCAGAAATGCTTACATTTATGGCATCGACGTCTAGGTCACATTGGATGGCAGAGTGTCATAAAAATGCCAAAGCTGAGTGATGGTTGTAATCTACAAAGCTGTAACAAGTATTTAGACTGCAATGTTTGTAAGCAGGTTAAAAGTTACAGAGGTCCCTATCCTAGAAGTGAAAGGATCAGTGATAGACCATTTCAACTTGTGCATGCCGATGTAGTTGGTCCGTTTAAAGCTAGTAGAGGCAATTCTCGTTATTTTTTAACGATCATTGATGATGCAACCAGATTTTGCTGGGTGTACACAATGAAACAAAAGGGAGAGGTTTTCACCAAGTTTAAAAGTTGGATTGCCAATGTAGAGCGTCAATTTTCTCTCAAAGTTCTTAAAATACAGACTGACAAAGGTGGAGAATTTATGTCTAATGCGTTTCAAGCGTGGTTGAGCAAACGTGGAATTGGGCATAGGAAAACAAATGTTCATTCTCCAGAAGAACATGGATTGGCTGAACGGAAAAACCGATCGTTGCAAGAAATGATGCAATCAATGCTTGCAGATTCAGGCCTATCTCATTTGTTTTGGGGGGAAGCTGTCCAGTGTGCGTGTTATACGCAAAACAGATTATTCCATAGTGCGATAGGCACTACACCCTATTACAAATTGTTTGGAAAAAAGCCCAAAGTGGATCATTTGAGAGTGTTTGGAATAAAAGCTTTTGTTCATGTGCCCAAAGCTCAGAGGAAGAAAGGTGAAGCTAAGTCACAACAGCTCATTTTTGTAGGCTACCAAGATCTAGGAAAAGGGTGGCGGTTTGCAGCTGGCAGTGCTGGGATAATTGTATCCAGGAACGCAAATTTTTGCGAGCACAGCGGCTGGGAGAAAATCCATGCTAACACTGAAGTGTGGTTTGATTCTTCTAAAAGTTTTTCTAAAAGTGTTTCTAAAAGTGTTTCTAAGAGTGTTTCTGGTAGTAAAACTCAGCCAGAAGTTGTTACTTCTGAGGGGGAGAATGAGAAACCAGGAATGTCAACATCCACTGAAGTCAGACAGTTTTCGCCAGCTTCAAAGGGTGATTCTGATGAAGGGGGGCAAAAGTCTGAGGGGGATGATTCTGAGGAAGACAGTAATTTAACTCCAAGAAGGTCAGAGAGGAAAAACAAGGGAGTTCCTCCAAAACGTTTTTCGCCTGGGATTTCTAAAGTTTGCAATGTAACTGTAGAACCTCAAAGTTACAGTGATGTTTTAAAGTTGCCAGAAGAACAGGTTTTGTGCTGGAAAGAGGCCATGCAGGAGGAAATGCATTCTCTGCAAGAGCACAAGGTTTTCACTTCCACACCACCACCCAAAGGTGCCAAGGTGGTTGGTTGTAGGTGGGTGTTCAAGCTAAAACCCTTAGCTACAGGGGGGTTCAAATATAAAGCGCGTCTGGTGGCACAGGGATTTTCACAGAGGCCTGGTATTGATTTTGATGAGGTTTTTGCGCCCACAGCCAGGAGCGAAAGTTTAAGAGTTTTGCTTGCTATTGCTGCAAAGCGTAAGCTACTGGCCAATCATTTCGATATCCAGACAGCATATTTAAACGCTGATTTGGACCAGGAGCTATATTTAGCTGAACCACCAGGATTTGAAACTAAAACTGGAAATGTTTACCGGTTACATAAAGCGTTATATGGATTAAGACAATCCGCACGCAACTGGAATTTTTGTTTAGATGAAACGCTTGTAAAGCTGAATTTCAAAAGCTGTATTGCTGACAATTGTTTGTATACTAGAGGGTCCGGAGACAAACAGGAATTTTGTCTAATTTTCGTGGATGATATTTTATATGTGGGAAACAATAACAAACAGGTCAAAGAGTTTGCAACTCAATTGGCAAAGAAGTTTAAAGTTAAAAATCTTGGCCCTGTTACAAACTATTTAGGAGTGGAAGCGTGCCGGGCAGATGATGGATCTTATTTGCTCAGTCAAAGCAATAAAATCAGGCAGTTGTTACAAAAATTTGGCATGCAGGATTGCAAAGGAGCAAAAACGCCAATGGAAACTGGTTTTATTAAGAGTATGCATTCTGAGCAAAGTCAAGAGTTTGAAAGTCCAGAGCTGTATCAGTCAGCTATAGGCAGTTTAATGTATCTGGCACAATGGTCACGCCCTGATATAAGCTACGCTGTTGGAATTTTAAGCAGACAGGTATCCAATCCTTCTGTTAGTGCATGGAAAGCGGTTAAGAGAATTTTACGTTATCTTAAACATACTGCTGACAGTGTTTTGAAGCTAAGTGCAGCAGGAGAAGAAGTTTTGAAATGTTACTCAGACAGTGATTGGGGAAATTTACCCGATAGGAAATCTGTTACTGGTATTGTTATTTTGCTAGGAGGTGCATTGATCGGCTGGAAATCCAGAAAGCAAAGTTTAATAAGTTTATCTTCAACTGAAGCTGAGTACGCGGCGTTAAGTGAATTATGTAATGAATTGGAGTTCTATAAACAATTGCTGATGGATTTGGGTGTTAAAAATGTTTGTCCTGTGAAAGTGTGTATTGACAACCAGGCATGTATTACGTTGTCTAGGACAGAGCAATTTAAAAGTCGATCAAAACATGTTCACTTGAAATACCAGAATGTAAGATTTAATGTGCAAAATAACAACATTGTATGTGAATATGTGCAAAGTGCTGAAAATGTTGCAGATATAATGACAAAGCCATTGTCATGGGTAAATTGGAACATGCTGTGTCAAAATATGAGTCTGATAATCAAAGTTGGAGAATAATACTTTGTGTATGCTCAGGAGCTAATGTCACTCTACAAGCTGTGAGGGGGTGTTGAGTTTTTCCATAAGAAACTGCAGCTTGGGAGTGAACCAATTAGTGAACTGGCAGAAAGCCAGGAAATGATTAAGTGACTAAGCAGTTTTGCCTAGAGATAGGAGCCTAGCAACAGGTTGCTGATTGGCTAGGAGTTCTCACTTAAGCAGCATGACACAGTAACCTAGTTGTTGGAGAGTAGGAGAGTTAGAGTTTAGAGCTATGTGGAGATGTTTGGAGAAGTGTGTAGTTGTATATAGTAACTTGTATAAAGCTGTAAATAATAAAGCTACAAAGAACCAAGTTACTGCTCAGCAGAGTTTGTTCCTGTGTTTCTGGGCGACAACTCAGACATCAAGCTTCGCGCTGCTGATACTTTATTCAGGCTATACGTCAATAACACTCATGAATTGCAGTATTTATAAAGTCTATATTGCACAAAAGTTTCATGGCGCTGGATTAGATGAGGGATCACAGTCCCGTGTGCATGCTGGTGGAAGAGATTGCAGTGGGGGTTGATGGTAGGAAATTCTCAACCCAACCAAATGCCTCTCACCCTACTGATGCTATCTGCAAGAAGATACACTTATGAAAGGCTCTTAACAAAAAGTTGGGTGGAGCACTTATACTGGGCCTTTTAAGAGGAACATTAGAGAATGTATGATGACACCTTCGTTGGCCAATCCTGTGCATGCCTAGTTAATAAACAGAGGGATGATTCATATCATATGTGATGAAGTGGCTACAGGCATGGTGGCAACCAGAGGGAGGGCCCTTCTTGTGATGCCAACCTTTCTATGGAATCTCTCCTTTCAACCTCGGCAAACGTCAACATTAATGGTGTTGTGGTGCTTATTCAAAACATATTTATCCTTCCAGGCTTAATTCCAGTAGGGTTGGTTGCAATTTTACCCTGCTCTGGGTTATCAAATATGTTTTGTTGGTATTTTAATATTTGATGTTTATAGTTTAGAATTGGTTGTATACCACCTTGAAACTCAATGTGAGAGGTGGAATAAAAACGATTTTAAAAAATAAAAAGTATCATGATTACAACCTGTATGTATGTGAGATCTCTCATACCCTGGTTAGGGTGCATTCATAAATCATGCTAGTTGAAAGGATTTGAATTAAGGATTTTTCCTGGTGAGTTAAACTTGGCCCTAACTTCTTGCACATGGATGTGTATATTCAAGAGTTTTTTCTTGACTGACACTGGAGATTGCAGCAGGGCATATAGATAGAGTTGGCTTAATATGGCAAAGCCAGCATCACACTAGAACACCATGTACAGTAACTGGGTCACTGGAAAGCAGATCTAGCTGCTGCAATAATGTGAGAATAAGACCTAAGAAGGACTTTGCCAGCCACATTGGCTGGACATGTAGATCAGACAGAATTCTATATGGGGTTAAAAATAAGTTAGTATCACATTGCTAAAATAGTACTGAACTGGCAGATGGGGAGCTTAAGGGGGGAAAGGAGATAATCATTTGCTGGCTGCTGGGCCACTGGTGACAGTTGATTAGGAGAGCTCTGGAGCTAATGCAAATTGTTACACATCCCCGGGACAGCCAGAAATCAAATGGAGCTATTAGCTAAATTGAGCATTACATGGAGTGGTCTGAACGTTTTTTGGGCACACTTTGTATGTTGGGCACAGTTGGAGGCAGAGGGATGGGATATGAGAGGCAGCTTAGCTCATCCTAAAGGAGAGAAAACTGCACTTCGTAGAGAGGAATACATACACCATATATAAGTGAGAACACTGGAGAGGGTGTTAATAACATTATTCACCAACACAGAGTGTGGATATCTAAATCTCAGCATGACCTTCTGTACACATGGTGAAGATACGGGATCTTTCCAGGCAGTTTCTATGCTTAAATGTTGGGTCTGATTTCTTAGTTCCCCTTTTTCCTTAACATGAAATTCAATGCCAGAGAATGGTGCCAGATTAATGGCCCTAGAGGTATAAATTCTTCACAGAGAGCAGTCATAAAGATCAGGGGCAGCTCAATTTTCTCCAACAACATCCTGCTAATGTTCCACTGTGAGCTGCTATAGATAATCACAAAAGAGAAGGCAACATAATCCACCTACCTTTTTAGGCTATTGCTTCTGAAGTGAATACAGAATCAAGTGATGAGTTGCCAAATCTGAAAGGCCACCACAGATCCAATACTGCACCTTCGTAGTCTTCTGTTCAATGGACATGGTTCAAACATTCATCAACTATGTAGTAATCAGGACAGATGTGGTGGGGCAGAGCTCTATCCAGAGACCAGTGTTGTTGCAGCTTATCTGGACTGGGCTGGGGCAGAGCAGGATGGTGGTGAGGTCAGGGCTTCCCAGACACACTAGCAAGACTCATACACTCAGCCCCATCCTGCCCCGACCCGTCCAGATAAGATGCAGTGGTACAAGTGTCAGGAGTGGGCTCTGTGGTTCCATCCAGATTATGCCCTTAACTCCCACTGGTTCCTTTATGGGCTCCAACCCCCACTCGATTGTGTTACTTCAAGAGTTGCCAGCCACAAGTGCCTACTATGCGGAAGTCAAGTACTGGATAGTTATGCCTAAAACATATGATGCAACTTCAACAGCTCACTGGAGACAGGACAACAGCCAACACATCCTTCCCTCCTAATGTCAATCCCTTCTTAATTCACAAGCACAGTGTAAAAAAGTAATAAGAAATAAGAAAGTGGGGGGAAGCCCCGAGGAGCATGGTGTGGTACATACAAGGTGAAAAGATGATGAGGTGGCAATAGCAAGTTACCCCTCTACATTTGCATAAGAACAACTCAATGTTGGGAGCCAGTGTGGTGTAGTGGTTAAGAGCGGTAGACTCGTAATCTGGGGAACCGGGTTCGCGTCCCCACTCCTCCACATGCAGGCAGCTGCTGGGTGACCTTGGGCTAGTCACACTTCTCTGAAGTCTCTCAGCCCCACTCACCTCACAGAGTGTTTGTTGTGGGGGAGGAAGGGAAAGGAGAATGTTAGCCGCTTTGAGACTCCTTCGGGTAGTGATAAAGCGGGATATCAAATCCAAACTCCTCCTCTTCTTCTTCTTCTTCTTCTTCTTCTTCTTCTTCTTCTTCAATGCAATTGTTTATATAATTCCTGCTTCCTACCCCCCTCCCCGCTCAATATGGCGTCACTTCCTGTTTTTATGAAAACAAGATCTGGGTCACTTGAATGCCCCTAACAAAGTCTTTCAGCATTTCCCCACTCCTCATTCTGTCAGTCTCCCATAAATAATGTGGTGGGTGAGAGAGTGAAGGGGTCGGGGCCTGTCCAAAAGGACAGTGGGGTTGCTTGGCTCAGGCTTGCTTCATTCACCTGCTGACTCGGTGTCCTTAGTCTGACATTGGAGGAGGAGGAGTAGGAGTGGGGGGATGTGTGGTTGAAGCTGAATGGTGGCTGAAGCCCTGGTACCACCAGGTGCCAACGTGGTGACCCTGTGGGAGCAAGTGCCTGTGCTGTAGGCAGAGCTGGGTGCTTGCCAGAGCCATCTGCAACAGGAGAAGAAGCTAAGCCTCAAAGCCCAGGCCAGCACCCCTATTTTCATCTGAGGAATGTTAGATGGTATGTGCCACCCTGAATAAGTTCCAGGCCTACTGTACCTGAGCAGAAAGTAGCTGCAAAGATACCGTGATGCAGGTAGACAAAATTTAGCAACCTTCAACCTCACCCTCCTTCTGGAAAATCATGCTAAATATTTAAAGAGGGAGGGGGGAGCAGAGAGCAAGCCAGTCCTCAGGGAACCTTAAATCACACATAAAAGGTTTGGACAGCAATATACTAGTCTTCATGAAGCTGAGGTCCTATTTATAATTCCAGTTCTGTTAGCACTGCCCTAACGCTAGATTGCACAATTCATAACAGAGGGAAATAAATTCACAACAGTCAGGCTTTGGCTAGGCAGCTGAGCTCCCCATTCAGTTTAATGAGTGCTGGGTCACAGAAAAGGTCCGTAAGGATGGCTCTATAATGTTTGCCAACAGTGATAAATAGCTGGAAGAGAGATATTTATCCAATCACTCTCGGCTAAGGCTAACACAGCAGGAGGTTGCCATTTATTCTCATCAGCCCCACAAACTACCCGGTAAAGACCCATTTTTGCAGATATAGACACACACACATACATACAAATGCACATACATAAAACATGAAGTCGAGTTGCATCTTCCACGGTTTCGAAAGCTCTGCTTCGTGTTATAAATATGAACCAAACTGCTTGCAAAAAAAGTTCGGGGGCAGAGTATACTAAGAACGTCCAGGACTCCACATCCACTACTGACCATTTGCCATGCTAACAGGAGTTGTAGCCCAAAACATCAAGTTGGGGAATGCTGCAATACTGAATGGGTATTCCAGAGATTGGAAAATTGCTGACAATACTGCAGTTTCCCCTCACAATTTAGGCCTGCAGAACATGTGGTCTTCCCAGCTGAATGGGGGAGCATGACAGCCTCTCTGTTGTTGTTTTCACAGAGGTACTTGACCAGGGGTCAGCAACCCTTTTCAGCTGTGGGCCGATCCACCATCCCTCAGACCATGTGGTGGGCCGGACTATATTATTTTTGGGGGGGGGGGGAATGAACGAATTCCTATGCCCCACAAATAACCCAGAGATGCATTTTAAATAAAAGGACACATTCTACTCATGTAAAAACACGCTGATTTCCGGACCGTCCGTGGGCTGGATTTAGAAGGCGATTGGGCCGCATCCGGCCCACGGGCCTTAGGTTGCCTACCCCTGTCCTAGACAGAGGGTACAACTTGGTTGTGGGTGGTCAGCCCCCCCCCCATGCAGCAAAATGAGGTGACCACCTCAGGCAGCAGGATCCACAGGGGCTGCCAATCCTCAAGTAGATCTTTATTCCCCCCCTTGTCCCTGATGTACATTTTCACTCATCCCCTTTTTCCCTCACAGGGCAGGCAGGCGGGCACCATTTTGTGCTTTTCCTCAGGTGCCAAAATGTCTTGGGCTGGCCTTGGCTCATGTAAAGCTTGTTGGGTCACACAGGCTCTCAGGGTTATTTTGTCATTGCTGTTTTCCTCTGCTTTTTTGTTTTTGAAATATGTATTCTCTTCCACCCCTTTCTTTTCTGTTTTTCTTCTTCCTTATTTACTTTACTAAAATAATATCAATAAAAATGTAAGGAAGGGGGAAAAAGTTCTCAGGGTTATCCCAGAGCTCTGAAGGTCTGAGATGCCAGGTGGCAGCAGGGGACTGTTCACCCAATTTCCCCCCTCAACAGGATGTCTGAAAAGGCTGGGTTTCTGCTAGCTTTGTTATTATGGAAGCTAGGGGTGCCATATTTCAAAAAGTGAAAATCCAGACACAAAAGTTGTTGAGCTCCGATTTCCCCAGACATTTCAGCGATCGAAGGTGGAAGCACCTGATGGAAGGTGAAGCACTGTGTCTAAGGTATTGCTAACATTTGCCACCGCCACCAATATGGCAAGATTTACTTGCCACCATAAATGGAGGGTTGGACCATAGCTCAAGTGACAGAACATCTGTTTTGCATGCAGATGTTTTTGCAATGCCCCAGCACCTGCAGGCAGACCTAGAAATGTATCTTGTCTGAAACAGCGGAGAGCCTGTGTACAGAACTAGATGGAACAGTGATATGACTTAGTTTAGGCAGCTTTCTAGGTTTCTAACAGCTCAGCTTCTCTACTCAATACATATACATGCACATACCATAGAAATGTGTTTGCTTGTGTGTGTATGTGGGTCATCCTGCATATACACAAGAGTAGTAAATTGTGAATTGTCCCTCAGGTTCCGAGGGCCCCGAACAAGGAATTCTGAAACTGATTCTGGTGTGCAACTTCATAGCTGTAGGGTATAGTATGCTCCCTTGGTGAGGAGTGACCTTTATGAGAGAGAGACTATTCTATAATTCAGCATCTCTCTGTAAAATAGGAGTATCAGTGTCTGGGAGCAATACCAAGAGGGACTGGGGAAACATCTTTCCTTAGTCAGAGATACCAGTGCTAATGCATTAATATCACACTTCACATGTCTTTGGTATTGAAAGCAGGTTTCAGATTTGAGCCATGGGACTAGGCTCCTTCCAGCCCATGGCATCTTATTCTCCGAAGGAAAATAGTCCATGCAATATGAATTTATGCGCAATTTCTTTCAATTTTGGAATTTTGGTCTCGGCATAGTATTCAAGGCACTCTGCTTGTCCATGCTCAGCTTATGAGCTTATCTTATTTGCCATGTCTTGAAGAGGAGCATCAGAAGTATATCACACACACACACACACACACACACACACACACACAGAGAGAGAGAGAGAGAGAGAGAGAGAGAGAGAGAGAGAGAGACTACTAAAACTTGTTGCTCACTGCTCCAGGCCTGCCAACATGTCATCAAGAGCTATAGGAAACACTTGCTGGGCTAAATGGAAATGAAACATGAAGGATTCCAATGCCTTTCTCACCAAACCAATTGCCTTTTAATGTTCAAGTGCACCTGGGCAGTTGATATGCTTGACGGAAATGTGGTTTATTAGCAGAAGATTGTCAAATGAACATGAGGGCAAGGTCAAACTAAAAGGGACATGGAGAGGATGAACTTCTATGAATGATTAACCAAATTAGTAACCAAAGGTGTCCTTAGAAATTATGTAAGGTAAAGGTAAAGGAACCCCTGACCATTAGGTCCAGTCGTGACCAACTCTGGAGTTGCGGCGCTCATCTTGCATTATTGGCCGAGGTAGCCGGCGTACAGCTTCCAGGTCATGTGGCCAGCATGACGAACCAGAGCAGCGAACCAGAGCAGCGCACGGAAACACCGTTTACCTTCCCGCCGGAGCGGTTCCTATTTATCTACTTGCACTTTGATGTGCTTTCGAACTGCTAGGTTGGCAGGAGCAGGACCAAGCAACGGGAGCTCACCCCGTCGCAGGGATTCGAACCGCCGACCTTCTGATCGGCAAGCCCAAGGCTCAGTGGTTTAACCCACAGCGCCACCCAGGGTCCACCCAGAAATTATGTAAACATACCTAAAAATTATTTGCAGATGATCGCAGTGCCAGGAGACAGGCAGTCAGGTCATGTATCCACAGCCGTGACCAGAGAAGGAAAAATAACCGCTGGGAGGAGCGCAGAGAGAAGAAATGCCATGGTGCTCCATAGCAACAAAACCAGATGCCTTAATCTTCTCCACTTGCAATCATAGGCACCAATTCTATAGGGCTGAGGCATCTTCAGCCCCCCCCCCCTATGGCTGTTGGGATTGGGTTGAGTCCCCACAATCTTGAGAGGGTGGAGGAGGCCAAGCCTTTCCCTGCCCGCCTGCCCATCCCTTCCCCCTCTCTCCTCCCTTTGTCCGCTGTACTCCACCGCTTTGGGAGACGCCGTGCAGCTTGGCGTGGCCTGGCTGGAAGTTAACTCATCCATGCAGTGTCAATAGATGCTGCACGGCTTAGCCTGGCCTGGCTGGAGGTTGCCCCAGACCATGCAGCGTTGTGAGACACAAGACACTTGGGAGGTCTGTGACAGTCACGTGACACCATGGCGTGTGTGATGTCGCACATGTGTGATGCCCTCTCCCCATGTTGGGCACAACTCGGCACCTCTGCCTGCAGGTGCTCTAACTCTCCAATGGTTTGACTTCACCCCAAATGTGCATTGTCTCCCAAGAAAAACAGATGCCAACAACAGCAACCTCAAATATATGTTCTCCTCATGAAGAAGAACCAGGCAGAGGGCCTTCTTGGTAGTGGCACCCTCCCTGTGGAACACCCTCCCTTCAGATGGCAAGGAGATAAAGAATTACACAACTTTTAGAAGACATCTGAAGGCCAGCCCTGTATCGGGAGTTTTTTCATACTTGATGTTTTTGTTATGTTTTTAGATATTCTGTAAGCTGCTCAGAGCGGCTGGGGAAACCCAGCCAGATGGGCGGGGTATAAATAATAAATTTATTATAATTATTATTATAAAAGGCTCACCACTCCATGGTCTCCAAAGCATGCTACCAGAGATCTTAATTGGCCGAAGATCCTTCTTCATCTGGAGGAACTCTGGACACGTGCAAAGGTTCTTTCCAATGTGTGCCAAATGCATAACTATGCTCTCCTGATGCATGAGAGGGAAATTTGTATGAGCACTGCCTATTCGTATATAGAAGCAGGAGCTACACAGCTGGAAACTTGCTGCAACTGAAATGAGGCACTCTGCGATAAGGACAGGCTGCCGAAAACAGTCAGCATTCAAAACACTTTTCAGCCGCAAAAGCACATTGGCCAACTTTGGACAAGTCTGGCCGACTTAACTCACAGGCAAGTCATGAGGCAAAAATCTCTCTCTCAGTTCCCAGAAGAAAGGATGGAATACAAATAAAATACACAAAACCTCTCTCAATCCAAAGGCCTGCATGGTTGTTTCCCAAATGCCCTCGGAAAAAGAAGGCATTCCTGAGTTTCTTTTTTTTTGGTGGTCCCATTAAAATGAGTCTCTAAGGAATTTTTGTGTAAAGTGTAAGAAGTGAAAATAGGAAAAGAAAGAAATTGAGTTTCTAAATGAATAAGCACTACTTCTCCCCCAAATATAGATTTTTTGCAGAAAACACAGGCCCTGTGGCAACACACACACCCACACACACACACACACACACCCCTCACACATTAGCAGCCAATGGCAACAAGCAGCACAATGAGTGTGGCAAAGTCAGCTTTGCATCCTGCAGAATGTATGGTTTCAAAAAAGTGTTCTTCTTTTTCCTGGGAACACTGCTGGAAGAAATTGTAGCGGGCCTTGTATTCCTTGCAAAGCAATAGTTTTCGCTCTGAATTCTAATGCAACGAGTGCCGAGGCAGTAGTCTGTTATCTGAATTTTAATGCCTGTATCTTTTTTATCTTGTCAGTTGTAGGGAAGATGTGAGTAGTTTTCATGAAACATTAATGGCGATAACTGGAGTCTACTCTCCCACACATCCTCTCCTGTTGTGATGTAAAGTATGTATCTCTGTTGCACTGCTGCCGTGCATCTTTTGCTAGCTCTCACAGGTCTGGCTGTGGGATGTGTGTGTGTGTGTGTGCATGAACACACACACACACACACAGAACGTCTGAGATGACAAAGAACTGGATGTGGGAGATCAGAACTTTTAATTAATTTTAAGGACTGTTCTTAGACTGAGGGTGCTGCTCAAGAACTCACACTATTAGCTCATATACTGCCATCTTTAGCTCATATTTGCTTTAGCAAGACATCACAACTGGGGGAAGGCAAAATCCTCCTGAGAAATTTGTTTCTCCAGAAACTCTTATCTCCTTTTGTAGTTAACTTTGGTTCTCTATTGTTCTACTTATTTATTTTTATATCTGTAAGCTTAGAGTCGGCAGGCTTTCTTCATCAAATTTCCACCCACCGGAATGGGAATTTTGCTTTCAAAAGCAAAATTCCCCTCAAGACTTATAATAGGTTATAGGAATCTTTTTTAAAAAAATAATGAGGAAGGAAAATAGTGTTATCACCAGAGGGGATAGCAATGCAGTGGCGAGAGAAGGACAGAATGGAGAATAATCTTTAGTGGCAACACATTTTGGAGTCACTCTATAATACTGCCCTTGTTGTGTAGGCCTTCTCCCTCTAAGAGGTCATCCCTCTTAGTACAGGGGCAGAGAAACTTTTCTGGCCAGTGGGCCAGACCCTTATCTTCTCACCCCTAGAGGGCCATATTTGGTAGGTGGACGGGGTCAGGTTTTAGAGGTTTAAGGAGCATTGCGGGCTTGTTTGCAAAAGGCCTTTGGAGCCACCTGTGCTCCTCTTTGAACCTCCAGTGCAATCCTTCTGACTGCAGGAGTTGGCAGCACCCAGTCAGGATTGAACCCTCTGCTCACTAGCTGATGAGCAGAGGCTTCATGCCTGCTGCCTGCATGGTTCTGCTTGGCCAGTTCATTCCCAACAGAGAACATGTTGCTGAAACAGATCCCAGCTGGGCTGAACCCCACCCTCCTGCCTGTCAGCAAACATCACCCAGTCAGCTGACCAAGTGATGTCAGCTGATAGATAGTTGGGGTGTAGCTTGAGAGAAATGGCCTCCGGGGCCCACAGGGCAGGGGTTCCCCATTCCTGCTTTAGGGGTGTGGAGAAAAGGACAAATTAGAAGAAGAGGGTCTAGTACCTGTGGAACACCCTCCCATCAGATGTGAAGGAAATAAATAACTTTCTGACTTTTAGAAGACATCTGAAGGCAACCCTGTATCAGGAAATTTTTTATTTCTAACGTTTTACCATTTTTTATGTGCTGTAAGCCGCCAAGAGTGGCTGGGGAAACCCAGCCAGATGGACGGGGTATAAAAAATAAAATAAAATAAAATAAAATAAAATAAAATAAAATATAAAATAAAATAAAATATAAAATAAAATAAAATAAAATAAAATAAAATAAAATAAAATAAAATAAAATATTAACCTCTCTCAAAACAATGGTTTCCTATGATATTCTCAGTGATTATCCCAGTGCAGGATCTATGTCTCATTCAAGCAATGCACTTGCAACCGTTGTACACCAACTTTTCAACCAAATCAGGAACCAGGATTGTGGTCTGAGTAAAAGCCTGCTAATCTCTGCATGGCTAGGAGATTTAACACATATCTTACAAAGAGTGGCATAATCAGTATTTTCAAGTATTGTAATCCTCCACCTGATACTCATCTATCCCCTCAGTGCAGCTTTTAGCAACGCTTGTCTTAATATACACCTGGGAAACACTTCTCCTTCCTCCCCTATCATCATCAATGAACACAGAAAGTGTTTCTAATGGGAAATGTGCAGGGCATGTGATAAAAAGGTCAGGGAGAGTTCAGTTATGCGAGGGAAAAAAGTATTTTCTCATGAATAGACAGTTAAGCTGAAGATAATTAAACTTTCCACTATACAAAAAAGAAACTGTTAGATAAGCGCTTTGAACCAATGCTTTGGGATTCAGTTTAGAAAAAATAGCGGCCAGCAAAATTCTTTAGTTAAAACTGGGGCTGACTTAAAACTACACCCCAGCTTTTTTTTTTTTTTTTTTGCAAATGATTTTGACAGTTTTCCCCAAAGCACCTACCCTTAGGGCGATTGGTGGGGAATGTTCCTCATTAAAATATCCGTCCATTCATTTGGATTGACCTTGCTCTCAGCTGCCGACTCCCACCTCAGCAATGGTTAAAGCTGATTGGTTATGTAGTACTGTGATCTCATTCCATTCACCATGTTATCTCTGATTGGGTGGGATCATCCTTTGGGGGCAGGAGGAAATTCCTCCAAAGGGGTGCATTGACCTTTGCTTTCTAGATTTAGGTAAGCACTCTGAGTGACTCAGCTGGGGCCAGAGGGCGAAATTCTTGCACTCTGATTTACCTGCTGAGCAGATGACATTTGCTTTCAAGGAAGCAGCACAGGCGCAAAAGGAAATGTAAGATCTGAGCAACAATGGCATGCTTTGTGGTATCCCTACTATCTACAAAGGACGTGTCAGCTTCTCTTCCAGACCACGTAGGGAAATGCACAGAGAACGTCCATGCTGCACTGTGGTCTACAATTGTAAGATTATTTGAACACCTGGTTCTGTGAGTTTCTCAACAAAACATGTTGTCACTCAGTTTGGTGACGGTGAAGCACTTGTGAAGACATCAGCACATATAAACACAAGAAGTAGGAGATTTGGCAGCCAGCACAAAGTGTCCAGTTGTCTGAAACCACCATAGCAGATTGAGGAAAAGAGGAACCGACTTGCCAGCTATCCACTCACTTAGTGCCCCCAAAGCAGCTGGCTAGGAGGGGGTGCTTCAAATTGCAGGTTCTGAGGTTGCCAAGTGGTTTAAGGCACCAGGAGCCTTCAAACCCTTCACCTTTATAAATAAGATGTAGCTGTGCTCAGACCACTGCCTGCACACCACCAATACTCATTTGCATCATTGAAGGATTATTTACATATCACATCTCCAATATGGCATTCCATGTAGCAACCCCTTCTTCCACAGCCTTGGCACCTTCTGGTTTTGGTGTTGAGACATGGCTTGTAAGTGTGAACTTGGTTGATGAAAGGTATCGTTTTAGCCTGTTCTAAGGTTTTCCCTGTAGTGATGTATGGAAGTGAGAGCTGGACCATAAAGAAGGCTGATCGCCGAAGAAGTTATGCTTTTGAATTATGGTGCTGGAGGAGACTCTTGAGAGTCCCATGAACTGCAAGAAGATCAAACCTATCCATTCTGAAGGAAATCAGCCCTGAGTGCTCACTGGAAGGACAGATCCTGAAGAAAGATTGAGGGCACAAGGAGAAGGGGAAGACAGAGGACGGGATGGTGGGACAGTGTTCTCGAAGCTACCAACATGAGTTTGACCAAACTGCAGAAGGCAGTAGAAGACAGGAGTGCCTGGCGTGCTCTGGTCCATGGGGTCACGAAGAGTCCAACATGACAAAGCGACTAAACAACAACAACAAGGAGTAGCAGTTACAGATAAGAGACATCACACTAAGTATAGGCCATTTAGAATACAATGGGTGCAATATTGACTCCAATATAAGTCTCCTGTTAAATTCCTATTGACATTGACAAAACATCAGATTTAGGCATGGTGACTGTGCCATGCTGAAAAACACTTTTTTTTTAATGTGTATTGAGACTGGGACATCCTTTCCCAAGGGAGGTAATTAACAGTGCTCCTAAAGACTATGTTTGCTTCGACAATGCCTTACAATCAACCCCAAACAGCGGATTAAGATAACACAAGCATCTTCTTCAGTGAGATTTAAATGAGTCCAGCAGAGATCAATTGAAGTCTGACACATTCCGCTCTCATGTACAAGGTTTCTGGCTAATGCCGTTCTAGTTAGTTTTGTTTATAAATGTCTCCAGTGGGAATTAAGACAAAGGATTGGTCCCTGCTCCTGCCTCTTGTAAGCAGTGGGTCTTTTGAGCAGGAAGGAGGAATAGAAAGGAAAGGGAAATATCTATTGCTAAGGGAAGAGTTGAAATAATATAGTAAACCCAGTTTTACTTTGTGAAGGCAAAATACAGTAAAGGATCTTTGATCAAGCACCGTCTTGCAAATGTGCAGTGATATACTCACTTATTGTGTGACCCCAAAATTCCAGATACCCCCGAAACTGACGCCAAAGGTTAGTGCTAGTTTTCTGTCGTTTTGTGCTGCAAATCCCACATTTTGTGTCGGCCCCCAAACTGACTAATTGTCATTCAAACCAGGGTCACAAGTAAATGACCAAAAACCCAACCTTGTCCGATTGACTCCAAACCAGTGCCCATGTGGTGTGCTGGTTTGGTGCCATTTCATACCACAAACCCCACTTTCTGTGCTGCCGCCCCCAAACTGAGTAATTAACACTCAACCTGGGGGCCATAAGTGGGGACTTAAGTGGGCTAAGTGGGGACTTAAGTCCCCACTTAGCCAACTTAGCCCGCTTAGTCTTGCCCTTCCCCTCTGGTAAGCATAGTGATAGTGGTGATGGGAGGTTAGGTAAGTGCTGCTCCTCCCTGCCCCCCCCCACTACTGCCTTTCCATCTCCAGCCACTTGTGCCTTCCAAGTCTTCCTTCCTCCTTGCCACACTGCTCTCTATATGTTCTGCAGAAACCAGGCTTCCCAGGCCTAATTCTCCACCACACATGTCTACTACGCAAATCAAGTTTAGCTCTGTAAAGAACCCATTTTGCAATGTCTGCTATATAGAAGCTTGCATCCATCTTAACAATTCTGCTTAGAATGAAATATGGAATTGGGAGCAAACACAATACATTCTTCCACTATTCCCCCCACTCGTGAGATTTCATTCAGCAGCTTTGTTGGTAACTTCACAACCGTCTAAAGCGGTGCTTCCGCTGTGATGAATGGGCTGGTTAGCTGAATGTCAGATACGCGATGCTGATTTGTGACTGGCCTGCACGTTCTGCACAGTGATGATAATAACATTAATACTTAATTATTATTGTCCCCTATAAAGCGGCGAGGTACTGTACATTGATTAAAAAATACGATAGGCCAAGCCTGGAGGATTACAGTGTAATTAAGGTTAGAACACATCAGGGAGCAAAGAGAAGGAAGGAGAGAGAGAGAGAAAGAAAGAGAGAGAGAGAAGACAAGAAGGGTCAGTCAGCAAAAGCCAGGATGAAGAGATGTGTCTAAAGCATGGGGGATATTGGGCAGAGGGCTTTCCATGAACATTATCAACAGATAATTTGTTGCAGGCTATTTTGGCCATTTTTCAGAGATAAAATGCTTTGCCTCTCCAGGATGCTTTGCCCTGAATTAATTTTTGTTTGCCTTCAGTTGACATTGTAAAAATCAATAAAAATATAATAATAATAATAATAATAATAAATAATAATAATAATAATAATAATAATAATGGTGGTGGAGTCCTCAGACTTGGGGGCTATGCAGGAAGCAAGATGGGAAGCCCAAGAGTACCCCTTTCTCCCACTTCATTCTATGCTGCACTATGGGTTTCAAAAAAGCGTTATGCTCATTGATAAGACATTGGGGATAAGAAATTGATAAGACCTTTCCTCCAACGAGCATAAGGTGGCATGAGAGTTTTTGGTCACCTCTGTGAGGTAGGTTAGGGTGAGAGATAGGGACTGGCTCAAGATCATTCTGGTGTGCATGCTCAGGAACAGGCAGCTGTCAAGGGTGTTCCAAGCAGGCACATGGGTGTTGAGTTTTGTGGCTTCACTTGCCCTTCATGCCTTCAGTCTACACATGGCAGAGAAATATCTGCACATCTGTATTGTCAGACCAATTCCAATTTCTCTCCATTTTTAATCTCTGCAGCTATCTTTGCATGAACTCCAGATGAATACTAATTAATCACTGTGCATGAGCTCAAAATTGCTTAAATAAAAATCTCAATATTAAAATGGATATTTATATAGTTCTTTAAAAATTAGCATTTAGAAGCTATAAACAGCCATACCATTAAACGCCCTTGACTGGTTCAAAGGATTGAAAACCATGTCTTTAAATTGCTGTATAACGTTAATTTGACAGTCTACATGATTTCTGCAATTAAAAAAAAATCCCCAGTTCTTTGCCAAGGTACCCCAAACTCTGGGTGTCTGAATTATGTGCATACCGGTAATAAGTATGACGACTTGACTAATCATTTTTCTTTGTTCTCTATTCCTCTTGTGGACTACAGTCTCTCAACAGAGAACACTTGGGCCTCTATTGATAGATATAACCAGGATTGTCCCCAAGCTACACACTTGCTTCTTCAGAAGGCGTGCAATCCCATACAGAACACCCAATTTG
The DNA here is from genome assembly GCA_034641385.1 of Darevskia mixta. Classification (NCBI taxonomy): domain Eukaryota; kingdom Metazoa; phylum Chordata; class Lepidosauria; order Squamata; family Lacertidae; genus Darevskia; species Darevskia mixta. Next base: position 350,099 of record JAWWNH010000027.1, read on the forward strand.
CCAATTTGCCAAGCATGAGAACCACCCACCCAAATGGCCTCCACCACTCTGCCACGACTTTCTCCATCAAGAAGTGGGTATTCACAACTGGGTGGTAGTTTTTCAAGGATACAGTCTCATTCGGTCTTCATCTCCAACAACGCCAGGGGGTTCCTGTCAGTGGACCCCGGACACGGTCTTGGCCTTCAACAGATGCCCAAGCTCGCCAGTTCTTGATGCCAGTCTTGTCCACAGTGCTACTAATTAATTCAAGAATTGTCTGTATCTAATATTACTTTCACTGCATGGCTATTCATTTGCATTGTGCAGTAATATTCCAGAGCAGCCCTCTGTAGGCCGTTGCCAGAGCATGCTTATTCTCCTTGACTTTACTGGAATCCAAGGACTTCGCTGTGTAAATGTCCAATAGTTTCTCTGACATCTGCAGGGCTCTGGCTTGTTATTTACACTTAATGAATACACATGAGCCAAGCACCATGAGGCCTGATTGTGTGCTTCTTGTGTTTTTTCTGGAGATGGCCAGAGTTATGAAAGGGAAAGCTGGAACTGTTTCTTGCATTATTAAATGATAGGACTTTTGGCCTCACACAGCTGCTTGGGTAACCACTAGAGGGGTTCAGAACCATTTGGCAATGGTCCCCCAATGAGAAGGAACCCCCTGTGATTAGTGGCTGAATAGATTTTCTCATTTAAAACTGGCAAATTTCAGATTGCTCTGCATATGCATGGGAAAGTCCTAACGGCAAATGCACAAGCACAGAGCCAGGCCACTTTTAAGAACACCTAAAATGCAAAGATCCCATCTTAGGAATAAATTCACTCACAAGACAGATAGATATCTACCTGTAACTATAAAAACGTAAGAATGTCGTCACACTGCAGTTCATGTGGCTGCTGACAAACAAGGAGGAGGGAATTGGAGACAGAGGCAGCCAAGGTGAGCGGCTGAGACTGGTGAGCGAGCAGATAGGTGGGGACTGACTATAGAGGCAGGTGGGCAGATAGCTGAAGCTTGTGAGTGAGCAGGCAGGTGAGTAAGACTGGTGAGAGAGTGGGTAACCCAGGCCACTGAGTGGAGCATTGGTGGGCTATGAGAAGGGGAGCTGAGGTGAGCAGTTAGGGGGAAGGGGAATTGGGCAAGGTATAAGAGGAAGAAGGGGATTGGACAGTGGGTGGGGTTTGGCAAATGACAGGTGGGTGGGGTTGATGAGTGAAGCATACAGGGGCAACAACCCCTAGTGTATATATAGAGTGGTTCATAAAAACACATCGACTTGGAGGCTTTCCACACCTCACCCTTATAAGTATGAACACTATGTTATATTTCAATAGTGAATATATAATAGATTAGAAAGGGTTGAGGAGATTCGTTAACATCTGAAGTCCTGTTCTAGGATTCACTGAAAGTGAAACTGCATATAATGTACCATTTTATTCATACTATTTGTGGTTGTTTTCTCATAATAGTGATTTCAGCCATGCAGAACAGGGACCTTTGCCTGCTTGGAATCAAGGAAAGGTTAGTGGGGAATACCCACCTGCCCCTTCGTCCATTTATTTGTTTGTTACAAAAATCACTCTGTCCCATGAAGGCAATGACCTTGGCACTCTCGGTGTAATATATTTCCCTGGGCTGTTGGGAAAAGAAGCAAGGAAGGGCATTTGTAGGAGAACAAAAAAATAAAACAGTGTGTTCCAAACAAATATAGATGGTGTGTGTGTGTTGTGTACAATTCTGCCTTGCCCTCTCTAAAAAGAGCCCCTATCCATAGATCTTCAGAGATGAAGAAGCAATGTTAAGCCCTCCGTTTTTTCCTTCCTCCCAGATCCGCTACCATTCGAAAGGGTCGGCAATAAAAATGATGTCAACATATGCAATCCCGGTGGGGCCAAAAACTCCCATAAAGACATAAGAAGAGCCCTGCTGGATCAGATGATTGGCCTACCTAGTCCAGCGTCCTGTTCCCCACAGTGGCTAGCCAGATGAAGCCCACAAGAAGAATATAGGTGCCTTAGCCACCTTGTTGCTGTTCCCCAACAACTGGTGTTCAGAGGCAGGGTTTTTATTTTTATATTGGAGGTAGCATATAGACACCATGACTAGTAACCTTATACTTCATGAATCTGTACATCGTGCAGAAATGTTTAGCCAGCTTAAACTCTGAAGAGCAGTTGACCCAAAGTAGGTTATGCCATGAGTCATGCTGAATGAGCTATCTGGGCCGATGAAAGGCGGCTCATAAGGTAAGAATGTTTTAGAATTCTGGGTAATAGAGGGTGCTGATTGGGAAATGATGAGGTGGTGAGTATTCCAATATTAAGTCAATTTTCTCCGTGGCTTCTGAATTCCTTCTGAAGGACTTATTAGGTAATCAACCCGGCAGGAGACTTCATTGCTGCTTACAAGTTCCATTTATGCACATATCCTCCAGCTGTTGAGCTTGTCTTGCGTCCGCTGTGCTTGAAACAGGTTTCTGCTTTAGCGATACCAGCTCAGCAGTTGGTGCAAGTCAAAGGAAGCCACTCAGTGGCAGCTGCGAAGGGCGACCCAACAGCCCAGAACTAACCTGCTATGAGCTGCAGAGCCCAGTGATCCAGAAAAGTGCTGTCATTTCAAGAATAAATGCATAGTCTGGGGACCCTGAGCAGAGGCACTGCCTGCTTTTCCTTATGGGGGCAAACAATGTTATAGCATCATAGAGGCCTCTTCATATGTAATAGATGTACTTGCCCCGCTGTGGGGAACAAAGCAGGGGAACTTTCCTATTTGTCCTTAGACAACTTTGTCACAATTTAAGCCTCGCTCTGAATTTTCAAAAGCATCTCATTTAAGTGTCTAGCAGATGCAAGATGGGAGCTGAGGCAAATGTGAGCATCATCACAAAGGGTGTCTAAATAGCCTCCAATTACACCATAGGAAGCAACCACAGATTTGGTGATGGAAATTGTACCTCATTTGAAGCCAATGTGACCCAGTGCTTTTCACATTCACCCTGGCGATCAGTTGTTTCTCTCTTCTTCCAAGCAGCAGCATGTTCTGGAAGAAGCTTTGTGGGAGACGTTTCCTTGTGAAAAGAGAGGCCTGTGGCACTTTCTTCATGATATCTGTTGACAGTACTCATAAATACATCACTTGTCATGCTTTCAACATCACGTGATTATCTTGCCATCAAATGATTATTATTTGGAACCAATCAGGCTTGATAGGAAAATGCAACTTCTCATTTGGAATGAATCAAGCTTGCTATAATTGTGCAATATGAGTCTGCATGAGTCATTTGCAGCAGAGTCACTACCTAATCAATCATGTGATAATAGGGATGCTTGAGCATTTTGCTCCTTTGCTAATTCTGATATGAACTGAGCTGATCCACACTTCCTGGGTTAATGTACACAGCGCTTTTTTTCTGGGGGAACACAAGGGTACGCATACCCCTAAACATTTTGTGAATTCAAGTTTGGCGTCATTGAAGGGCATTATTTCAATGTTAGTAGGAAAATGAGAGTACCCCTAAACATTATTTTTTTTTAGAAAAAAAGCACTGAATGTACAAATTGGAACTTGGTTATCCACCCACTTTTGAACTTCCTAAATGTGTATACACAGTTGTGCACATATTGAACACACATAAACAGGCGGCTGCCTGTACTTTTCAAAACAACAGCAACACAATAATGAGTTTTTCCCCAAGGCTGTTTCTTATCAGTCACATTCAAAACTTAGCATTTCTCCCAGTCCATAAAATTTCAAAATGCCCTTTCAATAGTCACAATCACAGGAGTACCAAAACCTTAAACACTATACCATAATGTGTTTTTTGCTTATGCTGATGTTCTTAAATGTGCTGTATGTGATTTGTGCTGTATTTGTGATGTTCTCTTATGGTCTATCATGTTGTTGCGATTTATTGTTTGTAAGCCACTTTGGGATTCATTTGAACGAAAAGCAACATAGAAATATAATAAATCAAAACCAAACTTTACGATAAGAGTCTTCTCATAATGAAGTATGTGCCTGCGGCAGCCTCACTTTCTCCTTACTCCTGTTAATATAAGCTAAGAAGAGGAACCAAATGCACATAAAACTATATAGATCTATTCGCTTTGAAGAAGCCCCAAGCTTTCAGGTATGCCAACAGGATTCCCTGGGCCCAGTACACTAAGAACATAAGAACTTTATGTTCAGCTCTGAGGCCTTCTGGCGGTTCCCTCACTGTAAGAAGTGAAGCTACAGGGTAGCAGGCAAAGGGCCTTCTCGGTAGTGGCGCCCACCCTGTGGAATGCCCTCCCATCAGATGTCTAGGAAATAAACACTATCTGACTTTTAGAAGACAACTGAAAGCAGCCCTGTTTAGGGAAGTTTTTAATGTTTGATGTTTTATCACTTCTTCTTCTTCTTCTTCTTCTTCTTCTTCTTCTTCTTCTTCTTCTTCTTTTGTTGGGAGCCACCCAGAGTGGCTGGGGAAACCAGGTATAAATAAAAAATAATTGTTGTTGTTGTTGTTGTTATATAAGTGGATGGAGCCCCCTGCATCAGCGTCACCCCTCCCCTCAGTCTGTAAGCAAGCACTGCTGCTTCTGTACATATATTAAGTTATCCTAGCCTATCTCAAGGGCTGTTGCAAAGGTTGAGAAAAGCAGGGAGAGGAAAATGCAGGCAACCGTGAGCTCCTGGGAGGAAAAGCAAGGTAGTAAAATATATTCCCATTTACAGATCATGTGAAGAAAAATAGAGATGCACAAAGTTAAAAAAGCAGCCCTCCCTTGCTTAATCGGCAATGTTTTGTAGTCCTGATATTTACAGGAAAATCACACCCACCCATCCCTCACAAAACCCCCACAACCATCTAGAATGATCTCCTCCTGGAGTCGCATTTGCCTCCTTCGTTGCTGGGATTTGCGTGCGTAGGGCAACCGGTCATCCCCCCCTAATGAACTCACACGGGAGACATAATTTTTGGTTTGGTTTTTGGGCATTTTTGGCCACATTTATTGAATACAAATCACGTGAGTGGTTGCGTAGGCATTGGTTCACGCTGTCCACCGGGACAGAGCTGACCCTAGTCAGCAGCAAGACTAGCTGTCGCAGCGGGACAGAGCTGACCACTTGTCAGCGAAGGGAAACCATTAGCTGGGGAGAGTTAACAGGGCCCGGATCACGCGGAGCCTCCCCCTCCCCAGGGGTCCACAGGGACTCCTGCATGGCCCTGCACCCACCAGGTTTGGACAGCAATGTTGAGTCCCTGGATTCCTTTGCGGAATTCCCATTTCCAGATCACTTCTTGGTGGGAAACGCCCACCCATACCACAGAACCAATGCCTAACCGCCAACCTTACAAAATGTGACTATTTGCTGTGTAGTAGGCAAAAACCAGGTGGCTCAGCCAATCTGCCAAATGGACAAAATTCCTACCAGGCCCCTCTCAAGCGGAGGCGACCCCTACCCGGCACAGCAAGGCCAACACCACCTATACCAGGGACGGGGGGGTGGGAGATCCGAAGCTCTGAAAAGAGTGACCCAAGATCCACTTGGGGATCTTTATATGGACGCTGGGACGTCCTCCAAAGTTGCTACATTCCAAACTGCCCAGCAACAAGCAGGTCCTGGCAGCTGTGGCTTCCAGCCCCAAGCCCAAACCAACAGGGATGCCCTCCTGCCCACCTCGCAATGGCAGCTCTCCTTGAGAACTCTCTTTGCGTGCGTAGGGCAACCGGTCATCCCCCCCTAATGAACTCACACGGGAGACATAATTTTTGGTTTGGTTTTTGGGCATTTTTGGCCACATTTATTGACTACAAATCACGTGAGTGGTTGCGTAGGCATTGGTTCACGCTGTCCACCGGGACAGAGCTGACCCTAGTCAGCAGCAAGACTAGCTGTCGCAGCGGGACAGAGCTGACCACTTGTCAGCGAAGGGAAACCATTAGCTGGGGAGAGTTAACAGGGCCCGGATCACGCGGAGCCTCCCCCTCCCCAGGGGTCCACAGGGACTCCTGCATGGCCCTGCACCCACCAGGTTTGGACAGCAATGTTGAGTCCCTGGATTCCTTTGCGGAATTCCCATTTCCAGATCACTTCTTGGTGGGAAACGCCCACCCATACCACAGAACCAATGCCTAACCGCCACGAGCCACCGGCTCACCGCCAAACCACTCACAATCCCAGCCAAGCCCACAAGGCTCCCCCTATCGCCCCCAACCAAAGATCATTGCCCCATGGTGAAAGATGCACGCCATCTGGGTGAAACAAGGGAACATCCTGAAAAGTAATTGCGGGATGAGGGATCTCAGCCCCTCCCAACTCATAAACCACCCCCAGGGCCGCACTATTAGTACGCTTGCGGGCCCTCTTGACGGCCACAGGAGAGCGCGCACCCCTCCACGATTGCCACTGTAACAAGTGAGACCAAAACAATTTGACCTGTGGGAATAAAACAGCAATTTTCTGCAAATCGTGTCACATCTCGAGGCGAAGGACATGGCATTTTTGTCGTTGGTAAATCATTTTCACCCAATTGCAACACCAAGGCATCAGGTGGACCTTCCCCAGCGGCACGACTGAGAATTACAGGCAACAACTCCTCCCACAACATACCCCTCTTGCCCAACCAAGAGACTAAAACATGAGGTGGAAGTCCGAAATTGGGCACAAGCCCTGCCTCCCGAGCTCTGACGCCGGCCCAGTAACGATGCTGTGCCCGACAATCCAAACTCGCACGGGTGCAGGACCTAGGGAACAAAACAACACAAATGAAAACCACATCAACGTCTCACATATCTTTGTAAGCATCAGACCTCCACCGCCCCAGTTCTTTAATTCTGTCCGTGGACAGCCCCCATCGTGCAGCCAACGTCACGGCCCCAATTCTGAATGGATGCGGGGCATAACCAGCTGGTGAGCGTCCGCATGCGGAAATGGCCTTGCGCATAACTTTGGCAACCTGCTGCCTGGTCAATGGCAAGCCATCCTCATGGACCAGAAAGGGGCCATTCCCAGGGGGCGCAGGGCGAGATACCGAGCAATGTCCCTCACCGGGCAAGGGCCCGGCCTCCCTGTGGCGGGCAGCCGCATCACAACCCCCCGGCCCAGCTGGTCGGTCTTGGAATTACGACGGTGATGACTACCTCTGAAAGCGAGAGATCTACATCCTTCCACAATAAACCCCTGGAACCAGCGGGCTGGGAAACCACAAGGACCACCTCACCAACCCGCAGTGCCCCATAGAAGGCCAATGAAAAAGCGGCAGAGAAAAGGCGCGCCTCAAAGCGTGACCAGCAGACCACGCGAAGCATAGCCCACATTTTTGATAAAGGAGCAAAAGTGATCGGGCGCCTGGCCTGGGTCTGGGCCATCCTGGCCCAACCTTTCAGTGCTTGTTGAATGAAAAATGTAGAACAAGGGTCCTTTTCAAAGAAAAGCTTGGCAAAAAATGAAATAGCCGCTGCCTGAATCCTAATGGTCCTGGGAGCGCGGCCTGTTGCAAAAAGGTGCATCAAGTACTCTAGCACCATGTCTGCCATCGGGGCGAGGCCAACCGGCCCGCCCCGGGCAGACCATGAAAACCAGCAAAGTCAGACCAAGCTTTCTTATATGAGGCAAAGGTGGATGGGGCAACAGAAGAGGCTACTCCCTGCATGGCTAAGTGCCTCCAAGGCTCCACAGATGGTCTGGAAAGCTCTCCGGATGCTCTTGCGCTTCCGGAGCCAAGGATCTGAACCGGGCCATCTGAAAACGGGATAGAGCATCGGCAATATCATAAGAGAGGCCCGGAACAAAGCGTGCGGAAAAAACAGTATTAGCACGCAAGCATTGCAGCACAAAAGCCCTGAGCAGGGAAGATACCCTGGGGGAACATGATGACTGCTTAGCCAGCACGCTCACCACCGCCTGATTGTCAATCCAGAAGCATACGCGACGGTCCCTGAATTCCTCGGCCACTGCAATGGGAAAAAACTCGAGAAAAATCAAGTCCCGTGTAATCGCCTCCCCCTGCCAGGCCGCCGGCCAAGGCATGGCACACCAGCGACCCTGCCAATACAGCCCCACCTAAGGAACCTGCAGCGTCAGAGTGAACCTGGAAGCATTGCGGAGGTTCAAAGTGTCCTGCCACAGTGAGACCCCATTGAATTCCCGAAGGAATATCAACCAGTTCCGAAGGTCCTCCTTCACATCTTGGGGCAAACGCATGCGGTGGTGAGGCGCCCGCAAGCCAGAAGTGAATCTTGCCAGGCGGGAGCAAAAGGGGCCTCCCTGGTGCCCCCCACCCTACAAGCAAAATTCAAGTGTCCCAACAGCGATTGAAGCTGACGCAAGGTTGCCCTAGAGAGGGGAAGCACCTCCTCGATAACCTTCCTCAATGTGATTATTTATTTATTTATTTATTTATTTATTTTATACGGCAGACTTGAAGTCTGCGCGACAGTGTCCAGCAAAATGCCTAAATAAACCAACTGGGTGGCCGGGCCCTCCGTCTTGTCCGATGCCAAAGGGATGCCCAGCTCCTCAGTGAGTGCAGTAAAAGCCTGCATGAGCACTGGGCAGTCGCCTGTGTCACTGCCATTGGCCAGAAAAATCACACTTGCTAATAGAGCATCCGGGCCAAATTTCCTAATCAATTTGACCGCATCGTCCAATGAGGCATGGTGCACTGAACAAAGCTCGGGGGCGGGTCACGTCATCCACTGATGTGCCCCTGGGGTGTGATAAATTGTGAATCAGGCGAAATTCCCCTGGTGCCTTTTTAGGCACCACTCCGAGGGGGGGGGCAGGCTACTGCCCTCCTCCCTTTCCCCCTCGAAAGGGCCTTCCTTTATTATCGCTCCAACAGCAAACCGCTGATTCGCCTTAGGAAGCGGCGACCGGATAGCCCGCTGCTTAGGAGCCCTTTACTGTGAGGACCAATAAATCATGGATCAGACAGCAATCTCATGGGGCTCACTTAGGGACAAATCCCCAATGGCATGGGAATCCAAATATCTGGGGAGGGACCCTTCCCACAAGTGCAAAACAGCTGACCAATCTGTATAACCTTCCAGCCAGGCATTGATTGAGATAATCTCACGAGAGAATGGGCGAGAGGTATAGGATCGTTGCTTGTCAGCCCCAGCCCTGCTTGGACAGGGGGCGTTCTGGGTTGCTATCGTTGGCCCCCTTCCCCCCAAAAGGGGGGGTGCCTGTCTAGACAGCAAGCAGCGAAAGGTATGTGCACCTGTTTACCAGAGGAGTCACGAATCAAGGAACAGACAAGTTGGAAGGGATCCTGAGGGTCACATTGACCAACTCCCATGCATTGCAACAAGTGGTTCCCATCCAATTTGAACCGCACCAGAGCCTGCTTAGCTTTGCAAGCATGCCAGCATTTTTTACTGCTGCACCACCAAGAAGTGCTCCCGTCATGGCAAATCGCCCCTTGGACCAAAGTACCTTGGCGAGGCCGTTGAAGAAGAGTTCCCCAGGCTCCTTTTGGCCCGCTTTCAGGAACGTCTCTTGTGTCAACACTTTCCGCCTGAAGACGTTCTCGCTGGCACTGGTAGGCTGACCTCCGCAAAGGACTCAGGCGCAGGGTCCTGCAGCAAAATACCTGGGAGAGGCTGAGGAAAAGAAACAGGTGAGATACCAACCCCAGAAGAAGGCCCGGGTAAGGATTGAGAAGACCTCCCGAACCGGGAGGGGGCCTTTTGCTGCCCCCTCCTCCTAGCTGCCCGCTGAGCTAATGCTCCCATCACCCACACCAGGGCCCGCGGAGAGGAAGGAACTGAACTCCGTGAAATTTGGGAAACAGAAATTAAAACCCCTGCTACTGGGAGCTCCTCTCCCTCCACGCTGGATGCTGACGTTGCAGGAGATGAAGCCCCCGCTGGAGGCGGTGGCCCTGCTTGAGCACTGGTTTGACGGGCAGAGCGTTGAAGGAGACCATCCATTCCAGATGCAAAGCGGGACAACGCTTCTGAAACACCAGCCGAAATTGCTTTGAAGGATTTAATACGGCCCACAGTACAACTAGGATTGGGCGAATGAAGTGACTGGGATGGCCCCTAATAGCCCTCTTTGCTGGGATAGAGGAATAAGTCTGCGCAGAAGCCTTCTTTTGGAGCCATTCTAGCTGCGTGCACATAAAAGGAATCAAGCAATTCAATCACAGACCAAGCTGCTGAACTATTAAACCCTTGGCATATAAGATCCAGTCCGAATAGCCTTGTTTATTCAAATTTATTTATAGAACAATAAGCCCATCCTACCAGTAAGGCTGTAATGGCTAAACAGCCCAGTCGTTTGCAATATTCCATGAACCAATTCATGGTTAAGGCAAAGCCCTATTCCAGTGAAATAACAGACTCGAGGTGGCCCGCCACCTGTCCAGGTGCCCCTGCTTGCCCTTGTAGAGGGAAGCACCCCTTCAAGAAACCCACAGTTCTTTGGGGGGAGGGTAAATAAATCACAAATGGGCTGCCCTCGAGCAGGAGATATAGAAACATGGCAAGCCGTACCAACAGGTTAAAGAACATTTCTACCCATGGGCCGAGAGGCTGCTGAATGAAAGACAAACATTGCAGCTGACGTTAGGGGATTGGTGGTAGAACAACAGCACACAGAGTGTGCAAGGACTGAGAGATTGGGGGGGAGCAGGGCTCTTATCAGTCTCACTGTAAACATGTGGTACAGTGACAATAAAGTAGTTCTATTTCTATACTACCTACCCAGCAATAGAATAGTCCCAGTAAAGAATCTAAGTAAAATAGACATCTAAAATTGCGACTGTCACTATCAGGGCAAAACATGCTTGAAGAAATTAACTTTGTTCAGAAACAGCATAGCTAAAGAGCATAGACAGAGTGCTCATAGTCCTATGAGGCACATAGAGTCAGTGGCTCCACTCTGTCTGCCTCAAGAGATACATTTTGCAACAGCAGCACAGACGTTCAGGCACACGCACACACTGAGCTACTGAGCCTGCAAACCAACTGATACATTTTCATAGAGCTAACAGTAGGAGGCTGAGGCTTGAATAATATGTACAGGCCTCACTGATTCTGCTCTTAAGAATCTTAGTCTCATGATGGGGCCCACACAAAAAGAGAAAGCACAACAGTGATCACGTCAAAATGCCAGGAGGCACACTCGAAATAGCAACAGGTACAGTGACAATAAATTATTTCTATTTTTTATTCACTATTCTACACACCCAAAATAAAGCCAACCATCGGGAATACTAATGAAGTGATTCCAGCCAGTCTGGAACAGCCCTGACTAACCCCCATTATAAAACAGGAGAAATGGGGGAAAACCTTTGTGCAAGGGAAAGCCCCTAATGGGGGCTCTCACTACTGGGAAGGCAAGCCAAGGAGAATTACGCACAGGCAGCGCTCACAGGCACAGGGAGAATCTTCCCCAAGGGCAGGTGTGGGGTGGGGTGGGAAATCAAACAGGGAAAAGGGGGATTAAAGTAATTAAGGGATTGGAGGGGACTAGCAAGAAGGGGGGAAATAGAGAAATTTAAACCAGACAATGGTAAGATCGCTCCACTGTGCTCCAGACGGTCCAGGAGATCCGAAGCTCTGAAAAGAGTGACCCAAGATCCACTTGGGGATCTTTATATGGACGCTGGGACGTCCTCCAAAGTTGCTACATTCCAAACTGCCCAGCAACAAGCAGGTCCTGGCAGCTGTGGCTTCCAGCCCCAAGCCCAAACCAACAGGGATGCCCTCCTGCCCACCTCGCAATGGCAGCTCTCCTTGAGAACTCTCTTTAGATGTCAGCTAAAGACGTTTCTGTTTGCTCAGGAATTTTTCAGTCTGATATGGTAATGTTTGCCCTGATCAGCAGTGTGTGGATTTGTATTTTTAATGACTGTTACTTTATGAATATTTCAGTTTTGCATTTGTTTTAATCACCGTTGCAATTGGGTTGTTTATCCTTTGTTATACATTGGGCTGGACTTTTTTTTTTTTTTTTTTAAGGAAGGGCAATTCATAAATGCAGTAAACAACAACAACAATTAATATCACCATTTAAATGTGGAACTAATTGGGTAACTTTGGGTCACTTGTTGCCACCAGGTCTAACCTACCTCACTTGTTTGTCGTCAGGATGAAATTGAAGTCCCCTATATGCACATAGGGAGTCACCTCTTGTCCCGTCCCCCGTCCCCAATTTAATCAGACTATTTGTCAATATGGAGCAGCAGTGTCTGCTCTGGCTGCAGCTCTCCAGGGTTTCAGCTCATTCCCATGCTTATTACCTGAAATCCAGATGCATTTTGTGATAATGCAAATCATGTGTTCTACCAGTGAGCTATGTTACCTCTTTAGTCCTTCTGGAAGAAGGCTGAGGCAATACAGGCAACAACCAATTTACGCGTGTCAGATTGGTGTGTGATCGCGCGCACACACATGGCATCAAACTCAGAAATGACCCTAAAATGTCACTGAAGTGGGGCAGGAGGCCTACTGCTGACTTGGCAAATGCAGAAGCCTGGATGGTTATATTTTGCCCCACTCTCTAGGTCAGGCATCCCCAAACTGCAGCCCTCCAGATGCTTTGGCCTACAACTCCCATGATCCCTAGCTAACAGGACCAGTGGTCAGGGATGATGCCTGCTCTAGGTGGCTACAAGCTTCCCTGTTTACCTACTTCATTAAATCCCCATATCGGCATGATTCCTGGAACCCCCTGTGTTTGCAAAGAGTTTGCTGACGCTGAAGTGACTTCAGCTGTTGTCTCCAGTCATAGTTACATAGCCACGCTACTGATTTATAAACTAATTACGCAAGCGGACTGCCTCCTGGGTCACTGCTGGTATTCATTCCGAACGTGTTCCAGCTTTGAAATATTTAGACAGCTGTCCAGAATGGCTACATTTCTTGGCCTCTAAATGTTAACTGTGCACGGCTGCCAAGGAAACCTCACCTGTGGCAAATGTATCCCAAAGCCAAAGTTGCACATTTATAGGAGAAGATGGAACCATTATTCAAGCTTATGAGGGGATTTTTGCCCAAGTCGGGTCTGAAAATCTAAATCTGTTGTGGAATGATTCGTGCTTGCATGTCCGCTGCTTCATAACTGAAGCATCAGATGGTGACTTGCATGTGTGAATGAGCCACTGCATATCAAACACCACAGAGAGAACATTTAGATAATATCTGACGGAAGCAAGCCAGTTCAACTGCACATCATCAACTAGTTCCTTTCTTATTATGTATACAATAATTTGCAACCAGTTCTTTATATTCCATTCCCAATTCCTGTTGTGTTTGATGCCCTCCCTGCCCCTCTTGGCTCAGCCCCATTCCTCTCTCCCTTTACGCCTTACCCAACCTACCCAACTCCTCCCTTTACACCTCAGCAGCTCTACCCCACCACCAACCCCCACACTCCCTTTAACCTTGACATCCTTATAGCTTGTCCAGACTACATCTCCCCAGCAACTGTCCTGCTCTGCTGCAACTTTTCTCTTCCTCAGTCTCCACTGCTGCTGAAATTGAAGTGTTGGTTTGAGGTGGGCAGTGGAAGCAGAACAGGCCAGTTGCTGAGGAGCTGGCCTGGCCTGGCCTAGTCTGGCTGTTCCTCTGCAGCTCACTTGGACTCTCTGCTACTTGCACCACTTGCACCACTTGCACCAAGCCTGCTACTTGCCTGCTTGGACAATCTACCTTCTGTTCTGTTGTCATATTGCAGTGGCATAGCCGCCAATCAGTGGCCACACAGACTGCAGCGTGATGACATTCTTACATTTTATTATATAGTTATCCTGTGAACTGCCTGGTGATCTTGTGATGAAGCGCGGCATAGAAACCTAATAAATAAAATAAATAGTAAATAAAATGAGCAACCTCACTAAGAACATGAAGCAGAACTATTCCCTTAGTTCTGCTGAAAGACAATTTCCATCCTTCAAATGTCACCTAGCAGCAACCATTCTATCTGCAACACAGGGAGACATGGCAAGCAGTGTCTACTCCATTAGCTTCTCATCCTTCTGAACTAGACCACAATTTACTTTACTCTGTGCTGAATTATGACCCTTTGGTCCATTTTTAAAACAGCTGTGGTTCTTTATTCCCTACCTGGTTTGGGGAATTTGTATGAAAAATGTCATCCCGACATAGCTTTGAATCACTGTGGCTGTGAACAGACATGGTGTTGACATGAATTCTGCAATTAGTTGAAGCGCCCCGATTTGACAATTGTGCAAAATGGAATTTGCACAATAGCCTGACGACTTTCAGTTGCTTTGTTTGAAAGGATTTGCATTGGCCCTAAGAAAGAACTTAGCTGAGAAGGGTGCAATATTCAGGTCTGCGGGACATTCCGTAGAAAGCAGTCAGAACTAAACTGAAAACCCAGGAGTATGAAAATGTGCTAGTGTTATTGAACAGGATATCTTCCAATTAGACTAGGACATAGTGAAGTTTAAACCAATTCTTCAATTTGGCAAAACGATCCCACACTATCTGCATGCTTTATTTTGGAATTCAAAACTTGTTAAATGGGAGCATTTTCCTTTCAGGGAGAACATATGCTATGTCCTCATGGAGTCCAATTACTGTACATGCTGGAAAGGATGCCAAACCCAAGGTCTTTTTGGCAAAGCCATGCTGCATACAGTCAGCATTTATCTCATTTAATCCCAGCAGGTGCTCAAATTGCCTTAAAGAGTGGCAGACAGACTGCAAGTTATCACACTACACATGCAGCCTTCAGACTCCCTCAGATATTATTGACATCTGACCAGTGTAACTTTTCAAGTTTGTTTCCATGGACTGTATAACTGTTGCTGCTCCGTGTATAAAGGTTGTAGGCTTGGTTCAGATATTGTCCCACCTCCAGTGATATCCTGTCCCTGGTTGTCCCCAGGGTGCCAGGCTAAACATGGATTATTCTAAAATCTGGTCCTGGTCATTACCGTGCAAAGGACATTACTACATGGAGTAATGCTAAAAGTGAATTCTAAAGGTGCCACTGAGTTTTGCCAGATCTTTTTTATTCTGCATTCATTAAAAATATATCTAAATCCATAACATAACATGATACAATACATAATTATACAAAAGAACTTTAAAATAACCAGAACAATACAGTGCACAGCAGTTTACTACATGTTGGGGAAATTTATGAGCACACTAAATGCATCCATTTAGCAACGGCCATCAGGGACTGCTTAGCCAGGGAGATGTCTTGGTAATAAATCTAACCAGCGGGTGGGGGAATTATGGAGAAATTGTGGTTTTATTACAGCTCTCCGGCTGGCCACACAATGCAAGAAGGGGTCCCATGCAAACTTAACTCTCTCGTTTTGCCCCCTCATTACCTTATGCCTTTCCATAAGTTTTTTTTCAGCTACGGCAAAAGTTTAGGCTTTGGACCACCATCCCAGTTATGAGAACTGCATGGAACACTTCCCATGATAGGCTATCTCAAGTTGGGCAACAGCTCTCAAGGACAAGATTAAGTCCTTGTGCAATAAGCCTTTCATGTTTTCCAGAAACATCGAGTGAAAGGCTAGGCCATTTATTGTGCATTCCTCATGATTTGTGCTCACGATGCTATCAGGGCCATTATACATGATTGCACGTTCAACACCATTTGCACCTGTAAAAGTTACAGGGCGGTTATACTTCTTTGGCTGCAATTGGTGAATGTCCCATAGCTTCTTGTTGAAACTCCATAACTTTTTACACAATGTTTCCGGTCTTTTCTTCCTCCTGCTTTTAATGTGCTACAGTGCAATAATGCCTTGGCAATGTGCCAAAATGTATCCAAATGTTTGTGACATAGTCACTCTGACATCCTGTGAATGCTGGATATCAATCAATTAATAATAATAATAATAATAATAATAATAATAATAATAATAGCCTTGCCCATCTGACTGGGCTCCCCCAGCCACTCTGCGTGACTTCCAACAAATATAAAAGCATAATAAAACACTGCTGGTATGCCACATCCACTTACTTCTTGTTTATGCCAAATAACGGTGCTCCTTTTGTTGTTGCTCTTTATTAACATAAAAGCAATGACACACAAAAAATATCACCAAAGATACAAAACATAGCTGTGCAGGGAAAACCCGGGCTTTTTCTGTACATCCTTGATATTCACAAAGAGCCCACTCTCTTTCTGTTGAGCCCCATGCCCACAATTCATTCAGTAGCATAGAACCAAGCAGGCAGGTACCAGATTTCTGAGCCCAACTTACTCCCAGAAGCAGGGATAAATGCAATACTTTGCAATACAACAGGATAAATGCAATACTTTCTTAAGGAGGTTATATAAACATAAGCGTAAGAATCCATTACCAGCAAAAGGACCATTAAGAGAAAAACTAACAGTGTAAGGATACATTTGGGACTTTGAATAGACATTAACAAACTTAGCTTGCCTTACCTTAATACTAACCATTAGAGTCAGAGACCTCACTGTACCAGCAAGCTGCATCCAGGCACAACCAGGTGTTGCAACCCAGGATCTTCATCAAAAGCAGGGAGCATCAGACAAAAGTCAGAAAGAATTTTTATACAGAAAGTCCAGGATGCAGAAGGCCAGATATTGCTTAGCCAGTCAGGGCCAGATATTGCTTAGCCAATCAGGGCCTAGTGGCATACGTCCCAACACTACTGGGTGTACATGCTGGTTGACCATGCCTTCAGAGCGCAGAGTGACACCAACATCACTTCTCCGGTGTGGAGCTACCTTTTAAACCCACCAAGCATGTGATGGAGCAGAAATGACGAGAGAGAGACTAGTGGCTATTGAGCCCAGTTCCTCCACATGCAGCTGCTGGGTGACCTTGGGCTAGTCACACTTCTCTGAAGTCTCTCAGCCCCACTCACCTCACAGAGTGTTTGTTGTGGGGGAGGAAGGGAAAGGAGAATGTTAGCCGCTTTGAGACTCCTTCGGGTAGTGATAAAGCGGGATATCAAATCCAAACTCTTCTTCTTCTTCTGTCACTACCCACCTCAACAAGAGGAAGAGTGATTGTCCCAACGTGCTTTTGCAGCTGCCAGACTCAGTGAGAGAAGCATATGTGGTCTACGGAGAGGAGACAGAGACTGGCCATTTTGACCTCCTGCTGATTCTGCCTCCCAGAAAAGAGCCCAGCTATTGGGAGGTCATGCTGATATTGCCTGCCAGAAGACTTACTGTTCCACACAGCTCCTGTCTACCTGAAGCAGATTCAGCATTGGCTCCCCTTCCAACACATGGTCAATAAAGCTGCATGAAAGAATTGCCCTCTGTACATCAGGCCAGGTTTTGTTTTGTTTTTTAATCTTCTTAAATGCAAGTTTCCCTCTCTTCAGGCAGACAGATGCCACCAGTGCTCTTTAGGGCATGGGGTGAATGCCCTCCAACTTCTCCTGGTTTCTGTCTATGCTAAGTCCCTTTGGTTCCCATTAGTCATTTCTCTGCTGATTGGGGAGCAATTGAAGAGTCAGACAACAGCATTTGGGGAGGAAAATCCTAAGAGAGCCAGCTTGAGCTCTTGAGAAGAAGGGTTAAAGCTAGTCCTATAAAGAACAATGTAAAAATAAATAAATAAACCAGAATCAATTGATTAAAAATCTAAAACTAAACCCAAAATGCTACCTTCTTTCTTTAACAACTAACCCAAAATGCTGCCTTCTTCCTTTAACAACTCTATAATCTATTATGGCTCCAAAATGACAATTAAAGATATATATTAAGGAGAGTTTGACTGGTTCAAAGAGGGACACACACACACACAAAATCAGAATTGACCCATATAGATAGACAGCTGACTACATTGCTTGAATCTGTCCACCTCTTATAAAAATGAAGAATCGAGAGGCAGAATTTTAGGAGTAGCAAAGTTCAGCTGTTCCTGAAAGGCGAATGGAATACATATGAGATAGGCTTGTGGTTGTTGCCTTTCCTGCCCTGCTCAGAGTTAAAATGACCACCCCAGAATGGGTTTGCTGGTCTCCCTCGCTGAATGCAGGACTGGACACGTTCCTTTTGCATTCTGGGAAACTCCAAGCTCAAACCTAATTCCTTTGGGCACTATCCTTCCTCAAGTTTTATCTTGTGACAAGTTGCTCTGTGTCTTCTTCAGTGAAGGCCGGGGCTTATAAGGCAAGCACGAGCCCTTTGGGAATACATTTATTTATGTGGGTCACAAGACGTTCTGTATATTTTTTGCTGCAAAAAAAGGAGCACGTAGCCCTGAGACAGTTTTAGTGATGGTGAAAGGGAGTCTGAATGACAGGCCTGGAAGGAGAAGTCAGTAATTCATTGACTGCACAGGCACTCCTTAGGGAGCTGATGTGTAAGCTTCTACTGTTTCATTTCAGCCCCTCTTGCTGAAAAGGGAAAGTCTAATTTTGTGACAGTCTGCAAGCCTAGCAGTAGCCCACTAACATGCACTTATAAGAGGAAAAGGTTTCAAAATAAGACACACAAAAAATTGCCTTGTTTGATGGGGCCAGTGGTTCATCAGGTCCTGCAATGTGTTGCTTGTCGAGGTCCCCCAAGCCACCCCCCTAAATAACTCACACTTCACACAGTAATTTAAGTTTAAGGTTTTTGGCATGATTTTGGCTACAACTTTATTAAAATACAAAAATGTGAGTGGTTGCTTAGGCATTGGTTCCAACTAGCTGCCCCCTCCTGGGGGCAGACTGACATCCGCCCGGTTAGTGGAAGTCAGTAAAGGGAAAACACTTTGGGGAGAGAAAAACGGGGGTGGGGTATGGAAGCTATCATTACATCATAACTTTAAATATTGCTCCACCACCTGAAAATCCTATGACTTTTGTCCAGTGCATTTTTGAAGAAGAAGAAAAGAAGGAGGAGGAGGAGAAGAAGAAGAAGAAAAGAAGGAGGAGGAGGAGAAGAAGAAGAAGAAAAGAAGGAGGAGGAGGAGAAGAAGAAGAAGAAGAGAAGGAGGAGGAGGAGAAGAAGAAGAAGAAGAGAAGGAGGAGGAGGAGGAGAAGAAGAAGAAGAGAAGGAGGAGGAGGAGGAGAAGAAGAAGAAGAGAAGGAGGAGGAGGAGGAGGAGAAGAAGAAGAGAAGGAGGAGGAGGAGGAGGAGAAGAAAAGGAGGAGGAGGAGGAGGAGAAGAAGAAGAGAAGGAGGAGGAGGAGGAGGAGAAGAAGAAGAGAAGGAGGAGGAGGAGGAGGAGAAGAAGAAGAAGAAGAGAAGGAGGAGGAGGAGGAGAAGAAGAAGAAGAAGAGAAGGAGGAGGAGGAGGAGAAGAAGAAGAAGAAGAGAAGGAGGAGGAGGAGGAGGAGGAGGAGGAGGAGGAGGAGAAGAAGAAGAAGAAGAAGAAGAAGAAGAAGAAGAAGAAGAAGAAGAAGAAGAAGAAGAAAGGTAGGTGCTGGTACTCACCATGAAGTTGTTACAGTGAGTGCCACACTTTTAACATTTTTTTGGGGGGGGGAAAGGTGCCGGTACTCCATTGCATACCCCCAGAAAAAAGTACAGCTTTTGTTGCCCTGAAATGACCTAAATTTTCAAAACGAAACAACAACCCCTCCCCTGAAACCCACCTTTGTGTGGGACAAAGATTCAGTTAAAAAAAAAAAAAGGAACAGGGACTTTGATTTATTTGAGGAATTTTCTCAGGGCTCTTTCAAGCATCACTACTGCCTTTGTATTTATCCCAAGCTTCTTCTCTTTTCAGAGGCACTGTGAACACGGAAGGCTATTTTAGCTGTTTCACCCAACAGCTGTTATAAGATCTATCTTCCATGAATTTGTCCAGTTCTTTTGAAAAGACTTCGAAGCTTGTAGCCATTGGTGCAAACCTACGGTACTGAATCCTGCGAGTTAATTTTGCATGAATGCAGGACAAACTTGATGTGTGCTAATATCCCATAGCTTCATTATTTTTTACAACTGTATCTTGCTGTTTTTGCCAGAACCTCATAATTATAAACAATTAAAACCACATATTATGTGTTGGAACCCATGATCCAAGAGGATTGTGTGCTCCCTAGCCTTTTAAAAATTTATAGTGTATGTATTCCTGAGCTTTCTCATCTGAAAAATTCAGTCACTCACAATGGGTGCGCTCGTCATTACCACAATTATTGTTAAAATATGCAACATTAATATATTCCTTCCTTCAAAATTCTCTAGACGACAGCAATGAGAGGGAGGAAAGTCAATATATCATGTTTTCCATGACTTGTTTAACAATATCTTAGTGGAACCCTGTTATGCTTTAAATGGCATGCTGGGCTCACATGGTGTTCTTAAATGTGATTTTCTATCTTGTTCTCGCTCAGTGTGATTGAGCTGCAGATTAATTAAATAAGGAAGATGTGCATTTAAACCATAGTATGAAAAGATTAATTGCCCCAGATCTTAAATATCTGTCCAAATTTGAAAAATTACACTGTCGTTTTCACAAAACACAATCGTATCTTGGATCCTGAACACCTTGCAAGTCGAACGTTTTGGCTCCGGAACGCCGCAAACCCAGAAGTGAGTGTTCCGGTTTGTGAACATTCTTTTGGAAACCGAACGTCTGACGTGGCAGCCAATCAGAAGCCACACTTTGTCTTCCCAATGTTTTGGAAGTTGAACAGACTTACAGAATGGATTCCGTTCTACTTCCAAGGTAGGTTCTCTGTCTATTTGCATGGAAATTTACAATAATCATTTTAAAAATTAGGTCTGATCTAGATGTATTTACCTTGTGGCTTTCCTGAGTATCAAAATATTGAGCTCATCCACATGTTTGCTTGCCACACCACTTGCCCCCGAGAAAACCCACTTTTTATCAATGAATTGGAGGAAATGGATTTTCTGTGGATTGACGTCTGTACCAATTCAGTGGTCAAGAGTGAGTTTTCCCAGGCAAATGGAAAACCATTCAGACCCCATGCCTAGAAAGCACAGACAAGCAGAAAACCACTCAGACCTATTCTTTCTAGGTATTGTGTCCACAAGCGAATTGTGGACAAGCCCGTACTCCCCTTTTTGTTCTGTTTCCGGCACTCATTGCAAACACATTCACACGCCTTTCCTCCTCCTTTGCTCACGTAGCACGTCATTTTTAAAGTAGTTGCCATGTGTGCAAATGGACACCCAGGTCTAGCTGTTCAACACCCTGTCTAGGCATACTACTCTATCATAACAATGGTCCGCACCAGGGACCAGTGTCGCTTTTCAGATGGACAGCTTCAGCATAATAGAGCATGCATGAGTCCATCTTCCAGCAAGCAGAGACAGCACAAGAGTACAATGGCCAGTTCTTCTCCTTCTGCTGGAGAGCATCAGCAGGAGGTCACAATAGCCAATCTCTCTTCCTCAGCTGGGCAGCAAGAGAGAGAAGAGATGAGTTGGGAGAAAGACATCCCATCAATCCAGGGGCTTCTGCTTACAGAGGACTCCAGGGTCACCTGGCACCAAAAGAAGCAAAAGCTACCGGTACAGATACTGGCAAGCCAGCAACCACCATAGTCTGCTTGCTATTTAGTTATGGTTAATGGAAATGAAACCATTTTAACTCAAATTAAATGCACACTAATGCTGCAAATCATGTGTGATGTGCAGCCTGGGGCTTTGCAAAGTTTCATGCAGAACTGCTTAGTGGGCAGATTATTTCCGGCACTGTAACTGCCTTGTCCCACCCTCCAGCCCTGGGAGCCTTCAGAAGAGAACTGCTCCAGAGGAAGAACTGAGGAGAGAGGGACTTTCTGCTGGCCACCAAGCAATGGCTTTTACACCTGCTTTGCCCCCAAACTACAGCCCCAGGAGCCTTTCCCAGACCATGATTCTGAGAACAGCAGAAGCAGATGGGAAGAGAGGTGTTCAGGGATATATATATATATATATGTTTAAAAATAATATTGTTATAAGTTGTGTGCCCTTGTTTCTAAATTTCATCCTTTTACATGGTTTTGTATGTTCTGTGGTGTTTTATGCATTGTGATTTGCTGTTATTTTAAACTGATGACTGATTAGTAATTCTTCGTTGTAATAAGTATAAACTGCTTAATTATTATCTGCTGACGTCTAATTTTACTGTTTACTATTAGATTCTAATGGCTTATTGAATATTGCTTTATTTGATATATGTTGTTTATTTTAAAGTTATTGTGACTTTTTTATATTGGATCAGATGGTTACTATTAATGTTACTATTAATCAGATGGTTGCTATTACTATAAAAGGATGTCATATAGAGGAGGGAGAAAAGTTGTTTTCTGTTGCTCCTGAGAAGAGGACACGGAGCAATGGATTCAAACTACAAGAAAGAAGATTCCACCTAAACATTAGAAAGAACTTCCTGACAGTAAGAGCTGTTCGACAGTGGAATTTGCTGCCAAGGAGTGTGGTGGAGTCTCCTTCTTTGGAGGTCTTTAAGCAGAGGCTTGACAGTCACCTGTCAGGAATGCTTTGATGGTGTTTCCTGCTTGGCAGGGGGTTGGACTGGATGGCCCTTGTGGTCTCTTCCAACTCTATGATTCTATGTTTGATGTTTTATTGTGTTTTTGTATGTGTGCCTGCTAAGACACAGCCTAGTTAGTGTTCCAGCATCTCCCTGGCATGGTTTCAAAATGACTGCACCTCAGAGGCTAACAGAGGATAAAGCAACATAAACAACTACATTGCTGTTGTGCAGTTAATCTCCCATTATTTTGTTGTCTTAATTCCTTTGAAGGCCTGCTGAGATGTGCTCAAGGTGCCATCCTTCAGGATGCACCAAGCAATCTTTATGGGCCCATTCTTAGCCAAGAGCTTCTGAGGTAGTAAATAGACCCATCCATTTCTAAGATAAATAAAGTAAGATGAACGTGGAAAAGAGAGGGGGTTGGCAGCACCATGTCAGTTCCATTACTTAGTCGAGGGCTTCAGCTATTCAGAAAAGCATAGAGTGAAAATGTGCATCTTAAACCCTGCAGGTTAAACTTGTAGCCTCTCCCACTGTGCTGGGATTCAGATCTTGAGCTGCCAAGCCCACTTAAAACGCAACAAATTCAGCTGCAGCCACCGCCAAAATTGCTTTCCATTCCTTTGCTGTATCTGTGATCCCTGTCATTTGCTCCTTCCCCCACTCCCAAAGGTTATGTCTTGAGTCAAACTGATAGGCTCCCACTTTCTTAAGATTATTCTTGTTTAAAATCCCTATTGTGGTCTACAAGTACAGTTATGCAAAAGCCTGTAATGCAAACTGCAGAAACATATACGTTCCATTAAGTTTGGCTCCTTGCAATGCTCGTCTCCTGGAATACTCTAAGGATTTTGGATGTTTTATTTCCCCTGTAAAGCGACACAGCTGATTTGGTAATACTTGCCCACTTTGTCCCCATAGTTTATGAGATTTTATTAAATACCGAAGTTTATCCACTTGGCAAGGGCTGGTTTCTCTGGGTCTCTTTCATTTTCAAACGGTGCTGAAATTAACAAGGTTTCTTTTGTTACAAAAGGTTCCTCTTATTATCTCATATAAGTACTTTATTGTGCAAGGTGTTTTATCCCACTTCAACATCAGTATTAGGTTTCTTAGAACAAATCCAAAACTGTGTTGGAAGGATGACAAACATTTATGGACCCCAACGCAAAATTTGCTTAAATATTATTGTTTATAGCATGCCAAGAGCCCAAGTCAGAGAGTTGCACACATGCTGTTCACCTGCACATGTGTGCACAGCTCTCAAAGGGTCAATAACTTGCTCCAGAGGGAAACTGTTTTATTCAGTTCTGCCTATCGAGAGTTGGCTGTCCTGCTACACTTCAGCCTGTTGGAGATTCATTCCCCGTGTCTACAGTCATGGGATTGTTGTCTATCACATGACTGTGTATGTTTTTATTACACAGAGTGGGAAGTGACGAAGACAGGATGTTTGTGTTACTGTGTGCTGTGAAGTGGGACTATTGTCCTTTGTTCTTTCGCTTTGCTGTCTGATGCTAGAGAGAGAGGGACGCATGTTGCAGTGCTCCGTGTGTGTTTATATGTAAATAAAGTAGATTAGCCAAAATGCTGAGTTGCTGAGTTCTGTTATGCAACTGCGCAAACTCTGCGGATCCATAAGTGTGCTAATGCTTTTTTGCATTACTCGCTGTGATGTTCAGGCTGAAGAAAGCTTTTGAAGCTCCCGAACGATCGACCAGGAGGGAGGGAACATGCCAGTCGGGCATGTGTCTCTGCCAGGGTCCTACTCGTGTGTAGGAAATCCTAACACAGCCTTCATGGAAACAATTATAGACAACAAACAGACAAGGAGACCACCGGATGAAGTACAAAAGAATCAAGGTTTAATAACAAAGACATTCTCCGGAGAGAGATTGAGGAAAGTAAAACATAGTTGGAAACAGAAGGTATTTGCATTGCTTTATCTCCTCGGGAATCTATATCTATACAATTCTGCTCTACGCAAACATATATCTATCTGTTTAGCAAGCGGCACAGACTTCTCTGTGTCTTCCTAGGCTTGTATGAGATATGAGATCCTCTCTTGGAGGATACAAAGAGTCGTGTACAAATCTCGATTTGCTAATGTTCCTGTGTGTTCTCTTTGACTCAGCAAGTGAGCCAGCTGTTTGCAACCAATTTTGCTCAGTCATCTGGATCCCAAGGAGTCTAGTTATGAAATCCTTTTGTACTGCAAGAGTAGAGCAGTACATGTAGAACCTGCAACAAAATATTACAATGAGGAGCACTCCTGTTCGTTCCCGCCAGCCAGCATGCCCTTTTCCAGGATGCTCCGTTCCACTCCCCCCAGTCTTCTGTTTCCCCTCCAGTACTCAGCCAGCAATCCATGAACGCTGAGGGCACCCCGTCCTCACTTGGCTGTTTTTAAGAGTCCCTCCCCCTTTTTGGTACTTCTACAAATCTTGGGGTTTTCCCTAAACTGGATGGCACTTGTGCATGGGTAATGCTGTTTCACTATCTAAGAATTGAGAGAATATCCAGCATTCAGTTTTCAACAACAGCCAGCCATCTTGGTTAGCCACACAAATAAGTCATGCAGATGATGACCTGCTGCACCTGTTACTTCTCCTTAGCATCTGTGATACACAGGTACACTCTCTGAATCTTTAAATGGATAGTTCAATTCAACTATCATAGCTAATAGGCAATGGTGACTCTATCCTCCAATAGGTTGTCTTAATTCTGAATGAATGAATGAAACCACAGTCAATCACCACATCTGAATTCCATACTATATGTTTTCTAGTGGTGCCATCTTAGAACTGTGCTAATATTTTGCTTCTGCTTATACCTCTCCTACCTTTGTGGTGAATAGGCTTCCAGATGCTAGACCTACCAGACAGAAAGTAATGGGGAGGAACTAATTTAATTTGAGCAGTGATGACCATTGAATGAAGTTGTTCTGACTGAACCTTGATTCTCCAGGTAGTGTCAAAACAGGAAGTTTTGTTGTGATTTCAAAGCTTTCATAAACCCAAATTGCTGTGACAATGTCTGAAGTCTAGAAGGGATGTTGCTATGTATTTATCTCCATTTCAGTACAACTACCCTGACACAGAAAAAACATTTCAGAAAGATATGCCTTAAACACATGGACACAGATGAGCTGCGTGAATCTTGTTTTTACTACTTATTTCTCTGTTCTTCTATGATTGTGACTATGACTGAAACATTATTTTACAATATTGGACTTGCTTTGATCCATGCTCTACTGAGTCTCCACAAGCCACTATTGAGACCTACTTAGGTGTGTCTGAAGCCATCCTTAGAAAAGTTGTTTTGCCATCTCTTGAAAATATCTCAGGTACTTGCCTAATTGGCTTTGGATGTTTACTTTAGGTGAAATCTGGTGACAACCTGGGTAGAAACACCACCCTGAGACATTTTGATATTTATCTTGAGCAGAGTCGGAAATCAGGTAAGTGGGGAGAGCTAAAAATGAAACCCACCCCCTGAATGATTCAAATCCCATTTAAAGCTTCCCAAACTCACATTGGGGCTTACACCCTACAGAGCTATTACTCACAGTTCCATGCAACTCAGGAGAGGTCCCAACTGGAGCTGTCATTTACAGCTGAAGATCGTGGAGGGGTGCAATCCTCCATGACCTCCTGGCTACAACTGGCAGACAGCTCTACATGACTAAGGAGAGGCCTCATGGAGAACCCAGCTGCTTCATTCAATGTAACAATTCATAACTTGTGCATTACCTGTCATCATCGGCCCAAAACATCCCCTCACCTTTTCTGCTTTCTGTCTGCTCAAAGCTGTTATGGCGCCAACATGATGGCGTGCCGAAGCCAGCCGCCGGATGCAGACGGAGCCTAGGTTTAACGGACCGAGTCAGGAACAGCCGAAGTCAGGTATCAGTACCGGGGTCACGAGAAGCCGAAGTCAGGAGCAGTCCAAGTCAGGAACCAGCTGGAGTCAGGTACACAGGATCAGGAGCAGGATGAGCAGGCACAACCACGTGCTTCAGCACAGCAGTTGCAGGTGCTAGTGAAGGAAGCAGCCAGCCTTCCTTAAGTAGCCAGCTCGTCACCACGCCTTTTACGAGCTGCAACTGCCTCTAATTGCTCCCTCCGTTTCTCAGCTCTACGCTCTACAGCTGAGATGGGAGGAGGGGAGTGGGCCCGCCGGCTCCTCTCCTCACAAGGGCCTGATTCTGGCTCAACTTCTTCCTCCTCCTGTTCTGGCCTTCCCTCTTCCCCATCTGCTTCTTCCTCTTCTGAGGAGTGTCTCCACCAGTCTTCTTCAGGTAAGAATACCTCAATTTCTCCGGACTCTTCTGTGGTTGCCGCTTCGCCTAGGGGGGCTTGCCACCACTCCTGCTCGTCTGGTGCAACCCTGACAAAAGGCACATATGTTAGGAGAAAGCTTGCTCCTCACCCTTCTCCACAAATTCCAGACCTCTCCCCCCCACACACCTTCAGCCTTTTCACTTTCTAGGCTTGAAGAGGCTAGGCAAGGCAGTAGCGGACAGTATATTGAGGCTCCATCTGACCTTTGTTTGTTCACATCACTGCTGCTTAACAAGATGGCGAGTGATGAGGCAGCTACAAGGTTAGTGTGTTGCAGACACACTGGTGAAGCCAATACAGTGCTCCAGTTGGTGTGTTTGCACCATAGCAACCTGGCCAACACATTGCCTCCTCCGCGCTAAGCAGCAGCAGTGTGGCCAACCTGAGGTCAGGTGATTGGCAGCGACCCACTCTAACAATGCTAGATTCATGGTGCTTCAGATATTTGGCTGTTCTTACTTTCTCAGAGGATGAGTGTAGTAAACATACTAGGGTTGCCACCTCATCACTTTTTTGGGCATCCCAAAGCACCCTCTAACCCCTAATCCTATTTTACAGAAGGCTATTGATCACAACACAACCTTAATCAAAGCTCGTTCCTGTTTGGTGACTATCTAAGTGCATCAACATTACAACTTTAAAATCAAATTGACACTTTCTTCTTCTTTTACAGGCATAACTTTCCAGGAAGAGCCTTGTATAACTATGGCTTGTTGCAAATGTCTTGTTTTGGAATCCTAATCCATTTATAGAATGCCATCTGGCTAGAATTGAAACTGGTTTAAAGGTATATGGTAGAAGTGCCATTAGAATCTGCACTGGACAGGAAGTTATATGTTTGACTCAGCAAGTGTGTGTGTATGTGTGTGTGTGCATTTGTGAGTGTGATTTTTATAGTGGTGAAGTTATTTTGTGCCTAGTGGTGCTTACCCTTTAATCAGCACAACTCTATCAATGAGTCATGATTTGTTCTCTGTGTGAAAGCTCAGACATGATGGCAGCACTACACTGCGTTGTGGAGTAGCAGACAGGTGTATCTGTGGTGCGGCTTTGATGGGTTTATGCAAATCTGTGGCTACCCACCTGCCACAAAACATGCCAAGTGCAAGGCAGGAATCTGAGCCTGCAACTTTTGAGAACAAGATTTATGAAGTCCCGCAGGCCTGCATCTGTTTATCATCTCGTTTGTCCCAAAGAGCTGTAGGAAATTGTCCGATCTCCAACTTCTTATAATTATGGTGTATGAAAGCAAAATTAGCATCCAATTCCTACTACGAGGGAACACAATAAATCTGTCCTCATCTTTTTGTTTGAATAAAATAAATGCATGTTTGATTCTGCCTTTCGCTCGCACTTAAGCTTGTAAAAGGCCCTGAATCTAGGGAGAACAATGATGTAGAAAGGCACAGTGATGAATACAAATTCAATGGGAGTTCCTTTGTATTATATATTTTCTAAACTGTGAGCCAACTGGGCATCAGCTTGTTAGTTTTTACTTTCTGCAAAGCAGCTCTGAAATTTCATGTGCTACAGAAATGATTAATAATAATCATCCTGTCATCATTCTATTTTTTTCCTCCTTCTGTGGGGTGCAGATTGTTTGAACCTTATTATTATTTATCTTTCAGTTCTTGAGTTCCTAGATAGCCTCCTCATGGAGCTGCTTGTTTTTTACTGCATGTTGGATCAAGTTGCTATGGTTACTCTATGCCATTAGAGAAGGGAGTGCTTATTTCTTATCAGTACAACTTTGGGAGAAGTCAAATTTGGTATATATTCTGAATGAAATATATTAAGCGAGAGACAATTGAGGCTGTGAGTTGTTGGCTTCTGGCTTGGCAACATGAATAATAGCTGCTCACAGGATAATTAGAAATATTGGCTGCCTGGATTCACCCTTCAGATTTGTATTTGAAAATATGACATTAACCACTAATCTGCATTGCAAGTAAACACACACACACACACACACAACACAAAACCTCATGCTAGAATCCATTTAACCTGAGTGGGAATTTGCTGGTATACTTTAGAGTATTTGGTGTCAAGCTGCCACTTTGAAATTTGAATACAGCCGTACCTTGGATCTCGAACGCCTTGGTACTTGGACGTTTTGGCTTCCAAAAGCCGCAAACCTGGAAGTCAGTGTTCCGGTTTGTGAATGTTCTTTGGAACCCAAATGTCTGATGGGGCTTCTGATTGGCTGCAGGAAACTCCTGCAGCTAATCAGAAGCTGCACTTTGGTTTTCAAATGTTTTGGAAGTTGAACGGACTTCCAGAATGAATTCCGGTTGACTTCCAAGGTACGACTGTACTGATTCAAATGTTGATTTGATCCCAGACATGGGCATTTTTGTCCTGATCCACAGGTCCAAAGGAGTAGTCTGATGTAGGGACACCCCGTTCCTTCTTAAATCTGAGAGACCACAACACAATGACTTGCATTTGCCTCTAACAAATTTGAAAAGTATAGATCAACAAATAACCAATTTAAAAAGCTGTAACAATCAAGCTTGAATCTGTATGACAAAATCCCCACTTTTTATTCCTTTATAATACACTTCACGAAACAGTGTCTCTTTGGTTTTTTTTTACTAAGCTGTTATGATTTTCAGAGGCCTGGAACAATATAAAACACTGGGCATGTGCCCAACCAATTTCAGTCTCCCCCAAGACTCAAGCAATTGTAAATCAATTGTATTAAAAATATTGTAATGTCCAGCTAGGGGACCATTCCAAAACCATTTTAATATTTGTACAG
Source organism: Darevskia mixta (assembly GCA_034641385.1). Taxonomy (NCBI): domain Eukaryota; kingdom Metazoa; phylum Chordata; class Lepidosauria; order Squamata; family Lacertidae; genus Darevskia; species Darevskia mixta. Next base: position 379,561 of record JAWWNH010000027.1, read on the forward strand.
CAACATATCTACTTCAGATTTAGAGCAAATGATAAAAAAGCTATGTTGTTTACCACATCACGATTTAGCTTTGGGCATGGACCACAAGATTTCCACTGATGCAACTCAAACAGACCTGTCAAAGAGGCTGGATCCATCTTTGTGGCTTAATGACATTGGTTTGACAGAGGTTAATGGGACTGCATGCGTTACTTAACTGGTTTTCAGTAATATTTAGCATGAAAGAACCAAATGGTTTTCAGCAGTTGTGACAAACACTTGAAGCAATGGCACACAGCCCCATTTCCCTGGATGATTGGTTTGGTTGGGATTAGCAAGTCAAAAATTCTCTTTTATTAGCTAAAAGCAGAGATGAATGGGAGAACAGGGGCATATACTGAAGGTGTATGAGAAGCTGCTGGATGAGCACTTGGCATAAATCCAGGGAGAGATTTGTGCTTTCAATATGACCTAAACATCCTCCCAGGAAGAATCTGTATGACCTGAAATGTGTTGGATATAGATTCTGGTTGCATCTTAGATCTGTTTTCCGTATTTTTTAATACGCAAGACAAAACACAGCCATCTTTCTAAATTCACACTTCTCTGAACTTTGCAATATGGTTCTCCAACCAAGGAATTTTTCTTTATATTGAAAATGCATATACTTGAGTTAAGTGTCCATGAGATTGCACGTATTAGCAAAAATAACACAAAGATGTGCTATGTTGGAGAAAAATGATTTTCAGAAAAGGTGTATTTTAAGTTAAACCACATACAATTTTTTATATTGTGAGAAATTTGCACTGAAATGCTGATGAATTTTCACGAGGACTTAAAACAAAATGACAAATGGATGTGAAAATGTGGGGGACTGAACTTAAGATGGAGAAAAATGGGAAACTGAGAGAAATCAAAATGGACTGATTCACCCTGATTCCTAGGTTGCAATCACACTTACATGAGAGTAAGCCCTATTGAACTCAGTAAGACTTATACCATCTTTTATAAAAATAAATAAATAAATCCCAAGGCAATTTACAGCTGTGAAAAAAACACAGCAAACCATGCATGAAGACAAGATAAGTAGAAGCGCATCAGGATTTATAAAAATATTAAAATATAACAATAACCGTAATAGGCAATCAATCTCTCAAGGTTGGGTTTCCTAAGACATGGAAAAACTAGGAAATGATATAGATTAGGGAGTAGGCAACTAAATAGTTTGGCCAGTGCAAGAACATTAATCTGCCCAGTAAACTTGCTCACACTTTCCTCTTACTTCATACACCGTGTGCCCCATAAATTATTCCAGAGGGACAGGGACCCCTGGAACAGATTTAGGGGAAACAGTGGGGAAAGGAGAGGGTAGCTAAGTTCCATAGTGCAATTAAAAGCAGTACTTTAACTGTTTAGTTGAATACCAACAAGATTTTTAAAAAACTGAATATTCACAATTCAAAGTCCCCTCAGGAAATATAACTCCTGAAAGCACAGCTTTCAATCTGAAAACTGAATAGGTGAACATTTGCTACAAGCCCAATATACCAGTATTTGCACTATGACTCCTTCTGTTGTTAATAGTGCCATGATAAATTATCTACTGTGCTTCCCTTTTAACCGCCAGCATTCCTTTCTTCTGAAACAAAAGTTCTTCAAACATGTCAAAGGCACTTGTCCTCCTTCAGGACAAGATCATGGCAAGTTTGAAGTTTGAAAAGAATCTATTTCTGAGTTATCGAAGTGCAAATATAGTACTTTAATAAGAGTTTCTAACATGAGGGAAGGAATATTTCACTTCTCAGTTACACAAGCATATGACAGCATGAAGTTGAGGATGGGAATTAAGAGAAGGAGTCAGAAAAAAGTTTAAGGAAGTTCTGGCAAGCAGAGAAAAATGTTGAAAAACATACACCAGGGATTGGGTGGTGGTACAAATTTTGAGGTGCTTAGACATTTAGATCTTCATAAATTCTTATATTTATTTTCCTAATCTGTCCCTCTCAGACCCAATGTGTGGACCAGAACTTAGCTATTCAATGGATTTCACACATCTCCAGATGTTTTGACAGTTCCTGGCAATTATCGAAAGGTAAATTTTGAGAGAAAATGTATGTCTGAAAATGTATTTTCTGAGGAAAATATACATGGAAACATGTACTTTTAGAGAAAATGCACATTTACATGTGCAGTAAATTAATATTTAAATATTGTTTTGATAAGATTTCAGATTGATGTAGAAATGGGATAGACAGACCAGATATAGAAAGTTCCTCCCATCCTTGGTAAGTGTTTGTATGTGTGTGGTGATACCCCACTGATGTCATCAGAAGACTCCCTGTGAATCAACTATGCAGCCTAGAATAGGTGTGAGGAAACCCTGGCCCTCTAGGTGTTGCTGAACTACAACTCCCATCATTCCTTGTCTCTGGCCATGCTTGCCAAGGCTGATAGGAGTTGTAGTTTAGCAAAATCTGGAGGGCCAAAGGTTCCTTACACCTGGCCTAGAATATGTCCTCAAATACTCTGTGACTGACACAGAGGGTGTTTCTGGGAGAAGTGATAAAGACAGAAAATGGTGAATAATCTCAGTATCAGAACATAACAGGTGAAGTAATCCTCAGGTGGTTCGTCTCTATTGTTTTTGCAAATTAGTCATGTGGATGTGGATGTAAAAACTACCTATTCTCCCCCCTTTCTTGTGCATTCACAAATGTGTCCAAGTCAAAGGATTGTAATGATAGCAAATCAACATGGCTTGCCAACAGGGAAAGGTCACTCCCCCTGTGAAAATGAAGGCTCGTCATTTTTTGTCAGACATATCCACAAAAGTTACACTAGAGTGTTCTATTAGAAATGCAAAAGACTGTGGCATTTACTAAGAATCTGTTCATAAGCAGCTACAAGCCCAACGACTGTGTGCTATACACGAATGCATAAGTGAGCAAAATACAGAAGCAGAGGAGTCCTTGTGTGGATGAGGATGGTCTTAAGTTACTATACAGAAATAACTTGTAATAAAAATAGGATTTTTATTAGAAGACAGTGCCTTTATAGCAGAATCATAGTGCAGCTGGAGATTTTTTTTAAGGAGTAAGGCTTAGAGAATCATAATCCGTTGGAAATACTTAAGACAGTATAAAGGGCTTTATAAAAATAATGAGTATTATTTAAATTACTAAAAGCATACATTAAGAAAATTGGGGGGAAATCTTTAATTGAGTACACCCAACAGTGATTATTTCATTTCACAACCAAAAGGGCTAATCTTTGCAGCTTTTCATTGATTTTTCCATTTCCTTTCCTCCCATGACTGTTTCAGTGCAGCCAATGGATCTATTTTGGTTGTTGAGAGTATTCTCAGCCATTCTATGGTATGCAATGGACGTTTCAGTTTCCAGTGTTTTGCAGTACTAATCTCTGAAGCTCCTAACACAGTTCTAAGAAGAGCCATATGCTCACCTACATCAAGTTTTTTTTTGTTTTTTTTTTAAAAAGAACATTTTACAATATCAGAAAATAATGTACTGTCAGCTCAATCCTAGTTATTATAAATATATATGTAACATTTCCACCCTGACATTCACTAAACAATGGGCATTTCCATCACATATGCATGAAGGTAGCAACCTGTGCTTGACATTTCCAATACGTAACTCAAGTTGTGTTATGCAGCCTATTGAATTTTTATGATGTCAGGTGCCATCTATATATTATCTTGGTGGATCACAAGCTTAGCATGAGTCAACAGTGTGATGCAGCAGCAAAAAAAGAGCAAATGCTATTCTAGGCTGCATCAACAGAAGTATAATGTCCAGATCAAGGGAAGTAATAGTACCAATCTATTCTGCCTTGGTCAGGCCACACCTGGAATATTGTGTCCATTTCTGGGCATCACAATTTAAGAAGGATGTTCACAAGGTGGAATGTGTGCAGAGGAGGGCAACTAGGATGATCAAGGGTCTAGAAACCAAGCCTTATGAGGAACAGTTGAAGGAACTGGGTATGTTTAACCTGGAAATTAGCAGACTAAGAGGAGATATGGTACTCATCTTCAAATATATAAAGGGCTGTCACATGGAAGATGGAGCAAGCTTGTTTTCTCCTGCTCTGGAAGGTAGAAGTCAAACCAATGGCTTCAAGTTACAAGAAAGGAGATTCTGACTAAACATATGAAAAAACTTTCTGACAGTAAGAGCTGTTCAACAGTGGAATAGTCTCTCTTGGCAGGTTGTGGACTCTCCTTCCTTGGAGGTTCTCTCTCTCTCTCTCTCTTCAAAAAACATATATTCCAAAGTTACAATACAGTTACAAGACAATACATTTTCAATCAATATAACACCTCTGTGATCCAACCTCTGCTTTAAAAAAACCTCCAAGGCATTAAAATATCCTGTTCTTCAATAAAATATTTTAATGCCTTGGAGGTTTTTAAGCAGAGGTTGGATGACCATCTGTCATGGATGCTTTAGCTGAGATTCCTGGATTGCAGGGGGTTGGACTGGATGACCCTTGGGGTCCCTTCCAACTCCACATTTCTATGATTCTACCAGTCATCTTAACTTAACCCAAAACTACCTAAGCTGTGAGGGAAGTGCAGCTGGTGTGTACTGCCTCTGTACAGCTCTCTGACTAGTCTGATGGGATGCAGCAGCATCAGGACCAGAGGTGGGGATGCATGAAAGTGATGCCCTCAAGGATGCATCAATGCATGCATAGCACTGGGTAAAATGTGGTGTCTAGAGGCCAAAGAGACAGGTCCCATTGGCAAGGATACAGAGGAGGATGGCGAACACAGGAGTTAGGGGGGAAGCAAGGACATTACAGAGTAGAGAAGAGGTATAGACAGGGGACTAAGAGACAAAGGAAGGAGGCCTGACTAAGAAAGGGATGAGGAACCAGGGAAGAAAGGAAGGGGGGAGAGGGAAGGGTCTGGGGTGATCAGCCCCAGAGGTGAGCCAAGAGAAGAGAAAGGGGAAGAAAGATAAATTATAAGAAGATAATATGTTGACTTAGAAAGAGATTCTATTATGAACTTAGTAACAAAATTCTCTAAGCAAGGCCCCCAACAGATGACCAACTAATGACAAAAGACCACCTGAGGATCTTTGGGACCTTAATGCAGGGCAACCTTGACAGCTGCATCTTGAATCACTGGTGCAAAAAGTGAAACATCTGGTAATAATCCTTTTTAATCTTGTTGGAGGAACTCTTTTGGAAATGTTTGTTCTATTTTATTTTATCTTAGTTGGTCTTAAATGTTTGACACGTTGTTTGGTATTTTATAATTTTTAAGTTGCCTTCAGAGCAATCCACACACCCCCTTGGGCTGCTCTCAGGGGGAGCTGGATTGACAGGAAATATCCCTTCACCCAACCCACCCAACCTCTGCCACCCGCCCACCACTAATTGGGGTGGGAGATGGCAACAAAACCCTAAAATCTCACCTAGGTAAAGGTCAACTTGCATTGGGAATTTTGAAGCACACACAGAAACTGACTTCTTGACTGTTGGACCCACTATTGGTCTCATCCACTCAATCCACCGGAGCCTGTCTTCACATGCAGGGGAGGTCCCTAACTCACCAAGAGTTTGAGACCCATCAGCTACCCTCACCTAGTTTAGCTGACTAATTGAAGCCATTCCTAGGTGTGGCTGCTGTTGCATGCAGGCAGCGCCTAGGAACCTCAGGTGAGAGCTAAGTGCAGCGTGGAGACCAAAGGTGGACAATCTACCCCAGAAGGAGCACGATGTGTCCCCCACCAGAGGTACCCCCCTCCCCTAACACCCCTGGCAGCTGTTAACATGGGGAAATTACTGGGCGGTGATTTTCAAATTAAGTTTAATGCCTCTTTTGTAAAGTACAATATACGGTATGTTCAATGGCTCATAAACACAGGAACGGTGCAGTGCAGTGGGATGGGGAGAATCAGCCTAAATAAATTACCCTTTTAACCAAAAAACAGGAGGAGGTAAAAACAGAAGGGCTGATGTATAGAAGTGAAAATGAAAGTTACAAACAGAGTTTTTCAGACTGGTGAGCTTATCATCACCTAATCATAGCTTATTGTCCTCTGGCAATGAAACTACTGATAAGATAAGAAAACCTAATCAGAATCCTTTCTCCTCCCCTGGAGCAATGGGGACATTTATAACACAACCCATGCTTCTTACACACTCTCCTCTGCCAGTGTATCTAGTAACCACAATCAGCTCCAGCTTAGTTAAATCCACTTGAATTGGCGCTCTGTCTGTGAGCAATGGGTGTCAGAAAGACTCCTTAATAGTGTATTCCTATATAAGTTTGCTCATAAAATAATCCCGTTGAGTTCAATGGGAATTACTCCCAAGTCTATATAGACTGGCAGGTCTAAAGCTATACAGCAGCTTTACCATTAAGCAAAGAATGACTGGTAAATTTCTGGAAGTTTTTGGAAGGAATACAGTAGAACCTCTACTTACAACCACCTCCACTCACGGACGTTCCATGTTGCGACTACGGCAAATCCGGAAGTAACCGGCGGGTTTGCCGCCGTTCGCGCATGTGCAGAAGCGGGCAACCGCCGCCTGTGCCTGCACACAACAGCGCCTCTCCCAGCGACCCGTTTCGCCATAAGGACAGGCCTCAGGAATGGATTGTGGTCGTGAGTAGAGGTTCCACTGTACATGCACACATAAGTAACTGTATTGTGAGTGGAACAGTGTTTGTATAGGGTATGTTTACATTACAATGTAGCCGAAGCAAAATTCCAAGTATGCTGGAAAATGTACTTGGCCAATAAATTATTCCTATTCCTATTCCTATTCCTATTCCTATTCCTATTCCTATTCCTTCCCCACTCTGTCCTCTTCTGGGTCCAAAAGGACCCGGGCGTCAGTGGCTGTGTATCAACTGGTCACATGCAAAATTGTTGCCATCTGTATGTATTTTGCAGTTTGCAAAACAGCAGCTAGAGATAGATGCCCTAGTGCATTGCCATGTCTTATTCAAATTCATGAGTCTGTCCTGTTTCTGCATTGGTCTGTGATTTATTTTTTGAAAAATAATCTGCATGAAAATTGTTACTTAAACACATCTTTATAGGCAACTTTCTCAACATATTGTCAACGAAAATGCAAATGTTAAAATGCATTTTGATACAGTTTTGGAGACAAAAAAAAAGCATCAGAACATTGAAGAAGTGAAAGAGGCAATGCATAGCTAACTTCTGTCCACACATTGGTGTAGCTCAGGCCAATTCATACTGGTATTGGCAAATATCAGATTGCTCAAACATCAGTAAAAGGAGGTTTATCAAGTCCCTGTTGGGCCACCATTGAGCTTTTGCGAGAACCCCAGCCCCGCATGAAATTTTATTACTCTTGTTCATATTATTTTTACTTCCCTCAAATTTCCATGCATGTTTCACTAAATTTGCTGCAGATTTCACTTTGGAATTTGGTGTGTCTCGCCATGATCTGTACTTGGCTGTTAGCATGCATTTGTTTTGGAGTTGCATGAGTTTTGCAGGCCTGTGTTATTTGCAACTACAGACCATCATTTAAGGAGCTGTCTTTTTTTAAAGTGTTGTGAATGAGCAATATGATTGTTTTTTCTGTTTATCAGCTAACAGCTTAACAAAAAAAGAAACCCTTCTGAAAAACAAAGACATAGGTGTCTACCAAGAGATATATGACCCCATCAGAATTGTGCTTTAGTAATGCATTCTCAAAATATGTATGATACAGAACCGCATTTTGGATGCTTGGGTGAAAAGATGGATGCCTTTGCTATGCTGGTCTCATTTGGATGCTTGTTTTATTTCAACAACTAATGGATTTTGGAAAGGTTTTACCTGAAGTAAGCATCTCACTCTAAGCTTTGTTTTATAAATGAGCATCCACTGTGGGTGACCACGCAGAAGTAACAACCCATGGAAATCTTTCCCTATCATGCGTAAATTTCTACAGCAGAATTTCTTTCCCTATGCCAAGAGAATTAACATGCTGATATAGCACATATACGATTATGGCCACAGTGCCAGGCTATTTTGTACTCTAGGCAAGCCTAACTACTTGCAACCACCCCAAAAATAATAATTGCTAACTTCAATGTTCAGAAACAGATGTCTCACAGAAAACCCCCCGAAAAGCACAAAATTTGAAAGTGCTAAAGTTAGTTTAAATTACAAGAATATAATACCGCAATATTTGATTAGCTTTCACTAATGCAAAAGAAAATGTTTTAGCACACAAATTATTGTGAATAATCTTGTGAACTTTGATGTTAAAATTTAAGTCTCTTAAATTTCAATTTCAGGCATATCAAAATCTCAATTTGTGTGCCTTTTCCTTTGCAAATTAAGTCACCAATTATTGCAGGTCAATTGCTGTTTAAGTACATGTTCAATTAATACAGTTCCTAAGCCAATATCAAGACACATCAAAAGAAATGTTTCATGAAAATGTGTTGTGAACCAAATAATGGGAAATCATGTTGCCAAAAGACAGAACTCTACAGCACCATCTGGTATCAAAGTGTTATAATGCATTAAAAATGCTGCTATTATTATTATTATTATTATTATTATTATTATTATTATTATTAGCTAATGTAGCTAAGTCCTTAGTCTAATTTATTTGTTGATTTGATTTGTATACTGCCCTCCATCCAAAGATTTCAGGGCTATTCACAACAGCAAAAAACAAAACGAGAATACAAATTACATAATAAAACAAAAAGAAACCAATATCCCCCACTCCCACAAACACATTTCCAATGCCATAGAATGTTAATCGGCACAATGCCTGGTTGAAGAGAAATGTTTTGGCCTGGTGCCTAAAGATATGTAATGAAGGCACCAGGAGAGCCTCCCTGGGGAGAGCATTCCACAAACAAGGAGCCACCACAGAAAAGGTCCATTCTCGTGTTGCCACTCTCAGGACCTCTCATGAAGGAGACACATGAAGAATGGTCTCAGATTATGATCTCAGGGTCTGGACTGGTTCATATGGGGAATGGCGGTCCTTGCGGTACTATAGTCTTGAGCCATTTAGGGCTTTATGGGTCAAAATCAGCACTTTGAATTTGGCCCGGAAACTAATTGGCAGGTAGTGCATTCAGGCCAGGATCAGTGTAATATGCTCAAACTTTCTTTCTCCAATGAGCAACCTGTCTGCTGAATTCTGCACCAGCTTAAGTTTCTGAACCATCTTCAGGGGCATATAACATATAACATGGGTAGGCAAACTAAGGCCCGGGGGCCGGATCCGGCCCAATCGCCTTCTAAATCTGGCCAGCGGACAGTCCGGGAATCAGCCTGTGTTTACATGAGTAGAATGTGTCCTTTTATTTAAAATGCATCTTTGGGTTATTTGTGGGGCCTGCCTGGTGTTTTTACATGAGTAGAATGTGTGCTTTTATTTAAAATGCATCTCTGGGTTATTTGTGGGGCATAGGAATTCGTTCATTCTTTTCTTCAAAATATAGTCCGGCCCCCAAACAAGGTTTGATGGACAGTGGACCCTGCTGGAAAAGTTTGCTGACCCCTGATATATAACATGTTGCAGTAATCTAACCTAGAGCATAGACAACAAAAGTTAGGCTATCCCTGTCCAGATAAACAGCTGGGCCACAGACTGGAGCTAATGGAAGCCACTCTGCACCACTGAGGCTACGTGGCTAACAGTGCCTCGGGGTCTTATCTGGGCCCACCCCAGTTTTATTGCTCATTCTCAATAGGAAATGATGGAAAGTTGGGACAGTCAGACTGAATCCTGAGAAATAGCCATGGGTTGATTATGTACATATTATTTTCCAGAACATGGGCATTGTATATAAGACTACATAAAAGCTGCAAGGTCTCTAGTCTCAGCCTTACAATCTAAGTGGCCACATAATAAGAAAAAAGAAGAATATATATATGAAGGGAAAAGATGGGGAGGGAAATCAGGTTTGAGAGTGAAGAGCTGATCTTTCAACCAACACATGGACTGGTCTCCTTTCCCACACTAGATTCAATCAGTTCGTTTTAATCGAAAAAGAAATTTTGCACCAGCTGCTGATCCAAAGTGCTGACCAAAAAAATGAACTATAATGAACCATGCAAGCTTCTTAATTTACTTACTTACATAATTACATTTCTACCTCCCACTCGGCACAATAATTGCATGGATGCCCTGCTTTGGAAGAAGGAAAAAGAAAACATTTGTGGCGCCTTAATGGGAAGGTTTAAATGATGCAGCCCCGCTATGGGACAAGATGCTAATAACAGCGATCAATAATGAAGCTTTGGGCTTGTGTTTGTTTTAGTTAAAACCATACCCCTGGTTGCAAGAGCATTGCAGCTCTAATTTGGATCAACGGTAATTGCCAGCTCTCCCAGGTGTTGCAGGGATGAGAAGAATTGATTCTGAAGATTTGGCAGGTTAACGCAGTCAGGAAATCCTTTCTCCATTTTCCCCCTTTTGTTTAGTCTTTGGTCTCTCCATGTGTAACAACAAACAACCCCTGTGGTGCTTTTGTAAATGTTTCTCTGGTAGCAGAGTTGCTTTTGCAAAGTAGCAGCTTGATGATACACCATGAGCAGAAGTCATGGGTTCTCATCTTCAAAGCCTTGAATGGCCTGGACCCTGTATCCTACCTACCTGTCCATCCTTTTCTCTCAGATGTAAGTCTCCTTGTGTCATTGCATTCACAAGCCTTGAGATTTGCATGGGGATGGTCTCTTCAGTTGTACTGCCAGCCTCCAGGAACTAGAGATCTAGGAGACACTCCAAGCTCCATTGACTGTATGTTCCACTACCAGGTAAATATATTTATATGTAATGGACTGTAACACCCACCAAGCCTTTTCCATCAAAGTGAGACGTCAACTGCAACATATCTGACTTGTGGAAGATTTCCATCCAGCATCTCCTAACTATCACCTGGTAATCAGAGAAAGCTATTCGTTGTAAGCTAACTCTGAGCAGCTTGCTACAGCTTTCGACAAGCCTCCTGTTATAGCATTTTGCCAGATTCCTAATTGACGCAAACTGTTTGTGAGAGCTTTCTCTGAACCATCCTCTGGCAATCCAGCATCTCATCCTCGTAATTCCAAACACTGTGCCACCTGTATGTCTCTCATGTAGGCAGCTACCTTCAAATGCACCAGAATGGGTAGAATATATTGCATCAAACATGGAGGTCCCTCAATATAATTTATATCATTGAATGCAAAAAGCCCAGGATGGTGTTTTGCTTGTCAGTGTGAAAAAGGGAGAGGGAGGAAGGCATTTATGGAGTTTCTGTTAATTTTGCTTTTCAGGGGTTTTCTGTTTATTATTAGTTTGGTTGCTACTGTTTTGTAATTTTGATATGTTTTATTTGAATGCTGTTGGTAGTTTTTACATTTTAATATTTGTACATCACTTTGGATTCTTTTTAATAGAAAAGTGATCCATATATACCATTTTTAATAAATAAATTCAAATAAATTATGGTGCTGTTTTTGATTTACACCCACTTAAGGAATTGGAGGGTCTCACTCCATATTTATCTGTATTTACCCCACCTGTTATCAGATTTGCTTGTTATCCAATACCGGTAAAACAAAAGTGAGTCAAGTGGCCACATATTTCTGCCCTTAGAAAGGAAAGTGAGAGAAACCTGGAAGCTCAGTGAATGGAACAAGACCAGCAAAGGGTTTGGGACTAATGTGAAGCTCAGTGAAAGAATCACGGGTTGTAATGAAGAAGGGAGAGGGAGAACAATACACATTTTCTCGAATTATAATGTAACCCACATTTATGGCACCTCTGTTCCTTCTTTATGCACCCTAAATAAGAGAACCCTAAATAAGGGGTTCCCGTAGAGTTAGGGGCCAGTCCCCTGTACTTTCAGTCTATTCATTCAGAGTTAATTTCCCAGCAAATTTCATGGTGTGATCTGGAAAACTATCAGCTGCTTTGAAGGAAAAAAAGCCAAGTTATGAGGTCACCCTTCTACACATTAAAAGAGCAATGCTCCTGCATGGCTGGCATAGGATGCCTGCCTATTTCTGGCCATCTTTGACTGGTGATTAAAACTGAGAAGTTAAAAGGCGCTTGCAAACCTTGAAGCGTAATGTACTCTGCAGGAGATGTTTATAATTGTACGCCTTCTTGCCTCCCAACTCTGCATATTTCACCAGAATTGTTTCTTTTGAAAGCAGCAACAGCCAAAACTCATTCTGTGCTAGGTAAGAAAGGGGATTGAGAGAGAGAGAAGGTAAATGCCACAAGCTCAGGGTGTTTTGAAAATTACTAGCTTTATTAAAAATGAGAGTTATTATTGTTTTCAGGCAGTGAAAAAACCAGATACTTAATGATGAAGCCCCCTCCCTCCTACCCTCCCACAAATGCATTTTCTGCTGTTTATTCCTGCTGTCTTGACCTTTTCCCCCAGCCTCTCTCTTGACCCCTTAAAATCAGGCTTCTGTACTTGACTGAAATTGCCCTCATTAAATTTACTGATTATATTTCCACTTCGATCACTTTCCTGCCCCGCTTCTTTTTGACCTCTGTTTTCTTCGATACAGTTCACTATCCTCTTTTGCTTCACGGCTTGGGTTTCCACCATTCTGTTCTAGGCTCCTGCTGCTCCTGCTTTTCAGATAGCTTATTCCATTGCCTGTTCAACAGGCTCAAGATTACAGTTGCAGCTGCCATTTTAACATTGCCAGCAGTGCAGTATCTTTTCCTTTTTTAAAGTATTTTATTAATATTTCCTGGGAATTTAATCATTATTATTAGGGGAGCAATCCTTTGCACAAGAAACTGGGAAAAAGCAAGCTGGTGTAAATTAAGCTAAAGTAAAGTTACCCTTTGGAATTAGCCTCGTCTTGCATCCCATGATGTAAGAGCAGTATGATATTAATGTAATAAACTTATATTTTCTTGAAAAATACACTGGTGTTTGTTTGTTTTTGTTCAAAATGTAATATTGAATGTATACATGAACCTTTGGGCCCTTGCTGTGAATCTTAATCCCACCCCAACATTGCAATCTCTTTTCATTTTCATATAGCAAACCTTTTTGGAAGCCAAGAAATGTTGATCCATCTTTTGTATGCATCTAAAATGGAAGCTCTTGGAAATGCATTTCATGGCTGCTTCTAATCCATGAAATTGTTGTGACTCTGCATGAACGTACCATTGATGTTGGCCAGCTTGTGTGTAATTTTGATAACAGATGTTCCCTAGGATAGATGTTTACAGCTATCCAGGTGCACACAAGCCATTATAGACTTGGTGGAGCTTTGGGGATGGGGAAGAGCCTAGAAATAGTATAAAATTGATACCTGCATGTTGAAAGTATCTACTTTGCCAGGTTCTCACGATTGCACTTGATCACTCAAGCACCAAACAGTGTATGTAAGTATTATGTAAGCAACATGATAGCATACTATAGAATTTGGCTCAGATGGGTGCCTGTAGAGAATTTAGCTTCTACTTCATTTTCAAAGAGCATGCAACCATTTGGAGAGAAAACCACATAGGTGATGTGTCTATGGTTGTAGCTCTAGTCCTGCAGTCAGGCCAGGGCAATGTTGCTTCTTGGGCTCAAATTAATAAATAATAATAATAATAATAATAATAATAATAATAATAATAAATTTTTATTTATACCGCGCCCTTCCCGGTCCAAAAACCGGGCTCAGGGCAGCTAACAACAAATACAAAACAATGGTTAAAAACAACTTTAAAAACAGCATAAAAAACAAACATCAGTGGGATCACCAGGGATAATTTGCCAAGTTAGTCTTGCTAGGCCAGTAGGGAGACCAGGGAAGAATTTTAATGTGGGAACCCAGAAGGGTTTCTTCAGAAAAAAGGGAAGGGGGAAAAGGAATAGGGGATCAGGTGTGACTGAAGGCCAGGCGGAATAACTCTGTCTTACAGGCCCTGCGGAAGGAGGTCAGGCCCCACAGGGCCCTAGTCTCATGGGACAGAGCATTCCACCAGGTCGGAGCCAACACTGAAAAAGCCCTGGCCCTTGTGGAGGATAATCTGGCTTCTTTGGGGCCTGGGACCCTAAAGCTATTGTTATTCGTTGACCTTAAGGTCCTCTGTGGGGCATACCAGGAGGGGCGGTTCCGTAAGTACGAGGGTCCTAAATTGATCTCCTTGGGCAGCTTTCGTTGAGAGAAAAGATCTATATAATGAGTTAAAGAAAATGTTTAAAAACACTTTTGTTAAAAAAACCAGAAGCTTTTTTATTGGGTATAGTGGGTAGAGAGATACCGAGACAATATATTAAAAAAATGTTCTTATATGCAACAACTGTGGCAAGAATTTTGTTAGCCCCAAAATGGAAACAACAGGAGTTTCCAACAAAAGAAGAGCGGTAGATGAACATGATGGACTTCGCAGAACTGGCAAAACTGACGGGAAGAATCCGGAGCCAGCAAGACCAAGCATTCCAAAAGGACTGGAACAAATTTATATTATATTTGAAGGACAACTGTAAGCAATTAACATCATTAGTAGGGTTATCTGAAGATCTGTAAGATACAATTGCTACCTATTCAGGTTGAGTAATATAATATTTTCGGTAATGATATAACAAGGATAGGAAATGAAGCGAAATGTAAAGATGTAAAGTTTAATTTTGTAAATCATCAGATGGGAGGGAGGGAAGTCGTTAGGCTCAGTTGAGCCAGAGATAAAATAAGAGGGTACGATGTTACGTAATGTGATTATATGTAATAGAAAGTTCTTTTGCTATACATTACAACAATGACGCTTGGTGGGTTTTTTTAATAAAAAATAAAAAAAATTAATGAATGCGTACAAAGCATGCCAATAACAAGAATGGGCATTACCTCACCTTTTCTAGGTCAATTCCTGTAGAAACAGTCCAAGAGACACTGGTAGGAGTGGCAGAGTGTCTCTGTATCTCTAGACTCCTGGCTCTGGCTGGTAGCTCCAGTCCATTTGCTGTGGGAGCTAATAAAACTGGGAGTTGATTTTACAGCAGAAGTCCATTCGAAACAGCTAGTCAAATGAAAACTTGCATCACACGCAGAATATGGAATGATGTTTCTTGGATACTAGGGATAGGGGAGAATTTTGGTTGGTCCACATTTTTAACCAATCCTACCTATCTCATTTGCAGCTCCTGGATTAATACATAGATCAAAATGCAGTTATTCCTTTGGACTGCACACTTCTTCAAACATTGTGGTGCAGCTTCTTCTTCTTTTCTTTAAAAAAGCCTACAAAAATGTGTATTTCATAATAATAATAATAATAATAATAATTTATTTATACCCCGCCCTTCCCAGCCAAGACCGGGCTCAGAGCGGCTAACAACCATAAAAACCACAACAAAACATACAAAACAATCAATTAAAATGCAAGTTAAAATACAATTTAAAATTTAAAATGCAGCCTCATTTTTAAGTAGCCCACCAATAAAACCATAAAGGAGTAAAACATCAGAGTTAAACTAAAACCAACCCAAAGGCCAGGTGGAACAGGCGGAACAGCTCATGGGGGAACTGCATGCAGAAATGTATGTTTAGGAGAAAATGAATGCGACTTAAATGTGGATTATCTGTGTGGTTTTTCTTTTTAAAGAATCTGCAAAAAGGGGGGGGGTATTGAATGGGCTTTTGAATGCATGCTGATTTCTCCAGCCCTTTTCAATACAGAGCCCTTGGAGCTACAGGAAACCCTGCTTGTGGACCATCATTCCAGAGTTATGGCAATGGGAAGTTTGGTCTCTCTTACACTAAGCTTCCCATGAAAGCAATGGGTCATTCCAAGAGCTAGAAACAATAAAGTCTCTCTCTCTCTCTCTCTCCACCACCAACTTTTTTTTTCTTGCCACCCTCTGAGGAATTTGCAGAGATGCACTCTGTGAGCTTTCTACCATGCAAAGATTGCTCCTGTGCTGGAGGAATTCCCAGATAACTAGTTAAAACTGACGTTATGGCCTCTGGGCTCTACAAGACTGGAACGATTGGGGCTTTATTTACAACTGAGAATTGGGCCAATAGTAACCTGGAGCTGTTTTCAGACAGACAGCTCTCTGCGTTTATGCTTGCATACAGCTGTTTTCTGTAGCTCTGGGAGGTATAAACTATGCCCTGCTTGCGCTGTCAACTATTCTTGTTTTAAAACCATGTTTCCTAACAACCGTGAAGGCTACAAATAGCAAAAGAGAGTCCAGAGAAAAAGATGTATAGTGGGAAACTTATAAGCACATCCTATGTTCTATTCATAGGAAATTCATGTAAAAGCATATGTTTTCCCCTTCAGGCACAATGAGATTACGGTCTACAGCAGGCCTGTTCGATCGGTGTTCTTCAAAGATGAATACAGCTCCACTATGCCCATATATTGGACCTGTGCCCATATATTGGAAAATAGCAGAGCCCATGATGCAGTGCTGAGGGACTGCAAGGGATATAGATACACAGGAAGAATTGTAGCTCAGTGGTAGAACACATCCTTTATATGTAGAAAGTCTGAAGTTACTCTCCTGACAGCTCTTCCAGGTAGGGATATGAAAGGCTTCTTTCTGAAATCCTAAGGTATGGACAACATGAACTGCAGCCTTAAGCCACCATGCTTACCAGCACAAACCACAGAAGTAGACTGGGAGTTTGTTTATGAGCATGAGGCATCAGAGTCCTCTAGCCTCTGCTTCTTGCTTACCCCAACTCCAGCTTCTTGAGCTGTCCTAAGCTCTGCCTTCTGCCGCCACTCAGGCACTAGCATTTTCGAAATTCAAAGTTCATAGGCCTAGTCAAAAATAAGCAATTGAGCATCAGCTACTGGACCATCTTCATGGGGACCCTGATACATTGTGCAGTACATTACAATGATATGCCTGTGAGGAGGTCACTAGAGCAAGGGCGGTGGTACAAAGCAGCCCCCATAGGAAAGGGTGCAATTCAATGCAGGAAGTTGACCACCTCCCACCACCTCCCGTTCTCTAGTTAAACTCAGGGAGTACTCCAACCACATGGAAATCCACTGTCGGCTTCCGGTCGGCGCGCCGGAATGGACGGTCGGGGGGACATGTCGCTCCTGACATTCCCCGACCCGACCGGGCAAAGGGGAGACAGCGACAGCGACGCTGCCCCCATAAATCCCGGGAAGAGCGTCCCGGGACCTTTCTGATCCGGCAGAGCTCGCTACGTCCTCCCTGCTCCAAGAGAGAGAGCGGGGGGAGGCGGAGCTCATCGGATCGTAAAACCCCGTCGGGTCGCAGCTGCGCGGATCGTCCATCCTGAGCGTGCCGATTCCTCCAAAATACAAGATTCGAACTGAGAGAGTGAGTAATGGAAGTAATTTGGACTTAATTTGAAGATTGCTTGGGACGCTAAATACGGAGGTCCGTCCCTTGCTATTGTGTGGTTAGAAGCAGGAACTTTGTAACCGAAGCGATGGAACTGTTATTTTAAAGAGAAACTTTGAAACAGAGATTTAATCCCCCTGCTACCCCTGATTTGAAGGGTTACTAGCTATAAACGGAATATTTGGAAAAATCTTAAAATGGGATTGAATTGAACTGTTGGATTCGAACTGGTGATTGTTTTGACTAAAAGGAGCTATGTCCTTGAACATGGCGGACAAAGAGCGCATTGTTGACTGGGACAAAATCCTAGCTGTAGCATGGGAAGTGAGAGATCAAATTCGAGCCTTCACTGCGAAGTGGAGAGGAGAAAGTGATGTCATCCCAGCTGGGGAAGAGGAGGAGGGAGAAAGCCCCAGCAAGGTTGAGGAGGCGGAAAAAGCTAAAAAAACATGCTGCAGGAAAAAAGTCAAGAGGCGCAAGAATATTGGAGCTCGGAAAGTACAGAAAACAAAGGTGAAGACTAGAAAAGAACACCCCAAAAGGAATGAGCAAGAGGAACAGAGCTGGGACAGAAAAGAACAAGAAAATGGACAAATTTTGCAAGAAGAGGAATGGTCCTGGACTTTGGAAAAACAGGGAATGGGTTGATGGTTGATATCAGATAATATTGGGATAGAATATGGTTTTTGAACAAGGATTATGGACATGGCTGAGGACACAAATAAGTAATGGTTATAACAAGGCTAGAGGCCTGGAAATCAAGGGGAGACAGAGGGAGAATAAGTAGATGTGATAGAACTAGATGCGGAGGTGGAAATATAGACAGTTATTGTGTATGATAGAAGATGATTTTAAAGATGATATAGAAACCTGTTAAAAGAGTATGATAAGAAAATAGGGACCAATAGGGAGGACGAGAGGGAGCCACGGAAGACATGTAATGAAATAACGATGGCCTGGTCCGGGGTTTGGGCCAGGCCTTGGCAAAGTCAGGAAATAATAGTATCAAGGTCAGGGGCGCCAAGAACGGGTAATTCCTCTGTGAGAGGGGGGGTAAGATTCATGTCCCCCATGGTGAGAGAGGGGGGACGAAGAAAACCTGACCGGGATGTAATGTGTTTATGTAATGTGCTTATAAAATTGGAAAATCAATAAAAAATTATTATAAAAAAAAAAAGGAAATCCACTGTCGTTGGTTGACATCTGGTCAGTGCCTCAATGGATGACTGCTTGGCTGTCCCATGTATGACACTCTGGATTCCATAATGAAAGACAGGCAATATATTATTATTATTATTATTATTATTATTATTATTATTATTATGAAAATGTAAAAAATCACTGTAATAATAATAATAATAATAATAATAATAATAATAATAATAATAAACAGCTATTAAGATATGGGGCTTAAATAACATTCAGTGCTCCAAGAGCAGAAAATAACCAATTGTCTTGAGTGCAATTTGTCAAATATTCTTTTTCTAAATTTCTTATTTTTGAGTTCATTTCTGCAGCCTTCAGTTCATTTCTGCATCAGTTTGCTTTTTTTTTGTCCTCATGAAAATTCACCTGCAATTTAGTTATTCTCCCTAATACACACATTTCCCCAAGCAGTTTCCCCCTTATATAATGCATTTTATGTTGTTTTCACATATATACTTTTTATGCACACTTTGCTCGTCATACACATATTTTTGTACACATTATTTGGTTGATGAACTGCATCATAATATTTGGAGAAGCGCAAATGCCAAAGCAGTGTTTCAGTTTCTAACCAAAGCAGTGTTTCAGTTTCCAACCCTACCTGTGGGATAGCAGTATACCAGAGAGGCTTTGGGCAGGGTGGGGAGCTGTTCAACTGATGGTGCTGAAATTTAAATCTTCGCTTCGCTTCCCAAGCATGACAGATTTCTGAAAGCATTTAAGCTGCACATCAGAACTACAAATTCCTTCCCTGCCTTCCCTTTGGAATATGCCCACCAGGGAGCAAACATTACATTTTAGTATTTCATCTTATTTTTGAAACCAGTCTGAATCTCGTGAGGTATTTGCTGATCCTATCAAGAATGCAAAGGTAAATGGACAGTGACTGATTCAATTAACCGATAGCATCTCTTACCAACTTGCCAAACAAGCTACTTGGGGTAAGTAGCAAGACAAGCAAACAGAGAGATATACGTATGTCATTTCTTCTTGGAATTTTCCTCCTTGATTTATGTATCATTCCAAGGTGAATACTTATAGATAGTGGCATAAGGAGGGTGGGTTTTTAAAACACACACACACACACACACACACAAACAAACAAACAAACACACAAACACACACACAAACACACACACACCTACCTTACATAAAAATGTCATTTTCTTCTTTTTATGAAACTAGGATGCTCTGGAATAATTTACTGTATTTATCAAGATGTATAGAGAGACCTACAAATATACATTTCCCTATGAACTACATAGGTAAAGGGACTCCTGACCATTAGGTCCAATCGCAGGCGACTCTGGGGTTGCGGCGCTCATTTTGCTTTATTGGCCAAGGGAGCCGGCTTACAGCTTCCGGGTCATGTGGCCAGCATGACTAAGCTGCGAACCAGAGCAGCGCACGGAAACGCCGTTTACCTTCCCGCCAGAGCGGTACCTATTTATCTACTTGCACTTTGACGTGCTTTCAAACTGCTAGGTTGGCAGGAGCAGGGACCGAGCAACGGGAGCTCACCCCGTCATGGGGATTCGAACCACCGACCTTCTGATCGGCAAGCCCTAGGCTCTGTGGTTTAACCCACAGCGCCACCCGCTGTAATTGTTTTCTCCTGCTTTGAAGAGCCATTAGTAACTTGGTGGCTTCAGCAGCCATTCCATCAATCCCTGCCCTCATCTCACTCCTACTTGTATGCTTCACAACCAACAAACCCTGCACAAAAGAAATGGACAAAACTTGCAAGGTTTGGATGCAAAGGGCCGAGAATTCATGTGCTCTCCTCCAACAGCTGCAAGGGTCTGCTGGGCTCAAAAGATCCCCACTCTGAAACCACAATTGCTAGGGCTTCCTGGTAAGGGGGGGGGAATTCAACATGATTAAGGCAATAGTATAAAGACGCCAGTGCCCAAGCACATTTCCTTTAACACAATAGCAACAGTGTGCTTGTTAAGTTTAACCATTTTCATAGTAATAAATATTGTAACTTAAGCACTTGGAATATGTGGCAACCGAAGCATAAGCATAAGCATGCCTCAAGGAGAAAACCTATTCTTATACCTAAGATTACTTCGTGAGCACACATCACACAGTTGACCAGGCTGTATGATCTCTGTATTTACTCGACAAGTGACCATCTTGAAGTACAGAGTGGTCCTAACTCTGTCCTGGGCTGGGTCTACACTGACCTGTTTAACGTTATTAGAACGATATTAGATGTATCATTTTAAAACCTCACAGGGCATACTTGTAAATTCAATTGTTGGGTTTTTTTTCACCTTGGTTTCTTTCTGTTTCCCTGCTGCTAGTTTCTGGTTGCTCTGCAGTGCCTGTCACATTTTAATAATGGACATCAAAAGCAGAACATAATGTGTCCATCTACATTATGAAAACCAGTCCTTAACCCTTCCTTAATGTTATAGACCATGAGTGTAGATTCACTTCTGGGGTTGTTTGGGTTGGCGGATTCATGGTGGCATTAAAAGCCTTGCAAGCTCCTACAAGTCTCTTTCTCTGTTTCTCTCTCTCTCTCTCTCTCTCTCTCTCTCTCTCTCTCTCACACACACACACACACACACACACACACACACACACACATTTTGCAGTGCCCGTTTCAGGTTGCTGCAACAGAAGGGCCAAATTAAGACCTTTTCCAGCAAATGGGCTGACTTAGGGTGCAGCAGATCCATAGCTGGCCCTATTCTGCTCCTAATTTTTAGCTTTGCGCGAGTTACTGACAATGGCACAGTGACAACTTCAGCAGGTACAATAGGACTATCCATGGTGATGAAGCTACCCCCACCCCCCAGCTGGCTGGGCCCATTAGAGGAACACCTCCATTGCATCCTAAACACACCCACCCAGTAGTTGTGGACTGGGGGCTAGGATACCTCCTTTAGGTTCTGCTGCAGCTATGTTAGCAAAATGACCATAATAGTTCTTGAATATGATGTTTCACCTCACTATGGGCCTTGTATTTATGACACAGCAGCTGCAGCTCAAGCACGTTCAGCAGTACTTACTATCTATTTATGAGGTTGTGTGTTGTGATCAAACAAAAGCAATACTGTAGCTTTTTTTTTTCCCTGCTTCTGAACAACCAAGTTATGATCCCTTAGCCATAGCCTGGGTTTTGGTAACATGGTTTAAAAATAAAGAGATGGTTTGGAAGTTTGTTTGGGTTTTGGTTAGAGATATTCCATAAATTACATAATTACTCCACAATTGCTCCATAATAAACATGAATGTCACCCATTGTTGCATGTGCAATAGTAGTTATATCCTAGATTGCATGACACATGTTTTCAGACATCTTTTTAAGTTGCCTTAGTGTTCAAAATTGTGTCATACCATGCATGTGCACTAAAACCTTGTTTAAAGGTAAAGGTAAAGGGACCCCTGACCATTAGGTCCAGTCGTGTCCGACTCTGGGGTTGCGGCGCTCATCTCGCTTTATTGGCCGAGAGCCGGCGTACAGCTTCCGGGTCATGTGGCCAGCATGACAAAGCCACTTCTAGCGAACCAGAGCAGCGCACGGAAACGCCGTTTACCTTCCCGCCAGAGCGGTTCCTATTTATCTATTTGCACTTTGACGTGCTTTCGAACTGCTAGGTGGGCAGGAGCTGGAACCGAGCAACGGGAGCTCACCCCGTCGCAGGGATTCGAACCACCGACCTTCTGATCAGCAAGCCCTAGGCTTAGTGGTTTAACCCACAGCGCCACCTGGGTCCCTAAAACCTTGTTTGCTTCTCTTTAAATCTTACAGATGTTTTGCCTTAGCGGAAACTTTTAGACTGCAGCCAAACTTTCACTTTAGGTATGATTTTTGCAGCAACTGTAATTTCAGCTCCGAAGGAAGTGGCTTGGCACAGGGGAGTAGTTAAGGGGCAAGTTAAGTGTTCTGAGAACTAACAGTCTGAAACCATTCACAGGGTCAGGCACTCTGGGTAAATGTCCCAATTCACTGTAGGCAAGCAGGTACCGCAAAGCAGCACTGATAATTCAGGTTTGTATTAATTCCCAGAAAACACACAAACTTTGAGAAATGAAGTTTGGTATCGTGCCAGTTTATCTTTAATGCATTTTATTTCCAGCATTTAAAGCTAAGTATTTAGGAGTCTGAAGGGATTGAAATGTTATTCAATTAAGTTTTAGGGATCAAAGTGTTATTCAATTAATTGGTGTGATTAAACGATTAGTTGATAGATTGCATATTAAAGACTGAATGATTAATTGGAGTCAGCCATCTGGACTTTTATACTGCTCTTACTAGAAACCTTTCCTGAATATCAGTTTGTACTGCAACCAATGCACAGTTGCAGCATACACTCCAGTTACCCCTTTCCTAGGGACAGTTGCTATTTTTCACCTCGTCTTTCTGGACAGATTTTGGGAATGCTTTTTAGACATTTTATTGTCCCTCCCAAGACAGAAAGTTAAAACTCTTGAACCACAAACATGTGCATGTCTACTTAGAAGTAATCCCATTGAGTTCAGTGAGGTAAGTGTTGTATAGCAGGAGTAGGGAACCCCTTTCAGTCTCAGTACTGAATTTCTTTGTAGGCAACCTTCCAGGAGCCACATACCACAGGTGAATGGAGCCAGAGGCAAAAAGTATGTGGAGCAATGTTATGCAGATACTAATATTGTGCAGCATGAAGCAATTGGATGCATAAAAGTTGACCCCTTTTGCAATAAAACTTGCCCAGACCTGTAAATATATTTCAAAACTTTACTAGACAGAACTTCTCCAAAAAGGTACAAAACACTCAATGATATATCCAGATAATTGCATAAAACATATGTTTATCCATGCATAGGTTCTTCTTCTTAAATATATATAGCATAATTACCATTAGAGTGAAAATCAAATCTCTGTCTCTCCCATAGCTTGCATCCAGCCTAAGGTTATGCAGTTCCTGGAGAGGAATCTTATCACATTCTTCTCTCACTGTGCTTGGGGACAAAAGAAAAAGGGCAACTCCCTTCAAAATGGCAAAGTTGCAATTGAATACCTTAATCACATGATCTAAGGTTAAACACTCATGTGAAGACTAGCAGAGAACATCAACAGTTAATTATCAACTCAGCTAGAAGCTTAGAGTTCTTTCTAGCTGAGTATACTCCAATGGAATTTTCCAATGTTAAACTCTTAGCAACATACATAAGGCATTCTCTGCTTCACTGTGCAATTAAACAATTATACTTAGCAAATGGCCATCTGGGAAGAACGCAAATATAAGAAAGATAAGATGGTGACATATACAAAGCTTCAGGGGTAGGGGCATGGGGCAAGAAAATGGAGACTGGGCTCTACACAGAAAACACCTATACCCCTGCTTTTACTGGCTGCAGCTGACAAAATGGGGAATGGGTGTGCCACAAGATAAAGATGGGGAGCTATGCACCAGTGGCAACCTCCAATGGGCCGCCATACATGGGTTCATCAACTATTTTTGACTTGGTAGGTTTCAAGCTGGGCAGGCCTGGTTTAAACTCTCCTGTCACAGGGACATCAGAAGCTGCCTTAGGCTGAGTCAGACCACTGCTCCATCTAGCAGAGGGCCTTCTTGGTAGTGGCACCCGCCCTGTGGAACACCCTCCCATCAGATGTCAATGAAATAAACAACTACCTGACTTTTAGAAGACATCTGAAGGCAGCCCTGCTTCGGCAAGTTTTTAAATGTTTGATCTTTTATCGTGTTTTTAATCTTCTGTTGGGAGCCACCCAAAGTGGCTGGGGAAACCCAGACAGATGGGCAGGGTATAAATAATAAATTATTATTATTATTAATATTATTATTATTATTATCTCAGTATCGTCCACACTGGTTGGCAGTGGCTCTTCCCAGACCTCCCTGGAGGTGTCTGGGATTCTATTCTGGATCACAGGATTTATTTATGATTAAAAATAACAAAACAGTATCCAAACAAACAAACCTGATGCAAATAAATGTTTTAAACATAAAGGGTTTAAAAGAGAGTGCTGTCCTTAAACTATGAACACTCAAAGGCCTTGGTACATTCGAGTGTGTGTTGAGTCTTGGATATAAGTAATTTGAGCACATCATTGCTGAAGCAGCTGGGGGCTCGGTTGTCATGGTGACAAACACACAAAATTGTGTATAGTTTCACTGGATCCTGCAAAGCTTGTCAATTAGATGAGTGTTCTTGAAGATTTGAATGAAAACAGACACTTGTCACTTTCTGGCAGCGGCCTGAAATTATGCATTTGAAATATTTTTGTGGGTGTAAGGGTGCTTCAGCCGCTGTTTATTTTAAGTTACTTTCCCTGAATGAATCTGACACAGTGGATTCCCCACCCCATGCCTTCCCTTAGAAAGGAAGAAATCACTCTTGTTGCGAGAAGAAGCATAATTGCTACAACCATGAATGATATTAACATTTAGAGGTGTACATTAAAAAGGGGGTAAAGGACCATAGTCAGCACAAAATATTAGAATGTAGGTGTTGCTCTGGGTGAGTGTTCCGGATTCTCAATCATGCACCAAGTTAAGGGTACTTTTTATTACTTTTAAAAACTGAACATCAGCATAACTAACAGTTTATCTTCTTCCCACAGTCTTACTGCTGAAGCTGTTCCTTGAACATATGCATATTCAGGGAGGGCTCTGCGATGATGGCATGTATTTAGGATCCTTCCAATGAGCAGTCTGGGACTGTAGGTCCCAGAGGCCTCTTTGGACACTGAAGGAAAGATCGTCCTCTGCTATTGGTAGGCAGCCTCTGGACTGGCCAAGTAAAGTAAAAAGAGATTGGCTTTTCTCCCTTGCGTGTTCAGCAATGCAACACCTCCTGTCTACCAGTCTCCAGCTACTGACCTCAAGGGCCCTGTTTTGAATATTACATGTTCTACAACTTGTTTGTGAGGCAGATGCCTAAAGTCCAAGTCTCCATGGTGGGTCCGTAGGAATCCTGTAGGAACATCTATTTTCTGCTATTGATGACTGCTAATAGCTGAAATGCTGTCATTTAAAGAGCCAGCACATGATGCCAGAATAAAAGTCCAGGTTTCTCAAGTCCAGGTTTCGCCAACCTCTTACAGAACTTGCAGCCATTAACTTATCTCATACATACTAAACCACAGAGCCTACGGCTTGCTGATCAGAAGGTCGGCGGTTCGAATCCCTGCGACGGGGTGAGCTCCCGTTGCTCGGTCCCAGCTCCTGCCCACCTAGCAGTTCGAAAGCACGTCAAAGTGCAAGTAGATAAATAGGAACCGCTCTGGCGGGAAGGTAAATGGCGTTTCCGTGCCCTGCTCTGGTTCATCAGAAGCGGCTTTGTCATGCTGGCCACATGACCCGGAAGCTGTACGCCGGCTCTCGGCCAATAAAGCGAGATGAGCGCCGCAACCCCAGAGTCAGACACGACTGGACCTAATGGTCAGGGGTCCCTTTACCTTTACCTTTTTTACTGGTGGTAATACTCACCAGCACACAATGGAAGCTGCCATTTATTTCCTGCTCATTTTTAAAAGATCCAGTGTAATTTACAGGAATGAGAAGTCGGCAGTGAATGCCACAACCTTAGGGCAGCCCCTGAGAATGCTTCACTGTGCATTTTTCCGCAGGCATTATGTTCCACAATGAAGATATTGGCAACATGATGCACCCAAGGTTTGGTGGGCTCATGCTAGCCCATCCCTAAGGACCCAGATTGTGTTAACCTCCAGCAAGCAGCTTGAATTTCAACAAGAAATTAAGGCACCTATGCAGTTGTCAAATCACTGGGTGGTGTTCAACTAACTTTTACTCAAAGCAGACCCATTGAAATTAATGAACCTCAGTTAGTAGTGTATAGTAACTCCAATGGGTCTACTCTGAACAGGATTATAGCACCACATACCACCCATTGCTTTTATATGTTCCCTACAGCCTAGTGCCATGAGGAGGGTTGTTGTGGCAAATGTACCTAACATGTTTTGCCTAACATGCAGGCTCTTACAAAACAGTTTTGCCTAACATGCAGGCTCTTACAAAACAATGTTCCCAAGTATAATGCATTTATGTATGTTATTTTTGCTAATATATGCATTCCTATGCACATTTTACCCTGGTGTATGCATTTTGGTACATGGCTCGGAAACTGCACTGCAACATTTGGAGAAATGTGAATTTCAAAAGATTGCTGGGTTCGGTTCATGCACTGTTTCAGAAAGTGCAGAATGGGTAGTTTCATATGCAAACTGAATCAAATCTTGTCCCCATCCCTATCCCTGTCATAAATGGAACTAACAGTACATGCCTGCAAATCCAAAATTGGTCTATACTTATCATTCATATTTTTAAAAGCACAGTCTTTAAAAGCACTGAAACAAGGGGGATTTTCACCTTCTGATTCAGGACTTGTGGCTGCAAACCTAGTGATTTATAAACAACCATGACAACACCACAAAAAGCCACCGTGGAAATTCAAAACAAGACAATAATGAAGTCCAAGCTAGGGAAACACATTTGTTGGTTGGTTTATTCATGCATGTGCCTCTGATATGTTATTGATTGCAAAATATTCCTCCCTAGAGCCTCTTCCACACCTCAGCGAAGTTGATCATGAGTCATGGATCAAAGAAACGTAAGAAAGAACCGACAAGCAATAAGGCTCATATCACCACCGACATATAAATCAGTCAGCAGGAAAACAACAGTTCAGTCTGTGTCAATAACGGCACTTTAAGGAACGTGAAAATCACACATTATCACGGTGAGCGCTGAGGAAGCAGGCAGCATCAGAGAACGCTTCAGTGTTTTTCTACTAAAGACCTTGTTAGAGAGAGCACATGGAAATGAAGGAGCCAACTGCTAGGAATTCAGCATTGCCTTCGCTCAGGTCACTTGCCACTGATTTTATTGCATATGAAAATGGTTTTAGTGCTGGCGATAAAAATAAGGGTGCTGCAGAGAGTTCAGCTGGCTTCAAGACACTCGGAGCTATCCCTGATTTCCTGCACGATAAGCAGAAAATTAAAGCAAAGACAGTAGCGTGGAAAGCTTGCCGCCCTGGTAGGTTTATTATCAGGACATGGGCTCTTGCTGAGAGAGCCTTCTCCCTGATTCAGTGTAAGGCAAGATGGATTAATTCAGTGGCATTATTCCTTGAGCTGGTTTTCTAGAAGTATGTTGGGGGTGGGTAGAGATAGATTGCTGTACTAGGAATGTGCTTCAGCTCAGTGTAGGGACTGAAAAATAACACCAATTGTGCTGATTGTGTGGTGTCTTTCTACTTCTCCTGAGTCTAAGGTAAAGGGGTAAAGGGACCCCTGACCATTAGGTCCAGTCGTGTCCGACTCTGGGGTTGCGTGCTCATCTCGCTCTATAGGCCGAGGGAGCCGGCGTTTGTCCGAAGACAGCCTCCGGGTCATGTGGCCAGCATGACAAAGCTGCTTTTGGCGAACCAGAGCAGCGCACGGAAACGCCGTTTACCTTCCCGCTGGAGCGGTCCCTATTTATCTACTTGCACTTTAACGTGCTTTCGAACTGCTAGGTGGGCAGGAGCTGGGACCAAACAACGGGAGCTCACCCCGTTGCAGGGATTCGAACTGCTGACCTTCTGATCAGCAAGCCTGTGGTTTAACCCACAGCGCCACCTGGTCCCTCTCCTGAGTCTACCAACAGGAATATCAGCAGCTCTTCATGCACAACCTGGGCAGACAACAATTAAGAGGACTTAAAAAAAAAAATGCCACTATGCCTATTAAGTGTTTTCCCATATATGGAATTGGGTGATAGCCAATTCTGGAAAGCAGCTTGTCAA
Source organism: Darevskia mixta (assembly GCA_034641385.1). NCBI lineage: Eukaryota > Metazoa > Chordata > Lepidosauria > Squamata > Lacertidae > Darevskia > Darevskia mixta. Next base: position 407,828 of record JAWWNH010000027.1, read on the forward strand.
AGTGTTTTAGACTATTCCAGAACTGAGCTCTGCTTTGACCTTGAATAAGTGGCAGCTAAGGAATTGGTACTCTTGGATAGAAACCAGAAGGGACCTACAACTAATTAGAAACATGAATTTCTCCCCTTGGTATCCACTCTTGAGAAAAGGGATTTTAGAGCTAATTTTCTGACCAAACGCCCACCAATTTCCTCAGGAAATGCCTTTATTGAGCTGTGTTTCCAAGTGATGCCCACAGCAGTCTTGGATGGTCAGTACAAGGTCCCATACTCATTGTATTTGTGGCAAACTCAGCTGGAAGACATCACTCATTATCTGTTAGCCTGCCCTTATATAGAGTTCCAAGAGAATTCTGTCTCAAACCATTCAACCCACAGGCAAGCAGGCACACCCCACCAGAAATGGTCCAGTTTCTTTTGAGTGACAATAATAGCTTCATAAGGGACGCGGGTGGCACTGTGGGTTAAACCACAGAACCTAGGGTTTGCCATTCAGAAGGTCGGCGGTTCGAATCCCCGCAACGGGGTGAGCTCCCATTGCTGGGTCCCTGCTCCTGCCAACCTAGCAGTTCCAAAGGACGTCAAAAAGTTCAAGTAGATAAATAGGTACCGCTGCAGCGGAAAGGTAAACGGCGTTTCCGTGTGCTGCTCTGGTTCGCCAGAAGCGGCTTTGTCATGCTGGCCACATGACCTGGAAGCTGTATGCCGGCTCCCTCAGCCAATAATGTGAGATGAGTGTGCAACCCCAGAGTCGGTCATGACTGGACCTAATGGTCAGGGGTCCCTTTACCTTTAATAGCTTCATAACACACAGGGGGGGGGCTGTGCACTGGCTGCAAAATGGTGCTTCAGATGTCTAATCTGAAATCAAGCTGGATTTGAGTGTGTTGACATCTCTGGTAACTTCTCTCTCTTACATCATGTATGTGCTTCCTGAGCTTGGGGAAGGAGGCACGAGGCTCTGACAGGATCTTGGAACCCTCCTGCCTCCTTCCCAAAGCCAGGCAGATGCTTATTGGGCTTTGGGAAGGAGGTGTGAGTCCGTGTCCCGATTTTTATCAACAGGAAGTTGGGGGGCATGTGATACAATAATATTGGTCTTGCTATTTGGATGTTATAAAGCCACTGATCTGAGGAGGAATGGGGGAGCTAATGTGCCCCTTGGAAAGCAGATTAATAGCTAGGCCAGGCATAGGCAAACTCCGGCCCTCCAGATGTTTGGGACTACAATTCCCATCATCCCTGACCACTGGGCCTGTTAGCTAGGGATGATGGGAATTGTAGTCCCAAACATTTGCCTATGCCAGAGCTAGGCTTCTGTTTCTAGGAAGTGTATGAGATAGCAGAGCCACAAAATTTAGAAGACACAACCACTGCTTCTTTTCCTTGCAAGTGAAATGCAACTTTTTAAAAATTCAAGCCTTGATTAAAAGTTGGTAGGTGAACAAGTGGACCTAGAAAATTACCTCGACAGCCACAGCCAGTGTATGGACTGCCTGTTTGTCCATCCCAAACTCTCAAACTCTGAATGGAGTCACTGTTCAGATGTCATGCTTTTTTTCCATCTATAACCCCATCAACCCACTCAGTCCTTTACTTCCCCACGCTATAGGATTCCACTCTATTCTTGATGATATTTGAACATGTCCAGCAGTGACTGAATCTATTTCTGTGTGGGAAGACCATTTCAAATGCCCATCTAATACAGAAAAAATAGTATCCCATTATATGTTTCATTCTGTCTCGCAAATGGAAAGCAGAAGTTTTTATTCCCATAAGGAAAATATCTGGATTTGTTAATATTCAGTACAGTTATTCAATACATTGGGTATATTGGAATATCAGCCACACTGGGTACGTGTTATGGGTAGGAATGGAAAAGAATTTTGCCCGAGCCAGATGCAAATATGGCTTTTCCCTCATTTTGCATTCTTGTGATCAATGCAGGACTAAAATCTGTAGCTGTAATTGTTCTTTCCTTTCTGTGGCACAGGATTTTTTAAATTGCAATGGTAATTTAAGAAGTAATAGGAGTTTTCTGTCCTATACGTTCCATACTTCTGTGTTCACTTCCTGACTAGCCTGACACTAGGATGCCAGTGTGCTTAGAAGAAAAGGGTTAAGCAAAATACCTAAAGTTTTTGTGTGTGTCAAGTCTACCTAGGGTCCAGTCCCCTTGTGGGTTTTATATCTTCCTGTCCCCTCTTTAGTAGTGTGCTGCTAGATGTGTGGAGTATAAATCATAAAATTATCATTATGGAATGGGAAGTCCCTATTTTCATCGGAGAAATGTTAGAGGGTATGCACTTGGGAACATAGGAAGCTGCCTTATGCCTCCAGACCATTGATCCCTCTAGCTCAGTATGGTCTACTCTGACTGGAAGTGGCTCTCTAAGGTTGCAGACACAGGATATTCCCAGTCCTCCTTGAAGATGTTAGGAATTATGCAATCTTCTGCATCTACCTCTGAGCTATGGCCAGCATACAGGCCTTGATACAAGAACTCCTCAGACTTTCTAAAAAACAAACAAACCATAGCTAAGAGGGGAAGTGTCCACACGGTCCACACAGAAAGATGCCATCTACTTATGGTAGGGTTGGGGAACCTGTGGCTCTCAGAATGTGATTGAACTCCAACTCGCATCAGCCAAAGCCCAAATTTACAGAAGCTGTCCCAGTTTTTGATTTGATCCCAGAAGGTCCCACTTTTCTTTAGGATGTCCCTATTTTCATCGGAGAAATGTTGGAAACCCCAGAGCCAAGGCCATAAGTAATTATACAACCTGTAGAAGACATCTGAAGGCAGCCCTATATAGTTTTATTGTGCTTTGATATGTGTTGGAAGCTATCCAGAGTATCATCATCATCATCATCATCATCATCATCATGGAATAGGATGTCCCTATTTTCATCAGGGACCCAGGTGGCGCTGTGGGTTAAACCACAGAGCCTAGGGCTTGGTGATCAGAAGGTCGGCGGTTCGAATCCCTGCGACGGGGTGAGCTCCCGTTGCTCGGTCCCAGCTCCTGCCCACCTAGCAGTTCGAAAGCACGTCAAAGTGCAAGTAGATAAATAGGAACCGCTCTGGTGGGAAGGTAAACGGCATTTCTGTGTGCTGCTCTGGTTCGCCAGAAGCGGCTTAGTCATGCTGGCCACATGACCCGGAAGCTGTACGCCGGCTCTCGGCCAATAAAGCGAGATGAGCGCCGCAACCCCAGAGTCGGACACGACTGGACCTAATGGTCAGGGGTCTCTTTACCTTTATTTTCATCAAAGAAATGTTGGAGGGTATGCCAAAGGCCAGGGCAGGGCCAACAGGAATTCTGGGAGCAGGACTGGTGTGTGCACCTCCTTCACACTTCAATCCTACATGCGCTCTTTGAACATCTGAAGGTTAATTGTATGATCCTGTAGGTCCTAAGGCAGGGGTTGGCAAGGTTTATCTTGCCTGGGCTAGATGGGTCCCGTGGAGATCCCTCCGTGGGCTGGATTGCGTGCACACATGAGCGTGCGCGCCTGTGATTTTCAGCGTCTGCGCAGACACGATTTCTGGCACCACGGAAATGAGTCCCCGTGCTGCGTTGCACCAGTTTAGTGCAGCAAGCGAGCGGGCAGCTCAGTTTGGGGGTGGCTCGTGGGCCGGTCAAACGACCTCCGCAGGCTGCTTCTAGCCCATGGGCCTTAGGTTGGTGACCCCTGTTCTAAGGTTTAGGACACATGATAGACTCTGGCTTCCAATAACAGGGGCAAGGTGTCCATGCGACTTGTTGCCTGAGTCAGGAGCCAATGGGTGCACATGCTCAGTATTTCTTTGACCAGTTCACAACTAATGTTTATTAACAGGGTAATATCAGAATGCATTTTCTCAAGCTATGTTCAGTGCTAGGGACTGAAGTTTTACAACTGGTTTCTCTCTCTTTTTGTTACGAGCGGCAAGAAATTGAAACATTCCACCCTGTCGCTGCTTAAACCTGGCTGTATGATGGGTGGTATATCTGCAGCTAGTAATTCACTGCTAGATCCCACCGTTTTTCTTCTGAGTGTACTTCCCTGAGCTTTCTGTCAAGCCCAACTATCAGTAATAGAAAAACCAGCAGTGCAAAATGTTTCAGAGACGGGAAACTCTGCAGAAAAACACATTGGCTAGGAGAGACCGCTGTTGGAAGGGTGTACAATAAAATTTGCATTTGATTTGTCAAGATTGACAGGGTGTTTTATACTAGTTATTATAACATACACGCATGCATACATGATTCCATCATAATGAAATTCAAAATCTGCGACAGACAGATGAAACTAGGATACCTCTGCCAGTCATGTGCTGTTAGTGCCTCTTGAGCCTCACAAAGCAGGCAAGATAGAATGTCACAAACACATTGGGTGCGTTTGTCTTCTCCTTTTATGAGAAATAAAGCCTTTCTGTAGACTGTCTGAGACAAAGGTTCAGTTCATACATGATAGTGTGTTGGATCCAATGCTGCCTGTGTCTCCACTCATGGGGCACGGCTTCCTCTTCCTCTGCCCGTGCCCCCCAAACTTTTCCTCCACTGAATAAGACCTTGAGGAGGTGCAGGAGAGAGGAGGGGAAGTTCCATTATATAATTCGAAGTCTGTTGTGCATGTGGAACAACAGTGCGTCCAAGTGATCTCCTCAGGAGGATGCAAGGCTGCCATCACACCCATGACCAAAGGAACTATTTATGCAACCTGTGTGAGGGATCCATGTGTGGCCATAATTGTTTCACTATCCTTTGGGTAGTGATAAAGCGGGATATCAAATCCAAACTCTTCTTCTTCTTCTCCTTCTTCTGATTTGGAGTGAAAGCGAAGCACTCCCCCTCTCTCACATTATCACTGATCTTTGCAGGAAGCCAAAGTGCAGTGACATCCAAATGGAAGACTAGTTAAAAAGAAGAATAACCCACTATATTAGATGGAACAGAAAAGAGAAGATTCCCACCATGCTAAGATGGAAAGAAATTTACAGCTTCACTGATAATGCTAGGAAAATAGATTGCCATCAGTGGAGTTTTTTAAAGCAGGTTGTTGGTGTTTTGTTTTGTTTTGTTTTTACTGTATCCCGCAAAGCTAGAGACGTGGGAGAAAGTGTGTTGTGCCTGCATTTTAATGCAGGTCTACCAAATTAGTGTGTCCCAAAATAATGCATGAACTGAAATATAAATGTTATTTGAAATTCACACTTCTCTGAAGTTTGTGGTACCATTCTCCAATCAAAACATATGTACTAAAAAAGGATGCTAGAGAAAACTGTGCCTAAAGATGCATTCATTTGCAAAGATAACATATAAAAATGTGTATATAGGGAGAGATGCACACTGAAGCGCTGATGGGTTTTCCTGAGAACTTTTCATAAACAAACAAATCATTCAGCAAAGTAAACTGATGCAAAAATGTGAACTGAATTGATGTTTGGAAAAACGAGAAACATAAATTGTCAGGTTTACCTATTTCTGCAGAAAATCTTGAAAACAACAATGCGAATACGCATGCAGAGCGGCACATGCTACAGACAACTCCTCTGAATGTGGCTGGTACGGGGAAGAAAAGGCTAAAAAGAGGCAGTTAAAAATGATAAAAATTAACAGAAAAGAGGAGCAGGCTAATCTTGTTGCTAAATTGAGTGAAAACCCGAGCTTGGGATCCTCAGCTGGATATTCCCCCCCCCTCCCCTAGAATATATACTGAAATTGTAAGATGAACCAGTTTCAATAATGTATGTTCTCAATTCATTCTTTGCTTTCTTCCACAAATTCTAGAAAAAAATGGACAATTGGATCTGTTAGCAATGCAAATGAATGCAGAAAGGAAGTGTCAAACTGACTTCCACAGGATTTCAAAGAGCTGTTTTACAACCAGACAGCGTTGAGGGTGTGCTAGTTCGCCAGTCTTCTTGCTTATCGTAGAGCAAGTATTATACATGCCACTTAATGCTATCAAAGAAGTATTAATGGAAGTCAGGCCTGCCTGGCATCCTGAGACCACTCAAGCAGGATATAGTTTCTGAATGTAACATGTTGTTAAGATGCAGCACTGCCACTTCCTCCTAAAAATTACACCTGAATTGACCCCCTCTGGCCAAATCCCATACCCTCCAACATTTCTTCCATGAAAATAGCAACATCCCATTCCATAATGATAATTATATTATTTATACTCCACACATCTTATTGGGTTTCCCCAGCCACTCTGGGCACCTTCCAACATATATAAAAACATAATAAAATATTAAACATTTTTTTTAAAAAAATTCCCTATACAGGATTGCCTTTAGAGGGCTCAGGGTTGGATAACTTCATAACCTCCATCATTTCTCCAATTGAAATAGGGACATCCTAAGGAAAAGTGGGACATTCCAGGATCAAATCAGAAACGAGGATGGCTTCTCTAAATCAGGGATGTCCCTGGAAAATAGGGACACTTGGAGGGTCTGCAAGTGAGATGACATAGACATCCCAGTAGAAGAAGAAGAAGAAGAGGAGGAGGAGGAGGAGGAGGAGGAGGAGGAGGAGTTTGGATTTGATATCCTGCTTTATCACTACCCGAAGGAGTCTCAAAGCGGCTAACAATCTCCTTTCCCTTCCTCCCCCACAACAAACACTCTGTGAGGTGAGTGGGGCTGAGAGACTTCAAAGAAGTGTGACTAGCCCACATGCAGCTGCATGTGGAGGAGAGGAGACACGAACCCGGTTCACCAGATTATGAATCTACCACTCTTAACCACTACACCACACTGGTGTAGTGTGTTCATGTCTGAATGGATCCATAAGGGGTGGGGGAAACAGGATACAGTCTTGTTAGGAGCTGGTAAGTCACCCCACATTTCCAGAACACCAGAAAACAAAGACAGATTCTGATTGTGATTAGTTATAGCTTGGCCCAAACTTCCAGGGTGAAATGTGATTTCATACGATGTTCTAGTCATAGGGGCAGCTGTGATAACAATCAAACAGCAGACAAGCATCAAGATCTTGCACTTGCCTGCATGCCTAAATACCCTCCCTGGTTCCAATTGTTTGAAAATGGCTTCTGATTAGAAGCATATCATAGCATCTGTATGTCATATCCTTTGAAAGAAGCACAGCAGATCACAAATGCAATTAAGGTACTTGAATCACCAGCCTGGTAGATTTAAGGGCAATGATAAGGTGTCTGACTGTCTCCCCAGCTGAATTAAGCTGGAGGCCTGCTTTGCTATTCATTTGTGTGTAATTTCAACAAGGAGAGATGGATCCAGCCTCCTTTTGAACACAATTCCTTTCTGCCAGCCAGTGGGTCAAACGAAAGCATTCATTCAGCTAATACATATGCTAATGATGAAGCTTATATAGAGATTTAATGCAGTACTACTTGTGGGCTAGTTGGGCTCTGGGAACACAGAAGGTATGTATTATTGATCCAGAGGACTTGCACTGGCAGGCTGACGCTTACTCAGACTCATGGCAGTAATTGTGCATGTAAGCTATTGCTACATTTACCCAATTGTTGGGGATCCTGTCTTCTTCCTTGCCTGGTGAAAAGTGTACAGTGTGAATTGGACTTCATATGGTCAACATACACTCGGATTCTGTCTATTTCTGTGATTGCAGCAACCTTTCCTTTGGGGAAATTGCAACCTGCTGGAGACGTGGACAATATCAAGACGATTAAGTGACATTGTCCTTATATTCACAGTTACTGGGGACAGCTTACAGACCAGATCAAAGAAATAAAGGACGTGTCAGTTATAATAGATCTTAAACACATTTGATTATATCAATATCTTGGAACAAAACAATAGACTGGATTAATATATTGGTTATTGATGGCAGCTAAGTGCAGGTATGGGAAATTTTTGGCCCATCAATTGTTGTTATCCCATCAGCTCCAGCAAGCATGACCAATGGCCAGGGATGATGGGTGTTGTGCTTCAGCAACATCTGAAGGGACAAAGGTTCCCCACGTCTAATTTAGTATCTGGACATCAGAAGCAGGTAGATATGATATTGGTTAAAATTTGGTAGTGCATTTTCAGAATTTTGAAACTGGCATATCTTATTGGCTATGAAGAATTCAGAAACTCTTCCTAAATGTTTTGGTATTGTAACAGACAGATCTTAAATACCGTTGGGTTAAGATGATGATGATACAAGCATGAAAATACAGTGTAGAATAATATATCCTTACATAGAATCATGGGAAAGTTGTTTTAGATTCTGCACAACTTTTTTATTCTGCATGATTCTTATTGTGCATGTTTAAAATTTGTCAATAAAATAAATTTCATTGGGAGTGGAGAAATTGTACACGGTGATCACATGTACTAGAGCCAATTGCTCTCAGCATGAACCACATAACACCGGTCCTGAAAGACCCACATTGGCTCACAGTACATTTCCGAGCACATTTCAAAGTGTTGGTGCTGACCTTTAAAGCCCTAAATGGCCTCAGCCCAGTATACCTGAAGGAGCATCTCCACCTGCATCGTTCTGCCCAGACACCGAGGTCTAGCGCCGAGGGCCTTCTGGCAGTTCCCTCACTGCGAGAAGTGAAGTTACAGGGAACCAGACTACCTTCTCGGTAGTGGTGCCCTCCCATCAGATGTCAAAGAAATAAAAAACTATCGGACTTTTAGAAGACATCTGAAGGCAGCCCTGTTCAGGGAAGCTTTAAATATTTGATGAATCATTGTGTTTTAATATTCTGCTGGAAGCCACCCAGAGCGGCTGGGGAAACCCAGCCAGATGGGTGGGGTATAAATAATAAATTGTTGTTGTTGTTGTTGTTGTTTTGTTGTTGTTGTTGTTGTTACCCCTAAGCAGTGCACTGTAAAGGTGAAGGCTTTGATTAAAAGGTAGAGTGTGTCCTGCACCCAATCTGATGCCTTCCAGAAATTTTGGGCTACAGCTCCCACCAGTCTCAGCCAGTATAACCAATGTCCAATGATTGTGAGAGTTGTATTCCTGCAACATCTGAAGGGCACCAAGTCAGGGAACGTTGAGAGAGATTGGGAAGGCGAGGGGGTGGAAAGCACTCATTAGGTTGTTACTTTTCCCAGGCAGAACTCCTAAACCTTTAGTAGCTACAAGCTCAGTTTAGTAGCTACAAGCTCAGATTTACTGCTTATAACCATAGGTCATCCCAATATCAAAACAGTGGAGAATAGCACAATAAATATATTGAGAAATAAAAGCAAAATTAAGCCTGCATCAATAAAAACGAACTTAATTAAAACCCGGCAGCTGATCCAATGAACAGAATAATTGCTAAGTCCAGCTCAGCTAGTTAGGTACTTTTTGGCCACAATAAAACACATTAAAAATAAATGCCAAAAGAATCGAAACAATTAAGCTACTTTTGTACTGTATTCTATGTTCGCCTTGTAAACTTTGTCTCTGGCCTTGGCTGATGCTACTAAGGAGGTAGCAACTTTTCTCCGTATTCTGATATCCTTGTAAAAAGCTGAGAAACAAAAGTCATTTTGATACACTGGGCAATTGGGGCTGTTATTTTAAAAGATCAGCAAGGTATTTTCCTCTGGCACCTTGTGTCAACGAACAATTAAACAGATAATGGAAAATAGCTACATCACAAAAGGCAGCCATTCAGGAGGGCTGGCTTTTCCCATCAAAGAGATGCACTATTGAACCAATAGTACTGAGTTCACAAGCAGCAAGAAGTGCAATCCTTTCTTGATGTTCTCTTTCTTTTGATTCCCCCCACAAATATGTCTTTAATTTTATTCTCACAACAAGCTCTCTGAAGTAGGGAAGGCTCAGAGAGAGTGACTTGCCCAAGGCCGCTCAGTGAGCTTCAGGGCTGAGTTGGCAAATCAGCAGTATATTTCACTATTTCTTTTGAAAGAATGTGTGGCTAGACAAGCTATTAAAATAAATCTCAGGCAGAAGATATAAGGAAGGCAAGGACTCAGAAGTGGTTCCAGGGTCCATACAGCCTCTCTCTGAGGATTTTGGTATTTTTCCATACCACCCCATTCTCCAGGGCTTCTGGACACTCACCCAGGGTTTTTGTTTCCTGTTGGGAATGATGCACAGAGGAGACTGTGGTGTCTTTATGATATATGGTGTATTTACACATGTATACAACCTGAGCCTTTGATGGAGGGGTTCACAGCATTAACAACCCCAAAAAGGTCTTGCCCACAGCCTGGGATTCAAACAGAAATCAACCATTGTACTGCCTCTCTGGTTAATCAGTGTGTTGCTTTTAGGTCACATTACTGCCAATTCTCCACTCAAGACTTAGGCTTTTGTCCTAACTATCTAAGAGTTGGAGGAGGGGTGCCACCCTTCACAGAGCTCCCTTCATTTTGATCTCTTAATCACCATTCATTTGTTTACTTAATGGCCTGTCATCTATGCAATTACCTCATGAAGAAGAACCAGGCAGAGGACCTTTTTGGTAGTGGCACCCTCTTTGTGGAACGCCCTCCCTTCAGATGTCAAGGAGATAAAGAATTACACAACTTTTAGAAGACATCTGAAGGCAGCCCTGTATCGGGAGGTTTTTAATGCTTGGTGTTTTTATTATGTTCTTAGATTATGCTGTAAGCCTCCCAGAGTGGCTGGGGAAACCCAGCCAGATGGGTGGGGTATAAATAATAACATTATTATTATTATTATTATTATTATTATTATTATTATTATTAAGCTAGCCTGGTTTATATTTTAACACTTGCTAGATCAGTAGGCTGGATTAAATTCTAACTCTTACTGGTCTAGGGATTAAAGGTGTCTGACACTCACCAACTCATAATACTATTAATATTACCACATTAATATTACCACAGGTGTCATTGGATGTGCCCACTCTGGTTTGATATTTTGTTTTAAGTTTGTTATAATGTTATAGAAAAGTCCATTCATAGCAAGAGGAAACAAAGATGGAAATGTGTTTTAAAGTCTGCTGTTGTATATATTCAAAGCCAAGTTGCAAAGAAGACAAACAGTTATATCTTAAGAGCATTTGTTGTGACTATTTTTTAATAATAAGCACAAATGTGGGAATTTCTTAATGAATGGACTGATACACTGCCCTTGCCAAATGGTTCTCCCAGGCGCAGCATTAGCCTTTGGAAACTTCACTATTAATTTATGGTTTCCCTCCAAGTAAGTCCAAACAGTGTAATCTTCCATGCCTGCTGGAATTAAAGATGGCTTCTCTTGTTTCTTCACAGATGTTGCAAGGCATAATTAATAATTGCAAATCACTGCCAGATTCTTTCAGGAAAGGCCTATTTATTCTTAATGCAAATGCTTCTACTTTCCCCCCAGTTACCAGACTTCAAACACTTTTAATAATCAAACTGAGAATTAATTAATCTTGTCTACACATTAGCAGCTACCTGCCACCCCCCCACCCAGTACTCTGTAATCATTGTTAATAGAAACTCAAACTGGCACAAACACCAACCAGATTCTGCTGTGACCCTTTTATATTAAATGTATGTGTGGCTATAGCAAGGATACACCAGAATCTGGTTCTAAGGAAACAACTATATCAGTTGTAGGGATGGTTACTTTATTACTGCAATCATATCCTTAGGCTGTGTTTGCATATCATGCTAAGTCAAACCATGGCTTTAGCACAAACATGGCAGCTCCTCAAGAGAGATCACAGCCATTTTGCACTTTTTAGGTCAGTGTTAAAGGCTCTTCCACCTTTGTCCCATGCCTAGAATACACAGCTCTAAGATGTTTTCTGCAGAATTCATCATGCGAAAGGCTGGGCTGGATGAATCCCAAACCGGAATTAAGATTGCCGGAAGAAATATCAACAATCTCAGATATGCTGATGATACAACCTTGATGGCAGAAAGTGAGGAAGAATTAAAGAACCTTTAACTGAGGGTGAAAGAGGAGAGCGCAAAATATGGTCTGAAGCTCAACATCAAAAAAACTAAGATCATGGCCACTGGTCCCATCACCTCCTGGCAAATAGAAGGGGAAGAAATGGAGGCAGTGAGAGATTTCACTTTCTTGGGTTCCATAATCACTTCAGATGGTGACAGCAGTCACGAAATTAAAAGACGCCTGCTTCTTGGGAGAAAAGCAATGACAAACCTAGACAGCATCGTAAAAAGCAAAGACATCACCTTGCTGACAAAGGTCTGTATAGTTAAAGCTATGGTCTTCCCAGTAGTAATGTACGGAAGTGAGAGCTGGACCATAAAGAAGGCTGATCGCCGAAGAATTGATGCTTTTGAATTATGGTGCTGGAGGAGACTCTTGAGAGTCCCATGGACTGCAAGAAGATCAAACCTATCCATTCTTAAAGAAATCAGCCCTGCGTGCTCACTAGAAGGACAGATCCTGAAGTTGAGGCTCCAGTACTTTGGCCACCTCATGAGAAGAGAAGACTCCCTAGAAAAGACCCTGATGTTGGGAAAGGTTGAGGGCACAAGGAGAAGGGGACGGCAGAGGATGAGATGGTTGGACAGTGTTCTCGAAGCTACCAACATGAGTCTGACCAAACTGCGTGAGGCAGTGGAAGACAGGAGTGCCTGGCGTGCTCTGGTCCATGGGGTCACGAAGAGTCGGACACGACTGAACGACTGAACAACAACAACAAGATGTTTTCTATTTGTCCCACTGCTTTCCCTGGGAAAACCTGCTTTTTACTACTGAATCAGAACAAATATTGATTTGCAGGAAAACTGATTGACATTTGTAGCAATTCAGCAGTAAACAGCAGGTTTTCCCGGGGGAAAGTGTTGAGAGAAGCAGAAATGTGGGCACGCCCTCAAAGTATTGCCCAAACCTAGGCTCATGGTTAAGGTTTCTCCTCCTTCACCGTGATCTGTCTCCAAGGTTTGTTACAGGTGGGGTTTTGTTTTTTAGTATTTTATACTGTATTTTGATGTTGCTGGTGTTGCTTTGTGAGCCTCTGCTGGCCCTTATTGCCTGGAAGGCTCTCTGAAATGCAGAATGAAACTGTTGCTTAGCCAGTGTTGCATCTGCAACACTCAGAACCTCCGTTCAATCAGCAAGTCAAGTGCACAACTCTTTCTGCAAACTGACAGGCTCTTTCCTATGCAAAATGGAAATAAGGACCCAATTTGTTGTGATGAGTTGGCACATAAAGGTCCAGAACACCTGCATTTTGAGCATGGAGGTTAGATTATGTTTACTGAGTAATGAGTGATGGTGCCAAATGTATCTTTCAACAGAAACTTTTTTAAATGCACATTTGAATATGTATTATGAAATGCAAATTAATGCAGAATTCTGATGGGCTTACAGGTGGGCAAATGTGAAAGTGGCAAGGGCCAAAAAGAGACCGACCTGAACTCTCCTAAGTAGGCAAGCTTAGATTTGCAGCCTTGTTGTAATTTCCGCATTGTGGTTCAAAATTGTCATTTGTATGTGAAATGTGCATTTCCTTCAATTAACTAAAATTCCTCACAATTATATTTCGAGAATCGAAAAAATACTAAAATACCTACTGAGTTTTTGTTTCAAACATTTCCTCCACCTCTGTGACCAACACTGATTTATTCATATTTTTTGACTCTTTTGTCTCTTTCCAGAAAGGGGAGATACACTATCTACTTGTGTACATTTTGATATCATTAGGCTTTCTGCAATCAAATGCTTTGTTTGTGATTATAGGTTACAGCAACAAAGACTTTAATGTTTGTTTACAAGGACATATGAAGACAGATATTTATCATGTAGCAACAAGTCCTCCAAAGCTCAGATGGCATCCTCAATTGCACATGGATTACATTATTGATCTGGTTATACCTGCTGATATAATAGGTGTTGACCATAGCACACCCCTTTCCTGATTTCCTTAGATGCATTCTCTGTATCTGCCCTTCAAATATTCATTCTGTGGTTGCTAGATCATCTTAGATAATCATCTGTCTAACTACGACTCTCTCATGAGAAAATAAATGTCATTATTTTCTCTATCTGATGGAAAGTGGTAGGGGGAGATGAGTCTCCAATGAAAAAAGGCAGAAAAGGAAGACACCTTTGAAAAAGAGCTCTGATGCTCAGAATACATTCAGCTCTATTGAAAAAGAAAACTAGTTTTCTACAATGCCTCTGGATAGTGTCCTCTTTTCCATGCTATGCATTGGTACAGCTTTCCTATTTCTGGACCGTTAGGGCCAAATTAAAGTTATATTAAAAACTATTTTTCAAAATGTGGATTCCCTCCCCCTTTGAAAATGATCATGTTAATGTACAGTCCAAGCTTTCAACCTGTTAGGCTGAAGGAGATTTGGATAAGGCAGTGGTGTAGCTCAGCCTAGACCTACCCATCTCTGCTGGCAGGTGAGGTCCACCAGTTGGAAACTCCTCAGTGTGCCCACCGAAAGAGCCAGCTGGTGGTCTCCCCACCAGCAGTAGCCATTGGAAGCCCCCTGGGCTGGGGAGGGGGTGGAGCTGGCCAGCAAAAGATCTGCTGTATCCTGAGCTAATCCTGATAGCAATGGCCCCAATCCAGGCCTCTTTGTTACACCTGCCAGGGAGGTGGTGTAGCAAAGTGGCATTTCCCCCCCCCTTGCTACTTCTACCTCCCTGTTGAGTGCAAGCAGCAGCTCCGTGGAGATGCAGTGGCTACAGTGGCATAGCGTGGGTTGCCTGCGCCCGGGGCTGCACGGAGGTGGAGGGGTTGGAGGGAGGGTACGCATACAGAGTACGCATGTACATCCAACTGCCTGTCCATGTCCTCCAGGAAGATAAGAAACAAGAGTCATTCCATTGTCTGGAGAGGTCTCTTCCCGGTTCACATAGAGAAGTCGTTTTCAACGGAGCCCAGCAATGGAAGCACACAGCTGTATTGAGGCCACACCAGGTGTTGAAATTCTGCACCCCTATCAGTTGTGTGCCCAGGGCTACCACCCCTGTGCCCCCACATGCTATGCCACTGGGCAGCTATGCTGATCCATTAAGCCCCACCAGTGCTAGCTAAGGGTTTCGATTGTTCTGTCTGGCATGCTGTTCAAAATTTGTGTTTAACATGATTGGCAGTTCGAACCTCCTTCCTTTTGCTGCACACAGAGCAGGGATGGAGAAGCTGTGGCCCTCCCAATGTTCCTGGAATCCAACTCCCATCAGCCCCAGACAGCATGGCCAGTGGCCAGGAATGATGGGAATTGAATTGGAAAAATGTATGGAGGAGTGACAGGTAAAGCTGAGTATATGTAGGTGGGCAAAAGGCAGCTACTATCTCTTCTCTTCAGACTTGCATCTCCCTCTAGTTCCATCAAGCTCTTCTCCCTATACAACTCCTGTTCCAGTCAGGTTTTTCAGAGATGCTTCACTGACCACCAATCATCTTTGGAGCACTTTCAGGTACTCTCCTTGACCATAGCTACACTTTTATTTTTAAAGGGATGGAGCTGAAGATATGGAGGGCAAAACAATGGGGGGGTGTCAAGAAAGATAGGGTGGGTATCCAACTAACATGTCCCATCATCACAGGAATGAGCCCTTGAACAGATTTAGGAGGTACGTTGGGAGAGGAGAGGAGAGGAGAGGAGAGATGTTTCATTGTGCAAGTGGAAATCCTTGCACTTATGGAATGTGTGAGTTGGATACCGCCCATAGAGTTTATATGTAGATTGCACTGAGGCCCATGGGATCAACTTCAAATCCTGAGCTTCAGGACCAATGCCTGAGATTTGGCTACTAAATATGCATATGATTGTGCTAAACGGCTCATGCTTAAAAAAAATAAAGCAGCCCTCAAACATGGTGCATTCTGTTTTTTTCCTTTTCTTTAAAAAAGTATGTTTTCCCTTATTTGCATCATCACTGGAAAAACCTTTTCAGCTTGTTTCAATGATTCCCCTCCCTTTTTACGTGCACAAGTTCAGCCGTTACAAATCCTCTAAATGGGTATTTATGTCTGACTTAAGATTCTATTTATATCTATTCTGGAAAGCATTCATTTGCTCCCTTTCCCCCCCTTTCATTGGCATGAAAGATTGTTGATTAAATGTAATAATAGTAATAATGGAATGGAGCAGAGATACAGCTTCCTTAAATGCCATTTCTGCAGAGTCCAATTTAATCCTTCCCGATAGCGGCACTTCATTATAACTCTATTTGGCAGTAAATTTCACAGGAAGAGCATGTGTCACAGCTACGAAGGCAAATTTCGGAATAACACATCAGTTAAAAAGACCACTCATGGAACGCCCACTGCCCATATTCTGTTAGGGATGCAAACACAGAGTTGGCGAAATGATGTTGACGTCGCTTTAAACCCAGCTTTCAGGTAGGGAGATTCTGAGGATAAAACTCCTGGCCTGGCATTGGGGAGTCCACAACTCCCTTGCTCCCATGACTTGGGCCTTCCTTCAACATGGTCCAACCACCCATTTCTCTAATGTTCTGAAGAGACAAAGGCAAAGTATTTTCATGAGGCTTGTCCAATTCAGAGGCTTCAAACTATCTGCCAGTTACAGGGGCTGATGTGTGCATCACTGTTCCTTTCCATAACTAAGGGTTATGAAGCCTGAACACATGCTGTCTAAGGTAACTCAGCCCACTGGTTCCCAGTCTTAGACCTGGATGTTCTTTCTTCAAGCTCCTGACACTGGGCTGCTGGTGTTGGATTGGTCATGACCAATCCATACTGGGTCATACTGGAGAGCCATTGTCATCCCATCATGCAGATGTGTGGAATAAAGCCACGGAAAAGAAGCAACTGAGCAATTCCACAAACACTTTCAGAAAAGCACCTGTGATATGGCCCCCGTCAATTGAAACCAGCACTAGAGCTGGACTTTAGTCACTGAATGGGTGGGGTAAAATTGAGACCTCCTGGAAGACTGGTGGGGAGGGGGACAATAAAGTTTCTTAGATTTTCAGAGTGAGATTGCTGGTTACCCTACATAACCTTACAAGGTAGCCGAGGGTTTTCCATTTTTCTTGCTTTTTTTCTCTTTAAAAGGGAAAGCTACTCTGCTCTCAGCAATACAAGACTGTCCCCAGTTTCACACTGGCTGCATTTCCTGGAATGCCCTGGGAGTGATGCCACCTCACGTTACATCACGCAGCTCCACAGGCATCCCAGAAAGTGTGGCCAGTGGGAAGTGGCATGAGGCTCTCTCCACAGTTCCCGACCAGCACACTTCTTGTGTTGCCAGGCATTCCCAAGGCGTTCCAGGAAGTGCAGGCAGGGGGAATCTGTTGAGAGACTCTCATGTTGCTCTGAGTGGTTCAAAAAGCAAGTGGGAGCACCCAGGCCAAACCCCTCAGCCACCTTGTAAGACAAGCAGCAACACAACACCCCTCCTGAGAATTTCAGAAAGATTTCTGTCAAAGCTGGGGGAAATTTGGAGAATATATGAAAAAACAGTGCCCCACCAATCCGTATTGATACACAAGAAAGAAGGGTATATACTATATTAATTTTATTATATATATTGATTTAGTGGTAATGGAAAGCAGTAATTATATGATTTGATGAAATAACCCGAGAGAACGACAAGTGGAAGTCTAAGATGTGGATAGGAATGAATGTGGAATATATGTATGGTTTGTTTTGTTTGATTTATTTAGTTTTTCATTGTTTTTGTTTGTCAGAATGTTTGTTAGAAGTATTGAATGGGTTTTGAGTTATGTTTTATTTGCCTGGTATTTTTATGTGTCTGTTTTTGATTTGTATGTTTTATTTGTATGGTTTGATAAATTTTTCAATAAAGATTATCTATATATATATATAAAAGGGAATTTCAGAAAGATTTCTCCACACCCACCCACCAAGAAAACAACAGAAAATATATGCCTCTTTTTTACAAGGGGGTAATATTTTAATGGGGAATTTTAGCCCAGCCTTAGACTGTGAAATCTGTCTCCAAAATTGGTGCCCTTCCCAGAATGCCTTCATACACCTGGGATTCCTCTTGAATTGCCTGCCCTGTTGACTTTCGTGCAACTAACAGTTATGTCTGTCCTAAAGTCACTTCGCTCCAACAAGTCCTCCCTATTACTCAAGTCCCATAAGATGAATTTACATCACATTTCAGATGAGCCTAATGTTTCCCGAGTGTGGGGCGAAAACTCTTCAGACAGCCGACAGTAGCTGTTTGCCTGACATGCGATGTGTCTTGTCTTGGGCTGGTTCCTTTCTGACACATTCAGAAAGGCGCCTTTGATTTGTCCAGCTCTTTTTAGCCTTTGCAGGGGCATTCTCAGCCATTTTTCATGGGGGGTAGTGGGGTAGAACGGACATATGGGCTACATTATTTCTTATGTCTGTGCAGGAGACGGAGGGAGGGAGGCGAAGTTAGTAAAGTTTCAGAGAGCAACAAACAACAAAATGCGTGAACATCTGTGGCAGCTGTTTTAATCAAGACAGGAAAGATTAGCTTTAACATGCCTTAACCTCTGCATGACAGTGTGCATTTTCTTATATCCTTAGGCTATGTGACCTCTGGGTTCTGGCAGTCGAGAATGGAAGGAGGAATTTTCAGTCTGCAAGCTGACTTGGCATTGATCTTGCCTTGTAACTTGGAGCTATTTGATGCAGGGTATTAGAGGCTGGAATGAAGAGCTTTCATTCACTTTCAAGGATACAGACCAAACGAGGAAAAGAAAAGAAAAGAAAAGAAAAGAAAAGAAAAGAAAAGAAAAGAAAAGAAAAGAAAAGAGAAGAAAAGAGAAAAGAAAAGAGTAAAGTAGTTTATGGGTTATCCTTGAGTCCACAATATCTCTGATCATTAACATGAACAGGTAGGTAGCCGTGTTGGTCTGTCATAGTCAAACCAAAATAAAAAATAAAAAAAATCCTTCCAGTAGCACCTTAGAGACCAACCAAGTTTGTTCTTGGTATGAGCTTTCGTGTGCATGCACACTTCTTCAGATACACTGAAACATGAATATATTTTCCTCAGAGGTGTACCAGAGAAATGAATGAAACATCTCCAGAACTTACTTCTGAGCAAAGATTTTTACAGTGGTACCTTGGTACTCGAACGGCTTGGCTCCCAAACAAATCGGCTCCCGAACGTTGCAAACCTTGAAGTAAGTGTTCCGGTTTGTGAATGTTTTTTGGAAGCTGAACATCCCGACGCGGCTTCCACTTGAGTGCGGGAAGCTCCTGCAGCCAATCAGAAGCTGCACCTTGGTTTTCGGGAATCAAGTGGACTTGCGGAATGGATTAAGTTCGATAACCAAGGTACCACTATAGATTTGGGTTAGTTTTTTAACAATATTTTGTTATACATTTACACCCCATTTTTGACAGAAAAATCATGGTTTACAATCAAAATCGCATTAATCATAGCAAATTATTGAAATGTAAACACCAATTAAAATCCATAAAAATCAAAGAAGCCAAGTTAAAGCAGCAAATTCACACACATGCATAAACACAAACACACACACAGAGAGAGAGCAAGTGACATTCAAAACCTAAGAAAACAGGATGGAGTTTGCCTGGTGCCTAAATGATAGCAACATGCCCAGGAAGACGATTCCATAGTTTGAATGCTACCACTGCAAGGCCCTCTTACTCTTTTAATAGTATCATTGATCCTATGGGAAGGGGTCCTATGGGATATTTCGTTGACTTAGAGCTAAATGTCCCATAAGACCC
Source organism: Darevskia mixta (assembly GCA_034641385.1). Lineage (NCBI taxonomy): Eukaryota > Metazoa > Chordata > Lepidosauria > Squamata > Lacertidae > Darevskia > Darevskia mixta. Next base: position 427,405 of record JAWWNH010000027.1, read on the forward strand.
AATCTCTTTGAGAAATTATGCTCTTCTCTCTTTCCCCTCCTCACCCTCAAAACTACTTGGATGTTTTGCCTGAGGAGACATCTCCACATTCGGCTTGAGTTTTGCTGTAGGGGAGATTTTGGCGGCATCTCTAATAAAAATCATCTGTGTCAGATTCACATCACTTCCCTTCATCAATCCTCTTCTTACAGATGTCTTGTAAAGTTGCTAGTGAATTTAGCCCAAGAGAGAGAAACTTCTGCTCAAATAATATTTTTCTTCACTTCTGAGTCAAGTTAAAATAAATCTAAAGAGATGGCTGAAATTGCTCTCTGTGTGCATGTGCACAAGGACACACTCTAACAATTGGTGCTAGTCTGGACTTTTTGCATGGTATATTTCTATGGATCATAGCATCAGTATAGCCAAATGCGGCCTTCTAGACCTCTGTCAATGCCACATCCCTTACGTGCCCTGCATTTCCCCCCCGGGTGAACTTTGTCCTTCAACTCTGACCATGCTTGCCTGAATGGAGCATAGGGAGGGATCTTTGTGTATGCACATGTAGAGCTAACCTACTATATAAAGGCAAAAGTTACATTTGTTTGTGTGTAGCCCTGCCCATTTCTGTCCCGTGGCCCTCGAAGAGTTTACCTGGAGGAATTGTGTCCCTAAAGCTGAAAAAAGCCCTACCTGAAGTAGGGCTTTTTTAATGTTCTGATTATTTGTTTATTTTATTTTATTAAGGGAAAAAAACCTGTGGTAGGCGTCAAAATTCAATTTACTGTGGTAATTGTTTTCACTGCTTTCCAGACCATTATGTTATTTATTGACACTACCAGTTCTAGAGGTGACATGGAAGGAAGGAAGGAGGGGTAAGACTTCAGATGACAAGCCGAAGAAGGAATCTGTTCCACAAGAGTTGCTTCCTTGCTACGTCCCTTGATCATGCTTGTCAGCCAAATTTCCCTCAGGCCTTTTGATATTTCATTCCACGCCGAGGATCCTTTGGAAGAGAAGAGGTGGCAGGGGCAGAGGGGAGAGGGAGAGAGAGAGAGAAGACATTTGTAAAGTTTTTTTTTTACATGATCGCTTTCCTAACACAATAACGGAAGGAAGGCCAAACGAAGCCTTGTATGTGCTTTCTGGGTGAGCTCAGCATCAGGCATGGCTGCAAGGGATGAAATGTAACCTTTACAGAACATAAGGGATGGTGGGGAAAGATGATCATAAAGTGTTGTGTAATCCAGTGTAAAGAGACAGGCTCCCTTGTGCTGGAGCAGAAAACCAGGCTGCAAAATTCATAGGGGAGTCCCGCAGACAGACTTTCATTCTTCCCCTCCCTTTCATGAATGTTCAGCCTTGGCTCCTGTCTAATTGGGGACAGAAAATAGGGAGGCAGGAACAATCTGCAGCTCTATTAAATCCATGCCACACTGTGATTCCTACTGTACAAGAGTGGGCAGCGAGAATGAACCCATTCACCCTGCCCTGTGTTGCATCTCCCTGTTGCCTTTTTTTAAAAAAATATTTTTTGCAGCCCCCCACATGTTGGTGCCTGAACCTCTCTTGCTGCACTCAAGAAGACTCAGCATGTGATTCAGAATCTTGATCTTCCAGGGAGCCTATTTGAATAGAAAAGGTTCTCTGGCTAGAGAGGTTCAGTCACCAAAGTGTGGGATAGCAGGGACTATAGGAAAGGGAACAGAGATGTGCAGGAGGGGGCAGTGTCAGAATGCTGAGGGAGCTCTTGAGATGAAGAATGAAATCCAGGGAGCATCCAAAAGAGGAGACACAGTAATGGGTGACTTCAACTGCCCTCACATAGACTGGTTGCATATGTGTTCCAGTCATGACAAAGAGGTACTGTATCATTTCTTGATGAGAGCCTAGAACAGTAGGTGTTGGAAATGACCACAGGGACCATCATATGGAAAGCATAACTACTAGCAGTTCCAAAATAAAGAAACACAACAGAGACAACCAACTCTACCCACCAAATATACAAGCATGGATGTATAAGTAGCAACAGCATCTCACTTCTGATACTACCTATCCAAGTCCACACTCAGATATGCACTCCTTACCCCCGATATTCTCTGCTCTCACCAGGGAGCACCCAGAATCATCCCTCACCTTCACAATATCCATACAAATAAACTCCCAATTGGTTGCTGTTTCCTCATTGCCCCTCAAAGCCAAAAGAGGGAGCCCCAGGCAAAGAGTGATCCATTCACAGAGATCCTACAAGATCTCAAGACTGGACCAACCCTCAGAAGGAGGTAGCAACCTCATGCAACTGACACTGGGAGTTAAGGAAAAGCAGCAAATAGTTATTTGGTTTCTTGTTCTCAGTTGTTAATAAATCTATATATGCCATATTTACTGCCCATAAAACCAAACTCTGCTAAAATTATCAGCAAAATTTATCTTAGAAAATGTGCACAAATTTCCCGGCAGCTGTGGAATATAATGCCATCATATAAATAATATAAAACTAGTTATCTAATAATTACTCTGTCATGCTATTTTGAAATATATATAGCCCACTTTTCTATTCGTAATAAGTACCCAAAAATAAACAACATTCAAATGAGCAATAAAAATAATATCAGAGCAGCAGAGACAAAAAATTAAGTCAAGTCAACAGAGAGATAACCAGGGCAAAAGCAAATTAATCCTCATAACCCCTCTGAGACAAGAAGCCAACATCCACCAATAGCTCAATTAATCACCTGTTTTAGCAGGTTGCAGAAACAATAGCGTCAAACCTTGAGTTGTGAATTTGTCTTGCTTCAATAAACCAAAGTTGAGGCCAATAAGATGTTATAGGAGCACTCATGGTTTCCATTATTTATTTGGTGTATTCATACCAAAGGTGCCATGGATGAGCTTCTCAGATAGTTCCCCATTCACAATTGACCAGACCCAGATCTGCATAAGTTCAGCAAGGAGTATAAATCATGTACCCTGCCCCTAGATGAATGCTGAAAATTTGAAAACATTGCCTCTATCTTCCAAGACTAAGAACATTTGAGAGAGATCCATACCTGAACACATGTTACTTTCAGGTAATAATTCTGAAGAACTGTCCCAAATTGAAGTGCACATCAACAGGAGAGAGTTTCAAAGCAAGTGAAATAAAGCTATCATGAAGACTGAATGAAGTGCCAAAATGTTTTGACGGATCTTGACCTTAATATGGCTTTAGCCCTGTGGCATTTTAAGGATTAACAGATTTATTATGGTACGGTTCAGTGGAAGAGGTTTGGAACTTCAGTGGAAGAGCTACAGAATAACCCAACACAGGGGTGGCAACTGGAATAAAATATTGGGGGGGGGGCAGGTAAGCCCCACCCCACATAACTGATCCCATGATGCAGCATACACACACACCATTTGAATGGCAATGCCCATTAACTTGGGGGCAGGACCCCTGAAATATTTTATTGGGATCTCAACCCCTAGGAGTTGGCTCCTATGACCCAACATAAGAATACACCCTGGCATAAGAGGTTGCCAGTCATTTGGAGGAGAAACCTTCCTGTGGGACATTCCTATTATCTCCTTCGTTCAACATCACCTCTGTGATTCTTACCTCTCAAATTCTTCCTTGTGTTCTGCACAGCACCATATTGAGAGTTAAGGAAACTGTAACATGGCCAAGCTTTAAAATGTATCGAGAGGTCAGTATTTCCTTTTTGCCTTGGGTGCGACTGGTGGTGGAGTGAGAATTTGGAAGAATTGTGCCAATTTTTCTGGTACGTCTTATGAAAAAGTGGCTGCATCTTTTCCCTAGTGGATCTTTTTTTGGCCTGACAGACTGTATGTTGTTGAGAAAAAAGAAAGAATGATTGCCCTCAGTCTTTCACTTCATTAGTCTGGCGCTCCCTTTTTAGACACTAGGCCTAATTAAAATTTAAACTACAAAGACACTGATCGATCCAATGATTAGAGAACTATATCTAGACTGCATTGCACTTCTCAGATTCCAGAGGCATGGTTAGGAGTCTTAATAACAAATACTTTCTTTTTGTTCCATTTTTCCATCCTCACTAATGATGAGGGAGTCACAAAAACCTCCTTGGGATATTTTTGCTAGCTTTTTTGAAACATATTGTGCTCCCTTCAAAACCTTTTAGATGTTCACCAGAAGAACTGCCAGTTTGTACCAAATTTCATTTTAGGAAAAATTCTGCACAACTGAGGAGTGTGCAATTTGCATACTGAGGAATTTCAACTGCCCAGATGCAGTTCCTCAGGTGCTTTGCCTGAGGAGGAAACCGTCATTCATCCATACAAGACCTTTTATTTGGAGATTTGAGCTCATATCCTTGATTCCACCTCATATCCTTGATCCACGAATGGGGACTTGCTCACAGCTTATGGTATTGTTGCGCTGTTCCGCAATTGCATTTCCTGTGTGGCAAATCATAATCTCACAGATTCAGTCCTCCATTTGTGAAAATGATTCTGTCAGTAGGGATGAAGGAGAAATTCCATTAAGCTCACATTTAAAGGCAAACTTATCTACTTCACACTTTCTGAAACAAGATGCAAAGTGGAGCACATCAATCTTTTAAAAAATTGCACTACTCTGAATTTTGCAGTGCAGTTTTTCTGCCAAGTAATGTGTGCTGAAATGCATAAACTAGTGTAACATGTGCACATAATTGCACATATTAATGAAACTAGCATACATGTTACGGAAAATTGCTTGCAAAAATGTGTATATTAATCAAAACTGCATATAAAAATATGATGGGAGAAATTCATACTAGAATGCTGCCAAATTTTCATTTTTTATTATCCCCCCCCCCGAGGCAAATGTGTATTCTGCATAGACATGTTAAACGTCTGTGTAGCAAGAAAAGCAGCACATTATTTATCTTCATTTATACTTGAGTAGGGATGCGGGTGGCGCTGTGGGTTAAACCACAGAGCCTAGGGCTTGCCGATCAGAAGGTCGGCGGTTCAAATCCCCACGACGGGGTGAGCTCCTGTTGCTCGGTCCCTGTTCCTGCCAACCTAGCAGTTCGAAAGCACCCCAAAAAGTGCAAGTAGATAAATAGGTACTGCTCTGGCGGGAAGGTAAACGGCGTTTCCGTGCGCTGCTCTGGTTCGCCAGAAGCGGCTTAGTCATGCTGGCCACATGACCCGGAAGCTGTATGCCTGCTCCCTCGGCCAATAAAGTGAGATGAGCACCGCAACCCCAGAGTTGTCCGCGACTGGACCTAATGGTCAGGGGTCCCTTTACCTTTACCTTTATACTTGTGTAGGAACATTATGAAGGATTTCCCTGCAACTCATGGATAATGATAGCCAGCCATCCTCTGTTTTCTGAGATTTACAGGGCAATCCTATGCTTGTCTAGCCTGACCTAAGCCACATTGAGTTGAGTGGAATTTGCTTCCAGGTAAGTGTGCCTAGGACCACAGCCTTATGCCTGCATTCGAGCATTATTTTGTCATCATAAGGACTGGAAATGTGGTTTCAAAAAAAGAAGAAAGCTAGGATTCTGAAAAGCTGAACGGTGTGGCCCAGTATTGCATTCTGTACTTTCCCCTTGTTCCTTCAGAATGATTGCATGCATTCACAAAGCCCAGCCTATGGGGAAATCCGCAAGCTAAACCATGTTTCTAAACATGATTCACTCTAGTGGGATCTGGAAGATGGCATCAAAACACCACCCACATTCAGACAGATGGAGCTTTGTGAACACTGACAGTTTTAATTTTAGGATTTCCTTTCACATAACAATAGAAATTGGGCTCTTGAAATGATAACAATGAGTCTCCCTTTCAGACTTTGGAGTGGCAGATTCCTCCTATTGTTCTCTCAGACAGAATACCGGCCATTGGAGGAGAGCAGCAGGTGTCACTAGACTCCATCTTTTGCCAGCCATTATCACTGAGAAAGGGAATTGCCTCTCTCCAGTCAGTATTTCCTGAGAGACAATGCAGTAACTGTGCACTCAGAAATTTCACCAAAGGAGGAATCTTCTTGTTAACTTCAGTTTCACTTTGGGCAAAATCTGAAAACATCCTAGGAATATGCATAACCAACCTGATGAATTTATGTGTCTTATTGAGGCTATTTTCTCTTTCCTGAATTCTTTAGAGCTTTTCATATATTTCACTCTAAGTATGCACTTTTTTGGGGTGGGGAGAGGTGGGCTGAAGAGAGCCAAATTGACTTTGCATTTTGACTTAGAAAATCTTTTTTATGGGTTAACATGAAGCTTTACCCTTCTTTCATTATCTTCAAAAATGTATCTTTTAGGATTAGATTTTCATAACAATATATTTAAATTTAATCAACCTCAAATCTTTTCTGCTTACCCAAGGACCAAATCATACAAGTGTACAGTAATTTTTAAAAAAACAAAAACAAAAAACCCTAGTGCATCACTCAAAATCTAATTAAAACAAACTAAACCATTGCAAGATCCAGAATCTGTTACAACAAAATAATATTATAAAATAATATTACAATATTACAAACAAACAACAACACTATAACACTCGCTACAAAAACAATCTACTTATTTGCAATTCAGTGTAATCAATAAGTAAATCAGTTTTGAAAACCAGTTCAATAAACAGTTAAACATATTTAATTTCCTAACATCCCTACAACATGTATAGATCCATAGGAATACATTGTCAGAGTCAAGTGCATTGGATTTCTAAATAATCCTCTCCGAGATGCACAAAAAGGATATTTTTAAAAATAAAATATAGATTCTGTTTATAGAAAGACACTGTGTTTGAGGAGAGGGATGTGATGCCTTATGAAAGGCAGGAAGATCAAATTGAACAGGAGTGTCTGGACAAAGGAGAGCCAAGTCCTGAAGAATTCTATAGCAGCAATGAACTTTAACCCTGGAGTCAATCATGAAAGCAAATGGCTCGATGTAAAGATCCAGCAACTACAATACCATGAAAGGAAGAGCACTACCTTCTTTCACTTCTCACCTATGCCCTTTGGTGCCTCCACAATTTATTTATTTTTTAAAAAAAGAAAATCTATCAATGGTGAATGCCCGTCCTTATCTGCGTTCCCTTTCAGAACCGAGAGAAGTTTCTTCACGTGCCAAGTTATGGGAGGAGATTCTGTACTTGCAATTGAGAGATCTGGCTCCAAACTTTTGTTCAGTATCTGCCCCAAGTCAAGAACATAAGAGCAGCCCTTGTGGGAAAGTTAAGAATCAGGGCCGGATTTAGGTTTAATGAGGCCCTAAGCTACTGAAGGTAATGGGGGCCCTTTATATGTCCAGCTGTCCTTTGTCAACAACAAAATGTTGCTGCTTTTTGTGTTGAATATATGCTATATGGTAATTTATGAACCTAATAGGTATCTAAAGCCATTTGCACATAACAAAATATGTATTTTATCAAAGTAATTGTTGAACTGAAATACAATTAAGAAGAAGTATATTAATAGTGAAATAATTATTAAGCTCTAACTTAAAATGATTTTTTATTCATAGCAAACTTAATAATGCAAACACATTGGCATTTGGCAATAACAAAAGTTCATTTAGAAACACAATTTACAAAGACTCATAATTTTGGGGGGGGTCCCAAGCGAGTGGGGCCCTAAGCTATAGCTTGTTTAGCTTATACATAAATCCGGCACTGTTAAGAATAGTAGGAAAGGATACATTGGATAAGTATTATCCTTCCTTCACTCATGCTAGTGAAGTGATGTAGCAGAGCAGATCCCCCTCAATATAGCTGGAAGCTAGTTGGCAGATTCGTTTGAATCTCTTAGTGAAGTTTATTTCCTGGCGTCCCTTTTAATCCCTCTTAATAAAGACACGAGAGTCTTTCTGAGGAAAGTAACAAAAAGTTTACTCACATTTCAGTTCACGATTAGATTCCTGAAAGGCAGACTTTACTTAGTAATTACATAATCAACTGTGAATTCATCTCATATGGAGACTGGACTCATGTGCTGCTGGCTGCAGGAGAGCAGCATGCCAGCAAGAGAGAATGAGATAAGACAAGACAAAACTGCAAGACAAAACAGAAAGAAAAAATGGCTGCATATCTTGGCTCTTTTATGGAGTCAGCCAGAGCCACGGCCATGTCCCAGGTCACATGCAGGGGGAGGAAACTCCAGACCAGTGGAACAGGAAGTTACACTTACTGGATGTCCCTCTGCCTGTGCCCGCTCTAGGGAAATAAGGAATGTTGTATTTTACTGTATTAATGGATTACATCCCAAAGCCCTGAAGGATAAAACCAAAGGCCTATCTGGTCCAGCTTCCTCTTCCACTGCACCCAGTTTGGGGTGTAGCCTGGGAAAAGAAGACATGGCTTGTGAGCGGATATGGCCTGGGTAGAGTCCCCATGGCCATATTAGAGAGGCTGGGAGGCTCACACTTCGCCACCAGATTCCCAACCCCTACAGAAAAAAATCAAAACACCTGACATCTGTGTAGAGATCCACACACAGCAGCAGCTCTGGATGAACAATCCAGGCTTTCCCCAGCATTCCCAGAACATGACTTGCTCTGCCCAACCTAAAGAGGAAAGGAAGATTTAGAAGAGAGGAAAGAAAGTACTCCTTGCTCCTCCAGGAGGTAGTGGTGTCCATCACCTTGAATAACTATAAAATACGATTGGACAAAATCATGGTGGATATGTCTATCAATGGCTACTAGCCAGGGTGCCTCTACCACCATAGCTGGAGGCAGCAATGCTTTCCAGTGCTGGAAACAAGCGCTCTTGTGCTAATGTTCTGCTCTCTAGTTTCCCATGGGCATCTGGTTGGCCACTGAGAGAACAGGATGCTGGACTGGATACTGGACTAGATGGGCTGATCCAGCAGACTATGCTTATGTTCTTATGTGTGGTGCACCTGCCAAGTGGGGCTGAGCTACAGTATTTACCTTGAACCAGCTATTTGACCAGCTATTTGCCTGGTCATCAGCTTCCCAGAGGAACTTGGAAGCAGAATGCTGGAGGGGAGGAACCTTTCGTCTAAACCAGGACAACAACATTTGTGTGGCTCTATGGTCTCTGTCTGCAAGTGTATCTGCATATATGTATGCATTTGTATGTGCGTGTGTTGCACTCTATTCTCTTGATAGTAATTTATCTTAACTGATTTTAATATTGTATTTTTAAATTCTTGTAACTCAATAGGCTGGAGGGCAGGTATTAAATCTAAATGGCAACAACTATGGCGACAACAATGGCTAAGGCTGCCAAGCAAGCACTTACTATTTTACTGGATACTTTGCAACCATTGGGACGCTTGGATATATTAAAGCTTGCCTGTTGGTGACCCCTGCCTTCCCCTTCCCCTTTCCTCCCCCATATTTAACTGTAACAACACTAATAGTGCCCCTATATGCTGCTGCTTCCTCTGTGCCCAAAGATGGTTATGTGCCAATGGTAACTGTGGCTTCACACCCAGATGCTAGCAAAACAGCACTTGCTAAAGAGCCCTTACTGGTGCTGCAATAATAAGAGCACTGATTTATAGCACCGGGCTCTAAATCAGTCCTTCAGCGCTGAATTTGAATGCCAATAGTGTGCTGCGTACATATCTCCTCTTCCATGTCCTGCCATATGACAGTAATCTGATCAGATTATCCTCTTCCATATTCCTCCACGATCCCTCTTTGCCTTGATCAGATAGCCACTGGGTTTGATGGGCATATTTCTGTCTGATCGGCTCTCTCTGTGTGTGTTTGTTTGTGTGAGTGTGTTTGTGAATGTCTCCCCAGAGTCAGACAGACAAGGGACGACCAAATCACACAGGCAACTCTGCCTTTATTCTCACTTACTCAGTGCTTTGGGCATGAGCTTCTTATCTCATACATCATTATTCCTGGCCTGCCGCAGTGATTCCACAAAGTCAACTCAGGGCCTTAATACAAAGAGAAGTGGAAGCAAAATAGATGTTGTTGTTACTGCTGTTTTCATGGCTTGGCACTTTTGCCGGCTTGAATTTTTTAGCACGGCTGTAACATCAGCTGCCTTCCTTTGAAAATAGATTTCGATTTGCCCAGTCCCCAGGAGAAGGGAAATTATTTAGGCTGCAATCCTACACATACTTTAGCTCAGAATAACTCCCACTGAACTTAGTGCAACTTAATTCTGATAGATAGGGGCACAGGAAAAACTGCTTCATACCAAATCAGATCATTGCTCCATCTTGTTCTGCACTCATGGGCAGTTGCTCTCCAGAGTTTCAGGCAAAAGATTCTCCTAGCGCTGCCTGGAGATGCTGGGGATTGAACCTGAGACCCTCTGCCTGTAGAGAAGATGCTCTACCACTATGTTACTGTTTATCCCATAAAAAGAAAAGGTAGGAGATCCCAGGACAGGGTCCATAGGAGACTGCCTTCTACTGAGTCAAACATTGATCCATCTAGTTAAGTGTTGTCTATACTGACTAGCAATGGCTATGCAGGGTATCTGACAGGTGTCTCTCCTGTACTTAGGAGGAGATGCTGGGGATGTAACCTGGAACCTTCTGCAGACAATGCAGATGATCAGCCAATGGGCTACGGCCCTTCCCAGTATGATACATGTATGATTGCACTGTTAAAATTCCATACTCTCATTTTCACCACCTGAGATCTTTATTTTAATGTTATTCATTGTGCTTCAAAGAGAAAACCTGGTGTGAAAATTGCTGAATTACAATTTATCAGAAAATTCAATTCTGTCACCTGTGGCTTGAATCAAGATTGCAGGTTTTTGTCCCGCTACATGTGCTAATGCCGAGATGTCTCTCTTATCACCAGCATAATTGTGTTAATTGTCACTGTAACTATTTTGATTCTTTGTAATTCTCACTGTCTGTTCCTTATGCAGTTCATTTCCCTCTGATTTCACTTATTTCTATTCCTCCTCCACCACATGCATATATGCCTACCAATCATAGATTCATAGAACTGTAGAGTTGGAAGGGATACCAAGGGTCATCTAGTCCAACCCCCTGCAAGGCAGGAATCTCAGCTAAAGCATTCATAACAGATGGCCATCGAACCTGCAGGCTTAAAACCTCCAAGGAAGGAGAGTCCACCACCTCCCAAGGGAGACCATTCCACTTTTCAAGAGCTCTTACTCTCAGAAAGTTCTTCCTGGTGTTTAGTAACAATCTCCTTTCTTGTAACTTGAAGCCATTGGTTTGAATCCTACTCTGCAGAGCAGGAGAAAACAAGCTTGCTTTATCTTTAATGTGACAGCCCTTGAGATATTTGAAGATGGCTATCATATCTCCTCTTGGTCTCCTCTTTTCCGGGCTAAGCATACCTAGCTCCTTCAATTGTTTCTCATAAGGCTTGGTTTCCAGATCCTTGATTATCTTGGCTGCCCTCCTCTGCACCTGTTTCAGCTTATCAATATCCTTCCTAAATTGTGGTGCCCAGAACTGGACACAGTATTCCAGGTGTGGCCTGACCAAGGCAGAATAGAGTGGTACTATTACTTCCCTTGATCTGGACACTATACTTCTGTTGCTGCAGCCCAGAATAGCATTAGCCTTTTTTTGCTGCTGCATCAAACTGTTGACTCATGTTAAGCTTGTGGTCCACCAAGACCCCTAGATCCTATTCACATGTATGGCTAGTAAGCCAGGTGTCATGGGATTGTGGTGTGCAATCATAGGATTGTGTTTCACACATTTGATGAAGTGAACTCTGGTCTGCAAATGCTTAGGCCATAATAAATTTGCCACTCTTTAAGGCACCGCGAGCCTCCTTGTCCTTTCTGCTGCAACACACTATCACAGCTTCCCCCTCTGGAAATTGCTAGAAAGAAAGGGCTCATCCTGCATTTGCTGAGGATTTGGGTCTCCTCCAGTGGAGCACTTAAATACACTTGTAGTCCCCTGTGTGGTGTCATTTACTCTAATGGGTCTGAGGATAGAACTAATAGCACCATCTGAAGAGAATTTCCCTCAGAGTCAAAGTTGATTGGATGTATGATAGTGAAATAGAATACAGGCCGGCCGGCTTATAGCATCATTCTCATGCAGTTCTATGAAGGTAAAGAGATGGAAGACAGCCATTTCCTAAAGCTGTCAGTCCAGCCCCTTTCAAGCCATTCATTCACTTTGACCAAAAGGAAGCAACTGACACAAGGAAATCCTTTACTGCACATTGAACTCTTGAGTGATGCTTCAGAATTGCACAAAAGAACCTACAGGCCTTCAGGAGGGAAAAAATCTCCTTATATTCCTACATGTTATTCTCCCGCCTTTGTTCCAAAGCAAGGTCAAGCTAAGTAATTGAAAGCAGTGATGTGCGGTGACTTTTTCAGCAAGGCAAGCAATGAAAAAGACACACACACCCCAATGTACATATAGGCCGCGATCCAGAACAGTGAACGCCATACACAATAGCACATCCATTCTACCCACTCCCGACAGTTTTTACTTCAGCAGCTCCCCCACCCATTTTTATTTATTTATTTTTTTTTAAATAATTTTTATTAATTTTAAAATTTTATAAACATAGAACATTACATAACGGTCAGGATTCATTACTCCCCATCTCTCACCTTGGGGAGTTATTTAATCTTACCCTCCCTCTCACAGAGGTAAACCCATTTAATATTTTCCCTGACCTTAAACAAATCATTATCTGGCTTCGGCCTAACCCTATTCTCGGGTAGACCATTCTTGGTTACAAAACATGATCATAGTGACTTCCTCCGCACCTCCCCAGTGGCTGCATTAAACAAAACATACTTCTGGTTCAGGTACATAGGTATACTAAACATTTCTTTAACATTATTTCAGAACATAGTTCTAACTCAAATACAATATCTTTAATTCTTATTTCACCTCATCTTCTAATTCCAACCTCCGCGTCCTCCTCCCAAATCTTCTATAAATTTCCTTCTGACTCCCCTTAATCTTCAGGCTCCCAACTTCGAAAGATCCTAACATAATCCTAGCTCAAAACCATGTCCAGCATAAATTCTCAAAATCCACATATATAATCAATCCCTGGTTGCCCACCTATCCTGCTCAGCCCTCCCCTCGCCGTTCCCCAGTCCAAGCCCAAGTGCTTGCTTGCAGTTGGGCTCCATCATCTCTGTGTCTTCTCCGCTGTTCCTGCTCCCAGTTTTTAAAGAAATTCTTCTTCTCCTTCATTGGTGTCCTCTTGCGCCGAGAAAAGTTAACTTTCACAGATGTTGTTTTCTTAATTCTTTTCTTGGGTCCAGATATCTTGTGCCGAGAAGAAATTTTCCTGTAGTGAGGCTTGTCTTTAACCTTGGAGGGGATTTCTCCCCCTTCCATCCTTTGTGCAGCTGGGATGACATCACTGTTGTTTACGACTCCTCTCATTCTTGCAGTTTCCGCTTGGAACTCCTTTCTCAGTTCCCAGATTTTTTCAAGGACCTTCTTCCAGCCTCCTTTGTCCAAATCATCCTCCATTTTCAAAGACATAGCTGTATAAAATTCCACACCGAACCAAAGCCAAGATCAAAATCCAAATTTCCCAATAAAATCCAACAGGTCCGATTCAAATCCTCCACATGTCAAACTTGATAGTTAGTTGCCCCCCCGATCAGGGGTGTCAAAAGGATCGAATCTCTATTGCCAAGCCAAATTCCGTTACAGTTTCAACCGCGTCGGTAATAAAGTTCCTGATTTAGTGCCACAGTAGCAAGGGACGGACCTCCGTAAATTGCATCCCTGTACTTCGCCAAATTAAGCCAAATTGTTCGGTACTTTCCTAGTACTCACGTTTAAAGTGTCCAATCTTGTCCTTTTACGGAGGAATCAGCGCGCTCAGATGGGAAGGGCTCGCAGCTTCAACCCGGCGGGCAATGGCGATCCGAGGGGCTCCGTCGCCCCGCGTCTCACACGGCAGCCTCTACTGTGGCCGCCGCGGGAGTTGGGGCGACGTTAAGAGCCACTGCCGGATCCTTAGGTCCCGGGAACCAACTCCCGGGAGTTTTGGGGGCTGCGTTGCTGTCGCAAGCACCCCTTTAAGCCGGCCGGGTCGGGGAATGCCAGCAGCGGCATGTCCCCCGACCTTCCCCTCCGGCGCGCCGACCGGAAGCCCCCCACCCATTTTTTTTAACTCCTTCAAGTTTTAAAAAGTAGTGGGGACAGAATATCAAAAGCAAAAATAGCATAAAACCTTAATAGACTGGACATAGGTTGTGAAATTGGGGGCATATGATAAACTAATTTAAGAACTCAGCTACATTAGTCAAAAAACAGCGTTTTGAATGCATTATAAACATTTCTTTAGTTTGGGGACTGTTGTTCTTTCAACATCCTTGCCAAACAGCAGCTCCTAGGATTTGTTAGGGAAAGCCATTATATTAAATGTGAGACTGGACTGTAGCTATGCCTGTAGAAAGGGCATCACTCAGATGGCTGGGTGCAAAAGATAGTTAGGTTCCTGTCCCTTGAATAGTGTTGTAGAAGAGGACATTTCAGCTTGCATGATAAGCTACAACTGCTGAAATTCCTTCCTCTACAAATCTATTCAAGGTGCAGGAGCCCCATCCTTGTTTACACCTGGCCACCCTAGGCACTACACCAGGATAATGAAAGGATGCTATTGCCTCACCTTTAAAACCAGGAAGTCTTTGTCCACGCACAATAGCCTTTGTGGTACCCAGGTCACAATGCTTTTGTGGGTGACATAAAGCATGCTGCTGTTTCAACTGTGTCAGTGTTTTGGTTCCAGACAAAGATGGCTTTTCCTCTCTGGCATTTGGATGGCACCCACGATGTGATATTGTATTTTTAAAATCACTGCTTAAAGTTTATGCAATTTCTATTGCATCCCCCACCTCCCGCTCTGGTTGTGAATCATTTCAAGACCTTTTAAGATGGAAGTGCTGTATATATTGAATAAACCTAACTGAAACCTCCCCAGCCCCTTCATTGCAGGAAGATTTATAGCTGCGTGCGGGAGTTTTGCTTTGTTACAGTTAGGGAAGCAGACATAGCTGGCCATTAGAACTTGCATCATGTGACCTGGCCAATGAGAGAAGAGCACCTGCAGGCTATCTAAAGCCAGTAGCCTGTCTCCCTGATGCATATTTCAGGCACCAAGGGGGCCCAGGTATGATTTCCCGTCCCCTCAACCCACACTGGAGGTAAGGAAGGGTTTAAAGAACCTACAAGAATATAGTTTCTGGTTCTAGCTGTTGTCTAGTTAGCTTGATGGGTCAAAAAGCTACCCGTGCCTGTTTATATATCATTGCCGGTGCAGTGGTGAGTCCACTGTGTCTCTGCACTGCCAAAATAGGGATCACAACACTGAACAGGAAATAAGATGGCAAGATAAATGCTTCAGGTTAAATCAGGTTTTACCAAACTTGGACCTCCAGCTGTTTTTGGACTACAACTCCCATCATCCCTAGCTAGCCCGACCAGTAGTCAGGGATGATGGGAATTGTAGTCCAAAAGCATCCGGATCCTCAAGTTTGGGAAACCCTGGGCTAAAGCAAGGAATTCAGCCAGCTGAGCAACTACCTTTATGGGGGGGGGGTTAGCAAGAATATGGTGGTTTTAGGAGCACCCATATCTCCCAAAGTGAACAGCTGATGGGCGACATTGCCATAGCTTCCATTCTCTCCATGCATAACTCTGATATTGCTTGTATGTCATTAACTGAGCGTACGACAAATGCTCTTCAGGTGACCAGACTTGGGTACCGGGCCTCCAGTGGCTGAAACTTGCTCTACTCCAGGATGGGGATGCTGTGGTCCGCAAGATGTTGATAGACTATAGCCCCCATTCTCCATAACCTCTCACGATGCTGGCAGGGCCTGGTGGGCATTGGGGTCCGACAATGGAAGGTCACGGCTTTCCCAGACCTACCCTCCATGGTGGTTAGGTGACTCAGTTCCTTCTCCAGTGAGCAAGGAAGGAGGAAATAGTTTCCCCTCATCATACAGTGAAAGCACTTCAGCTCTACAAACATAAGCTTAAGCAAAATCTGTATGTGTCAGGCATTGTATGCCGGTTTCCAAGGAAACGAGCAAATCGTGCATGGGGTAACAAAGATCCTGGAGGGGGGGTGAGAACGGGTAGAATAAAACCTTGAGAGTAGTCCCTGTTCTTATCAGTTTTCTCACTGATTAGGAATATAAATTAAGAACCTTATAGCTTTCTAATGACTCTATAACTGGGAGCCATTTACCACCAGCCCCTGTGGCTGAAAGCTACAATCATTGTAAGGAACTGATAAAGCGCCTTCCTGTTTGGGAGCATTTCCTTTGATAAAGATGTGCAGTCAAGCACCATATTATGCATCGCGACAAGGAGCAGGGAAATATGCAGAGCATAATGCCACCATCAGCACATAATAGCAGCTCCCAGCAGGTTTTATTTCTGAAAGAGAGATTACAATAGGCCCGAGTATTTAAAGCTGCATTAGCCCTTTATAACAGGCCTAATTTTGTCAACATTCCTTGAACATCACCCCGGGAAAGAACTCCATCTGAACAGTGTGAGTGGAGGGACCAGCAAACTTTCAGAGTTGGAAGGATATCTTAGAGGTCATGTAGGATCAATGTAAGATCCAGAGTGCATGATGCAACCACAACATCAGCAGCATTTTGTTTGGTTTCGGCCGACACAACTTCTGATTTACTGAGCAGCCCACCAGCCTCATACCAGGGCCTGCAAAGTGCTTGAAAACTCATCCTGTCATTCAAGAAGGGACAACGAAAGCAGGTTTATCAAGACCACCAGAAATGACTTGTGGAACTGCAGCTTTCATGGTGAGTCACAGGTTGTTAGGGCTGGGGGAGAAAATCAGTTCAATTCACACACAAAAACCAAACTTGCCAAATTTGTACTTTCTGAAACAAGATGCTAACCAAAATGCAGCCATCCCTTGAAATTCACTGTTCTCCGAATTTTGCAATGCAGTTCTGCAGCCAAGGAATGTATACGAAAATGCATATACCAGGGGAAAGTGTGCATATAAATGCATATGCTATTGAAACTAACATAGAAATATGCCCTGTATATGGGGTGAAGGCTTTGCAAAATGTGTATATTAGTCAAAACTGCACATACAAATGTGTTAAATAGGAGAAATTCACACTAAAATGCTGGTGAATATTCATGCAGATTTCCCCCCCTGTGTAGAAATAAAATTATGATCTGGAAAATGAAAAACTCAGAGAGCCAAAATTGACAAATTTATCCATCCCTACAGGCTGTGCAAGTCAGTTTTAGAATATCCTGTGAACGCATGTCTAGGACAGGCTTGGATTGTAGGCAAAATACAAGCTCTGTTTTAGGGCCCCTTTTGTTTTTCAAATGCATTCTGCAAAATGTCCTTGACGCAATAATAGTGTGTTAATGGTGATTTTACACTGCACCACCAACACATCCTTCCGCTGTATTCCTTGTGCTGTGATGCTTCTGCAGTGTTACTGCATCATTGCCCTGGAGGGGCACTCTTGTACTATAATGAAGCAAAAGCAGGACAATATACACCCGCCCCCGAGGAAAAAAAAAATTGTGGTGGAAAGATGTACATGATTTCAAGAGGAAGTTGCAGGACATGTACTAATTGAAAACGGAGCAGTATGTCCAACCCAGAACTTTGAGGGGCAAACAGTATTGACAGAGGGATTGTGTAACCATCCTGATACCAATGAACACAAATAATCATAGACACACAATAAAAAGGATGTCAAGAGGGGCTCTTACTGTCAAGTCTGGTGCAATATTTTTACACTGGCTGGATAGCTTTTGGAATGTAGACTTCATTCTGTGTTTGTGTATTTGTGTGTGAAAACAATTGACCCAATCCATTTACAGTGGTACCTCGGGTTACAGACGCTTCAGGTTACAGACTCCGCTAACCCAGAAATAGTACCTTGGGTTAAGAACTTTGCTTCAGGATGAGAACAGAAATCGCACGGCAGCAGCAGGAGGCCCCATTAGCTAAAGTGGTACCTCAGATTAAGAACAGTTTCAGGTTAAGAACGGACCTCCAGAACGAATTAAGTTCTTAACCCGAGGTACCACTGTACTCATTCCAGGGGGAGGGGGAAGGCAAAATTACCTGAAGAGATTTACACTATTCAAGGATAATACTCAAAACTTAAATTGGACTAGAACAAGAAGCAATCCTATGTCCTGTTTCCAGAATTAATTTGAGCGAGTTTTAGGGATGAACCATAATGATTTTTTTAAAAATAAATAAAAAACCCACGGTCATGATGTAGTGCACATCTTTACATGTGTGTGAAACACAGGAAGATTACTTATATCCAGTGTTTTTTTCCTGCGGGGTACGCAGGGGTATGCATACCCCTAAACATTTTGTGAATCTAACGGGAGAAGAAACTAATTTTTTTAATTTTTTTTTTTGTTTCTTCTCTAGCACAGTGAATCATAAGTTCAATTGAATAGCAAGGTGACTGGTCAGTTTCATTGTAACCACCTCCGATGGCGGCTTCCTTTCCTTTCCTGGTGTTTCCTGAGTCTCAGAAGGAAGCGAGCATTTAATGTGTGAAACAGTGTGGAATGTGAATGTGTGGTGTTTTACTGATGAAGGTTTGGCCTCATTGAGGGGCAGTATTTCAATATAGTATGAGCTGTCAGCTGTGTAATATGAGGTAATGCATGTTCTTTTACTTTTATCCATTTACTGTATTTGTTTCCCCCAATTTGAAATGGTGATTTTCTTGAGTTAAAATGAGAGCACCCCTAAACAATTTTTTTTTAGGGAAAAAAGAACTGCTTATACCAAATGAGGTCATTGATTTATCTAGCTCTGTGCTGAATGTTTCTCCAGAGTTTCCAGAAGGAAAGGTCATAGGTTCAGGACTTGGCATCTCCTGGAAGAGCTGGGGAAATTTCCTGTCTGAAACTCTGTGGCCCAATTGCCAACCAGCGTAGCCTAGACAATATTGAGCTAAATTGACCAATGGTCTGGCTGACTATAAGGCAGTTCTGTGTGAGCACAACAGAATGTGCTTCTCACAAAGACCTGTATGCACAGAGCCTCAGGTCGCATTCTTCTTCTCCCCCATAAAGGAACAGTTATGTGAACCAGGCATGCACCTCTGTGTGGTGGAGAAAGGCTTACCCCATTCCTGGCAACACTCTTCTCAAGCACGGACAGAGGCTTGTTGGCTGGGTATATATGTGAACTAACCTCTTACATAACTCCCTAGAAGGGTTGCAAAGCAAGCAGTGTTGAGCCTGACAAGGCTATTCTGTCAAAATCACACCGTCTGATTCCTCTACGTGCCTGTCTGAGCGAACCCTTGAGAGAGTGACAGAGGCTTTGAAGCACAGTTCGACACAACTTACTCCTTTAAATTCCCTGTCCACTACACTGATAGACACCAAGACCCTATGTCTCTAAACAGACCACTCCAAGTCCATGGTCTGGTGCACAGTTTCTTATTGCTGTGTTTGCTAGCTTTGAAAAGAAACATAAAGAAAACAAAGGGATTGACTGTCTCTAAGCTCCAGTTAAAAGGAAGTCACTATCATAGCTACTTGTTCAGGACTAAAGACGAGTCACTCTAGAGTGGTTTTTTAAAAAGCAAAAAACACCTCTGGCTACAGAGGTTTTGTCACCCCTGTGACATCATATGAGGGAAATGATTTTATCAGGATTTTCAGCACAGTCCACACATTTGCTTCTATCTGAGGTTGCCATCTTTCTTTCTTTCTTTCTTTCTTTCTTTCTTTCTTTCTTTCTTTCTTTGCATGTTTTTGACAGCAGCTCGATCTGCAAATTTTAATAGGTTATAATGCTCACCTTGACACTGAAAAGCTTCATCTGATTATTCCTGTGCATCAAGCTGCTGTGAAAGGCACAAAAACAAGTCAAACTAGTGGTTTTTTTGGTCAGTTGGCAGACTGGCAAGGGCAATCTGCATGCAGAACCAGCTTAGTACATGCCCATCTGATGCAAATTTAGTTGTGTACACTTGAAGTTGCAATGCAAGCAAGTACACAAATAATACCTGGAAAACAAGAGGCAGATGCCTGGTTTTGGTTAGCATTTGCTGAAACTCCCTTGATTCATTTTGCCCCCCCCCCCAGTCCCTTCTCTTGTTTATAGGATTTTACAACATCTGAAATGACAGCGACTGTGGACATCACGCAACATAAACATCACACAGGATGTTATTGCACCGCAGGAAAAGATGTTGGAAGGAAGCAAGCAGAGAGAGAGAGAGGTGGGGGGAGAGGGAGAAGTCAGGACCTCTGCAGGAACTCCTTCAAGTTACATTCTCTGATCAAAGCTGAAGGGCCAATGGCTTTTCTTTGCATAAGGATATATCGGTCAAGGTGCCGCACCTATGAATGGCCGCAAATTGCAAGGTCAGGTTTGCTGAACTAAATGAGAGATGGCTTCATGCAACCTCAGCCTCTTAAGGCAGGGATGAGGAACCTTTATTTAAGCTAGAGACCAGAGATTCCCTTCTGGACAACCTACTAAGAGCCACATGACAATAGCAGATTGGTCCTGAGGCAAAAGTGGATGCTGTGTTTTTGGACCCAGGTAGTGCCGAAAGCAAAATTCAAAATGAATGGATGAATTCCTTCTTAGGGAAAACATGTAATGAGTCTTCAGACAGGGCTTATCCACATTTACCTTTTGCCGCTCTCTTTCCAGGCAGAGGTCTGCACTTTAACCCTCCGTTTCTGAGCATGGGTAATTTTTATTTTTACTTTGCCTGAGTTTTCCCCATAAAAACCTGCTCTTTAAAGCTGAATAGGAGCAAACATCAATTTTGTTTGTCCTGTCCACACCACCTCACCAGCTGCTACTGTTGGTGGACTATGCAGATGGGGGAAATGTGCAGCCAGAGAGCATCTCTGACAGATGCCTATCTGGTTGTTCCATGAAACTGGTTGGTAACAACGCAGTGCACAGAACAGGACCGGTTGACAGTTCTGAATTCTATGCTCTGTTGTTGGCTAGCTGAACAGTAGAGCATAGAACCAGGGCATTTGTCTATGAGTCAATAATATATACTCATGCAAATCAGGGCTGCAGAATCTGTGGCTTCCAGAAGTCATTGGAGTACCATTCACATCATCACTGAGTCCTTGACTATTCACCATCCTGACTGGGAGGGCTACAGGCTCCATTTCCCTGATATAGATGTGCATATATAGTGTTTCCATAGTCTCCAAATGTTTTACCCCAATAGATGGCTCCTTCTATACATTTACAAACATGAACTATTCTATTGCCCATTCAGAGGTCAACAGAAGCTATCTCAGGCGTAGACTTTTGTTATCCATGCTTTCACCTGTGCCCTCATTTTAAGCCCACTTCACCACAACACATTCTCTTTCTTCCTTACCTGACAGTTCTATTTGTAGCCCTGTTCCTTTCCTACTGTAATGTATTTGCTCTTTCTCCCTTTCTCCTGCAACATCTATGGTTGTCACATTATTCCTCAAGCCTGGAGGAGCACAATGACTTCTGAGGCAGGTGTCACTGCCGCTCTGTGAATCAACCATCAGGAGGTATTTATGGAAGTAGTAAATGCCTGGCTTGAAGCTCTATAGGAAGTACAGCTCAGGTCATACTGCTGGGGGGGAGTAACAGTATGCCTAGTGGGTTTCACCTAATGAGTAGATTATCTAAGTCAAGTGTAGCTCACTGGAGCAGAACTGAAACTTCTACAGTTTAGGGTTCATTTTGAGTAGTTCCACCCTCCCACCCCGAAACAACCATCAGATTTCTAAGCATTTTTTAAAATAAAGTTTGTTTGACTTTGGCTCATAGCCCCATCCGTTAGTCTATATCAGTAAGTTTAATTCCCCCTTTTCCATTTAGTGGTCCTGTTATATTTTATGTAGTGCCTGTCCTTTATGTTGTTTGTATTTTCACCTTTATTTCAAAATCCAATGCCATGTTGTTGTTGCTTGTTAAGTCTTCTCTCTAGACAGTATGTGCTATTTTATGGACAAATCTCTCACCAGATATCCTTCCCTACAGACTCCTTCAACCCTCTTGATTAAAATGAAACACACACAAAATGGCTTCACAGTGGATTCCACTGAACTTAGCAAGCAGGCTCACCTGATCTGCACAGTCCAAACCCATGTGCTGATTGGAATAGTTCATGGGATCATGGTGAGTCCTTCCTTATTCACTCTCTTGGTATGACCCACCTGGACCATCTAGCATCATCAAAGCTGAACTGGGCCACCCCATTGACAAGGATGCCATGTTTCTCAGACTTCTGATAGCTAAGGAACTCTTTTGCTTTTGAATTAAAATTGGAGCCACATTTTTCCCAAACACCCTCAAAGTCTTAAATATAAGGTTTGTTAAATATGGAAGAGTATGAACTGCCTGCTCTCAGATGACTCCCTTTCCCTTGTGTTTCTGTAGCCATTTCCTACCGATTTCCCATGCCAGGGGCACAAAAGTCAGCTTCCCACAAACCCTCGGCCTCCTGCCACTCTCTCCACTGCCCTGCTGAGGTGAGATTCAAGGTGCATCAAACTAAACTTTGCAATTATACCATGCCCTCTTCTTAGTCTATACATTTTCTCCCTCCTAATCTAAGAAGCCCCAAACACGTGAAGCCTTTCCTTGTAGGGAAGGTGCTCCAACTCTATGGCTATTTTATAGCATAGCACATGTTTATTCAGAAGTAAGTCCAACTGTATTTAATGAAGCTTGCTTCTAGGTGACCAAGCACTGGATTGCAGGCTTTGGGGTACTTATGCTCAATCTCATTCCAAATGAACTCAATATATTCTAAGAAGGGTGTTTGTGGGTTGGGTTACTGGTGAAGAACTTGCTCTTATTGGTGTCCCACAGGCTTCTCCAGAGTGTGTTTCCAAGGACGATCAGAGCTAAGGACCAAGTCATGAGAATCCTGTTTCTCTCAGGATTGCTGATTGACCACTTCACCTGTGGGCCTAACATCTTATTTCTATCTGGGATGCAATTTGTCTGGTTCCTGGTATGCCTATCAGGTGAAGGGTCCATCTCCTTGAGCTCTACAAGCTGCGATGAAGAAGACTGTTTCCTTCTGTGGTGTGATGAATTGTACTTTTGTTTTTCTTCACACACTGCACAATTAAGTTGTGGGATTCATTTCCACATGGTGTCGTGATGGCCACCAGAAGAGGATTAGACAAAATCATGAAGGATAAAGATAACCCTGCTGGTCACAATGTCTATATGCCACCTCTAATTTCAGAGGCAGTAGAAGAACACTGTTGTGGGCCTCACATAGGTGTCTGACTGCTGGGAGAAGAGAATGGTGAACTAGACGATAGGCCTTTGGACTGACTACTCTTTGGTTCTTATGAGGGAGCACTGGTCACGTCAGAATCTAAGGTGATGAAAATGGCCAACTCTATGTGAAAGAAGCATCTGAACATGATCCCAAGGGATATGTGAGCAGTTGACTGTGGATATTTCTGCTTACTTCTTTTGGTGTTGCAACAGAGAAAGAGAGACTTTTCCAAGGTAAGAAGACCTTAGAATCAATATGGCCCAATTTGTTAGTCACATTCTTCCCTCAGTGGGAACTTGGCTGCAAAGATTGACATCCTGGCTGTATTATTCTGCTCATTACATGTATTTTAATTTGGGGCTAATATAAAATATTTAAGGGAAGCCAGGAAAGCAAAAAAAAAACAAAAGCAAAAAAGACATGGGGAGTTTCAGTAGATGGGTCCCCTGACAGACTTCCTTCCAGACATTATGTTCACTTTGATTAAACAAAGCAGCATATTTGCTGATATAAAGAAAATACTTACAAACTGAGAATCATAAAACACACAGTTTTCTCCCTCGGGGGCCCCAGGTGTCTTTTGTAGGACACAATTATCTCTTTACTGATGCTTTCCTTAAATAATACATATACCCACTGCAGCTCTTTCTGGGGATAATCAGCTAGTGGATTGGTTGAACTCCACTTCACCTAGGGTGAGAGAAACTTTCTGCCACATGGTTGCAGCAAACAGCACGACTCCTCAACATAAGATTTTCAATTTAAAAATAATCTAAACATTGGTTTGCAACTGCAGAGCTACGATATTGGCCCAGTCTGCACATAAACGCTAAACCATAGCTAACGGTGAATGAGTAAGTGTTGTTGTGCACAGAGCAAATATCATGGCTGCTTTGCTTCTCTCCCCTGGTCCTGTTGCTGCTGCACTAGACTAGAACTAGTGGGTGGAATTTGCGTGAAAACAGATTTTGGCCAAACATTATGAGAAACCTCTTTATGGAAAGAGCCATTCAATGGTGGAACAGATTTTCTTGGGATTAAGTGGTGGACCTTGCAAAAAGTTAGGTCAGATGTTCTCCAAGATCCCTTCCAAGTCTATGATTCTGTAGCACTTATTTCCATATTAATGGTTTCAGGGGGGGATCCATTTTGAAATCCTGTTAATTTGGAAAATAGCACAAGTTTTCCATTGTCAAAATTTGGGGTGCTGTGCCAGCATACAGTTCTTAATTAAACTACCTCCCATCTCCTTTTCTTCTGTCCCTCTAGAACTGAGGATGTTGCATATGGGCTTGGCAGTAGACTTGGGGCAGTATATTGTCCTTCGGGTGGTAAATCAAGCCACAGGCCAGCATCTCCTCCTCCATCATATACAATGTCTGTTCTCCCTAGGACAGAGAACAGAATTCCCCCCCACCGTTGCCTCCACAACCACCAGCATCCACTGGCAACCAAACGATGCCCTGCCCAGTTGTTAACAGGGGGAGGCGGTATTCCCAGGTCTTTGGGAAGGGAAACAATGTCACACACACTTGAGCTTTCCTTTAAAAGTGTTTCTCCTCAGAAAAATCAGCCAGTGATTTTCAATTGAGGAAATCAAGAGGCTTTGTCGCCTCTTGCAAATGAGTTAACTGAAGAGAAGAAAACAATTTCTCTCATAAATTGCTGCAGATGAGAAAGTCTAGACAGTTGTGGGGGGTCATGGAGAAGGATGCAAAACAAAGGTCTCTTTTAACTGCAGCCTGAATTTAACAGATACAAATGTTTGATCCAAGCCAATGTGGGTAATGTTGCAAGAGCAAAGCAGAATATGTTGGCCGCTCTGATTATTATTTGCTCCTAATTCAGAAGCAGTCAAATCAACAGCTCCTACCAGAGCACAAACGGTAGAGTTTAGCAGTCCCTGAGGGCAATAGCTGCTTGTTGAGAGACCTAATGCATTTCATGGTTGCAAACATAGATTGCCATCTGACTTGCTTATTCCACAAAAATTACAGCAATGCCCTTTTCCATTCTGTTTATTAGTTTTGGAGCCTGTATAGTGCCCTTCAGATGTCTTTATAGCCCTTCAGATGTCTTTGTCTCAAACTCCCATCAGCCCCAGTCAGCATGATCAGCATAGTCTGGCAACATAGATTAGTCCTCACTGCCTTAAATCAACCTCGTCAATAGGTGTGATGACCTGGGAGTCAGACTCAGACGCTGAACCTGAGGGATCCCAGCCTGCACATGATTCACTGCCTCCAGAACCAGCAGAGCCAGGGCTGGGGCCTGAGTCTCAAGGGGACTCACCTGTGCTGGATCCTCAGGTGCAGGCATCGGCTGAGGTTGATCTGGCTTCTAATGGGATGGAGGACTTATTGCCTGCAGGTGCTCCACTCCCCACCCAGTCAGGGGAAGCTGAGGTTGCCTCTGGGTCCGGTAACCCTCCAGCTTCTCCTGAGCTGCAAAGGCTAAGGGCAGAGAGGCGAAGGGAACTAAGTTCCCGCAGGAGGAGTGCTCGCCTCCAAGCCAGGAGAGGCGAGGCACCTGAGGATCGGAGCCGCCCTTTGCCTCGGGGCAGATAAAAGCCAGCCAGTCCCAGACCCAAGTTGCAGGAGCAACATCGGTGCTGCCTAGTTCCTGTTCCTGGTTCCTGCGTTCCTGACCTCAGCTTGGTTACCTCGGCTTCCTGACCTCGGCTTCCTGACCTCGGCTTCCTGACCTCGGCTTCCTGACCTCGGCTTCGTGACTTCGGCTTCGTGACTTCTGGCTTGGACTGACCTTGGACTGGACTAGACCTTGCCTATCGGATATCCCTTGGGACCAGCACAATAGGTCCTCAAAAGCATCAAGCCGACAATATCCATGCAGGCTGGTGTATGTGATTTGATGCTCATCAACAGCCTTTTTCCAAAATAAAAAAATAAAAAAATTCCTTCCAGTAGCACCTTAGAGACCAACTAAGTTTGTTCTTGGTATGAGCTTTCGTGTGCATGCACACTTCTTCAGATACACTGAAACAGAAGTCACCAGACCCTTATATATGGTGAGAGGGTGGGGAGGGGTATTACTCAGAAGGGTGGTGGGAATGGGTGATAGGCTGATAGGTGAGGTAAACCTCTTGACGACTGTTAAGGACTGCAATTGGTCTTACAGGAAAAAGCAAGGGGTGAGATGGCTAAAAATAGCTTTGTCATGTATAATGAGATAAGAATCCAATGTCTCTATTCAGACCAGGTCTCTCCATGGTTTTAAGTTTGGTAATAAGTTGCAATTCAGCCACTTCTCTTTCCAGTCTATTTCTGAAATTCCTTTGTAATAAGACAGCTACTTTGAGATCTTGTATAGAATGTCCTGGGAGATTGTTCTCCTACTGTTTTCCAATTTATGACACTTTCCTATCTTCCTCACCTCAAGGCAACTCACCATAAGTGAGTGGGCAAATGGCAATTTCCAGGTTTGCCTTAAAGAAATCATAGGCAATAAGGAAGCAGGAGTCTCTTCTTGACAAGAACTAAATGAAGTTGGCTCCATTGTTTTCCTTCATTGCCAATTGTCAGCAGTGAATATTTCCCCCAGTGTTGTCTGGATGTGTGAATATTGGGTGAATATTTGATATTCAGCATCAGTATTTGGCTTCTGAAGATCATACAGCAGCAGCCAACATTTGACACTGTATGACAGTTGGCATACTGTAGCAGTCAGCCTTTGACGAAACCCCCCATCAAAGTCTCCTGAGTAAACTTGGCAGTGATGGAATAGGAAGATGAGTCTCTTATGGATCAGTAACTGGTTAAAAATTTGGAAGTGGAGGGCAGAAGGATATAAACAGTTCTCCCAGTGGAGGGAAGTAAGTAGTGAGATCCCCAAAGGATCTATGTGGGCAGCAGGGTTTGGGGAGAAATTTGGCTCTGCTCACATTTTCATGTGAAAACCCACTTCCCAAAACAACGTGAAAACCGAAATGTTGTTATCTGTCAAAATTTGTACTTCTCCAAATTTTGCAATACAAGTCTCAAACCAATGTTTATTTCTATTTTTATTATTTACATTTCTAGCTCCATTGAGTTCAAGGTGGTACATTTTCTTTCTTTCTTTCTTTCTTTCTTTCTTTCTTTCTTTCTTTCTTTCTTTCTTTCTTTCTTTCACTGCATTTGCATCCTGTATTTCCTCTAAGGAGCTGAAAGCAGCGGACAGGGTTCTCCCTCTGCACACATACCTCCATTTCATCCTCATAACAGCCCAGTGATGTAGGTTAGGCTGAAAGTGTGATCAGTCCCAATGTTATTAAACAAGCTTCATTGTGGCCAAGTGGGGGATTTGAACTCTGGTTTCTCATGTCTTAATCCTACTCTCTAACTCCTGTACTACACTGACATACGACTATCTTCATCCAGAGCTGGATCCTAGCATTTTACAGAGTTTTTCTTGAGCTCTTTAGCAGCCAGGGTGTCACTTCTCAGACATGATATAATGATCCTGATCCTGATCAAGCTGACAGTGGCAACTAGGTTTTGCATCCCTGCCTCTGTATCTTTTCTCCCAAGGATTTGCCATCATACCCTACTTTGCAGAGTTGTTGTATAAGCTGAGAAGGACTAGCCTTATGTCTAGTGCCTTTGTAGGAACACATGCCACCTTTTGTTTTAGTTGGTGCCAGTTTAGCCAGCTCCTATTAGTTTGTATAAGAGCATTTATATTACTGCTATTATTATTATTATTATTATTATTATTGTTATTGTTATTGTTATTGTTATTATTACTATTATTATTTCAAGATATATGACCTGCCCTTTACCAGCAGGTCCTGGGTACAGGTTAAAACAATTTTAAAAACAGTTAGCAGTTCCTTTGAAAAGGCATTGATAGAACCTGTAAAGTTTCTCAAGTTTTCTAACTACCCCCCCCCCCCCGGTTTCTCCTCTCCTCTCTCCACTAATTATCTTCCAGACAACTATATTACCAGGCTGGGGTATATCAGGATCTGGCTCACTAGGCTGCAAATGGTCTCCACCTTTTCCCTTTTTTTCAGAGCCTGCTTTTTGTGCATTGGCATGCATTGGCAAGAGAGTTTGGGGCATTCTGTGGCTACAAGCAGTCGGCACAGTCATGGTAAAACCTTGCCATTGGCCCTGAGGTGCCACACACACACCCCTCGCCATGATCCATGGAATGGTTTGGTCCCCTGAGACATACTTAGAGTTCATTGGTTAAAAAGGAAAGGCATTATGACCAGTTGCAGGAGGAGGGCACCAGCTAGGCTGCAAGCCCAACTGCTTTTTCCTTTGATTGCAAAATGCTTTTGAACATCATGCTACTTTCATTGCCGCATGCCAATGTCTGCGTATACTTTGCTTTAAACTTTCATTGCAATCACTTAGAGGTGTCATGTCATGTTACACTACATTGCATTGTATTACGGAAATGCACAACCTTATAATGGAACAAACATGGCGTTCACTTTAAACTACTGTTGCCCCCTTTCCATTATTCAGCAGCACTAACTCTGGGTTTTGTAGAAATAATATTTTAACAAGTGAAATTTAAAAGTATATATTTACAGTCTTTCTGGTGCTTTTTAAAGTTTAAACTAGGAATATAATGCTGTGTGTGTGTGTGTGTGTGTGTGTGTGTGTGCATCTTTTCCCCTCTGAATCTTTATAGAGGTGCATTTACCTTGGACTTGATCAATACATATGTCCTACATCATGTAGCAATCCAGTATGGATCCTAGAAGTAAGTGGACAGAGGACTTAGAACCCCTTCCAAGATTAGTTGTGGAGCAGAGCTGAACCCCCAGCCCTGGTGATTGGAGTTGTAGGAAGATGAATGTTGTAGTCAAGGTTGATGAATGTTGACTATTAGGGGTGGGCAGATTTCAGACTTGGTGAGCCTGTGTGTGTGTGTTTTCTTTTTTACCGTAACCTCAATTTCTACCAACCAGAACCAGGTATAAAACAGCTGTTAATGTTTTAAATACAAAATCAAACAAAAACAAACCAACAGCGTGCATCAGCACATTCCAAGTTTGGGAGTTTGTTTTCAGTAGCAGAACTGAACCAATGCTTGGAAAGTTCATTTTTAAAGGAACTAGTTTTAGTTCTAGTTCATCTTGCCCAACAAGACCAATAAAGACCTAGCTCCAGTTTGTCCTGTTACAAAGCAAACTGGTTTAACAGAGGGAATGTATGTGAAAATGAACTGATTTAATTTCTGTCCCACTCTAAGTGTAGGGCAGGCAGATGCGCTGGGGGGGGGGGACTGTCCCAGGGGTTAAATTGGGGTCGATGATGGGCCTAACTACATCTGTGTGCCCCATCTATGATGACTTTTCTGAAACTTGTTTCTTGAGGAATTTAGCACAGTGAATACACAGGGGAAATGTACAGAACTGAATGTTCCACAGAGAGGAAGATATGACAAATAATGTCCAGACTGCATCTTTCATAGTGCTGGCCCAATATATTTTGCAGCCTGAGATGAACAAGATGGTGTCTTCCATTCCATGTGCAAAAGACAACTGGACTCGCAGTTGAATATTACTTGGCATCTACTAGCTCTTCCAGCCCCTCAGCATCTGCTGCCTAAGGCAGCTGCCTCACTTTGCCCAACGATAGAGCCGGCCTTGCCCACTCAGCTGCTTCCAGAGTCCTCAAGTGCAAATGCAGCAAGGTCAAATGAGCCACTACTCTAAGGAAGCTGTAGCCTAAAGCCTTAATCATACCGGAGCCTCTGTTGTGATGTAATTAATTGGAAATTCCCTGCCGTGACTCTTAGTGGCTGTTTCTTTTCAAGATGTATAATGCTTTAGGCTGAGTGAGCAGCAGAATATTTATCAGCCAGTGGCCAAAACCTCCAAGGAAAAAGGATGAAGATGGACAGGTAGCTGTAGCACTTGTATTTGGGATATGTGCTTGTAATATGTATGAACTCATTCAACATTCTTACATAGATCTGCAGTTATAGCTCCTCACCTGAAGTGTCCCAACTTGTCTAGGAATTCATAGCGATATTAATAAATATAGTTTGAATTTTTCAAGCTTAGGGAAGACTCTTAGGTTACCTTAGTGGTCTATTGCTGCTTCCATCTGGCTGGGACCCACACTGCTCTAATTATGTTTGAAATGTGGAGACCTCATGGGAGCGGTGGTTATTTCCCACATCAGCACCATGCCTCCCCTGGGTGAACTTAACCCCAAATTTCCATCATATAAACAAGATCTAACAAATGTACTTTCCACTCTCCATAGGCCAACTGGGAAAAGCAACAGAGCTGTAGTTTGTCCGCACAAATCTCATGACAGTGAGTACCTGTTTTAATGAGGTATTTGCTTTGACATATGCCCCAAACAGGATGCTGAGTGTCAGTCAGGAACAGGAAATGGGATGCAATGCATCCTGCGTCAGTTCCTTAGGCTACCATGAGTGGCATATTGCAAAAATAAATAAAATAAAATAATGGTTGATATAGTGAGTTGATATAGTGAGTTGCCAGGTTCATACCCAGTGATGACCATAGGATTCATGTGCATTGTTTATGGCAGAGAGAACTGTAAAGCATCGAAGCTGTGTACCCTGGAAGCTCCATGAAAATGCAAAGGCCTTTAACAGGCTTGTGGAAGAGTACTCTATATTTGCAGAGAGACGACAGCAGTGCTTTGAAGTTAATGAGATCCTCTGTAAGGGGGGGGGGATGACTCTGCACTGCTTGGTTTATGGAGATCTCTCTCTCTCTCTCTCTCTCTCTCACACACACACACACACACACACACACAGTATAACTTCAGTGTCAGTGCTACAGGGAAGCAAGACTTTCAAACAGATAAATGCTCCTGAACCATTTGTGTGGTTGCCAACCTCCAATTGTCTTATCCATGCTTATTGCAGAAAGGTTCAGGTTGCACAAACGGAATCAGACTGAAGGCTAATCTCGTTCCTCGTTTGCTATGAGAATTAAAGAGCTTGTCAGAACATTGTGCCTTTAAGGATCAACGTAATGATGCACTCAGAGACACATGGCTTTCAGTGTGCCGCAGAAACTCAGGTAGCACAGTGAAGCAGTGGCCAAGCAAGGGGCAATGTGTCTGCAGCAGAACACAGCCCATCTGGAAAACAGTCGTAAATCATTGGCATGGAATGGGATGCCATGTTCCTGCTCAGGTTTTAAGGTATGTACTGCAGGTGCTCCAGTTATAAAGGGTAGATTAGTTGTACTACTGCATAGAAATCCTGACTCATGGTTCTACCTGGGCATGTGATTTCTTCAAAGGTGTTCACACCGAGTGAGAGGTTTTGCTTAAGTTCTTAGAGCTTGTCTATTCCTACAGATCTGCCAGCCTTTGAAATCTAGTTAGCAAAGCCTTCAGTAGGTTCTCTCTTTTTGTTTGTTTTTAAAGTGAAAGGAAAAAATAATAATAAACAAAGTTGTGAAGGTCCCAATTTCAAACTCTGACATCTCTAGGTAGGGCTGAGAAAGACCTCTGTTTGGGAAAGAGCCCTGGAGAGGCACTGCCAGTCCGTGTAAACAGCAATGAGCTAGATGGACAGTGGGTCTGACTCAGTATAAAGCAGGTTTCTTTTGTGTCTTCCTTCTGCACACCTTTTAAAGAAATCCCTCACTGGTGTATCAGACCACATATTATTATTTTTAGTCTGGAACACCTATACAATTGTATCTTGGTTTTTGAACAGCTTAGTTCTCGAATGTTTTGGCTCCTGAATGCCGCAAACCCAAAAGTGACTGTTCTGGTATGTGAACTATTTTTGGAAGCCGAACGTTCAATGGGGCTTCTGCGGCTTCTGATTGGCTGCAGGAGCTGCACTTTGGTTTCTGAATGTTTTGGAAGTTGAACAGACTTCCGGAATGGATTCCATTCGACTTCCAAGGTATGACTTATATCTGATTATTGTAAGTTATAAAAAATATCAACCACAATGTTAAATTACAGCAGGTGGAATTCAATGTTGATCGCTTCCAATTGTTCTTTCTGTGCAAGCATTTCAGCTTCCCAGATGTAGTGCCCCCTCTCTCCTCCTCATGTGTGCTGCTTTGGGGGTTCTCCCAACCTCCCCCCTGGACAATTCCAGGGGTTTTGTGGGTCTGTGGGAAGGGGAAGAGAAGGGGAGGGAGGGGAGGGAGGAGCCCTTGCACAGGGCTTCTGCTGATGGATGTGGTTAGGTGGACTGCACAGTGTTGTTTTATTTTTGGGGGGTGACAAATCATAACTAGAATATACTAAAGAGTAGTCCTTTGTTGTCTCCCAGAATATCTTTGCCTCACACCAATGAAATGCTAACTATGCAGCCAATCTGTAACACACACACACACTCCTATTAAACAAATGGAAAAATGCAGGAGCCAGGAACATTGGCTCTTTCAATCTCCCACTAAGAATGAATCATGAAGGAGCGAGATCTGTAAGATGTTGACTTTTCTGTGGTTAACATATAATGAGAGGCTTATTCCATAATGTGCCTTTATTTATTATTTAGCTGAGTTGGTGATCATTTACATTTCAGGGACATAATTTAGCTGCAAACCAGGGATGGCAGAGTTCCCCACTGAGCACTTGCTTTCAAATGTTAACTTCCAGAAGCACATCTAAGCTCTATCATTGCTCCCAGGATTACCTTTGCTAAAATTACAGGTTCAAAAGGGGGGAGGGGGAGGAAAGGAAGAAAGACAGAATGAAAGAGTGTTACATTCATCCCCCTAGCTTCTAGTATTAGCTGAACTTGGTGGCATAATTAACTGAGCGAGAAAATAAAGATAGCAGCAGCTGAAGTTACTTTTCCCCCTCACATCCTGGCTAAGCTCCCGTGCCTTTACTCTCAGACCGCAGTTTGACTTGTGGGCATTTGGGATTTACTGGTCTTATGGGCTCAGCAGGGTGGAGGTGTCTGTCAGCAATCAAAGGAATCACATCACCCTAATGGGTTTGGTTTATAGGTTCAAATAGGCCACAACTTTATTGGTTACAGATGTGAGTGGTCTGGCTTAGGCATTGGGGTGAAGCCAGGCTATATCTTGACTCCTGCCCGTCTGCAGGGAGTCCACTTAAGGGTAAACCACCGATAGGGACACCCTATGACTTTCATCAAATAGGGGCACCCTGAGCGCTCCCTGTAGGGGCTGTGACATGGCTGTAGCCCACGTACAGGCTTCACACCCCGGATCCCTTTAGTAGGATACCCTTACTGAGGAGGGGCAGGTGAAGACTACAATCTCCCCCTCCATCCAAACAAAGGCTTAAAGGTAAAGGTAAAGGGACCCCTGACCATTAGGTCCAGTCACGGACGACTCTGGGGTTGCGGCGTTCATCTCACTTTATTGGCCAAGGGAGCCGGCGTGCAGGTTCAGGGTCATGTGGCCAGCATGACAAAGCCGCTTCTGGCGAACCAGAGCAGTGCACGGAAACGCCGTTTACCTTCCCGCTGGAGTGGTACCTATTTATCTACTTGCACTTTGACATGCTTTCGAACTGCTAGGTTGGCAGGAGCAGGGACCAAGCAACAGGAGCTCACCCCATCGCGGGGATTCGAACCACCGACCTTCCAATCGGCAAGCCCTAGG
Organism: Darevskia mixta; assembly: GCA_034641385.1. Lineage (NCBI taxonomy): Eukaryota > Metazoa > Chordata > Lepidosauria > Squamata > Lacertidae > Darevskia > Darevskia mixta. The sequence continues at coordinate 461,140 of JAWWNH010000027.1, forward strand.
CTCAGTGGTTTAGACCACAGCACCACCCGTGTCCCTTTAAAGGGTTTACCCAATGCCTAACCTCACAAAGGTTGTGACAATTGCTACTAGGTAGGTGAAAATCAAGTGGTCAGTGCCAATTAGCCAACTGGGTAAATTGCTACCCGGCCCCAACAATATGGGGGAGGTGTCTTTCAGCAATCAAAGGAATCGGTAGCAAGGGCCTTTCAAATTTCAGCAGCGCCTTGTGCGAGTCAAAATTTGGTGCCCCCTGCCTCTCACTTTACATTCTGCTCACTTCACTGCATCATAGTTGGGACGTTCTGGGGTGACCCCTAGGCTCAACACCCAGTGCAGCAGACATGTTCGCACTCAAATTCACCTCTGATGTTTGAAGAGTCCGAGCAGACAGAAGGAAGCACTTCTCCACACAGCACAAAGCTGAACTATGGAACTCCCTCCCACAGGAGGCATGGATGACCCCCAACCCGGAAGGTTTTAAAAGAACAAATTCATGAAGTGTAAAGCTATCAATGGTTACTAGCAAAGGTAAAGGGGAAAAGGGAAAGGACCCCTGGGTGGTTAAGTCCAGTCAAAGGTGACTATGGGGTTGCAGCACTCATCTTGCTTTTAGGCCGAGGGAGCTGGCGTTTGTCCGCAGACAGCTTTCCGCGTCATGTGGTCAGCAAGACCACTCCTGGTGCAATGGGACATTGTGATGGAAACCAGAGTGCATGGAAACTCCGTTCCTTCCCGCCGCAGCAGTACCTATTTACTTGCACTGGCGTGCTTTCAAACTGCTAGCTTGGCAGGAGCTGGGACAGGGCAACGGGAGCTCACCTCGTCGTGGGGATTCGAACCGCCGACCTTCTGATCAGCAAGCCCAAGAGGCTCAGTGGTTTAAACCACAGCACCACCCACACAATGCTGGTTGGCCCTATAAGAACAGGATGCTGGACTATATGAGCCATTGACTTGATCCTGCAGGGCTTATTATTCTTATTCTTATTAATTATTGTTCTATTCTTACGTTTGAATCTCTTCTCTTTTCTTGCTGTGTGACATAGACACAAATTCATAAGGAGAAACTTTCCCCATCGCTTTACCTTTATGCTGGGGGTGTGGGGTGGGGAAGCCTCCCCGTTGTGGAGTTTCTAATAATAATATAACCCTGCCCAAAATCTCATTGGAAAACCATTTCTCCTTTACTTTATTATGAAAGGAAAGTTTTCATTTTAACCTCACTCACATTAGTTATGCATCAGGTGCTCTTTTATAAATAGGTGTCTCTGATCTCAATGAAAGTTGTAAGGAAGGGAAGTTGACTTACCAAACATCTTCCCCGCCCCCGCACCCTTCTCACACAAGGGGTGTCATTTCAGATGTCTTTAAGAGGAAGCAAAGAGATTTTAGAGAAGTGGGGAAATTCATTGCAAGGTTCAAAGCCGTCTATTCTTGGATATAATTGAGATTAAATTCCCAAGGGAAGCATAATCTTCTGAAAAAAGTGCCAGACAAATAAGCAGATGAAGATATTTAATTTTAATAGCACACATTGGCATTACTATTTATTGTTCTTATTTTAATCTCATCAGATCTATAAATATTTTGCTGGCCTGTTTCTATGCTGATCTTGGGCTGCTTTTTATGGTGATTTCTGAGTTTTGTATATTGCTTATATTAGAATTATTTCAATATGATTGCTATGTGTTTCTGTGTTTTTTTGAAGACAATGGTGTGGCTCTGCAACTTTAGGCCAGAACTGGAGAATCTGTGGCCCTCCAGACATTGGACTCCAACTCCCATCAGTTGGTCGGGGTCAGGGATGATGGGAGTTGTAGTCTAACAACATCTGTACAGACTGCTTGCTCAAAAATAATAACAAATAAATCTCTAACTTGGTTTACATGAAACAGCATAACATTTTTATTAAAAATTGCAGATAAAATCAACAATCTGTTTTCACTAGTCAACTTCTGCATAGGTCTAGACTCTAGAGCATAAATCAGAGGTTCAAGAGTTCCTTAGGAATACTAAGATACAACCTGGAAGAATTGTCTCCGCCCAAATGAATCTGCCCCATTGTTCACCAAGTCTCAGCTCTATGTGAAGCATTGCAGAAGGTGTGGGGTGCAGAGACCCAGGAACAGGATCTTTTCAAGAAAGTAGAACTCTTTGCTGAAGCGCCCATCTTTGCTTGGCTTCCTACAGGCAAGGAAGATATTCTTTAATTTTCCCCCAGGTGTTTTGTTTTTAAAAATCACATAACCCTCACACTTGCTCAGAATCATCTCGACAAAACTTGTAGTTAATAAAGAAATGTGGAAAGTCCAACAATGCACTTTGACAAAAGACTGAAGCAGCCCCCGGCACCTTAATTGTTGCCTCTGCAAATCAATTCACATTTCTGCTTTGTCTGTTTATATAGATCTGAGAGGAACATCCGGAAAATTAATGAGGTCATTGGTTTCCAGAATCCTAGGTGCCAAACATGCTGAATAAATAGCTCTTAATAGCTGAGCTTACCTCCAACAATCAATACAGCAATTTCACCACATCCACCTAATTTATAGATGCAAGATGCTACACATTTCAAAATCAAGATGTGAGCTGAGGTTCCAGAGGCTTGCCCTGCCCCAAATAACCCTGGACGCACCAAATTATGGACAAGGAACCTTCATTAGGAATGAGTAAGCCTTCAGAGTGCCTGGAGACAGACAGTCAGGTCGTGCATCCATAGGAATGACTCCTGTGAGGAGCACAGAGAGAAGAAACGCCATGGTGCATCTGCAGCAGCACAACTGGATGCCTTCATCTGCCCCAGCTTCAACAAAACACATCTTTCCTGTATCAGTCTCTCCAGCCACAGCAGGTGCTGTAACCTTAACTTCACCCCCAAAGGCGCACTCCTCCATTGTCTCCTGAGGCAGACGGACGTCAACAATGTGTTCAAACACATCAGCAGTTCCCAAAGTTATGCTTCCAAAGCTAGCTGCCGCCTTCTTGGGCAACACTGTCTGCTGTGGGACTTTATTTTCTTGAAAGAAAAGCAGGGGGAGGGTTAGGCTAGTAAGAAGCCACCACAAAACATAGGTTGCTTCCAGTTGACCTATTTATTGAGCAATCAACCTGATTTGCTTGCACAAAAATTGCCAGTAGGTTAGATGGCACCAGCTGTTTATTGAGCATTCTGTTTTATTTGTTTCTGGGGAAACTTAAACACATTGCATCAAGCAAGTATTATTCCACATTTTCCTGCACAAATCCATCTTCCCGGGGAGATGGGTTTGTTGTGCAAGAGCTCCAAATCAACTTTAATTGTGCCACCTGAATTTGCTGGTATGTGACTCAATCTCATCTGAAAATAGCAACAGTCTGGAAGTGTCCTTAATAAAGGGTTGCATTGGGGAGGGAAGGATCGGCAGTAAGGAAGTAAGTTAGCAGACTCCCTTAATAAACAACCAAGAGCAAAGGCAGTCTTTGTAGATTCTGGGGAAAATCACAGGGAAATGATATAGATTTAGCTAATCATAAAAGAGGCTGTTAAAACCTCAAAGGTCTCACTAGTGAATTATCTCACAGCCATCAAATATTTAATTGGCATTGCACCCTGCAATCCCGCTGAGCTCTGTACCTCTAGACAGAAATATTCCGACAGAAATGTTGGGTTTGGCCGACTTTGAGGCTGATACTAAGTTGCTGTCATGCGGAGGGGGCATTTTGCCCTGAAAATTCATGGTTGTGCTTTGTGCATAAATCAGCAGTAACAACCTTGGGCAGTAGTACTGAAGACGCTATATCTTCCACTTTAAAAAGTCACAGCAGAGGATGCAGGCAAAAGAGAATTGCCAGGCGTGGGCTGGAAATCTTTGGACGCCAAGAAAAGAGGAGGTGATGATTCCCAACTTTCATGACAAGCCTGACTCCAGAGTAATAGCTTAAATGATTCGTGGGTTGATCCTTCGCCATCTGTACCCCCAAAGACAATGGGGGGTAAAAGAGATGCAGCGCGGAGATAGATGCAGATGGAATTCAGACCAAGACATCTTTCTGCCCTCAGCTGTGCACTAAACACTCCCTTGCTGTGTGGACAACGCACCACAATAATTCAACCGCATTTCCTGTCATGCTTATGATTGTTTTCTAAGCAGGGCAATAAATTCTCTATAAAACTTGTGAGTTTTGTTCTAACATAAAAATGTTCCAGACAAGACTGAACATTGAACAGAACACTGAAGCAAAGGGAACTTGTATTGCTGGGGGAAGCTGTATAACTCATTCCTTGTTATAATGTACAAGTCATACATATATTTGGCATCCAGTCTTCCTTGTTTTCTTTCCATATTCCTCATGTTGCTATCAATACAGATGGAGGAGATTATTTTATTTTATTTTTTGGCGGGGGTGTTGCATTTTATTGCAAACCCACCTAATTCACATTTCCTGAAATTGTATGTGAACCGAAATGCCGCTCAAAATTTTTGCTTCTCTGAATTCTACAATGCATTTCTCCAATCAAATAATATGTATAAACAGGTATATATTAGGGAAATGTGCAGAGAAATGTTGTTGTTGTTGTTGTTGTTGTTGTTGTTGCTGTTGCTGTTGATACCACTACTTATTTTACTCATCCTTCATTCTAAGGTCCTGGAGCAGGTTACAACATTTAAACACAATATTAATAACAGTTTTAAACAACTTGCAATCACAGAAATAGGGTGGGTCCTAAACCATATGCCTCAAGGGTCAAAAGCCAGTCTAAAGAGGTGTGCCTTCAGCAGTCTCCTGTGGGAATTCCATAACTTTGGGTATGCCACAGAGAATGCTCTCTCCCAAGCCACACACTGCTGAGCTTCTGAGGGAGGAAGGATCTGCTGATCTGAGCACAGAAGAGCATTTGTAGGAAAAGAGGCAGACGGTCTTTCAGGTTTTGGGGGCCTCAGTCACTTAGGGCTTTAAACACTAATGTGAGCATCTTGAATTGCATACCCTCCAACATTTTCATTCCCCAAATCAGGACATCAGGAGGGGAGAGCCTTCTGGCACAATGCTGCGATGCTCACCAGCAGGGTATACCACAGCTCTGGCACGACCCTGCTGACTCGTGCCAAAGTGAGCATGTTTTGGTCTAGCACTCTGGCACAAGGACTCACGCCAGAGTGCCAGATTCAAAAAATGGGCATTCTGGGACGCAAACAGAAGCTGGGATTGGCTTCTTAGAATCCAGGGTCTCTAGCTTAAAACGGGACAGTTGTGGGGTATGAAATTGGATATGTAAATGAACTGGCAACCAGTCTGGCTCTTTTGAAGCAGGAATTAATTGAGATCTAAAGGAACCCCAGCCAATATTCTGACTGCTGGATTTTGGGTCAATTAATATTTCCGAGTTGTCTTCAAGAGCAGTCCCCCACCGAGTGCATTGCACTCATCCCAATTGGAAGTTACCAGAGCATGGGGTACGGTGGCCAAGACATCTCTGTCAAAAAGGGGGTGTACCTGGTGAACTAGCTGTGGTTGAAAAAGGCACTCCCTGCTGCCAAGGCTACTTGAGACTCCAGTGACAATACAGAAACCAGGAGAACCTCTAAGTTGCAAACCTACTGAGTGCAGTCCTGTCCACTAAGCTTACTCTCAGGTGGCAGAGGAAGCAACTCCCACGGCAGGTTTCTGGGAACGGATAAGACAAGGAAAAGTTCTTACCATCTGCTTTTTATTTAATATTTACAGAGAGAGGCTTGGAATAATGGTGTTCTCCCGAGTGACTCTCCACCCACTTTTTCTTCCACTTCCTCACTCGTCATCAACTCCCCTATGGGTGGCACTGAGGGTCCTTTGCTTCTGAGCTCTTTGCTCTCCTACTTTCAAGGCTTGCCAGGTTCTGGGAGAGGGAGGGTCTGGAATGCTTTCTAAAGACACTGTGTCCATCAGCTGTTGCCCTCCTGGTGCTTCCTCTTCCTCTTCCTCCTCCTCCTCCCCCATTATTTCCCAGCTTTCCCCCATCATCTGTCTCTGAGCTGTGACCTCCCTCAAACCCCTGTTGTCATTCTGAACTGTATTCTTCTTCTTCTCCTCTGGAAGGGTCAGGCTGGGGAGGCAGTCTCCACTATTCCTCCTCTGCCCGGTCCCTGACACTTACACAAAGATTAATCCATGCCCTTTATTGAATATTTGTTCTTATTTGTTTGCCTAATATACACATTTCAGCAAAGCAATTTCCCCATATATAATGAATTTTTGTATGATAGTTTCATTAATATATTCATCACTTATGTGTATTTTTGTGCACATGGCTGGAAAACTGCATTGCAAAATTTGAAAAAGTGTGAAGGATGGCTGAGCTTCAATTCAGACATTTTGTTTTGAAAAGGTGAGTTGTGTAAGTTTTAAGATTAAAACGAAAAACGAAAAATGGTGAAACTGAAATGGACAGTTTTAAACACCTCTAAGAGGACTGAAGAATTTCATGAAACTATTTCAACGTAACAAAATGGGTGTGTGGTTATTTGAATGAATCAGTGTCATTGTCAATGGCTTTTAAAATGGCCTTTGCGGTTTTGGGGTAGACAAACTGGCATAAAGAAATACCACAACATCAGCAGTTCACCTCTGAACACATTTTTTTCCTGGTAAAGCCAGTTCACAGTTCACTGAGCAGAACTGATTTAAGACAGGAGCCCTTGTATCCTGTAGTTCGTATCACCTGTATTATTTATAGTAATATGAATGGCTCTCGGCTGTTAATTTGCTTGAGATCTTCATCTTAAAATAATCAATTGTGGTTCTGGTAAACCTATTCTAAGCTTGTTGTTTTTTTAATGGAAATTTATGATATAGCTCTACTGAAGGATTTAAACTACATATTAATGATACTAAGGTTTCCGATTTCTCATGACATTAAGTTGTTGTTTTTTTTAGATATTAGTATTGTATCTACTTATTTCTAAGCAACAAAACATTTGTATATCAGGAGAGGGGGAACTTTTCTCTGTCAAGGGTCATGTTTCTTCAGAGCAATCTTTCAGAGACCACGTGCAAAGAGGGATTGGGACTGGAGCCAAAACTGGGTAGGGCCAGAGTCAAGAGAGAGGGGCGTAAGAGCATAAGAAGAACCTGCTTGATGAAGCCAGTGGCCCATCTAGTCCAGTATCCTGTTTTCACAGTGGTCAACCAGATGTCTATGAGAAGTTCCTAAGCAAGATCTGAGCAAAGCAGCACCCTGTCCCTATCTCCATTGGAGAAATGTTGCAGGATAGGTCCTTCTTTTCTATTTGCAAATTGTTACAGATATTCAGAAGCATGCTGCAGAAAGAAAAGTAAAGTTGGTTGCAGGAGGAATGGAGATGTGGATCGCACCTGAGATCTGTGATCAGCTTGCAAACCAAAACATATTTGTTTTGGCTTTTATTTCCCCCAGAGACCACATTTCCTTTTTGATTGTAGGACAACTACCAGCTCTGAATGCTGCAGCTAGATCAAGTAGTTGTTCAAGATGCCTTGAAAAAAGAAAGGCCAACACCTTTAACCCTTTCAGCCTCCATAATCATATGTAAATGTACTATTGATATGCTGTAGGGCCTACACCAGATTACTCCGTCTTGAGATCATCTGTGGTTTTCTGTGGTTTGTTGCTTTGTAAACTTTATTTTTAATTGGGAATGGATCCTGACAAGTCACTCATGCTTTCACTTTGTTATTGTGATGGCCTGGGATTCAGACTCAGACGCTGAACCTGAGGGATCCCAGCCTGCACAGGATTCCCTGCCTCCAGAACCAGCAGAGCCAGGGCTGGGGCCTGAGTCTGAAGGGGACTCACCTGTGCTAGATCCTCAGGTGCAGGCATCGGCTGAGTTTGATCTGGCCTCTGATGGAGTGGAGGACTCATTGCCTGCAGGTGCTCCACTCCCCACCCAGTCAGGGGAAGCTGAGGTTGCCTCTGGGTCCGGTAACCCTCCAGCTTCTCCTGAGTTGCAAAGGTTCAGGGCAGAGAGGCGAAGGGAACTAAGTTCCCGCAGGAGGAGTGCTCGCCTCCAAGCCAGGAGAGGCGAGTCACCTGACGATCGGAGCCGCCCTGTGCCTCGGGGCAGATAAAAGCCGGCCAGTCCCAGTCCCAAGTTGCAGGAGCAACATCGTTGCTGCCCAGTTCCTGGTTCCTGACTCCTGTGTTCCTGACCCCGGCTTTGTTACCTCGGCTTCTGACTCCTGGCTTCCTCCTGACCTCGGCTTTGTGACTTTGGCTTCCGACTTAATCCTGACCTCGGCTTTGTGACTTCGGCTTTGTGACTTCTGGATTGGACTGACCTTGGACTGGACTAGACCTCGCCTATCGGATATCCCTTGGGACCAGCACAGTTATCATGCATGTAACTACATTTGGTGTACAGAATTTAGGAGGGATGGAGTGGTGTCAGAAGCTCATAAGGTATCCGCTTAAAGGTAAAGGGACTCCTGACCATTAGGTCCAGTCGTGTCCAACTCTGGGGTTGCGGAGCTCATCTCGCTTTATTGGCTGAGAGCCGGCGTACAGCTTCCGGGTCATGTGGCCAGCATGACAAAGCCACTTCTGGCGAACCAGAGCAGTGCACGGAAACACCGTTTACCTTCCCGCCAGAGCGGTACCTATTTATCTATTTGCACTTTGATGTGCTTTCGAACTGCTAGGTGGGCAGGAGCTGGGACCAAGCAACGGGAGCTCACCCCATCGCAGGGATTCGAACCGCCGACCTTCTGATCAGCAAGTCTTAGGCTCTGTGGTTTAACCCACAGTGCCACCTGGGTCCCAAGGTATCCGCTTACCCTTCATCAAAGCAAGTTGCTTGGTAAGAGCTGTCCATGGTCCTGCAATCACCAGTCTGTCCCACCAACCTTCCTTGCTCCTTTGCCTGCTTATCTCACTGTCTTGCTGCCTGCCAACTGTGTCTCATGAGTACCAACTACAGATAGATTGAAAAGGGAGGAATGGAGGCCTGGTGTGGCATAGGGGCAGGGTTAGCCCATGGGGCCCTCCAATCCCCCCATCATGCATTCCTTGCATGTGTGGGAGAGTCAACTGAGTACCCATCTAGCACAAAACAACGTCAGTGGCAACATAGCAGGATGCATGCCCTCCTTTTAGCAGAGGCTTTTAGTCACTGGACAAAATTGCCAGTTTTCCTGAGCTGTTGCATCAGCTATTTGCCAGAGCTCCTTCAGGTGTATGAGTCATTCTTCCAAGAAATGATTCTCAGTTTCTTTCTCGGAAATCACCATTTCATAACTAAAACGGACCCTCTGTGTGCGCAGAATGATGCCGTTACAACTTTGGGCTTCTGAAAAATGACAAAGGTGATCGCAAAGCATGCTTTGGTCCATTAGAGAGATATGGGCTTGGCTACAAAGCAGCAGGAAACTTATAATTTTTCATGTTTCCAAGAAGCCTACATGGGACAGAAAAAGATGCCGGTTTAGCCTGCACTCTCCTTGAAGACCTGAATCTGAGGCTGCATCTGCACTATACATTTAAAGCTGTATCATACCACTTTCAACAGCCATGGCTTCCTGTATCCTGAGAACTGTAGTTGGTTAAGGGTGCTGAGAATCATTAGAAGATCCCAGTTCCCCTCACAAAGCTACAATTCCCTGAGTGGTATAAGTCAATACCTCTTCCTAGGGAACTCTAGATAGAACAGTTGGGGCTTATATATCTGAGAAAAAAGGGGTTTATCCAAAGATCACCCCTTGGGATAGTAGCACTTCAATTGCATCTATTTCCAACATTTTGCCTTGACACAAAGGATAAACTGTACTGACACTTACTGTCAAAGAGAAAAGCAGCCATTATACCATTTCCCCCAAGAAACCTGGCAATGACTTGTTTGCACAGAGAAAGAAACCGATGATGCGAAGGAGCTGATATATTGTGAAACATCTCCCTTCGATATGAACTTTCTCTCTCTCTCTTGTCTAAACGATTGTCTAAAAACATCAACACCATCACCTATACAAAAGCTTAAAGTCTTGTTATTTTGGTTGGTCCTGCGAAGGTTTTACCATACTGGGGCTTTTAAATTTTCTTCTGCTGGAACAACATAGCCACCCAAATTTTGGATAAAAATACAAGAAATCTGGACAGAGGGGTTGTATCAATGCTGCCTTTCCACTTGCCAACTTCTGCGTGCACAATGGAACTTCTACCTTCTGTTCTTTTCCCTGAGCCCACCCTCCCACCCTCAAAATTTGCTCCGGAGGGTTGAAGGACACTCTGAAGCAGAATTCTTGGGGGGGGGGGGTCAGAGAAAGGAGAAGTCCTACTGTGTGAGCAGAATACTGCTGACGTCGTATTGGATACAACCCCAGGTTTCTTTTTATAACCTTCGTTTCAAATGATAAATAGACTCCAGGATAGATTTATGTGCTGCTGTTTTTAAAAAGCAAAGGGAGCAGAGGCACTATATCATCAGAAAAGGAAAGGTTTCATCTGTCTTAGATCCCTCACATGTGTCTAGCAGACTTTAAGATATCTTGGAGCCCATAGACCTGGCCAGATAGGAAGAAGAAGAAGAAGAAGAAGAAGAAGAAGAAGAAGAAGAAGAAGAAGAAGAAGAAGAAGAGTTTGGATTTGATATCCCGCTTTATCACTACCCGAAGGGGTCTCAAAGTAGCTAACATTCTCCTTTCCCTTCCTCCCCCACAACAAACACTCTGTGAGGTGAGTGGGGCTGAGAGACTTCAAAGAAGTGTGACTAACAAGGTCACTCAGCAGTTGCATGTGGAGGAGCGGAGACGCGAACCCGGTTCACCAGATTACGAGTCTACCGCTCTTAACCACTACACCACACTGGCTCATAGTATCTCTCTTCCACTGATAAGAGCCTAGGCTTCAGTGATGAGCTGGTTGAGATCCAATAAACTAAAGTTCAATCCAAACAATCTGGAGGGGCTGTTGGCTAGTGGTTTATCAAGCCATAGAAGAAGGTCTGGCCCAATACATTTCAGTGCCTAAGGCAAAACATCCCGTCACTGTGCCCATGATGTGGGGGGCTTGAGGCTCCACAACAGCTTCCTTTCAAGGACAAACCCTTGAAAAGCTTTGTCACCAGGCTGGGGCAGAGACCAAATTCTGCAAAGGCTTCTGGAATGCCTCCCTCTTACCAAGAGTCATTGAGAGGGAGGCATTCAGGAGAGCTTTGCCACTGGCCTCTCTGCACCCCAGGGGTGGAGGAGACCAGCACCAATGCTCAGCAGTGGAACAGTGTTGTTCTGCCACCACCTCCCTTACCTGGGTTGCTTCTCTGGTAGAAGCAGAAGCAATGGGGGTGAGATGCCTACAGACAGTGCTTTTTCGGGGGGGACGCAGGGGTATGCATACCCCTAAACATTTTGTGAATCTAAGTTTGGCCTTATTGAGGGGCAGTATTTCAATATGAGTAGGAAAATGAGAGTACCCCTAAACATTTTTTTAAAGAAAAAAGGCACTGCCTACAGGGGTGCCATCTCTTGCATTTTTACTACCTGAGGTTGCTGCTTCACCCTACCTCATAGGTAGTCCAGCTCTCAATGGAAGTAGTTTTTGACCCGTTCTAATCAAAAATTCCCCTCAAAGATCAGTTTCATAGCTTGCTATTAGGTCCACTGTTGCTGTTGGAAATGTATGTAGATAATGGTGCCTACCATCAACTTTAGCTGGTGTGCTAGCTGTGCTCCTTCTGGGAGAAAGATGTCCTGAACTCTGTTATCCATATTTTAGCAACATTCATGCAGAATTGCTGGTTTTCTTGTTTTCATGGAACTAACCTAGAAAACAGGCCAGCATGATCATTTATAAATAAATAAAGTCTTTTATATATATGTAAAGTTGACTTGTACTCACCAGGGCAAAATAGGAAAAGCTTCATCCACTTATTATTTCCTTCATACAAGATTATTGTTAAAGGCTGGGGTAAAAGACTAAGAAAGACTAAGGGCTCCCAATAAATAAATGTTTTGTTCTGGCTTTCACTTGCACATTTCTATGGGGGGCGATGACGACGTATTTTATGCTTGTTTCATGTTTTAATCAACAAAACAGCAAAGCTATATCATGGATGCTTCGGATGAGCAGTTCAGCTCCTGCAAAGCCCATCTTACTTATGTGATTTGCTAATAATAACAACCAGCATGTGTTAGAAAGCTTCAGAAATAAACATGTTGAAACCAAGCATTGCCTGAAGTGAAATACTAATGTGAATTTGGAGGTTCCTGACTGGACAAAACATCTACAAAACGTTGAGGGGACGTTTTGATAAAACTAGTGACATTTCTGTGTTCTGCACGTCCCTAGGTTGTCACCAGATTTTGCCAAAAGCAAAAAAACATTAGGTGACTTTGGAGGTTCCTTTTCAACCGAAAGACTGAGAAGAAAAGCAGAGAAGCAAACAGGGATCAATAAATCACCAAGTTTCAATAAGATGATATCCAGGAAGGGCGTGGTTCCTCAAATTCTGATTCAGAACCGGCATGATTGATCTACACCCATGAGGGATTTCTGGGACCTCTTCCATGTCTGGGTGCGATGCTTGTTGATGTCTCTGTTAGCTAATTTGTATTTCATCCTGTTTCTCTGCAATCAGGGAATTCCCTCCAGTCAAGAATGGCTTTGTGTCAACAGCATGTCAAATAATAAGCCCTGGCAACCATTTCCCTCTCCAACTGCTGTACTAAACTTGACAGATGGGTGTCTCATCTTGAGGAGAAACAATAAAGAGTGACTTGCTATACAAATATGACTTGTCAAGGTCATGGTTTTTGACAGCCTGAGCAATGCTAAACTGAAGCCCCATTCTCTTTCATACACTGCTCCATTTTTTCCCTTCTGTCCAGCATATTAAAATGCCAATTAAGTATTCTGGACTCCCCCCTGAGCCCCCTCATGGTTGCCCATCTATCACACCTTTACTTCTTCTAAGGCTCGTCATTGCACACAGGAATACGTACAGAGCAAAACCATTTGCTACTGGTACCCATGACACTTTTATCAAATATATGTACAGTATACCAACCCCTCATTATTATTTCTTACAAATGAAAAATTGCTCACATACATTACAAAATCAAACCATTCTGATCCCTCTTTTTAGTACCTCTAGCCCTCTTTAATTTATTTGTCAACCAAAGCTATATTCCAAACCTTTTAATACCAGAATTCTTTTGTAGCTCCTTCCAAAAACAGGCAGTCATGAGTTTTAATGTTCACTTATCCACATCTCAAATTCTTTATTATTGGTTAATTTTTGAAGCCCAGTGTTTGTTTCTTGCCTGGTTAGTCTCTGGAAGATTGTGAATTAACAGACTCACAAGAAGTAGCTACTAGGCAAACAGAAAATGTCACAACTTGAATTTTAAAAGATTTGTTGCTGCATTCTACCCCAACTTTCCTCCCAGGAGCCGAGAGTGGTGTGCATGGTCTTCTGCTCCCCATTTTATCCCCATAACAACCCTGTGAAGTTGGTTAGGCAGAGAGATCATGGCAGGCCCCAGATCACCCAGTGACCTTCATGGATGGTTAAATGGGGATTTGAACTCTAGCCAACACTCTAACCACGTTACCACTCTGACTCCAATTGCTTTCGTGTTGACATTTGAGCTGCAAACCCAACATTCAGTTCTCGGATTTTTTTTAAAAAAATCATATCAACATTTGATTGGATACATGTATAGATAAGTTAACATATTAAATAATTCTGTTCCAAGTCATTTCTTTAATACTGTTAAATAGAGAGACTGCTACAATCCATCAGATACTGTCAAATGTTGATTGCTATATGTCAAATACTGATTGCTCCTGACCAGATATTGTCAAATGTTGACTGCGCTGTCAAAATGCTGAAAATGAAAATGAAATACTTTCAATATTCACACATCTAGAGATTATTTGTCATGGAAATACATGAAGGATAATCTTTAAAGTATATCATTGCAGCAAATTGGTTCCAACTCTTAACAAGGACAAACTACCATTCACACTATTATTCAAATATTATGGGGTATATTGCCCTTTTTCATATTTTAATTCAAGACTTTTTTCATGAATACGTTTTTGAAAGCTTGCTATGATTGAGTTGTTCAATAATTTCCTAAGAGTTAGAGTAACCCTTCATTGACTTCTAGATGATGATACTTAGGTTACAATTCTATGGTCCCTAGGAGGATGTCTAAGGGTGAAGAGCTGGGTCTTCCTTGTAGAAGGCTTTCCAACATCAGAAGCTGCCTCCATGAAGTTACATAAATGTTTGCATCTGGTTTTTCTCTGACACCAGAGATTCAGAGGTAGAGCGAGCAAAGAAGACACATTCTGAAGGATTCTGAACCATAGGATCAACAGTCCTTACATCCCCTGACATGCCATAGGAACAGGGGACAAACTAGCCCACTCTGGAGGTGGTGCTTCACAAAAACTGGTATTTGTTTTTTTGAATAAATGAGGGGAAGGGGAAGGAAAAATACCCACCCACCTTCAGGGACAGAGGAAGGCGGGCGGTGGGGGTCACCCCAGGTGTCACCACTGAGGAGATGACAAAATGGCGGGCAGCACTCACTGCGGGGCCTGCAGCACGCCTGAGCCATGCGTCTCTCCTGGGAGTGACGCAGTGGCTTGGGTGCCCGCAGGCTCTGTGCTGCCCTGTACGGTCCACCTGCTGTATCCCCCTCAGCTGTAGGGCGGCTGAGGGGGAGGAGGCAGGCAGACTCCTTGGAGGCTCTGTGGAATGTCCTGCCCCAGCTCACCCTGCCCCTGGGCACAGGGCACGCGTGCTGCCCCAGGCGCCTGATTGGCTTGCTCCGGCCCTGCCCACCTTCTACCCTGCCGGTGTGAATCTTGCAGTGCATTAGAAAAGGAGGTTCACCTGTCTTTTGCTCTCCCTCTTTTTCACCATTTGGTTTTCACCATGGCGGAATATTGAAGTCTTTCCTAACACACACAAACACATTTGCTGCTGTAGACTGGCTGCATCCTAGTAGGAAAGCCTTTAGCATTGGCATCTATGGAATACCTTAAAGGCCTGTCTGCTCACATGGTTCCATTCATCATCCTCATCAAAGGGAGTCCTGTGCATAACCAACCACTTTCAAACATGGTAAGTCATACCTCAGGTTGCAAACGCTCCGTGTTGAGTACGTTCAGGTTGCGTACTTTGCAAACCCGGAAGTGCAACACGGAGCGTGGATTCTTCTGCGCATGTCCGTGCAGTCCACACATGCACAGAAGCGTGATATCGCGCTTTTGTGCATTCGGAAAAGCGACATCCGGGTTGCGTACTGTTCGGGGTGCAAAAGGCACCCCGGAACGAATTGAGTACCACTGTATTGTGCTGTAAAGTAAAGCAATACCTTCCCTGAAATGCAACTACAATTTGATTTTATATATTTCGAACTCCCTGGCACACACACAAACACACAAAACACATAAACCAGATTCCCAACTTTAGAAACGGTTGGAATTGTTTTGGTCTATATGTAAAAGTATTAGACTTCACAAGCTGACACATAATTATATCCACCAATGCATCGTTGGGAGGTTGTTGTATTTAAGCTTCCCTAGAAACTAAGTTGTTAAAGCAAGATTCAAAAGTGTCCAAAATGCAGGAGACATTTTGGGGAAATTTCAGATTTCTGCAGGGTTTTCTTTCAGCTCTATCGCTTACTTTAAATATGGTCACATGCTTTCAGGTTCCGCAAACATCTTTGAGACCAAGAAACCAGCTCTTAATTGAAAATAATAATGATTAAAAAAAAAAAAATTCCCCAGTTACCAGCGTTCTATTCTAGAGGCCACATTTTGTCTTCTGGGACTGGTAGTATTTTACCGCATCCCTACAGACCTTTCTAAGCACATCTCCCTTTTCATGCAAAGCACTGCAGAATGATCTGTGATTTACAACCTGCACAGCCCTAATTAATTTTTTAACGCAGTGCCTTCAATGAACTCAATTCTCATTTCTTCTTGTCCATATTTTATTAGACAGCACAGATATTAATTTATTTACTCATAGAAAGCTGAAGTAGATCAGAGGCAACATCTGGTTATTATTTGCAATAGTGTACAATTATTTTTTCAGCCATCTTCCCCAGCTGTGCCTATTTGTACACAGGTTGAAGAAATAGCACACATAAGTCAGGGTGAAGTAATCACTCATCTGCAGTCCACCTGCACAGTCTCTCTTCTAGGTCTTTATTGTGGCTCTAGGATTATGCAATGCCCTCAGATCAAGACTAAGCCTCAGGAGAATTGTTCCCCAGGAGAATAGGGCCGGCCCAAGGCAATTTGTTGCCTGAGGCAAAGCACAAGATGGCACCCCCACTACTGGCAGTTGAATCCTGCTTCAACAATGGATGCCTTCACTATACCTGAATGCAGCACATTAGCTAATGGGCTGCTGGGTAGGCAGTGTGGCCAACACAACTCCAATACCTTGCCACCACTCCCTGTCCTCCAGCATCTCTGACATGAGGCAGGCACCAAACTTTGCCCAATGGTAGGGCCACCTATGGCCAGTGCCACTACTGGTTTGACCTGCTGACAGTAGTCATTAACTTTCCACTTCCAGTGATTTGTCAACTTAGCCGTGCTGTAGTGGAACTTTAAGGCAAATTGCATGTGATTTGTAATGCATTGGAATATTTCATGCTGGGCCAGTTCCTATTGTGAACCGAGCCCAGACTACCAGATCTCCTGTTTGAGCACTGGACAGGGGATTAGGAAGGGTGTGTGTGCAGGGGGTGCGGTCCGACCCAGGTGTCCTCCCTGAGAGGGAGACAGAATGGCACACTGTGGAGGGCGGCACTTACCGCGGGGCCTAACATGCAGCACGCCCGAGCCACGCATCTCTCCTGGGAGTGATACAGTGGCTCGGGGCCCCGCCCTGCCCGAAATGGCAGCGTGGGGCTTGCGTCCACCAGGCGGACTCTGTGGGTAGCTCGCCGTGCCGACCCCCTGGGAGGATCACCACAGCCCCCCTGTGTGGCGCCCTATTGCGCGGATCACTGCAGCACCCCTGTGGGCGGCTCATTGTTATGGTGGCCGCCAACAGGATGGCGTGCCGAAGCCAGGTATCAGTACCAGGGTCAAGAGAAGCTGAAGTCAGGAGCAGTCCGAGTCAGGAACCAGCCGAGGTCAGGTATCCGTACCGGGGGTCAAGAGAAGCCAAAGTCAGGAGCAGTCCGAGTCAGGAACCAGCCGAAGTCAGGTACACAGGATCAGGATCAGGATGAACAGGCACAACCACGTGCTTCAGCACAGCAGTTGCAGGTGCTAGTGAAGGAAGCACTTAACTGCCTCCAATTGCTCCCTCCGCTTCTCAGCTCTACGCTCTACAGCTGAGATGGGAGGAGGGGAGGGGGCCCTCCGACTCCTCTCCTCACAAGGGCCTGATTCTGGCTCAACTTCTTCCTCCTCCTGTTCTGGCCTTCCCTCTTCCCCATCTGCTTCTTCCTCTTCTGAGGAGTGTCACCACCAGTCTTCTTCAGGTAAGAATCCCTCCATTCCTCTGGACTCTTCCGTGGTTGCCGCTTCGCCTAGGGGGGCTTGCCACCACTCCTGCTCATCTGGTGCAACCCTGACACTCGCCTCGCTCCCGCCACTCCAAGTGCTGGAGCAGCTAGCTACGCCCCTGGCATTGGAGCCATTGACACATGCATGCACACGGCATTACTTGAGGTTCCTGTAACCAACTTATGAACATGTATGTGTGCCACACCCACACACTCCTTCATTGCTTTTCACATGCTTCCTAGGGGTGTCGCTGTATCTGAGGCCAGCCTTTGCTACCACCAACAGCACTTGAATTCTCTGGGTGGGCGGACGTCAGAGTTCTCCAAGCTTAAGTGAGCCTGGGCTTTCACGCATGGTTCAGTTGTAACTGTGACTGAGAGGCTGTGCTCCACTCTCAGGAGAACGGGGCTAATGGAAATCCAGCTAACCCAGAGAGTAGTCTGATGTAAAACACTTGTACAGCACAAAATGATTTTGCATCACCTGCAAAGAGGGCTGTAGAAGGATATGCTTGACTGGTAAAGAATGACACTTATGAAAAGGAGAGAGAGAGAAGGAGCAAAATTAAGGACAGACATGCAAGTGCTGCGAGCCCCTAAGGCACAATGCAAACCAGACTTGTTTGCTTTTGGAAACAAGCAGGATCCAGCCCCTAGACAACTATGCTGGTGTATTATGAATAAGTGTCTTAAATATAGCTCATTGTGTTTATGGCAAGTTTGCAGAAAGCAGTAGCTAAGTGGATCATGGGCCTCTGTGATAAATATGTGAGTCAAAACATTCCTGCTCAGGATATGGTTAAATGGGAGCTTTTAAAATATTGATTCATCTCTATCTGGATTGGAAGATTGGATGTGCACAAGAAGAATCCCTTGAAGAAACAGCAAGCCTTTCCCCGGGATGTGGATGCACCTACACCATAGGCTTAATGCGACCCCTGAGCCAAGGAGATAAGTAACTATTGTATTGGCCCAAATATAAGCCGCACCCGAATATAAGCCGCACCTTTAAAATCCAAGAGAAAAATAGACAATACCTGAATAAAAGCCACTCCCTTAAAATTCCGCAGGCACTCACACCCGTTCTGTTTTACCGTATGTCTGTTTCAGCAGCGATGTAAAAGCCAATTTTTGTAAGGTTGCGAATTTAAGCCGCACTTTAACTTTTCACGGTCAGAATTGGGGGGGGGGGGGAGTAAAGCTTATATTCAGGCCAATAAGGTATACAACATTTAGAATATATCTGGAGGCAGCCGTGCATGGGGAAGCTTTTTAATGTTTAAGATAGATAGATAGATAGATAGTTTATTGTTATGGTTCTCCACCAGCACACACATATATCGATAAATACAATCCAAAATACATTCTAAAATATAAACTTATAAATGTAAATTTCAAACTTGTTTTTTTTTAAAAAAAAATTAATAAAAGAAGATATCTCTACTTTAAAAATAGGGCTGCGGCCGATTATAACGCTGGTTCGTCTGTAGCTCTGTCCTGAAGTTGTGTGGATACTGCTAGCTAGATCGAACCAAATTTTTATGGCTCTAGCACAAAACTTGGCTACCTTTGCTGTCACATTATCGTTAATATCTGAAAGAAGCCACTCTACATAGAAATTGTCCGAACGTCCAGGTAGCTCAGTCAGCATCGTGTGGATAAGCTCGCCTCGCACTTCCTCGTAGAGGCAGCATCGCAAAAGTATGTGGTCAGTAGTTTCCACCTCTCCAGATCCGCACAGGCACTATCTCTCGCACAATGGGGTCCGTTTGTACTTCCCTTGGAGAACTGCAGAAGGCATTATGTGATTACGTGCTAGAGTAAATGCTCTTCTATGAGAGGGTATTTCTAGTCGGAATAAATATCTGGCTGGGCGGGACAGATATTTCATGTTTTATTATATTTTTATATATGTTGGAAGCCACCCAGAGTGACTGGTGCAACCCAATCAGATGGGCGGGGTATAAAAAAATAAAACTGTTGTTGTTGAAGAAGAAGAAGAAGAAGAAGAAGAAGAAGAAGAAGAAGAAGAAGAAGAAGAAGAACAGGACATCCATATCTTCACTGGATAAATGTTAGAGGGGATGCCTTTAGTGAGCAGGATATGGCATATGAAATTGCATTCCCGGTCCAGCTCTAGCCTTAAAGCCTCCCCCTGCTTTTCAATGCTTTTTGCAAGTTAAATGGATTCAGTGAAAGAGAGAACAACACACAGACACAGACACAGACACAGACACACACACACACACACACACACACACACACGCATATATACACCACTCACTGCTGCTCTGCATGGCTGGCAATAATGCCTTGTGAAGCACTTTAATTCCTCAGACTTGAGATAACCTTTCCTTAAGAACCTCACACGGAATTTGGGGGAATGACTTAGAGAATGAATCCTTTAGAAGACTCCCTGATGCCAGCTGGCAGACAGCAGCTGGAAAAGCAACAGAAGTGAAGATGACTTTGGAGAACTTAGAAACAAAGCTTCCCCTAATGAATCTCTCTCCTTCAAACTATCCTAGGGCTTTAACACAAGAAAGTCTGACTTTTTTTTTTTTGTTCTTTTGAACTGCTTTTCTGTAAGGTTTTAGCAGCCCAATTTCTAATAACACACATGCCTAGGCAAGTAGACTAATTGAACCCTAAAGATTCCCTATTATCATTAGGGATTCTTTGTATATGAGGAAGATATCATATTTATCTGTTCTGCAGCAAGAGGCTTGCTCAAGAAGCATTCCTATTGTGCCTTTGTTTATTTTATGTATTCATCTGGAAAATAAAGTTGTGTCCCAAGCGTTTTATATAAACTCCAGGTGGTTTAGAGTAAACTAACAGAATCCAATTAACTCACATTAAAAATAAAACACCACGGTTATAATGCAACAATGTTAAATGACAGAGTTAGTGTTAAGTTCATTAGTATGTCACCCTTCCTCCAAGAAATTCAGGGTGTCTGAATAAGACTGTCCTATTTTAACCTTCAACAACCAGCGAGGGATGTTTGGGTTCAAGATGGCGACAAGTCCAAAGTCACCCAGTGGATGCCATGGTTCAAGTGGGGAGGATTTGAGCCCTGATCAGAAGACATTTCATTTGCTACATCACAGTGGATTCTCCATCAACACACTTAGATAAAACTTATGGACATTAAGAGCCATAGGGGTGAGGCGGCCAGAGTGATAGATTGGGATCAGGGGAACCAGAGTTCACATTTCCACTCAGCCATAGAACCCACTAAGCTTGGGCCAGTCGCTATCTTTCAACTTGGCTTACCTGAGATGGTTGTTGTGAGGTTTAACCAGGGCATAGCCATGTGTGGCATCCTGAGTTCCTTGGAGGAGTGTCAAAGTAAAAATTGTAAATAATGAATACTAACATAGTCAGCATTGCATCAGCTTGTGTGAATTATTGGCCTAAAGCAGGCACATCCAACCTCAAGTTGGCTGCGATCTACCAACAAGTATCAACACTTGGCAGTGAACTACCACCATCTGAAGTCATTTAAGTTTATGAAATAAATAAATAAATAAATCTTTATTTCACAGATACAATAGTTATGTTTGGATATCATCATGACAGATACAAATAGTTACTAGATAGACAAATACCCCGTTTCCCCCTTTTTAATACGTAGTCATAAAGTAAGCCATGGCAGGTTTTTTTTACCTTTGTGAGAAGTAAGACGTACCCCAAAAGTAAGCCGTGGTGCCGCCATTGTTCCCGTCGCCTCCTCAGCCCCTCCTGCATGCGCAGGGAGCCAGCGAACCAGCGAGAGGCGCGGGGGGGGGACGCGCCTCTTGCGGAGTTCTGCCCCGCCTGCTCAGCGCGCAGGGGGAGGCTTTCCGTACCATACTGACGTAATAAAAATAAGACACCCCCCGAAAATAAGACACCCTGTGTTTTTTTGAGGGGAAAAAATGATAAGACTGTGTCTTAAAAAGGGGGAAAGACGGTAACTAAACAAGTGAGAAAAGTCAAAGTATATTTTTTATATTAGTTTGCACAGATCTGAGGAGCCAGCTTCTCTCTCTCTCTCTCTCTCTCTCTCTCTGTGTGTGTGTGTGTGTGTGTGTGTGTGTGTGTTAACTCTTTCCCTTCCAAGTTGCTTCCTTCCTTCCTCCGTGATTCTCCTTCCCTGCCCCCCCCCCACGCCATCCTCACTCTCTCCCTCCACCTCAGTCTTTCTGCTTCTGGAGCTTTTCGTTTTGAGTCCAATCATGTTATCACCCCCACCCTGAAGTTAGTACCCCGTGGGAACACCCCCCCCACACACACACATCCCAGCCCTCCCTCAGGGCACCATCCCCCTCAACCCACCTCCGCAGTGCAGAGTGGGCATCAGGGAAGGAAGGCAAGCTGGCTTCCTCAGCTGGAGGAGAGGCTCAAGCTTGCATGAGACTGGTGGCACTTGCTGCTGTGTCCCAGGCTGCAGAGAAAGGCTTTTCTTTCTCTGCCTGCTATTGACGAAAATCAGTCAGTGTTCCCCAAGTCGATCGCGATCGACGTGTTGGACATGCCTGGCCTAAAGGTTTTCCCTAATTATTTTGAAACCCTAGGAGAAAATGTCCAGGAAGGACACACCTTTTTCTTGGAACAGTCCCTGCTGGTGAGAGGGCAGGAGCAGTAATATCCTGACTTCCAATTTTAGTTCCTTCCCAATCCAGTGTTGCCAAGCTCAAGGCATTGTGCTCATGTTGGAAGTTGCCACGTTTTGGTCCTATCTAGACGAATCTGCTCTTTGAAACACTACCAGAACAACCACATCACTAGAAACAAATAATTCTGAGAGTCGCCCCCACCCCACCCCGCTTTTAGAGCATGTTATATCATAGAGAAGGGACCCAGGTGGCGCTGTGGGCTTGCCGATCAGAAGGTCAGCGGTTCGAATCCCTGCGATGGGGTGAGCTCCCGTTGCTTGGTCCCTGCTCCTGCCAACCTAGCAGTTCGAAAGCACGTCAAAGTGCAAGTAGATAAATAGGTACCGCTCCAGAGGGAAGGTAAACGGCATTTCCGTGCGCTGCTCTGGTTCGCCAGAAGCGGCTTTGTCATGCTGGCCACATGACCCGGAAGCTGTATGCCGGCTCTCGGCCAATAAAGCGAGATGAGCGCCGCAACCCTAGAGTCGGACACGACTGGACCTAATGGTTAGGGGTCCCTTTACCTTTATATCATAGAGACTATAAGTAAAGGCCTGAAAATACTGGTGAAAACATAGGGAAACCAAAGCAACATCTAGCGTTTTCAGATATCATAATTTCTCTCCATTTATTCTCCCTTCCTGAGGAGTGGCAGAAGCTGGAACATTTAGTCTCCTGGGATACTCCTGGAACCAAGGCCAAAGACCCCAGTTCTTCCTTCTGGAATAACTTGATTTCCAAGAGCACAGTTTGACAGCAACAACTGCTGCTGCTACTACATCGTTTTTGTTGATTCAACCTTAAAATATTTGCAACCAGCTCATACTATAACTTTGCATAAACTGAAATCTAATGCAAGGAAAGAGAGCATGGGAACTTCAAATACAGGCACAGAGCTTTATAAAGATTGGGTGAGCAATCCTTTTCAATACTGTATCACGAAAGAGAGGAAGAAAGCCCACTGGCAAGCTGCAAGGAGGCATCTATCAGCATGTATCAGGGCTGTAATGATGTTTTCTAAGTGATAGTGTTTGGGAAAGCCGGAGCTTTGATTAGGGATAGATTCATGATGGAAGGGGGTTGAAGAGGAGATAAGAACCTAGAATTATGAGGGGTCGGATATTCCCACACTCACGGGGATTGAGTTAATAGACCTATGAATATTTATCAATAGTCACACAGATAAAATGAAAATATAGTTGCTTCACCATGGACAAATTTTGTTAGCAAGATGCTTCTTTTTCTCTCCACAGGCTTCTATTTATCTATAGCTGTAAAACCCGCTAAATAAATAAATAAATAAGGGGCTTCTGGTCTCATCTCTTTATTTAACTGTTTTAAAAGCCAGAAGAAGAAACTGTGTTTAAAGAGTTAGCAGTGGGAGCTTCTTGTATCAGTTTTCTTCTTCCTCCAGGTTTGCTCACACTTGCCAACCAACCCCAGGAGGGTCCAGGGTTGGCTTTAAAGCACCATGGAAGCTACATGCTAGCTGATACTGGAAGCGTCTTGTGGGTGAGATAGATGGATGGGCTAAGTTGGAAGTCGGAGCTAAGTCAACGTGAGAGTCTCTTCAACTGTTTATCCCCCATTGTGGTACATTCCTCTCACATGCACATGACACATCAGCTTTCAGAGGGAAGAAATATGATAAAATTGATGAAAATTTAAATAGAGGAGACACAGAATTTATTCATTTTATTATTATTAATTTATTAAATGAGCATCATTTTTAAGGAATTTTTAGGAGTTGTACTGTTATTCTTTAAAAAAAACTGCGAAGGCCTGGCCAGGGCCTTCTCTTATATACCTGCTGGGATTGACAAGGCATCTGACCCTCACCTGAATCTCATAACTCTCCTGACAGGTGATTTGGTCTGCAGCCACAGTGTGGAAATAAAGGATGAGATTGCCCACCAGACACCAGTAACAGGGATCACTGTTGGTTAGCTGTCAGGTTCTAGAGCTCCCTATTGGTGGCTCTTAGGTAATTCACAATATACAAACACAGTGCTCATTCATAAAGCAGTAATATAAATCTCTATTGCTACATATTGGGTGTATATTTCAGCGGTTGAATGTAAAGGTTTATGGCCATGCTGTAGTGTAGTGCTTATGTGACTGTGAATAAAAGGTGGCTGGGCTCATTGTCTCCAGGTTTGGGGGGGAGGAAGAGGTGACAAAACAGATATCCAATAAGTGCCCCCCTTTATTTCCATAACAGGTCCTTGAGTCTGTAGTCTGAATAGTGACACCAGGGACCTAGAAGGTGCAGGGCTTGTCAGTCCAACCCCTGCACAGTCTCAACAGGGCTGACCTTAAGGCAATTGGAGCATGCTGCTCCTAAGGGCCCCCCTGCAGCAGGGCAATCTAGATGGATTTTATTTATATCTATAAGATTTTGCAGACTTTGGCTGTGAACTGGGGCCCTACAAAAAAAAACAAAAACAAAAAAAACTAAAGTTGCGTCTCACTGCTTCAAATTGGGCCCCACTGGCTAGCCCTGAGTCTCATAGTTGCTAGGCCTGAGTTGCCCTGCCCTCGCATGAAGTCTTGGGTTTGCAATTTTGGGAGAGGGGAGACTGCGGCTCTGGGGAGCGGCAGGCTGGTGAGGCCCCCTAGATTTAGAGGCCTGAATTGTCCTGCCCACACATGAAGTCTTGGGTTTGCAATTTTGGAAGAGGGGAGACTGCCCACTGGGGAGCGGGCAGGCTGGCGAGGCCCCCTAGATTTGAAGACCCTAGGCTTCGGCCTACTTATCCTATACGTAAATCCGGCACTGGCAAAGAGCAGAGAACTAGTGCAGGGCTGCTTGGTCCTCTGTTAACCAATATCATTCATATATTTTCAAATGTTCATGAGCATTTTAAATCAAATACTAGCTTTCAGGCATTTTTCCAGAGAGTTCTTGGTTGCCTATATAAATATGACATGTGTGTGGTGGTACGAATCCAACGAATTCAAAAGACAATTTCCAATTTGCTATTATTATCATGAAAACCTAACAGTAGATCTTCGTGGATGCAAATCAATCAATAATTACCTAAAATGTACCCTTCCATTCCTGGATCGCATCAGTCATTTTTTTCTACCCTTTAGGCCTAATTGTTTCTGTATCCGATTAGCTCCCCCGCACTCCACTTCTTCCCAGCTCTCTGTTCAGCGATTTGTCTTCTAATCCTGAGTCCTTGGATGCCAAATGTGATATTTAAGCCAGTAGCTATCAGCTGCACTCTGATACAACTGGCAGCGCTGCCCATGTACCAACTGCTAAATCTGGACTTTTTAAACAATAGGATGTGGGTTTTGCTAGGTCCAAACGAGCTCTTGATTGAAATAAATCGGTGCTCTTTGCGGAACAGCCAAGGACAAAAAGGAGCAATAGGTAGCACTGCTGTCCAGATCATAGCCTCAGTATATTGGTTGGCAGAAGAATGTGAGGAATGTTGGCCTGTCATCCAGGCAGGCTTTACATGTCATGGGCTGAAGCCTGGCCTCATGTTCTATAATCCGTATTGCCTGAGGTTTTACACAATCAGAAGACATTTATTGTCTGTGTGAGAGCGAGGGGCGGGGGATGGAAATGAGAGAGCTGGGGATATTAACTTTGGACTAGGGCCACCTCTGAAATATTTTACTGCAGATAAAGCTGAGGAAGAACTAGTCACGGGGGGTTTTTGCAAACATTTTCAGCTGCGCAAGAAGCCTTGTTCCAGGTGCAACTGAACACAGGGTAACTTTACCCCAGGGGCCAGCAACCTTTTTCAGCCGTGGGCCAGTCCACCATCCTTCAGACCATGTGGTGGGCTGGACTATTTTTTTTTGGGGGGGGGGGGAGGAAATGAACGAATTCCTATGCCCCACAAATAACCCAGAGATGCATTTTAAATAAAAGCACACATTCTACTCATGTAAAAACACGCTGATTCCCGGACCGTCCGTGGGCCGGATTGAGAAGGAGATTGGGCCGCATCCGGCCCATGGGCCTTAGGTTGCCTACCCCTGCTTTATCCAATACTGTAGTATGTTGCCCAGATAACAGTGAAGGAGACAGAGTTCCTCCTCCCTATCGGGTTCTTGTGAAA
The DNA here is from genome assembly GCA_034641385.1 of Darevskia mixta. Classification (NCBI taxonomy): domain Eukaryota; kingdom Metazoa; phylum Chordata; class Lepidosauria; order Squamata; family Lacertidae; genus Darevskia; species Darevskia mixta. The sequence goes on from JAWWNH010000027.1 coordinate 487,343, forward strand.
CCTCATGGGATGGGATCATTCTGTGGGATCTCGCAAGGGAAAGGAGTGGTCAAGGCCTTAAAAAGCCTCACCCACGAGGTTTGGGGTCCTGTGAGTTTCCCACCCACCTTTGGGTTAGAGCTATTTAGGTCACTGGCCAGAAATGATTATTTCCTTCCAACCTTCATTGGCTTCTGGTCATTGCTGCTGCAGTTGTTTGCCTTTCCCTCAAAGAAATATCGCTTACTCATTTACTTTTTGGTAGTATTCTGCTACAACTGTAGGCTGGGCAAGATCAGCATAGTAAAGAAGGGGCATACCCTCCCAACATTTCTCCAATGAAAATAGGGATGTCAATAATAGCAACAATGACAAAAACATGTACAGGGCTGCCTTCAGATGTCTTATAAAGGTTGTATAGTTACTTATCTCTTTGTCTTGGGGGTTGCATAACTCCATCCCCTCCAACATTTCTCTGATAAAACTAGGGATGTCCTAAGGAAAGGCAGGACATTCCAGGATCAAATTAGAAACTGGGATGGCTTCTGTAAATTCAGGACTGTAAATAGGGACACTTGGAGGGTCTGTGAGGGGAGGATTCGCTTTGACACATTTCTGCTGTTGACACATGAAAAAAATGCCACATAGACAAATGGTCAAAGTATGGCCTTTTCACCATTTGGCCTGGTGTGTCGTAGTTAGTTACCCCACTAATAGTTTTCCCTCTGTGGGTGGTTTATGTTTAAATTAAGTGGCCCATAGTTCAACCTACACACTGTGTCCAGCTCTTTCTTTCTGCCTTCAGGTTGCAACTGGTATGAAGATCTAGGTGTGCAGCCTCTGCACATGAAGAATCCCAAGCTGTTTAGTGTGCCCTGTCAAGTTCAAGTTATGAGTCAGTGCCAGCCTGTGCAGATTGTAGTATGTAGTACATAGTACAGTGGTACCTCGGGTTACAAACACTTCGGGTTACAGACTCCGCTAACCCAGAAGTAGTACCTCGGGTTAAGAACTTTACCTCAGGATGAGAACAGAAATCGTGCGGCTGCAGCAGCAGGAGGCCTCATTAGCTAAAGTGGTACCTCAGGTTAAAAACAACTTCAGGTTAAGAATGAATTAAGTTCGTAACCAGAGTACCACTGTACTTTAGTACGGTTTTGCTTCTTTTGAGCAATGGACAACAATAAAATAAGGTGGAGGCCAGGCAGAGCCAGACCTAGATATATCCCTGCGCCTGTCTGGGCATCTCATAGCTCCTGCTCATCTCTGTGCCACTGATGTCGCATCCCTGCTGCAACAGATTTTGACCCTGTTGCGTGCCAATGAAATGACTTTCAGGAGAGCTCTTGAGAAAAGTTGTGATTACTGGATTGGGCACATTATTTCCATCTTGTCTTCTCTTTTACACCTTAGTACAAATGCTGTATGCAAGCCGGGATGCTTCAAATAGCTGGATCCATTTCTCATTGGCTCTCCTGTCTCATATGACAGCATCATTTTTTAGTCTACATGATACTGACAGCTGAATTGACCCAGTAGGGTGCTCCATGAGAGCAGCCGTCTCAAATATCCATTACACTACTAATGTATTCCTGCCATCTTTCTCTAGGCAAATGTCCTCTTGGAAGAGGTATGTGAGATTTAAAGGTACTTCCATACCACTTCTGCAATGCAGGGCACTGTTGCAGGGATTTCATGAAATGTTATTTTAGAGTGGGGAGTGAAATGAGACTTTTCTGTACCTGTTGCATGTAAAACACTTGTCTCTCTCCACTATCCAATTAATTACTAAGTGAATGAGTGATGAGTTGCTGCCGATTTCTTACTCTGTAATGACTTGTAAATTTTTAAAACAAATTTCACTTTTGCAAAATTAATTACACTCATTAAAAGTATTTACTAAGTGAAGTTCTTTATGAGGCATTTGTTAAATGTCATGTTTATTTTTTCTGCTATTAATCAATGAGGTAGCTGAATCACTTTTAATAAATATATCACTCTTGTTACTGTGTTTAAAATCTAAAAAGGAAAAGGAAAGCTTCATCTTCTCACTTTTTTAAGTTTAACCTTTTCAATTATTTTGTTTGTTTGTTTAGATATATTTATTTAAAAAAAACAATGGGTGGAATTCAATGCCACACTATTACAAACGTCTGTGCAAGCATATCGACTTGTCAAAGTGATCACCCTCCCCTCCTGCGCTGTTCTGGGGCTTCCTCTGACCTCCAGAACACCCAATTTCAGGGGGCACAGAAGGTGCACAGGGAAAGGAAGGAGGAGAGCACAGTGGGGAAAAATGAAGCCCTTGCGCAGGACTTCCACTGATGGGATAGTAAAGTGAGCCCTACCCAATTTTTTAATCATTATGGATGTCTTTATCATGTCTCCCTCAGTGTTTTCCTTTCTAGGTGATGGATCGAGTCTATACCTTATTTTGCTTTAGCAAAGCTGAGGCTATAGCTGCTCCTGGATCATAACCTGGGCCCCAGGTATCTTCCATTTTTTACTATTCCTACAAACGGCGTTTCCGTGCACTGCTCTGGTTCGCCAGAAGTGGCTTAGTCATGCTGGCCACATGATCTGGAAGCTGTACGCCGGCTCCCTCGGCCAGTAACGCGAGATGAGCGCCACAACCCCAGAGTCGTCCGCGACTGGACCTAATGGTCAGGGGTACCTTTACCTTACCTTTACATGAAAACAAGTTGTATATAATGGTGATGAAAGGAATTTTGATCCAGCTGAGGTTTCTGTTAGTGCTATCAGAAAGGAACTAATATTTGGTCAGTTCCTCCTCCTACCCACACCCTATAAAGTGCTCCAGAGACTTTTGGGACCCTTTGGAAGGTAGTGGTGTGGCTGCAGGAGGAAGTGGTCAAAAACCTCCCCCCCCCCAATTCCATTGACAGAAACCTTCGATGGATAAAAGGTCCTTCCATCAGCGAAGGGATGCTGTTGGATATAACCCAAATTATTCACCAACCCCCAAAAAGCTAAATGGGGTAGGATCTTTCAACAGAGAAAAGCAAGTAGTTGACTCTTGAAAAAATTACCCAATGCCTGAAGAGAACCCCAGAGAAAGTTATGACCTCACAACCACAGGTCATGGTGAAACTCAGGAAACTGCTTCTCTATGTACCTTGGGGCAGGTAATTATTAGCATATTGTTCCATATCGAGTTTCTCATTCCAGTAGGCCTATAACAGGCGCTTCTGCTAGATGAGGGTATAAGAATAAATGTTGACCGCTCATTGGGGCATCTGGCTCTTGTTGTGGGAGAATCCATCTGCTTATATCATGCTTGCTCCACTGTAAAATAGCATATACATATTTACGACAACAGGTAAGTGCATCTTGTAGTGCTAAGAGGAAAAAAAGGGTGGATATAGATATATAGACATATATGTGCCAATAGAGATCTTCCTGCATTAATAGCACATTCATGGTAGCATCAGTGCATTGTTAATTAATTAAATTTGTATACCACCCTATACCCGCAGGTGTCAGGGCAGTTCACAACATAAAGCCACAAAGTAATAAAAACAAGAACAAGAACAACTCAACAATCTGCCACATTTTAAAAGGGCATTGGATATCATTGCTAAGATTTATCGCTGTCAACGCACAATTAATCAACAAGAACAAAGTGATTATGGTACATTTTATTCAGCAAATAGAAGTAGTTCCCAAACTGTGACCTGGGAAGGATTGGTGGTCCCTGATACACTTTCAGTAGGTCATCAAGGACACATCAGTTTTGCAAAAAAAAAATGAGAAAAAATGAGAAAAACAAATAAAAACAAAAATTTCAACTTCAGAGCTGAAGAATAATATTCAGGAAGAATAAACTCTTTCACAATAGACTGATTATTACTTGTGAATATTTTCCAATGCATGTGATCTGTAGCTAACCACCTATGTGTGGAGGGGGTGGGGAATCCATCACAATAACAAGAAGACTAATTTCTTTCATTCTTTTTAGATTTTAGCTGAAAGGCAGCACCACACAGAGGCGCAGCTGCGGAGCTCAAACTTCTGCCTCTTCCTGTTGGGATCCCGATGAGGCAGAACATTAATCTGTATAGCAAACGAATGACTACCATTTACATAATTACATTTAGCCCCAACTTATAACATATTCATAAGCACAAGAGAGAAAGAGAGAAGAATGATGCTTTTGTATATGTAAATGATCAAAATAACAGATCAGCTTGAGTATGGGGGAGGCAGATCGCCGGAATTCAGAGTTCTTACATTAATCTAAGGCTGAGCTGAATTTTGTGTGTGTTACAATTTGTACTCTGAGAGATGAGGTGGATTTTTTTTTACACACACACGAAAACCCCCAGGTAATCAATATGGGAAAATCATTTTGGGGTAGGGGAAGTTTCTTGCCTTAAAAAAAACCCTTGCCTCGGGAACCACTTTACTTTAAGAAGATGGAAAGATGCAACCCTGGAGCGAGCCAGATCAAACTTTGACTGCTTAAGGCCAAAGACACTCAAATCTATGCAACAAATAATATTTGCAAATGCAAATACAGTCATACCTCGGAAGTTGAACTCCTTGCGAGTTGAACATTTTGGCTCCAGAACACCGCAAACCCGGAAGTGAGTGTTTCGGTTTGCGAATGTTCTTAGGAACCGGAAACATCTGACGTGGCTTCCTCTAGACAATCGGAAGCCGTGCCTTGGTTTCCGAAGGTTTTGGAAGTCGAAGGGACTGCCGGAACGGATTCCGTTCGACTTCTGAGGAATGACTGTACTGAAAATGCTATGACAGAAAAGATTGTAAATAAAGGCCAAAAGCAAGGATTTAAAAAGCAGTAAAACAAAGAATACTCAAATTATCCACAAATCAGGGCATTGCCATGACAATTTATAGTTATCTCTGAAAAGCACTTTTGAACAAAACCTTTCAGGAGCCAGGTTTTGGAATAATTGTAAGAGTTTTTGTGTGTAGTTTGTGTATAGTTTGTGGTTGTTTGGTGTGTTAAGTGTAATGTATTGTATGTGGCGCTGTGGGTTAAACCACAGAGCCTAGGGCTTGGTGATCAGAAGGTCGGCGGTTCGAATCCCTGCGGCGGGGTGAGCTCCCGTTGCTCGGTCCCAGCTCCTGCCCACCTAGCAGTTCGAAAGCACGTCAAAGTGCAAGTAGATAAATAGGAACCACTCTGGCGGGAAGGTAAACGGCGTTTCTGTGCGCTGCTCTGGTTCGCCAGAAGCGGCTTTGTCATGCTGGCCACATGACCTGGAAGCTGTACGCCGGCTCTCGGCCAATAAAGCGAGATGAGCGCCGCAACCCCAGAGTCGGACACGACTGGACCTAATGGTCAGGGGTCCCTTTACCTTTACCTATTGTATGTTATTGTTTATTATGAATGAAGATTTAATAAAGTATTTAATTTTTTTTTTTTTTAAAGCCAGAATCAGACAATAGACAAGATATATTTTCTGGGATGGGTTTTGAGTGTCATCCCAGTAAAATAACATCCAGAAAGTTGAAATGGGTTTCGAGTGGAAAGGACAGTATATGATGTAAAGTGGAAGATCTTCTATCTCACCGGTTTCGCAAAAACATGTAAGCTGATCCAAAGCTGGACAGTCTGTGCCATCCAAACCCATTGACATCCATTCATGTCAGGTCCCCGCCTTATAAATGAGCAGGCCTTCCTACACTAATGGTAGCATCAATGCATGAGAAAGACTTGCCATTATCAGCACATGGTTATTTAGCAACAACAGCAAAGTGATTATGGCACATTTATTCAGCAAATATAGCAATTCCTAAATATGCACACAGCTTTATTGCGGTCCATGGACCCAAAATACACAGTACAACAATAATATGTGATATTTGAACCATTCAAGATCCCCACTACACCTTCAAGAGCTCTCTGAAGCTGCATCATTTACCGTATATATATAAAAATGAAAAAGTATGCATGAAAAATTGTGTGCATTTATCTCAATACTGTATATGCAAACAACTGCCAACCCAGCAGTTCAAAAGCATACCAGTGTGAGTAGATAAAGTGAGGAGGTACCACTGCAGTGGGAAGGCAAACAGCGTTTCCATGTGCTCTGGCGCCCATCACAGCATCCCGTTGCACCAGAAGCAGTTTAGTCATGCTGGCCACATGACCCGGAAAAGCTGTCTGTGAACTAACGCTGACTCCCTCAGCCTGAAAGCAGAGATGAGCGCTGTACCCCATAATCAAATTCAATTGGACTCAACCATCCAGGGGTCCTTTACCTTTATCATATGCAAACAATTGCCCCCCTAGTATAATGCATGTTTGTATCCTATTTCCACACACACACACACACACACACACACACACACACACACACACACATTTTGTTGGTTGGAGAACCTCATAGCAAAATTTGGAGACAATTGAAATTTGAAGTATATTGGCTTGGGAAGAGCATATTAGGTAGGTTCGCATTATAACACAAAGTAAATGAATTGATTGCCCCATTTTCTAGTATGTGACATGCTGCAGCAGTCCACTTACTGCTTTTGGGGATAATAACAAAAGAAGAAGAAGAGTTTGGATTTGATATCCCGCTTTATCACTACCCGAAGGAGTCTCAAAGCGGCTAACATTCTCCTTTCCCTTCCTCCCCCACAACAAACACTCTGTGAGTGGGGCTGAGAGACTTCAGAGAAGTGTGACTAGCCCAAGGTCACCCAGCAGCTGCATGTGGAGGAGCGGAGACGCGAACCCGGTTCCCCAGATTACGAGTCTACCGCTCTTAACCACTACACCACACTGTAGTGACTGAGTTTTAATCATAGGCCCTTCACCTATCCTCCTAAGTGGTTGAATGTATGTAAAATAAGAAAATGTGGTGGTTTGCAAAAGAACAAGCCATCCAACACAGTGTTTCTCAGTCCAACATACTTTGAGAACCTCTAAAAATACTGCACCTGTATAAGAAGTTCTTATACTGTTTTCTGGTCGTTGCATTGTCACTGGAAAATAGATTTCATCCATAGGAGCTATTACTTACCAAATTCCAACCTATTCAATAAGATCCCATTATAACAAGAGCCGCCCCCTGTTCTGCTTCATCTGACACATGCTATTTTTATATCATTTATAGTTATATTATATTGTTTAAATTGGAATGTGACACGAGCTTCTGACGTGAAAGGACCTGTTGCTTGGAAATTGCTGAAGTAAACAGGGCAGTGTTTAGCCACCAGAAAATATGTGAAACTATCTGGATTGTAAAAATTGTTAATTTTTGACAAGGGGTAGATCTACACACGGGGGGGGGGCACTATGAATATGTCAGAAATTAAATTGTTATAACAAAAGAAAAATCACTGTAAAAACCGCATATAAATTATTTTTGCTCTTGGGCGCCATCTGGTGTTGCATGTTTATAACACATTCAAAGCGTTCTTTATTGACTAATGTAGCTGAGTCCAATGTTCCTCAGATCTTGAAATACTCTACATAATGGGGGGGGGGTCAAATTTTCTAATGCAGTACTCATAGAAGTTCGCTATCGATTATGATCTTCCCACCCCCCACTCAGAAAAATGATGTAAGATAACTGATGTTATCCTGAATCAATGATGTTTGAATTAGATAAAGACAAATTAACCTTTGGGATGACCTGGAAACGTCAATGCTACAAGCATGCTCTGTTATCTAGTTAGTAATTTTTATGTTGTTCTGAGTTGATTTGAACTTTGCAAAGTTCTAAGCTACTTCTAAACAAGTTTGAGGTTGATTTGACCAATTTTCTGCCAACGTTGGGGAAATAGGGACTATTTTGTAAAGTTTATAGACTCAGTATGGCAAGCCGTACACACCTCCTTGCATTCGCTTTGCTAATGAATGGCCAATGCTGATCAATGCCCTCCCTCCCTTCCTTAAACTCAGCAAACACAAAACGAACTTGGTTCTGTCAAAGATGTTTACTTCTCACTCTTTCTCATCTTACAATACGCACACACCTTTGCATGATTCTAGTGTGCTCCCGGAAAGCTTGTTTTCTATGTGGGTTCAATATATTTAAAAAAATGCAATTGCGGGGGGTTTCTTTCATTGTAGGAGTTATTCAGTTAATTTTTGCTTGACTGACAGATCTCATTCATTATGGATCCAACTGGTGGGATGTCTAGCGATTTCCAATTCTTTGCCACGTATAATTTAGCTGCTGCTGCAGACAAGCTTTTGATAGTTTCTAGTGGCACAAGAAAGGAAATACTTTCCAGCTTTGATTTTGCATTTGAGGATCCTTGCATAAAACAACAGCATGATGGATTCTGTTATTCCAGTGTTTCAATTGTGATGCGTGTCTTTGTTTATTTGAAACCATTTATGTCATCTGTCATGAAAAATCCCAAGGTGGTTTACATGCGAAAAGCATCATCCTAGAAAGAGTTCAGGCTGATTTATGATTCCAACATGAACATTCGGCTGTCATCTTCTAGGATAGCTATTAACTAATTGATTTTTCGAAATGGTAAGCAAAACTAGGAAGCTGGACGTGATCCAGCAAGAATGACTCCGCTTCTTTTTCACTCCTACACTTCAACATCCTCTTAGGCCAAAGACTGGGTCCGTGAAATCCTCTGGATTTTGTATGACTACAATTCCCACCATCCCTGACCACTAGCCGTGCCAGATGGGAGTGTGAGAGCTGGAATCTGAAAGCATATGCAGGCCACAACTTCACCATCCCTACCGTAGATGATGCCCAACCTATGTATTCTTAGTTTTGTTCACCACAGTCTTTTGCTCAGGTGAGAGGTTTTCAGAATCAAAATCCTTGTGTCACATTTTTTGCCAAGAACACTTCACTTCCATCTGCTTACTAATACAGTGGTACCTCGGGTTCATAGCTGTCAACCCTCCCTTTTTTGCGGGAAACTCCCTTATTCCAATGCCGTTTCCCGCTGCTATCCCGGATTGTTGATATCCCTTAAATTTCCCGGATTTCAAAGGAAGCAGCTCCTCTCCCTCCCTGCCGGCCAGGGAGGCTCCTCAGCTGTGTTGCTCGGCTGCCAAAAAGGAGTCTGAGACCGACTGGGGGCGGAGCTTGCATGCCTTGTGCAGCCAGACCCTCACGCCCAACCAGACAGACAGCCTGCCTGCCGTCTACACGCTCGCTCTTTCACTCACCCGTTCGCGCGCAGCCTCTGGAGCGCAGGGTGGTGAGGCTACTTGGTGCCATTGCACCGCCCTCACGGCATCTCTTATTTTCAAATCCAAAAGTTTGGGAAAATCCCTTATTTTCAAATCTGAAAGTTGACAGCTATGCTCGGGTTAAGAACTTAATTCGTTCTGGAGGTCCGTTCTTAACCTGAAACTTTTCTTAACCTGAGGTACCAGTTAAGCTAATGGGGCCTTCCCCCGCCGCCGTGCCGCCGCCGCAAAATTTCTGTTCTCATCCTGAAGCAAAGTTCTTAACCTGAAGCATTATTTCTGGGTTAGCAGAGTCTGTAACCTGAAGTGTCTGTAACCCAAGGTACCACTGTACTTAACAGGAACTCTGCAATGTTAGCCCAGATTGAGTGTGGGGGGGGGGAGAGTGGGGGGGATAGTGGCATATCTAGGGTGAGAATTCAGGACTGAAATCAAAGGTTGGGAAGTGAACTCACCAGAGGTGAACTCGCTGACAAAAGCCCACCGTCCTGCTCCTCCACCATTGCATTAACTTTTTAAGATTCGGGGTAAGGAGTTGAAATCTAAAGAATTGCAAGTCTGGTCCATATATAATGTCTAAAAAGCCTTCTCAAAACCTGCCCAGGAAGGCAATGATCTAGTGATGGGGATAGTGATTTAGCAAGGCCAAGAGACCTTTGGTCTGAAAAAGGCCCCCAAGCCCTGACCTAGATGTTGCTGAGCCAGACCTACAGCTTCTGTTTTGTAGGGGTCAGCTTTGCACTGAGCATAACAACTAGTTTAGTCCTGTGCTGATTTGCAATGGCAAACATAAAGAGAGAGGAAATGTAAGCTTTCATTGCGGATTACAGTTATTTAACAAATTATGTACATACAGAAGATAACAATCTAAGACGAGGAACAGGAGAAGCAGCACATTGCAAAAACTAGAAGACAAGAAAGCAAGAGGAGGGATTTCATTTCTGACCTAGAGTCACGATTTGCATATGTGGGAGATAGGAAGAACATTAATATTATCAGTACAACCCCAACGAGAACTTTCATGCAAAAATATCACCTATCCAGTTTGCCCTGTTTGGTTTATAATCATAGTGCAGTTGTTCATGAGGTCAAGAAGGAGTAATTTATATAACAGGAAAAAATGGATAGAATTCCTCTTCCCTCCCTCCCCGCACTGAGCTGAACACAGACTATGAGAGAACTGACAAAGTCCACCGGGAAATATTTTCCCTTATACAAGATTCAGCAACAACCCATAACATCTGGAAGCTTAAAGACATCAAACAAGACATTAAAATCAAAGTAGCACACCATGTTTGAACTCTCTCTGCTTCTGAAATTCTATATGCTCAGGAAACCCATCAAAAGAAGAGACAGAAGCCTCATTCCCAGCAAGGTTGTAAACATGTGCCTGGGTTGTATTACCTTACACTGCATGCATGAGGTCCTGTGACTGAGGTCCACACTCAAAACAAAAACAAAATTCCTACACACAGAAGCAGAGCATGCCAGGGAGCAAGGTGGCTACAACTCCACAAGATCTACACCTCCCTTCCTCATCCTGGTGCCCTCCAGATGTCCTGTGCTGCAGTTTCCATAATCTCTGACTGTGCTAGCTGGAGCTGATGGACATTGCAGTCCAAAACAATTGAAGGTCACCAAGCTAGGGAAGGGTGGTCTGAAGAGTGTTCCTTTAGCAGTGGTCACACAAATATGTCCTTCAAAGAGGTCAGGATAGCTCAATCTCTCAACGAGGCAGTAATCTTGTCTGTCACACCCAACTGATCAGCCCCTCACAACTCAATGCTAGAAGCAAGGCTTGAATAAATAAGCAGTAGGCTGAATATCTACATCCGGGTGGTTTGGGATCTACTGGGGGATCTCTGGATGATTAGCAGTAGATCAGATCCTGATGTTGATCTTTCTTTCCCCCCTTGTTCCTGAGGTAGGTCTTCCCTCACCCCTCCTTTGCCGGCAGAGAGAGGGCACCATTTTGTGGTCCACCTCAGGTGTCAAAATGTCTTTAGCTGGCCCTGCAACCATACATAGGATTGCGCTTCATGTCTCCAAAAAGTCAGGTATGTTTCAGCACTATGCTAATTACATCCCAATAAGGAATATGTGAAATCTATCTCCCAAATGCTGCTAGTCTTACTCTTCTCACCAACCTTCTGCTTCTACCCAAATGCCTTGGATGTCCTCCATTCTTCTCCCACCCCACCTTTCCTTAACCTTTGGGAGGAATCAGTGGTATCATTACTGCTCTTCACTCTCCCTCCCTCTGTGGCTGGCTATCCTGGTGAGTGGCAAACAACCGAGGACAAGTCTGCTCGGCAGTGCACACCAGATCCTCCACAGCCTCAGCTACCCATTATTTCAACTTTTACCAGTTCTGGCCCCAAGGCATGTCCCTGTCCCCTTGTCCAGCCATGGAGGTAAGAATACACTTGAGCCTCTAATGGCTCAGCAAAACCACTAGGGAGAGAGGAATCACCCAGAGGAATTTCACCAGCCTTATTGAAACGCTACTGATAATGGAAATGGTTTACTGAATATTTGCAAACAAATTGTAAACAGATAAGGACATTGTCATGATTATTGTAATAACCTGCAGTTTCATAAGAGAATATATTTAAAGTAGATGATTAAAAGAATAAGTTAAGTTAATTTAGAATATCCAGGAAATGTAAAAAATAAACTTAAGGAACCGCAGAAAGAGGAGGAAGGAAGTCGAGTTTTGAAATGTTAGAAGGATTGTAAAACTATTGAAATTGATGTAACTGAAAATCATAAATAAAATAATGATAATATTGATAATATTAATGATAATGATAAAATGATGGTGATGATAACAACAACAACAACAACAACAACAACAACAACAACAACAACAACAACAACAACAACAACACTGATAATCCCTCAGATCTTATACCTCAGAAAGAACCTTCCAGTTCACCGGCATTGTCCCTTGATATGAATTGTGTGACAACTCAGGTACAGGCAGCACATTTTCAGAGATGGGGAAGAAGACCTTGCCTCCACCACAATGGTATTCCAAGATCTTGTCCTTTAATATATCCTAAAGGAGTGAATAAGGGAAGCGGGTGGCGCTGTGGTCTAAACCACAGAGCCAAGGGCTTGCCGATCAGAAGGTTGGCGGTTCAAATCCCCATGACGGGGTGAGCTCCCAGCTCCTGCCCACCTAGCAGTTCGAAAGCACATCAAAGTGCAAGTAGACAAATAGGTACCACTCTGGTGGGAAGGTAAACGACGTTTCCGTGTGCTGCTCTGGTTCGCCAGAAGCAGCTTAGTCCTGCTGACCACATGACCCAGACACTGGCTTCTTCGGCCTATAGAGCGAGATGAGCACTGCAACCCCAGAGTCATCCACGACTGGACCTAACGGTCAGGGGTACCTAAGGAAGTGAATGGCTGTCATACATTAATGTAGACAAAAGTTATGGGGTGCACAAGATCAGAGAGAGAGAGAGAGAAGCAGCTCTAAAGGGATTTTTTTTTATTTGTTTAGAGCTTGCTGGCGAAAGCTAGAGGGCTTCCATGGCTAATGTTGCTTTGAAAGTTTGAATCCGGGGCACAAGACGTGTGCTTCTTTGCATATTGCCTTCTCTCCATCTGCAAACATAATATTACAGAACAACCACAAGTCCTTGGTAGAAAGGAAGCTGACTATTTAAAGATGCCCAGGGACTTCCCACTGCTCAAGGGAGTGTGAAACAGTACATTTCACTCTCCGACCACAATTCCCTTTGGCAAACAATGCAAATGGTTCCTAGGGCTTGATTAGAAATGTCCAACATCTATATTCATTGCAATCCAAACAGCACAGTGCGATTTTCAAAGGGACTGTATAAAGGCTAAGTACAAGCATGCCTACCATTTTCCACATGGCCAACAGGCCACAGAAAAGGAAGCTTGGAATATCCAGTAATTTTCTGCATGCTGTCCTGTGTGGTGGATATAAATGCTGACGTATATATTTTGACTCCTTCAAAAATATGTAGCATAATTCCAAGCACTTATAATTGTAGAGTTGCAAGGACCATCTTGGCCAACCCCCTGCAATTCAGGGTCTGCACCTATCCTAAATGGGGATTGAACCTGCTACCTTGGGGTTATCAGCATCACGCTCTAAGTGAAGGCCTCGTAACTCCCGACCCCATGCTCTCCACAATCAACATTGCCCAACCCCACTCTTTCGTCCCTGTCTGCCATAGGCCTCATACACCTCTCTCACCACACAGTTGTCCCAATTCTCAACTCCAATCTAGTGGCAGGTCCTACAGTTACCCCTCAGCTTGCTTTCATCTGCCTGCTCTTTCTCTTCTCTCTTGCATGCGTCTTGGGCCAAAATTTGGTGCCCCCCACTTCTCATCTTCTGTTCTGCTCAAGTCACGATATCATAGCTGAGATGCCCTATGGCACTCTCTAGGCTTGAGATCCAGTGCAGTGGAACTTGTGTGCTGAAGCCCCGGGCCCCACAGTTGCCTTAGATAATAAACACATGGACACAAATATATTAGGTCAATGGGATAAAATAGGCCACAACTTTATTGGTTACAGTTGTGAGTGGTTTGGCTTAGGCATTGGGTGAAACCGGACTATATCCTGACTCCTGCCCTTCTGCAGGGAGTCTCACTAAGGGTAAACCACTAGTAGGGGGAGCCCTATAACATACGTCAAATCGGGGCACCCCCAGGGTCCCCGATGGGGCCATGGCATGGCCCTAGCCCATGCCCAGGCTTCAGACAGGATCCATACCCCCAGATCCCATTAACAGGATACCCTTATTGAGGAGGGGCAGGTGAAAGCTACAACCTCCCCTCCCATAAACGAAGGCTTACCCAATGCCTAACCTTACAAAGTTGTGACAATTGCTACAAGGTAGGTGAAAACCAAATGGCTAGTGCCTATTTGCTAAGTGGAAAATTTCCTACCTGGCCCCCAAAATATGGCAGCCGACATTAGTCCATAGCAATGCCGAAGTCCTAGCAATGCATGAAAAGAGGGCGGGTGGGCTGGGAGATCCGGTGAGGAGGCAAAAGGAGGATTGCCCCCCCCCCGGCCATGCCGCAGTTTAAACAGCAAGTGGCCATGCCCCCAGATGCACTGATTGGTCAGCCAGGGGCATGACGCAGCTGGGAATTCCTATGATGTGGTCGGCATACCTCTGCCCTCCATCCGGGTCACTGGGAGGTCCCGGACAACACCGCCCACCAGGGAAGGTGAGCAGACCTGTCACACTGCACTAAATCTGTCTCTGATGCCTCCATAGTCTTTGTTTACATGTTCTGGAAATGGGGTGAAACAACACATGTATGGTGGGGATGGATGGAATTGAGTGTGCTAGCTCGCCAGTCTGGTGTAGTGGTTAACAGCAGTAGACTCGTAATCTGGTGAACCAGGTTCGCGTCTCCGCTCCTCCACATGCAGCTGCTGGGTGACCTTGGGCTAGTCACACTTCTCTGAAGTCTCTCAGCCCCACTCACCTCACACAGTGTTTGTTGTGGGGGAGGAAGGGAAAGGAGAATGTTAGCCACTTTGAGACTCCTTCGGGTAGTGATAAAGCGAGATATCAAATCCAAACTCTTCTTCTTTTTCTTCTTCTGCCCGCTATTCTCCTTACCCTGGGTGGTTATCTGAAGCAGGGAGCCTGCTTCTTCTCATGGAGGCTCCCTTCTCAGTGTAGAACCCTAGACATGTGGTTGCCATAACAGTCAAGAGAAAAGTGATATTTATGAAAATCTGGCTGGTTGCAGTCCTCCTCAGGGTTGCGCAGTACAGTTTGGGTTTTTTGTCTCTTTGGATGATGAAATTGTATTATGGGAAGTAAGAGTTGTGTTGTCTTTCCCCAGCTTTCAAGTGCCAAGCTCACTATGAATACTTAATAAGTAATCAGTGCAAGTAAAGTGAGCAAGCTGGAGATCCGGGGATAACTTGCTTTTTACTTATTGCATGTGGCTTTGGGAGGCTTAGAGGTTATATTAAACTGCCCCAGTTTTTGCTGGAGAGGATTTCTAATAATAAAAAGTCAACGCTTTTTAATAAGTTATAAACGCAAGAAGCAATGTTCCAGGAGAGGGGTGTAAGGAGCTTATCCATGTCTCTCCTTGGGCTTGCACAGCTTGCTGAGATGATGCCTCCGCTGGGGAAATGGAAGTTGGCAAGTGGACAGCATCCTATCTGATGATTGGTGGAGGACTAGAGTCAAATACAAAGGCAAGAGATGGATGACGGACTGGCTTAGAGAAATTGTAAGGGCATGAGAGGAAGGCCCCTTTCACTCAGATCAATCTTACACCAGTAGGGATAAAGAAATCTGTAAGTTTTGGTTTTTTCTCAATTTCTCATTTTTGCAACCTTAAGTTTGGTTCTCCACATTTCCACATCAGTTTGGGGGGGGGGGGAATTACATCCACATGAAAATTCATCGCCCTCATATTCATGTTTGTATGTGATTTTGCCTAATATGCACATCTTGCAAAGGACCTTTCCTAATATAATGCATGTCAATGTGTTTTTTTAAACTAATATATACATTTTTATGCACCTTAAGCCTAGTATGTGACTTTTTTCTTTTACATATTGCTTGGCTGGAGAATTGTATTGCGGAATTCGAAGAAATGTGCATTTTGATGGATAGCTGTCCTTTGTGTACGTATTGTTTCAGAAAGCGCAATTTAGGTATATTTGACTTTAAATGTGACTGATCCTAACTCCTCCCAGAGGTCCTCCAGTGGATTTTGTTAAGGATGAATTTAATTCAGTGCCTGCCCTTTCCATCCTTCCATGAATAAACCACCCAAGCAAATTATGTTTGCCAATTGGTTTCATACCTTCTGCCAAAAAGCACTTCAGCAGTCATTCAGGGATCTATGCCAGGTGCTTTTTCTTAGCTTTGCTTGTCCACCTTAGTGAATTCATCCATAGCAAATGAACAGCAATTGATGGAAAGATCAATTGGAGTAGGAGGGATACTCTTGTTAGAGTAATTCTCTAATGTCACATTGTGCAGTCCTTCAGAATATTGCCTCCATTGTAGAAATGATTCATTCGCATTCAGTACTGGGCCAGCATCTCTCCCACTCACCTTTGCTTCTTCCTGTTTGTTTGTTTTTTAATGCTTGATTCTTTTTATCTTTCACTTTATTTATCCAATTTCCTTAAATCACTTTTATAACAACATACAAGCGTGTAAAAAGGAAACAGCAACATAAAATGAATTAAAACATAAACATGAAAACTCACTGACTCAGAAATTCCCACAAAATTATACGGAAGGTGTGAGGGATTTATGCCATTTGGTTATACAATGACCCCAGCAAGGGGAGAATTTATGGCACTACGGATCTTGTAAAACTTCTGGGCTCAAATTTCCTCTCTGGGAGAAATGAAATCAAGAGGACCTTGGAAGAGGCAGGGGGTGGATGGAATAGTGTGAGGGCAAACTGCTTCAACAATACCTTTTCCTCATCCCATGTTTCATCACCCAAAATGCTTCCTCAGCCATTCTGTAATGGAGCACAGTAGCTACATCAGCTTTGCCCTTCACACTGTTCCTGTTGCTCTGTACAAGTTGGAACATGATGGTGTGATATGGGGAGTCTTTCAGGGTTCTGAAATGTGAGGGAGGTCTCCTCAAGTATAGAAGACTCCCCACTTCACACAAGTCCACTCACCCTCTCTGGTGAGTGCGATTGCGGGCTGGCAATCTGACATGGGAAGTCGCAGGGACTGTTCCCCAGGCAGCAAAGGAAGCCTTTGGGCTGAGCTTGCTGTCTGGATAATTGGCTAATCAGCAAATTGCGAACAAGCATGGGCCACCGGGGGGGGGCGCTTAGCCTGCCCCTCCAGTATATTACATATACAGTGGTACCTCGGGTTAAGTACTTAATTCGTTCCGGAGGTCCGTTCTTAACCTGAAGAGTCCTTAACCTGAAGCACCACTTTAGCTAAAGGGACCTCCTGCTGCTGCTGCGTCGCCAGAGCACGATTTCTGTTCTTAGCAGAGTTCTTAACCTGAAGCATACTTAACCTGAAACGTACTTAACCCGAGGTACCACTGTATATATTGTTGTGGAGGGGGTGACTAAAAATCAGTTCTCCTGTCAGGGAAATATCTCCTCACTCACCCAGTGTAAGATATTCCACCTTCTCCTTCTTTAGCCGAGTTTGTCTTCTCATCCAGTGAAGTAAGCAGCTCACGTATATCTTTGAAACAAAGCTTTAATAGTAGAAAAATGTAACATGGTTACATACAAACTGAGGGAGAGAAACAAAACATCTTGAGGCAAGTGACAGCCTCTTAACTGACAAGCTGAAGGGAGGGGCCAATTCTAGAGTACAGCATAAAAGCCCTGCCCACTATTGGCCAGGTATTCTATCAATCAAATTAGGCATCAGTGCTTTGCCTACATATATTAAATATGCATATGCATGTGGCTTGCTCTGCAGCCAATTTTTTTTGTTGGACCTCCCACCTTCCCACTCTTTATATATTGTATTTGTTGTCAATAAAGTTGTGGCTTGATTTCACTCAAATATTGGTTGTCAAGTCTCTTTGTCTTGGTATTGGGGTGGATTGAAGAGTAGTGGGGGATGCCTGGCCACACAATTGCCCTCCAAACTGTGGAAGGTGAACTGGGGAAGGGGCAGTGCTAGCACTGGTCTCTGCTGTCCCAAATCTGTCCACTTTACTTTATCATTTTTTTCCTGCCTTCTTGTTCTTCACCTCAATTTGAAAATGAAAATGATGAAATCCCTCAGCATTGCAGCTCAAAGTTCTCCTAATGTACACATTTTTGTATGCTATTTCTCTTAGCATGCATGTTTTTTGCAAATTGATGTTCGTTAATAGAATGCATTTTTTGCATGGTATTTTCACTAAGATGTGCATTTCAATGCACTCTTTCCCCTAATATAAGCATTTCTGAACACAGGATGTGGCTGGAGAACTGCGCTGCAAATTTGGAGATGTACGAATTGTGTGTTTCAGTTTGTGTATTGTCTTGTAAAGTTTGAATTAAACAGATTCACCTTTAAACAAGAACTGAACTGAATTTCTCCACCTATCCCTACTGCTGCTCTCCCTTGAATGTTAATGTATGCAGAAAAACCAGGAGAAAGTTCATGTTGCCAGGATTCTGTCAACTCTTCTGGACCTCTTCCCAAGTTCCTTTTGACCCTGAGACATGTTCACCACCATCTCATTTTCATACGTAGTAGGGGCATTCACACATTAAATTCAATGTGAGTACAACCTGTAAACTATCTAGCAGAGCTGTGCACTCCCAGAGTTATTCAAATGTAACTTTCAATGAGTGAAAACTCTGTGGATGAATCTTCCAGGCTGAATTGGGGGTGCTTATATTCATTTGAAGTGGGTTTTATTTTACTTTTTAAATCTCTGTCTTCTGAACCATTCCTCAGAAGAGTCAGTGCGGTGTAGTGGTTAGGAGCGGTAGACTCGTAATCTGGTGAACCGGGTTCGCTTCCCCACTCCTCCACATGCAGCTGCTGGGTGACCTTGGGCTAGTCACACTTCTCTGAAGTCTCTCAGCCCCACTCATCTTACAGAGTGTTTGTTGTGGGAGAGGAAGGGAAAGGAGAATGTTAGCCACTTTGAGACTCCTTCGGGTAGTGATAAAGCGGGATATCAAATCCAAACTCTTCTTCTTCCTCATATACCCTTGATCATTAGCAATTCCTTTTTCTTCCTTTGGCTTGTTGCTCTATCATTTACCCACCTGAAAACAACCTACCTGCCAAATAACAATGTGTTTTTAAACAGAAGACATCTTAGCATGTGTTGGTTGGCTTGTATTATTAAATTTTGCATCTGGCAAACAGATGTGAAATCTACCCAGGAAGGCTATTTTTTCCTTGCAATTAACATCCAATGACTACTTAGCACAAAATATATGTTTGAATACCACAAAATCTCATTCAGGTAAAACGTTTTATCTGTCAGACAGAGGGAAAGACAGAGAAACCACTCGGGGCTGATTGTTGCAAGGCATGAAATGCGGGGGGATCGATTTTGCTCAATAGGAAATACAGAAACTGTACTGTATATTTCAAAAATGTAACCAGGGAGCAGTGGCTCCAAGCCTCCAAACGATGGTAGTTTTTGCAAATTTTGCAATTTAGTGATGAATACATCAAAGAACAGCTCTTTCAACTTTGCTGTGAAACTTCCTCCATGAAGTTCACTCAAATAAAGGCATGGATGGCTTCAGAAAGGAGGCAGGTCTACAGCACCCTCAACTGATACCCACAGATGTCCTACAAATGCAGCAGCAGCAGCAGCAGTGGCAAGAGCAAGAGGGAAGATTAACACCTCTCTCTCTCTCTCTCTCTCTCTCACACACACACACACACACACACACACACACCACAGTATCTCTTACCTGCCCCACTACTGTGTTTAATTGCATTTTATTCTTGTATTTTAATAATAAGTTGCAAGCTACCTTAGAGATCATTTGATTGAGAGATGTAATTATTTAAAATAAATAAGCATCCCTAGCCATAGGGTTGCCACCTTTCACTTGGCTGACCATTGGCAATTCAGAAACTTTTTGCATCAGTAAGAAAAAAGGAGTAGCCCAATGAAAACTTTTGGCAGCCATGTATCAATATAATCTTGTAACTTTAAGAAACAAAAAACCAACCATTTAAATGTACAGTTGGAAAACAAGTCACTGGGGCCAACACAGCAATTTCTGAGGGAGCAGACAAATAATGTCACACATTATATTTCTTCAGTCTGCTGTTTTAATACTGTACTAGCTATTCTTTGTTGCTACTTAATCCTTAAGAGGATCAATAAAAATGCCAAGTCAGGGGTCCAGAGGAGCTGGAGCATAGATCCAGAAAGAGGAATACACAGGCCAACAGGCAGAGGATACTTTGAGTGTAACTGGGCAGCCCCCTCAAAATCACTATCTGGTTGTACCCTGCCCACCAGATCAGGAGGAAACCAATGAGCTGACTGAGTAGAACTCTCTCTCTCTCTCTCTCTCTCTCTCTCTCTCTCTCTCTCTCTCTCTCTCTCTCTTTCTCTCACTGTGTGTGTGTGTGTGTGTGTGTGTGTAGACACCAGGAAGAGCAGTGTTATCAGTGTGCAGCCCCACCAAAGGAGGATATGAGAAAACTATTTAAATGACAAATGATGTGATGTAAGTAAAGGCATTACTACAACACAGTTGTTTTTGTTTTTTGTGTGGACAGAGGCTGTGAGGAGATCTGGGGTAGTTCTATTTGTGAAGTTGTGGCATCATTCTCCACAGTCACAACATGACTCTCTCTCTCTCTCTCTCTCTCTCTCTCTCTCTGTGGGGGGGGGGGGAAAGAGAGAGAGAGAGAGTCATGTTGTGACTGTGGAGAATAGAACTACCCCAGATCTCCTCACAGCCTCTGTCCACACAAAAAACAAAAACAAATGCGTTGTAGTAATGCCTTTACTTACATCACATCCTTTGTCATTTAAATAGTTTTCTCCTATCCTCCTTTGGTGGGGCTGCACACTGATAACACTGCTTCCTGATGTTGTGTTAGTCTATTGCAGCAAACATCAAAAACCCCTTAAATGTGATTAAATGCAAAAGTGTGAAAGAGTATAAGATTTTTTGTTTTGTTTTTAAGGAACAGTTTTCCTCGCCAACTCCCTCCCCACAATGTTTTAAGGAGAGCACACACATTAGTTGCTTTTAGCAGTAGTAATGACCTGCAATTCATGTTAAAATAACAAAGGTTTTCATCATAAATAACCCATCAATCCCTTGGCAACCACCCCATGAATTTTTCATGAGCTTGTCCCTTCCATTTTCACTGTTGACTCTAATCTATTTATTCTACAATATCGTTAGCATTTTCTGCCTTTGTCTCTCCCCACCCTCCACTGCATCAATGAACATTTTTTATGTTCCCAGGTGACACTTAAGTTCCTTTGCCCCGCTCCCTCAGCACTGCCACAGCGGTGCACTTTTTACCTAGTTAACAAGCACAGCACTCCAAAAATTAAACTTGGCAACACTTCTTGTGGTCCAACAGCTTTCTAAATCACTGCAGACACCTGCCGCAGGGAAAATATTAGAGACTGTTCTCCCTATAATAAAACAGCTTCACAGTGCCACATCATTTAAGGGAACTACTCACCCATTTTCACCCCTTGCACAATTTTGCCAAGAAAACACAGCTTCCTCTGCTAATGGTTCAATAGTAACGCCACATTCGTTTGCTTGATTCCAGCCTGTTGGACCAGCTGTGGGGAAATATTGCTGCAGCAAGGAGACGGTGACACCTTGGGCAATGGATGTACTTCAGAAAAGTCAAATCGAATGCCAGAGATGAGAGCTAGAAGGCGAACATCAACCTTGCTAGTTGCTATGTACAGGCTTTGAAGCATAAAGTGAAATTGATATGCAACAAAACCTCCAATGGAAAAAAAATTCCCATTAACTCTAAATTGTGTGTGTGTGTGTGTGTGTGTGTGTGTGTGAACTCCAGAGGCCCAATATTTCCACCCTAATGGATGACTTTACACAGCTAAAGGGCTCGATCTGAATCAGGGCTCAGAAATGTATTACCCAGAGAAGTTCATTCGAAGCACACTGTTCTTCTTTACAGATGTTGCTAGAGTGAGTGGCATGGGATTCAGATATGCAAATGTAGTCCCCATGCCATTCCAGTAATATATGGATCACCCCATAGCCTCCTTGTGGACTGCCCTCTGTGGGGTGGGTGGTCCATGCAACAAGCCAATTGATATATCCCAGTTTGCCATGATGACCACATTTTCTGGAGCCACAGCAGTGATGCTCTAATCTTTCCCATGGCAAACATATAAAGTCTGAGGGGTGTGTGTACTTTTCTCAATATATGGGGTCATCATATGGGTTGACTCCAGCTCTAGCCCATATCCAATCCAGCATATGTTTCGACACAAACACCTACCCTTTGCAACATATGCTTTTGTTGTGGGGCATTGTGGTGAACTGCAGCAGCATAGACCTCACAGCTCCTAGCCATAATGATTTTATAATACCTCTTATACTGGACGAGGAACGTAGGCATCGTGACCAGGAGGTGTTGATGGCCTTGCCCTCCGTGATTTTGTCTAGTCCTCTTTTAAAGACATCTAAGTTGTTGGACACCACTACTTCTTGAGGGAGTGAATTTCATCATTTCAGGGCCAAATGACAGCTACCACCGACAGAAACATCCCCATTACTATTGGTGGAGTTTTCTGTAAGCATTGTGGGACCTTCTGTGGTGGACAGAGTCTCCCCGCCAGCAGGGCACTTCTTGGCAGGTGGAGAGGCACCCTAGTCAATCCTAGCTCCCTCCAGCTAGCAGTTCTGGAAGGTTGGGATGGCTCCATATATACTGTATCCAGAATCTGAAAGTTGCACCAAATTGTGGCTTTATAAATATGCAAGTTTTTAACATGTGAGTTTAATTGATTAATTAATAAATTACTGAGTTAAAGTCAGATGATTGATCAACCGACATTATTTAATTAGTTGACAGTCCCCCAAATTAAATACACCAATTAAACAAAAGAAAAACACAGAGTCAATCCATCCTGAATAGCAGATGGGCACAATTATTGCTTCTTTGAAGAGGGCTACATCATGAACCATAGCTCTGACAGCTGGACCAGAAAGGTGAGCCATGGACACGGCAGTAGGGATGCTTGTGGAATTTTAAGCTTTGTGAATTCCAATACAAACTGACCTGATCCACACTATCCCTGGCTTTTGCACTTCCAGTTTTCAGATCAAATATGTATCAGAATGTAAGTTACAAGTACATATTTTCCGAGAGAGAAATCTGTTTAGAAATGCAATTTTGAGAGACACCACAAATAGACATATGAGTGCAGAGACATTTGAGTGCATACATGGCAGAGATCTTCATGCAGATCTCTCTCTTATTTTTTTAAAAAGCATATTATTGTGGAAACTGAATCAGCTTATAAGTGAATGCATACAAAAGTTACAGGTAGGTAGCCGTGTTGGTCTGTCATAGTCAAAACAAAATAAAAAAAATAAAAAATCCTTCCAGTAGCACCTTAGAGACCAACTAAGTTTGTTCTTGGTATGAGCTTTCATGTGCATGCAACAAACTTAGTTGGTCTCTAAGGTGCTACTGGAAGGATTTTTTTATTTTTTGTTTTGTTTTGCATACAAAAGTGATATGGAATGGAAAGAAGACTGATTTGTGCTTTGCTATGTAACATCCAATTTCCATACATGGTTTAATATCCAGCTAAGGATACATCATTTGAACTCAAAGTAGTGCTGGCCCAGAGCATTCAGCCCACTATTTTTCATACAACAAATATTGGATTAATCATCAGGAGTCATCAAATTTGAAGAATTTTTGCTTTACTTTAAATGCAAGATGGCATGAGCCCTCATCCTTTCTTTTAAGAACAAAAATACAAGAATATAGGAAGCTGCCTTATACTGAATTAAGCCATTGGTCTATCTAGCTCAGTATTGTCTATACTACTGTACAGGATGAGGCTCTCTGGTCCATGGGCCCATCTTATCCTGCCAGGCCATTTTCCCCAAACTATGCCCACCCTCACTGAGTTTATTCATCAAAGCCATGCATGTAAAGACAACAATAGCCAAAAGGACTTGGGAATGGACCAATGATCTACTTGCTTCACAACTATGCTACGCACAGTTAAAGTCTATTGTTGCAATGCCGGTAATTGACTGACACCGTCCTCTTCCCTTACAACTCTTTTAAATTACCTTGAAGCTTATTTCCGCCTAGCCCTGTGGAATATTAATCACCACTTCATTAGATTCACTGAAAAGGGAAGTTGGGAATTTACAAAAGCAATTTCTAATTGAGGTTTTGAGTCATAGTGAGATTGAACTGGGGGGGGGGGGTTGCTCATGAACAAACTCCACTATTAATTAGTATCAATGGTAACTTAGAAGAGGGGGGAAACATGTGTCAGCAATAACTTTTCCTATGAGGATCTCAAGCAAAGTACCATAGAAGCAACTATCTGAACTTGCTTTAATTGCAAAACAAACATAGAATGGAATTAGGTGGAATGTGGCTCTACATGGTCTCCTTCTGTTCTGGCCCATCCCAGCTAAGGAGGGCATGTGTCTGTATGCAACTACACCTGCAAGAACATTATTTGCCCAAAAATGGAAAGAAGAAGATGTCCCGACAAAAGAAGAATGGATACTGAAACTAATGGACTATGCAGAAATGGTGAAGCTTAGTGGGAGAATAAGGAATAAGGACAATAAAGGAATGGAAATTGTTTATTGAATATTTGCAAACAAGCTGTAAACAGATCGACATTGGCAGGATTGTTAAAACCTGCAGTTTCAAAAATAAATATGAGAACAGATAATTAAAAGAATAAGTTAAGATAATTTGGAGTACGCAGAGAATGTGAAAATAAATATAAGGAACTGAAGAAAGAGGGGGAAGGAAGTCGAGGTTCAAAATGTTAGAATTAGTGTTGAACTATTGTTGTAATGTATATAAATGAAAATTTTACACACACACACACACACACACACACACGAAGGCATGTGTCTTGTCTGATAGTTAAGTTTTTATTGACAAAACAAGTACTTACAGCAACTCCTATGGTACTCTGGATGCACAAGCACCCACACACCTCTAGCCACTAAGCAACTGTCCCCCAATGTCTGTGGAGCACAGCCCTCTGCTGGTTTATATGCCCTTCCCAGACAAGTTGCACACCTGCAACTTGAGACTTCTCCTGCATGGATGCCGTCACTGCTCTTCCTGGTTTCTGGTTCTAGGAGACAACGGGGTTGAGAAAGATGGTAAGTCTACTGTCCTGTTTGCTGCCTGGACACCCTCTTCTTCTGCCACATCCTGTGTGCTTTCCTCCATTTTGGACTGCCCTAACTCTCCCTCCTCTCCTTGCCCTGGTTCCTGCCTTGTGGGCAGCGTCAAACCCCATAAATTGTAGATTCCCTTTCCTGGGTCACTCCCTTGGCCCCCTGCAGCTCTATCCTTTGCATCTTCCCCTAACCCTTTCCCCTCTTACCTGCCTTCTCTCCCTGTGAGATCTCCCTACCAATATGTTTGAACAAGCTCTCAATGGTCTACAGCTGAATCCGTGGCTTGTCTCCACTGAGCAGTGTTGATTATGAGTTATTACAGTAAGACCTTTTCCTTGTGATACTCATATCTTGAAAATGAAAGCTCCTTCTCTATACCCAACCTATTCAAATTAGCAACATGCAACAGTCTTTGTCGTGAAAATTCAATTCTGTTCTTCTTTTTAAGTAAATAGGCATCCTCCTACTATCTTCGTAGTGTTTGATTCAATCATTTTGAAAAGCCAAAGCACCCTAACCTTCTGCCTTGAA
The DNA here is from genome assembly GCA_034641385.1 of Darevskia mixta. Classification (NCBI taxonomy): domain Eukaryota; kingdom Metazoa; phylum Chordata; class Lepidosauria; order Squamata; family Lacertidae; genus Darevskia; species Darevskia mixta. Next base: position 512,882 of record JAWWNH010000027.1, read on the forward strand.
ATTCGTTAGAAAAAGTCACATTGGTTTCATTTTTCATCTGACAGACAGCACCTTGGACATTGGATTTCAAATTAGTCTATTTTGTTCTTATGTGAAGAAACCTAGAATAATTCAGTTTCACTTGTTGGAAACAGCTGGCAGGGAAAATACATTTCATTTAACTCTCACATGATTATTACCACCATGGGGAGAATAGGAAACCAGCACTGTTGTTGTCAACAGTATTTAGAGATGGGGAATAGCCCAGTGGCAGAACAGCTGCTTTGCATGCAGAAGGTCTTGGGATCAATCCCTGGCACCTCCATGTAAGCCTTGGAAGGATCCTCTATCTGAAAGTCTGAAGAGTCAGTGCTGACAATCCTGACTTACAGTAGACGGACTAATGACTCAGCATAAGGCAGCTTCTTATGTTTCTTTGTAAGGAACATATGATAGTGAGTCAGGACTATTGGCCCGTCTTGCCAAATAACATCTCATCTGACAGGTACAACATAATTTGTAAAAGGAGAGATTCCATTTCTGGGGACATGATCAGCTCATACCATTTGGAAGACCTTCCTTTCCCATAACCCCAACTTCACTCATGCAGCTGATTCCATGAGAAATTAACTTTGGGAATCCTGCAAATATTAACAATGAGTCACCAGTATATACAGTCAGTGACCCTTGGCTGACACAATGTGGACACAAGGAATGTTATCTTTCTTGCTTTTGGGTGGGCGGTAGTTACTGAAAGGCACACTGGCCAGTTTCTCTCACCTTTAGGTGGGCTTCATTACCATGAAGTCCACAAATGTCAGTATGTTTCAGCTGAGCAGCATCAACATGAGTTCACAATGGCCAGTCTTTGTCCTTCAGTTGGGCATCAGCAACATGAGGTCATAATGGAAGTCTCTCATTCAGTTAGCAGCAACAACTGAGGTCACAATGGCCAGTCTCTCTCCTTTAGGCAGGCAGCATCAACATGAGGTCACAATGGCCTTGTCTATTCTTCAGGTGGACAGCATCAGAAAGAGGTCACAACTGACACAGCTCTCAGCGGCTCCCAGCTGGTTACCCAGGAAAGTATAAAGACAAGGAAAGGTTTCTTACCATTCTTTTTTATTTCAATATTTACAAAGAGAGGCTATAGAGCCCAACCTCTTGGATAATGGCAAGTGAATCTCCTCTCCCCGTCTCTCCCACTTCCTCATTTGTCACTTCTACGGGTGCTGCTATGTGCCCTCTGTCTTTGAGCTCTTTGCTCTCCTACTTTTAAGGCTTGCCAGGTTCTGGGAGATGAAAGGTCTGGGATGCTTTCTAAAGACACTGTGTAAGCCGGTGGTTGCTCCGGTTGTGCCTCCTTCTCTCCCATTATTTCCCAACTATCCCCCTCATCTGCCTCTGTGCTGTGATCTCCTGCAAACCACTGTTGTAAATCTATACTGTCTTCCTCTTCCTCCTCCCTGGAAGGGTCAAGATGGGGAGGCGGTCTCCACCATTCCTCCTCTGGCCAGTACCTGACACACACTCCCTCTCTCTCCTTCCAACAGGCTGATCATCATCAGTTGGCATTGGGGCACAACCCTGTTTCTCTCTCTCTCTCACACACACACACATATCCTGGAGCAGAAACATGTGGCCACAACCTCTCATTGAAGAGTAAATGAGTATGTGGTGAGCAGCTGCAGAAATGGACAGACACAAAGGATCTCGGTCACAGAACAAGATACCTGACCGTAGGTGTGCAGTGGACAGTGGGAGGGGGTATATTTCTCAAGAAACAGCTTAGCTATATCTCAGTGCATGCTCCATTTGTCACTATCCCTCCTTACAGACAGACTGATTAACTATTTCACACAGCGCCCCTAAATGCAGTTGTCCAGATTAATTTTTAATCATATCTGGGTATTCCAAAACTGTTTCTACCCTAACAACAGCTTTTGTGTGATGAGCTTTCTCTAGCTATCCACTGATCTGCAGGCTGACTCCACACCCTATTATAGTCTGCCAAGAAGAGATGGATAAATCTATTAAGCCCAGCTCTGCTTGACAACCTCACATGAACTTGCATTCATCAGACCCTTTCCAAAAGAGAGACAGTTCTTATTTCATCTGCCAGCTTAAAATAAAAATAAAAAATCTCCGTAACCAAACTGTGGGTTAATAGATCTTTAATCTGTCTTTAATTACTCATTAATAATGCAGTTCCTAATTCCCCTCTTTTTTCATTAAAAAAAAAAGAGAGAAAGGGAAAGAACAGATAGATAAATGTGTATGTTTACCAGAAGAGCAGACTGATAGGGAAAATACGGCTGCTATAACAGCTTTGGCAATCATTTTTGTTGTAATCTTGACAAGACAAAATAGAATAAAAATGAGGGATGTATAAAATACTGCTGAGAAATCATGATAGCTGTATCAACCCCCCCCAAAAAAAAACACTTCCTTGGTATTCTTCAGATGTTTTACCCAAGACAAAACCTCCAAATTCACCTCAGAACTGCACTTTAGGCAAAATTCAGCAATAACATTGTGGGTTGACCAGAATCCCCATGGAAATTTCAAAGGTTTTTATCAAAATCCCTGTAAAATTCCTCAGGCATTCTGGCCCAAGAAGCAACATCTAAGTCTTCCCTGCAATTGATGGCAACTGAAAAAATGATTCTTCAAAAATATCAGTGATTTCCCTGGCTCTCCTATATAGTTCTGGTGGTAGCCAACCCTCCCAATGGGGTGGAGCCATTGAACCATCCTCCTGGCACCAACAAAACTGTAGTTTACCTGGGCATGGCAAGCCAGTAGTGAGGTCAGGGCTGTATAGATGCATTAGTGGAGCCAATCCATTGTTTCTGCCAGTGTCCCCATGCTGTCAATGTCACCTCACTGTCACCCTGACCTACTGACTACCTGTAGTGCACTTTCAGAAAGGCTGCACTCACACCATACTTTAAAGCACAATTATACCACTTTAACAATCATAATTTCCCCCAAATAATCCTGGGAACCATAATTTGTTATGAGTGCCAAGAGTTGTTAGGAGTCCCCTACATAGAACGGCAATTCCCAGAGCCCCCTGTGAAGAGGGATTGGTTGTTAAACCACCCTGGGCACCGTAGCTCTGTGAGGTGAACTCTCCCTGGAAAATAGGGACACTAGGAGGGTCTGCACTCTCAACCCAATCTCCTCTCAATCCCCTGTGATTGGCAGCAGATCTATCAGGTGGTTGGGACTACAACTCCCATCAACCCCATCAAGGTTGGTTGGGACTATCAACTCCCAACCTATCAACAGGTGGTTGGGACTATCAACTCCCATCAACCCCATCAAGGTTGATGAAGGCTGTCTTAGAAGCTGATAATAGGAAGGGATATATGCTAGCACAAAGGTGTTGCAAATTCCTCCACAGAGCTTTAGCAGAAATGCTCAGAGTCCCAGGTTCTTCAGTGCAGTATATTTATTGTGAGCTATATACAAATACCTACATGCTATGATTCATGAGCAGTTCATACAAATAAGCAGAGTACCTGGCTGCACCTTAAGGCAGGTAGGAAGACTTCTCTCTAAACCTCTCGCTCTCTCTGACTACACTCTTCTACTACCACACTCTTCTACTACCACACACTGCTGGATAGGTTTCCCTTTTATACCGATGACAGCCAATCAACTGACAGCGCATTACTGCTGAGTCATTCTGACCCAGCACTCCTATAGAAAGTATTGCAGGCTGATTGCATCAGCCATTTGCATTAGCTAGTCTCACTTTTACTAGCAAACTCAGGCCTGCAGACTTACTATCTCACACAGCATTCTGTGGATCCCGACAAAAGGCTGTTGCAAGGCTTTTTTCATGTCTTGGTAAATATAGAAATCAAATGAAACACAGAGATCGATGTCTGTCTTTTTCCTACCCCCACCCCATGCAATGCCTCACAGCTATTTTTTAAAAAATGTATGCGGCTAAAGAATAGTTATTTATCTCTGTGCTTCCAAGTGACATCTCCCCCCTCCTTTTCACAAGGGTCAGTTGCATTGAAGGATGATATTCCTCTGGTAATAGCTCATTTGACTGGCCTTGCTTCTTCACATGTGGGGATAGCATTGGGTCAACATATGCATGAAAGGGACTGAGCCAGAAGTATCAGAAAGCTGCCAAGTTGAGGGCAAGGGGAGATGGGGGGGAAGGAAATAGCATTTCTGACATGAGCCTAACCTATTAAGCAATCAAATCCCACCCCAAATGAAAATTGCTTCTCCAAATATTGCCTTTTGTCAAATTGGAAGCACATGGTAATGAAGAACTTTGCTGGGATTACAGCTCCTCATTGGTAAGACACAATCAAAGACAAACTTAAAATATAAGCCTAGATCAGGTGGAGGGTCAGTGTTACTGACAACATGAGCTTTCCAGTGAGTGTCCACAACAGACCAGAACTTAGAAACTTCATTTTAAAAACGAACCAGTTCAAGTTCAACACATCCACAAAGGATGTGGTTTGAGATCTCCCCACATATGCTAACATAAGCAGAATATCAAAGGACTCCCAACATTTTTAAAAGCATTGGCGCATCCCCATGATTTGTGTACCTTTGAGAAACTGGCAAGGACATTAATGCACTTTATGTGCCTGGCATCTAATGTATCAGAAAGCACCGGGAAGAGTTTATGAGGAATGAGGTAGGAAAAGGGCATTCGTAGTAAGTTATATCGAAAAGCTGCAATGCATGACAGGTCCTGGCTAATAAATAAAACGTGGTACCCTCACTCATCTCCCAAAAGTTGAGCTTTATTACTGACAACACAATGGATGGCTCTGATATATTTGGAGAAGTCTGTTTTCTTTTGTTTGAAAGGGTTAGATTATCTGACTCTTGTACATAAGTGAATTTTGTCCCAGCGACATCTTGGGACCACACAACCAACAAGGTTTGAAGGGAAGGTGGCTTGAAGGACTGAGCTTTGAATGAAATTCTTCTCTGGAGAACCCATTGTCCCCTTTTGTCCCCCTCATCCGTGCTGAATGCTGATTTGCAACACCACCTTCTGGCAAATAGTATCACAACCCACAGCAGGCCAATGGGCCCCAGCCCCAGCCCCACTTCCCAGTTAGCTACTGTGGCTAAAAGCCATCCTGGAGAACTTTACCGGAGGGTGAAATATATCCCTAAAATATATATAAATCATAAAACTACAACACTTGGATATGTGCGGGGTTAGACTAGGCTACCCAGATAACACCCCTAGTGCTTCAGAAAGCCCTCCGTGAATGTTACCCTTGAGTCTCTCATGTACTCAGTCTGATACTTTACTTTGTATTTTACCCCAAAGAGAAAAGGAATGACAGTTGAAGCACTGAAATGAAATGGGGAACAAAGAAACATTCACCCCAAAGAGCTAGGCCATCTATATGGGCATATTGGTGACTTTGGAGATATATTCGTTTTGCTTCTACAAATTCAGGGAGTCACAGTGAGCTTAATATTAGAAAAGGGTCGTTCAGCAACCAGAAATGGGTAGCTGGAAACAGTTGCTGATTTTCTATTTTTATTTTTAATGACCAATATTTTCCTAGAAAGGTGAAATCAGGCTAAACGGTGCTTTAGAAAACAGTTTGGCATTTTGATGTGAACTATGTGTATGTGGGTGTAGGGAAGAAAAATGTTACATAAATGAGGAGCACCATATACAATCATACAATGATGTATGTGGCGTTCGCCCATTCCTATGGAAAACATGTCTGTGCAGGAGTGGGGAAAGAGTTAAATTGGCTGACCATCGGCTGACCAATGAGAAGCCGGAGGAGGAGCTTAGGGGCTTTAAAACCCAACCTAGAAGGGGGGAGTAGAGAGTTGAGGTTGGCTGTTGGGTGGAGGTTCTGAGGGAGGTTTGAAGTGGGTGGTTGGTTGGCAGTTGAGAGTCAGTTAGTGAGGAAAGAGGCAGTAGTTCAGTTGAGTTAGGAACAAATAAGACAATTAAAGAACTGTAATCTTGTGAACATTATGAAACCATATGCTGTTAAACTTCACTAAATAAACACAAGTTTTGTTTGAGTTAACTCTGACTGGACTCCGTGTGATACCCGGTAGGGGCTGGGTTGGTGACAGCGAGACAGAAAATGGGTGGCACAGGGTCAATAGATGGTCAAACGTCCGGGGGCTCTGTGTGATCGCCACAATGTAAGCTACAACAGCCATTTGGGGCTCTGGCTACACCTGGGAAGAGGTGAGGTGACCTCCCCAGGCAACAGGATCCACAGGGACAGCAGATCCAGCCTCCAAGGAATACATTGCCTGCTGCTACTGCTACTGCTACTGCCATGGTGACACACCCCTATGGCATGCTCCTTGGAGACTAGATCTGTCATTTCCTCATCATCAGCACCCCCATGCCACCTATACAGTAGCCTCTTTGGAAATAGGTGCTGTTGGTGGTCTCCCACCCATCCCTGGTAGGGTTGGGAGTACCATTCTGTGGTTTACCTCACAGGCCAAAATGTATTGGGTCGGTCCTGGCTCAGGCTTTGCCCCATTGACATTTCTCTTCAGAAGAAGAAGAAGAGTTTGGATTTGATATCCCACTTTATCACTACCCAAAGGAGTCTCAAAGCAGCTAACATTCTCCTTTCCCTTCCTCCCCCACAACAAACACTCTGTGAGGTGAGTGGGGCTGAGAGATTTCAAAGAAGTGTGACTAGCCCAAGGTAACCCAGCAGCTGCATGTGGAGGAGCAGAGAAGCGAACCCGGTTCCCCAGATTACGAGTCTACCGCTCTTAACCACTACACCACACTGGCTCTCAAGGAAGGAAGAGCCCTTCAGAGGAAAAAAGATTCCTCACCCAGTCCCTACACTAAGGGGTCCGTTCCAATTCTACCTGGAAACAACTAACCAGACACAGCTTCAATAATAATAATAATAATAATAATAATAATAATATTACCACAATGACATTGGCCACCCATATGGCAGGCTGATTCCACATGCACCTTTCTGTTGCTGAATTGGTGCAATTCCTTTCAGACACGAAAGGTATGGGAATATTTTTTTAAAAGCAATGAGATTTTCTCAAGGCTCTGTTGTTAACATTTCCCCTTTTTATTTTTTGCTTTGCTGCTAAGAGAGATGTGCCCTTCCCCTTGCTGACAGAGCCCGCCTCCATATAGCTTGCCCTTTCTCAACACACTGATCACACAACACTGCATACGTAAATGATCTGTTTTATATTCCCTCCTATGCTGTCTAGTTAAATCTCTCATTTTTAAATCTATGACTTCTCTATCAAGAAACAGGAGAAATTGCTGACTGCACTGTAAAACTCTCTGAGCTGTGAGGCCCATAGATCAGCTTTATTTGAGTTGGAGCATTTTCACGAAGGGGGGGGGAGGCTAACAGCAATCTGTCTCAGGTTTGGATGCTTGCTGGGTTCATAATTTCTACTAGGGCTGTTTGGGAAAGGCCTCTGGTAAGATGAGATCCACCCGAAAATAATAACCGCCTGCTACCACAAATAATAAAGCAGTAATATATTATTTCATGTGCCTTGCTGAACTGGTAGGCACACTGGTTTCAGAGCATCACTGTGGGAATTATGCTCTGAAATCACAATGTTGTTTACTGAAATTTGGATACCCATTTTTGCACAAGGCTCGTTTTTGAAAGAGTCCCTTAGGAATGAGTTCTCTTTGGGAAGATGCATTAGCCCTAGTGAGTCTGATTGGTACCAACCACAGCCAAGCTGCTACTCAAAAGCATCGTTAGGAACTCAGCTGGGAACAGCAGCAATTGCTTGTGTTAGGGGAAAGTCCAGGGTTCCAATAATGCACATCCTTATTGCAGGCGAGAGACACAACTATCCACACAATGCACCCTCATATGGTCTTTCTTTCTGCAAAGTGTGTACCAGTATCAGGTGTGAGTAGCAGGTTTGTCCCTTTCCTCTCCATCACAATGTCCCGTACATATTTACTGTTGGACTGGGAGCCAAACTGATTATATGCTTAGACCTCCTTGTATGGCCCCGTTCAGTAAATGTAAGTTCAGTCTGTAGGCCATCTGTACTAGATGTAGTCCTCCAGTATTACAGGTCTTGTCGTAGGATGTCCTTACCATTAAAGGTGCGATGATTTCTGTTTCTGGAGGCCATTGATGGAAGTGTGTGTAAAGGGCAGTGTCATTGGGGCCCACTCTTGCATTTAAGTCACCAGCAAGTAATATCATGGCTGACGGATATTGTCTCCGCCATTTCACCACCTGGTCTTCCACTTCTTTCCATAGTTGTCCTACTTGTGTCTTCCGTCGGTATATAGGTAAGTATAAGTTTATGCATAGTAGTTTAAGCTGTCCAAAGTCCAAGACTGCTGCTACAGCCCATTCAGCATTGAAGGGTAGTTGAGTAATGTTGGCTTGTATCTGCGTTGAGATCAGTAAGGCTAAGCCTCCTTTAGGTCTGCCCCCTCTTTGGCTGGGAGTTGCTCTTGTTATACACGAGTGATAATTGTCCAGGTAGAATTCGTCCATCTCCCAAGTTTCCTGTATAAACAGGACGTCAAATTTAGTGAGGAAGTCCGTTAGGTTGGGGTCTTTATTTTTAGCTCCCCACCCTGCAATGTTCCACGTACAAATGGACAAGTTATGATTTTTGGATGATAGGCATCTTGAGGGGCAGTCAACCCTAGTTGACTCATTTGTTGGTGAGGGGGAAACACGCCTCTTGCGGAGTTCTGCCCCGCCTGCTTAGCGCGAAGGGAGAGGCGCGGGGGCGGACGCCTGCCCCGCCTGTTCCCCGTGTGCAGGGAGCCAGCGAATTAGCGAGAGGCATGCGCGCGGGGGGGGGGGAACACACCTCTTGCGGAGTTCTGCCCCGCCTGCTCAGCGTGCAGGGGGAGGCTGTACCGTACCATACTGATGTTATAAAAATAAGACATCCCCCGAAAATAAGCCACCCTGTGTTTTTTTGAGGGAAAAAAAATGATAAGACGGTGTCTTAAAAAGGGGGAAAGACGGTACCAATTGGTGGATCTCAGGGTTCTAGTAAAGAAACAAAGAAACATTTCCATGCCAGTCTCCTGAAAATTCATCAGCATCTCTGCTAAAATACAACTTTGTATGCAATTTTCCACAATATACACATTTCGGCAAAATAATTTCCCCTAATATATATATTTATTTATAATGCACTTGTTTATGCCATTTTCACCAATGTATGCATTCATATGCATGTTTCACCTTAGTATATGCAATTTTGTACACATTACGTGATGCATTGCAAAATTCAAAGAGTTGAGAATTTGGAAGGTTGGCTGTTCCACTTCACATATTATCTCAGAAAGTGCAAATTGGGTAAGTTAGCCTTTAAACGCAAACTGAATTAAACGTCTCCCTGTTCCCTATCCCAGAGCCAATCCCCTCAATTCATAGCACTTTTTAATGGACGGAAATACAGCAGCTGGCATGCAGAAGCTGCATCACGCCAGGCTATGAGCTCAGCTCAGCTCGGCTTTTGGAGGAGAGATTGCTTTCAACACGAACCATCAATCAAAAGAACAGCAGTTCTAAATAAAATGGCTCTGGGGAGGCAGGAGTGGTTTTCAGACAATGGCAGCACTAGGCCGCAGAGATGGGGCTAGAATTTGAGGGATTCCTGCTACATTGAAAGAAAAGAAGAAACCAGGGAAAATGAAACACATACGTACCACATTGAGGTAACTGTGACTGAAAGGTCTCTTCCTTTTCTTCCTTCAGCTGTTACCATAATTTAATGTCATTTCATAAAAACACCCTTAAAGAAATTCCATTAGCACGACAATAAGCCATTCTTTCTCTCCTAATTGTTATTTTGCCTCTGCCAGTGGACTAGGAAAAAGCTTGTACTATGAAACAACCACATTTGGTTTCATCCGTTTCACAAGTAGACCTAATTTCTGTAGCTGTGTCTATTAACTTAAAATCCATAGAGGTTGGGAGTATTGGGTTGCTACAAAATTTCACAGAAATTGGAAATTCTAAAACAAATCTGGAAGTTCTTACTTTTGGAAGGAATTGGGGGAGGGGAGCAAAAAAAATAAAATTCAATCAAGCTGATTTTTCAGGCGATGCCCTGATTGTCAGGACTTCAGAAAGCAGAGCTGGGCTGTTTGAAAGGCTTTTTGCAAACAGCCCCATGCTAGTCTTTGAACCTCTGAAAACCAGAGATTTAAAGAGCAATGCAGAGCTGCTTGAATATGGGTTTTCAAATAGCCCTGTGCTATGCTGTTTGGCGGCCTCTTCCTAATGGGAAACTGAAGAGCAGGGGTTAAATCCTGCTGCTGTGACTGCATGTGCCAGTTCCTAAACTGGCATGCAGCCAATGCATAATCAGTAGTTCCAGGCAGTAGCAGAAAGAAGAAGAAGAAGAAGAAGAAGAAGAAGAAGAAGAAGAAGAAGAAGAAGAAGAAGAAGAAGAAGAAGAAGAAAAGCCCAGGATTCTTATTGAACCCATAATGTCAATCCATGTGTGGATGGTAGACCATATTCATGTCAGTTGGTCAAGTCAACTCAAAATGTATTTAGGTCTGCATTGATTCATCTTAGGTTAAAAACGATAGGCTTTAGCATTTCAGATTCAGTTCCTTCCTTCGTCTAACAAGCTAATGGTGAACCCAGGGTGCATGAAAGCAATCTGGCATGTGATCAAGTGGCAGAATCCAATTGCATCCATGTACTTAACATGTCTTCTGGTCCAAAGATCCTGACACATAGAAGTGGGATATATTACTCTGTGCATTACTGCTGAATGGACTGTGATCAAATATCAGTTTTCTATCTAGGAGGAGAGGGAAGGCGGGGCTGATTCTATTTTCAGCTCCTCCCCAGGTTGTCAGGGCCAACAAAGCTTACTGTGATAACCATCTTAGAGGATACCTACACCTATGCAGACCAAATCCAGCAGCAGGGCATGTGCAACCCTCGGTTCTGAATATGGGTTCTTTGAAATTTTGTGCACATCAAACATCTCCCAGTAGGGATATACAAGCAGAAGATTCCCCATCAGCCTTGTTGAGATTAATCGGGGTTTGCATATCACCAGGTGTTCAGTATCTTTCTCTCCTTCTCCCTTCTGTGCCAGATATCCCCCTCCCCTTGGTCCTCATTTCCCCCAAAATGTATATTTAACTGCCCCCACCGGCTACATTCTTTATCATTAACTGTGATCAAAACTTAATAATGTGTAAACTGATCCTGTATGGCAATGTATTAGGACTTGATATCTGGTACTTTTGAAGAGTTAAGTTTTTGCAGTCTAAAGTGGTTTATTACATTGTTACTTATGTTTTATTTGGCAGTGCATTTAATGTACTGTATATGTTGCAGCTCATATTGCTTTGAGAACTGATAGGCTTTGATTTAACTGTTTTCTTGTGTGAAATTGAATTTGTTCCTAATTTTGAAGCTTATAAGTCAGCTGGGCCTATTTGTCTGAATAGCAGCTGTTGTGTTTTGGGACTGGCTCTCACCAACTTGCTGGCATGTGATTAATTTTAAATTTATCTGAAAACATTCACAGTTTTGAACATAACATATTGCATGACTATAAAACATGTGCAAATCAATTCTCGTTGCATTTTCCACGTGGAAATTAATATATTGCATAGAAATGTGAATATTCATTTCTCTAGTTTTACCTGCAAAGTAATTAAAGTCTAGTCATGAGTTTCAGGAAGGAAAACAGACTCTTGCACATAGCTCCCCATATCGTAATTTAGACACTTTATCCAACACAGTTATTCATTTCCATGTTGAATAATGCCAGGTCTGGCACTTAGTCAAGATATACATAGGGAGAAAAAAACTTGAGAAAGGTCAAGCTGTAATAATTACTCCTGGTAAGAAGGAGTGGAAGATATGGAAGTTTTGTGTTGTTTCCTTCTCATTTCTACACCAAGTGACAAGATAGACATTATAAGGGTGTCAGACAGCTGTTTGTAGATCCTATTTAGAGGGGACTGGGAATCACTTTGATACCCATGGAAGTAGCAATTGCTGACATTGCAAAGTAGCTTCCAGGAGGTAGCAAAACATTTGCTGGAAACAGCTGAGTGGGAAACACTCAGAATATGGGAATAAAAATTATGTTGAAAACCTCTGGGTTAGGATAGAAGGAGAGAGAAAACAAATGTGATAATGTTATGGCAGTATATCACAGGACACTTAGCCAAGTTGGGTTATGGGTTATGTTTTCCCTAAATCTATGATTCTGTGAAATACATTCCAAAACTTTCATAGATGTGAGTTGACCAGAGTGGCTGGGGCAATGCAGTCAAATGGGCAGGGTATTATTATTATTATTATTATTATTATTATTATTATTATTATTATTATTATTATGGTACTAGTAGTAATAGTAGAATTAGGGATGTGGGTAGCGCTGTGGTCTAAACCACTGAGCCTAGGGCTTGCCAATCAGGAGGTCGGCGGTTCGAATTCTCACAATGGGGTGAGCTCCCGTTGCTCTGTCCTAGCTTCTGCCAACCTATCAGTTCAAAAGCATGCCAGTGCAAGTAAATAGGTACCTCTGCGGTGAGAAGGTAAATGACGTTTCCATGCACTCTGGTTTCCGTCATGATGTTCCATTGCGCCAGAAGCAGTTTTGTCATGCTGGCCACATGACCCGGAAAACTGTCTGTGGACAAACACTGGCTCCCTCGGCCTGAAAGCAAGATGTGCATCGCAAACCCATAGTCACCTTTGACTGGACTTAACCGTCCAGCGGTCCTTTACCTTTACCTTTACCTTTACCTTTTTACCCAGTAGTAGTAGTATTAGTAGTAGTAATGGGGGGTTTCCACTATTCTGACATCTCCCGAAAGTTGAACTCTACTAAATATGGAAGGAGCAATACATTTTTTGTCTTGGCTTGCTGACAACTTCATATTTCAGAAGATGGAGTAAGGAACAAAGGGATCTCCTAACCTGAACTTAATCCTGACCAACAGGGGAGAAGGGACTGATGAAGTGAAAGTGGCAGGAGCCTTGAGGGAAAGTGACCATGTCATCTTCAAAGTTGTGGTAGCAAGAGATATGGAAGCTAAGCAGAGCCAGACATGTACCCTGGACTTTAGGAAAGCTAATTTCAAGGAACTCAAAGAAAAGTTGAGAGGGATTCCCAAAAGAATAGCTGTCGACAACACCAGATCTTAACGTCATGAGACAACTAAACTACTGTAAAGCAACATTATGTCTCAAACCAAGATTTGCAGAAACATTGCTGACCCTGTATTGATTTCTGGAAGGTTCAGTACATGATTGATATTAACCTCTTTTCTGTCACTTGATGCTTGGTTGAATTGAACTTTCAGTGGTCTACAAAAATATGAAAATGTTTAGGTTACTTGTATTCAAAGTAGTGCTAAGTCACTCATTACATTAAAGCAAGGATTTCTGCTTGCACAGGGTAACTTCCTTCCTATCTGCTCCCACCGTACAACCCTAAATTTGTTCTGGGATGGGTTTCTCCAATCTTCTGGAGCAGATTTGGGGAGGGAGCAAGGCATGTACATCTCTCTCTACTGTATATATTAATGTATTTGGTCGACATATTCAATTGTCGTTGCTCTTTATTGATTATATGTATTGAATATTAAATATGTTTTCATTTTATGTAAAAAGCAGGATTATTTTTTACCATCCAAAACAGTATAGGCTGCAATATTAGTTAGATGTCAGCAAATCTCTCTCTCTCTCTCTCTCTCTCTCTCTCTCTCTCTCTCTCTGTGTGTGTGTGTGTGTGTGCTTCTCCCCTCAACGTATCTGCCTGATACAATTTGCACAGCTGCATTTTCTAAATGGGAGCTTGATGCTGCCTCTCCATATATATACTTTTTTAAAAAAACATTTTTAAATATTAAAATACTTTTACCAAGAAGAGTTACTGCTGAAGCAAGCAAACTGCAGGCTCGGATCCACAGAAACTGAAATGAAATTGATAAAAGCTACTCAGGACAATAAGAAATACTGGACTACTTTGTGGTGCCTTCTGCTGGTAACAGTTCTTATATCCCCCCCCCCTCTAATTTCTGTTCCGGTTTTTGAACAATTTTAGGAATCAAATGGCTTCCAAGCTGCATTTTTCATCCCCCCCCCCCACTAACTTTGCAGCCAGCCCATTGATCCTTGGTTTTTGAACTTTTCAGAAGCTGAATGGTCTTCCAGAACATATTACATGCAAAAACCGAGGTTCCACTGTAGTCTTGTCTGCCAACAATAGAATCTTCACTTGGTCATGAAGGTCACTGATTGAATCCTTCTGAAATCCTCCCTTGCTTGTGACAACCAATAGCATCTTGTGACAAAGAATTCTTTTGGTTGATCATGCACTGAAGGAATTTATTTAATGACATTGGTTGCTAACCAGCTGAAGTTGGGGGACATTATTTACTACTGTGTAGATGGACTACATTATAGGTCTTCTTCTGTGTAAACTCTGCAATGAAAAGTTCAACTGAGTGTGATTTTAGCTCAGAAGATGTGGTCGAAGAAAAAACTTAAGAACAGTGGAGAAATTTATTCCGTTTGCATTTTAATGCAAAGCTACCCATTTGCACTTCCTGAAGAAATATGCAAACTATAGCTTTCTTTTAACATTTAACATTTGCCCTTGCAAATCAAGACTCAGATTCAGATTTATTGTTATGGTCACCGACCAGCACACACAGATATACATAAAATCAATCCAAAATACAATCTAAAATATATACTAGAAATATAAACTTTAGCCATTATATGAAATTATTAGATAAAAGGATATCACTAATTTAGAGGATGGGCTACCACTAATAGTGGCACTGATTCTTCTTTAGCTCTATCCTGAAGTTATATGGATACTGCTAATTAAAACGGACCAAATTTTTATGGCTCTAGTGAAGAATTTAGCTTGCAAATCAATTTTGCGACCAAAAAATGTATACATAAGCTGCACATATTAGTGAAAATAACACACACAAATGCATTTTATTAGTGAGTTTGCTCAAAAAATGCATACACTAGGCAAAACTGCACACAGCAATGTGTGAATTAGGATAAATGTGCACTGGTTTTCATGTGAACTTTTAATTTGCAAATTTATGTGAAAATAGGGCAAACCGAACTTGAGATTGGAAGAATGAGGAAACTGAATCTGACAGATTTGCCAGTCTGTAGTTAAAATACAGCAATGTTTCTTTCGACATGGATCCACCAGTCATTCTGATGCTACATTTGCAGGAGATCCTCAAAATCAGAATGAAAATAAAAGGAAAATACTAAAAAAGCCTTAGGTGTCTCTGAAATCTTCTCTGCACTCCTGGAGAGGCAATCCTCATTTCCGTTTAAATATGAGAACCTAGGCTAGAAAACAGCAAGTGTGCCTCTTCAAGAGTGCAGCTGCAGCAGAAACTTTACGGAAACATATGCCCTTGAACATAGTATAGCCTTGTTTTTTCATGCTCATAAAAGTTTCTAATAATTTTCCAATTTAGCAAATTTTACCAAAACACAACTGGGTTTATGTTTAAGCGAGAGATGTCTATAAATGTTGGTGAAATATGTCTATGAAACTTGCACATATCTATGAAGAAACATTAATCTGTTTGGATGCAAAATATCTGATTCCTAATAATAATAATAATAATAATAATAATAATAATAATTTATTATTTGTACCCCGCCCATCTGACCGGGTCTCCCCAGCCACTCTGGGCGGCTTCCAACAAATATCAAAATACATTAAAATATCACAGATTAAAAACTTCCCTAAACAGGGCTGCCTTCAGGTATTTTCTAAATGTCAGGTAGTTGTTTATCGCTTTGACCTCTGATGGGAGGGCGTTCCACAGGGCGGGCGCCACTACAGAGAAGGCCCTCTGCCTGGTTCCCTGTAGCTTTGCTTCTCGCAGTGAGGGAACCGCCAGAAGGCCCTCGGTGCTGGACCTCAGTGTCCGGGCTGAACGGTGGGAGTGGAGATGCTCCTTCAGGTATACAGGACCGAGGCCATTTAGGGCTTTAAAGGTCAGCACCAACACTTTGAATTGTGCTCAGAAACATACTGGGAGCCAATGTAGATCTCTCAGGACCGGTCAAGACCCAAGAAAGCTTTAGAGCAGGGGTGTCAAACTCCGGCCCTCCAGATGTTTTGAGACTACAATTCCCATCATCCCTGACCACTGGTCCTGTTAGCTAGGGCTGATGGGAATTGTAGTTCCAAAACATCTGGAGGGCCGGAGTTTGACACCCCTGCTTTAGAGGCTAACTGAGGGTACAGTATACTACCAGGGAGTAGTGTTTAGACCTGATGCTAACTGGATGTGCTACACACACGCACACCATGTCAGTTTGGAATTGACAGGCTCAAAATATTAATAGCCCCCCACTCAAATGCATCATAAACTTTTAGAACTTTTCTTGTTGCTAGGAGAGAAGAATCTGTAGGACTTTTAAAAGTCAGGTTGCTCACAGAGAAGGGCCAGGAGGCCAGGAGGCCTAATCATGATTTACTGTCGGATCTGTTTCACATAGTTTGATCATAAAATTCTGACAGGGTCGATGTCTTTACAGTCCATGTAAAAGTGCCCATGGTTTAAGGCAGGGCTGTCAAAATCAAATGAGCTGGAGGAGAAACTCTCCACCTAGTAGATGGCAAAGGATCACACCTGTAGCTTATTGCTAAAAGATTGCTAGGATTAGTGGCTGGGGGAGTCAATGGAAGACCCAGTTGCTAACTTCTAAAAATACTTATTACCATTCTGTACCAATATCCAGATCTTGCCTGCCAAAATCCCTTTGGTAGGCCACTGCTGTTGTCAATCGTCACCTTGTGCACTAGTGATGTGCCAATATCTTCAACCAGGTGTTTGGACCATTTGTATGAAGGATGGGCAAAAAGAAACTGCCTGCAAAAAGAGAGAGATTAATGCAATAACTTCAAAGAATTTTTGAGCAAGGGGAAGAAGGGTTTGCCTACTGTGTTTTCTTACTTCAAAGTGATTTAGAGGCAGCAGAGTGGTGGGTGTCCTTTCTTGTACATTATTTTAACACAGCAGTTTCTCACGAGCTGACTTCTTTGCTTACCAGTGCTTGTCTGCGTATAGAAGGAAGATGAATCAAAACATTATGCTATATGCATCAAAAAATGAGGCTGCCTAAGGAGTGAAGGAGAGCACTGGAGACACACACACATACACACACACATGCTAAGGAACATAGGATTTGTTTTTTTTAAAAAGTTAAATTGATATTTTTACTTTAAAAAACTTATATTCTGTTGATCTGGTGGTGGTTGTTCTGAAGTTCTTCAGCACTCTGCAAGTAGCCTCCTAGACAATCTCACTCATTGTGAAGCTCACAGACTTAGAGAAACATAGTGACATAGGAACTCTCTCTGTTTCTGTACTAACTTTTTCTGTATGTTTCTCTGAGTCTATGGGCTTCACAGGAAGTAATGCTCTCCAGGATGCTGCTTACAGAGTGCTGAAGAACTCTGGAATACAGAGAGAGAGAGAGCAAAACAATTTTTTTAAAAAGTTAGAAGTTTCCTTTAACTGTTTTATGTTTTTTTTTAAATTCAGTGTTGCTCTGTTTTTTTCTTTTTCTTGTTAAATAATCTTACGGAGTTCTTTAGCGTGCCACTGGCAGCATTCTGGAAAGCACCACTTTGTGACCATCAACTTCAGCCAAAATCTAAATTATCCATCTTGCTGTCCACTGTAGCAATATTATGTAAATTAAATATGCTGGGTATCAAATTACATAAATTGCACCCCGTTAATTTTAATGCAAAAGAAATGTCATGCAATTGGGGTGTGTGTGTGTGAAAACAACAACAGGCTGAAAACAACAACAATGGATACCAATCATATTTGCTAGATTGATTTCTGTTCCAGGCACAGGACAGATAAGTGAACATCGCCAATTTTTGCTCCACTTTCCACATCCCTAATTAACAGGCAAGTGCTAGTATTCAGTGATTCTGCAGCTGTCAGCAAAGAGCAAAGGAGATATGTGAAGAAGAAATGAGACCTACTTCTAAATCTTTAGATAAGTTGCATGCTGGTAGCCAAAGCCCTCCTTTGTCCTCCTTTTAGTGATGAGTGTCCAAAAACTCTAATTTTGTGTGTGTACCCTGGACCGATTTTATCCCTCAGCAAGAAGCTGACATATAGCTGTGTGTGTTGCTTATGAAATCTGACATGATATCAGCACTCTCAGCATGAATGTGCAGACAGTTCATTCCCCCCCCCCCTTAATTATGGCAAGTTGCAGGTTATGGCTGCATTAGGAGCTATCTAGCCCCAAATCCCATTCATTAGAAGACTCTGTCTGAGGCTGAAAATAAATATTTTTTTAAATGTTCTCGGTACAGTTTGCCCAACTTTCCTAGCATCCCTTGTATAGATGCTAGCCTTCTTTAGGCGTTACCTTTAAGCAAAGAGGAAACACATGTTTGGAGTAGCAGGGATGGGCACACTAGCTTCACCTCTTGTGGTCGTTCCCATCACTCTCCAGTTCATGTGTGAAGCAGGGAGCTTCCTAAATGCAGACGTGGGTGGCATAGAGTTGCTTACACTCAGTCACTGGGAAGGAGAGGAATGGGGTGGCAGAGAGGTTGGCATAGTGTGGGTTCAGCAGCAGTGCCAATCAAGGCTGCCAGGTGTAGATTTCTGCTTTTGCAAGGTGAGCAGTCAAAGATTGCAGGTTTCTACCCAAAGAGCGAGGGACGCGGGTGGCGCTGTGGGTTAAACCCCTGAGCCTAGGGCTTGCCGATCAGAAGGTGAGCTCCCGTTGCTCAGTCCCTGCTCCTGCCAACCTAGCAGTTCGAAAGCACGTCAAAGTGCAAGTAGATAAATAGGTACCGCTGCAGCGGGAAGGTAAACGGCGTTTCCGTGCACTGCTCTGGTTCGCCAGAAGCGGCTTAGTCATGCTGGTCACATGTACGCCGGCTCCCTCGACCAATAAAGCGAGATGAGCGCCATCCGAGTCATCCGTGACTGGACCTAATGGTTAGGGGTCCCTTTACCTTTACCTTTACCCAAAGAGCAGCCACTGCCTCCTTTTGCTTGTTCACTTCATCTGGGTGGCCATGCTAGGCCAAAACCTTCCTCGTACAGAACCCAAAGAGCGAAGGGCAAAGAGCAGGTACAGCCTTCCAGAGGGAGAAGGCAGGAAAGTGGCCAGTTCCCTTTCACTTGTATTGGTACAGACTGGGTTCCCCCCTTTCTTTCCTGACTATTTCAAATCAATATATAAGACTCACCTTCTGTGCCTTCACAAGGCTTTTTCTTACACCCTCCACTGTTCCCACTGCTGAATACTAGGCATAGGGGAGAGCTTTGATTCAGTTTGCATTTGAAGGCATTTTCCATAATGAGAGGCAAAACAAAATACAGCCACCCTAAATTCACACCTCTCTGAATTTTGCAGCCACATAAAGTGTACAGGAAGGCATATACTAGTGTAGAATTTTGCATTAAAACATATATTTTTATGAAAATGCATTTCTGTTTTCTAATGAAAACAAGATACAAAATAATTAAACCCAGGTAAATTGCTTTGCAGAATTGTGTATGATGGGCAAAATCACATACAAAGATGCATTGTAACATGTTGCAAAGAAAAATACAAACTTGCTACACGCAAACACGAAACAGAGAAACAGCACTAAAATGCCTGTGAACTTTCATGAGATTTTTTTTTTTTTAACACACCAACAGATTTGGGAATGTGAAGGAATCAATTTAAGCCTGGGAAAATGAGAAACCAAAGTTGACAGATCTGCCCATCGCTACTGAACACACAAAGAAGAGGAAGTGTTTGGGATTCTTACTTGCAGGGCAAAGGAGCTGCTGTGACCATTATGTTTTCACATCTGTTTGGTGATAGGATAATGCCTGCAAAATGTGTACATCGGCATTTCTAAAACATGCAGTCAATTTTCTGCTCAGACTGCTCACTTAATGATGTACTTATTCTGTATCAGAGGGCAATTGTATCAGTCAGAAAATATATCCTGGAAATTCACAAGCAGGAAGGCTTGGTAAACAAACACAGCATTTTTCCAGGAAGCTATTTATGTGGGTGCCTTAAAGTCCCACACTTGACAAAATAAGCCCTAGACAGAGCTTCCTGCAATCTCTGAGCATAAAAAGATGAAATAATGTTCTAAGTCCTGAGGACGGTCAGAGGGACATATGGACAGTTTTACTATTGGCCAAATTGGAAACGGTTAGAAAGCAATCGCAGGCATGAGGCAGCATTATTCTTTTGATACTCTAATGCCCTGCTGAGTAAGCCTTGTAATGTAACAAGGAAAGACAAAAGGTCAGAAAAGCCATCCCTACAGCTGGCCAAGAAAATACAAAGCTGTTGCCTGTGGAGAGTTGTTCATTAACCGAGGCTGCTAAGTACCATATGCAGTAAAATGCTCTTGATGAACGTTTGCTCTTTCTTGTAATTCTGATGCAAGACCTGCACACAGGCCAGGAGTTTGGAGTGTGTGTGTGTGTGTGTGTGTGTGTGTGTGTGTGCGTAATAGCCACACTCAGTATGGTCTTTTTAGCCAAATGGCCTGTGGGATGCATGAAACATTTGGATAGGAGAAAGTTGTGATCAACAGCAGAGTGTTGAGAAAAACACAGAGGGCATATTGAGAAAACGAGGGGTATGAAATACTTGGATATTAGAGCCAGCATTTTGAAATAAGGGATTTGAGGCAACATCTGCCACTGCTAAAATAGGCGACCTTCTTGTGTCTTCATCAAATAACAAATTGCTAATTCCACAGCACCAATATAAAGTTTACTGAGCCACTCAAATCTTCCATCATTCACACTGTTGCATGTCAGTCAGTCAAACCAAGAAGTGGCTCAGTGCCACCACCTTCTACCCCACCAAGGCAAGACCTTTTGCTCTCTCACAGGAATGATAAACCTGTGTCTGGTCTGTACCACTTCAGACCGTAGGTGAAGACCCATATACCTGAATGTTCCTGCAAAATCCCTTCCCCTTAATGTCCAGTTCTTTTCCTATGGTGAGGGGATGTTTTGTACGGATGAGCAATCAAATCAAATGAGAGCCTCCCTCTGCAATCTCAGGTGGTATAGTCCTGACATAGTTAACCACTTCAGTGAGAACTAGATCAAGGTAGGACACTGAATGGAGCTTAAGCAGGCATGGTTCTTAAAACAGTTATTTTTGTATACCTACAGAATAATTGTAATGGTTAGGAAACATATGGAGAGTTGCTATCCTGGCCCAATGTGCTGGTGGGTGACAGAATTTTTTCTTCATCACGACCTTGCAGCTTCTTGCCCCAATGTAAAGCTTCTGTAGAAGCTTCAGACCCTGTGTTACACCACTTCTTTTGTCTTCCCCTTGATTATTCTCTCTTTTCCTCTGAGACTGCTCTGCTTGAAGCCCTTCCTTGGTACTGATTACATGGGGGAGGAAGAGAAAAAATGCATAGGTCTGATGTTCATTCCAGCTCCTCCTTCCACACAGAATTGTTGAAAGTAATGATGTGGAGGTTGCTTGTCTCCAGAGTGTGGGATAAGCCTGAAAATATCGGTTTCAGGGCACATTGTAACTTAATTTTGCGAAGGCTTGCTTTATATGTAATTCTGATGACTCATGCTAGATAGATTCCTTGCAGTGGTTTAATGTAATTTTCAGACATCAGAATGGCCTTCAACTAGAGCTCAAAAGTATCAGGGTTTTCTAGCTCATAAATAATATCTGGAAATGCTTACAGATTTATTTATTTATTTATTTTTCCCAAAATACACTTCTGTTCAACAAACAAACAAACAAAACCCCCACAGCAGTTTTATGCATTCTTGGGTTTCTCAAAGGTGCTGTGAAACTGGACTCTCAGCCTTTTGAGACCTTCACACCAAAGCTGTTGAGATGTAGAAGCTAACTGTGAAATCTCCAGTTCAAATATAATCTTAGCTACCATCTCACAAGGAGAGATTAGGAAAACAACAGCCTCTCAGCCTCAGCTTTCCATTTGCAGTATGAGAACTACCGTATTTTACAGGCCTATTGTAAAGATTATTGATCCAAAGTATGTGAAGCTATTTGAACCAAAATATGCCTATGGAATTAAAGAACCTTTTAATGAGGGTGAAAGAGGAGAGCACAAAATATGGTCTGAAGCTCAACATCAAAAAAACTAAGATCATGGCCACTGGTCCCATTACCTCCTGGCAAATAGAAGGGGAAGAAATGGAAGCAGTGAGAGATTTCACTTTCTTGGGTTCCATGATCACTGCAGATGGTGACAGCAGTCACGGAATTAGAAAACGCCTGCTTCTTGGGAGAAAAGCAATGACAAACCTAGACAACGTCTTAAAAAGCAAAGACATCACCTTGCCAACAAAGGTCCGTATAGTTAAAGCTATGGTTTTCCCACTAGTAATGTACGGAAGTGAGAGCTGGACCATAAAGAAGGCTGATCGCCGAAGAATTGATGGTTTTGAATTATGGTGCTGGAGGAGACTCTTGAGAGTCCCATGGACTGCAAGAAGATCAAACCTATCCATTCTTAAAGAAATCAGCCCTGAGTGCTCATTAGAAGGACAGATCCTGAAGTTGAGGCTCCAGTACTTTGGCCACCTCATGAGAAGAGAAGACTCCCTAGAAAAGACCCTGATGTTGGGAAAGGTTGAGGGCACAAGGAGAAGGGGACGACAGAGGATGAGATGGTTGGACAGTGTTCTCGAAGCTACTAACATGAGTTTGGCCAAACTGCGAGAGGCAGTGAAGGATAGGCGTGCCTGGCGTGCTCTGGTCCATGGGGTCACGAAGAGTCGGACACGACTGAACGACTGAACAACAACATGCCTATGGATGCTTGACAAGCATTATGAATTGGCAAGACAGCCAAATGCCACATCACAGGGCATTCTCCAGCAAATTGCAGTCAGCCTAGTCATGCAGGACGTGAGTCGCCATTACTAAGGCTGGTGTGCAAATGCAGACCCTCCAAGTGTCTCTATTTTCCAGGGATGTCCCTAATTTAGAGAAGCCATCCCGGTTTCTGATTTGATCCTGGAGTGTCCCACTTTTCCTTAGGATGTCCCTATTTTCCATGGAGAAATGTTGGAGGGTATGGAGTTATCTGACCCTCGAGCTGACCCCCAATCCTGTATAGGGAAGTTTTGAAAATGTTTAATGTTTTATTATGTTTCTATATATATTGGAAGCTGCCCAGAGTGGCTGGGGCAACCCAGTAAGATGTGTGAGATATACATAGTAAAATTATTGCTATGGAATGGGATGTCCCTATTTTCATCGGAGAAATGTTGGATGGTAGGCAAATGTTCCAGAGCTGTTGCCCACCCTCCTGCTCTGCATCCTTGAAGTTCAGACTGGTTGGACTCTTTGAATTCTTTCCCTGGACAGGAACAGAAGCCCATTGTGTTCTTCCCCAAGAAGAACCTGTGTGAGGCAGGTACCTACAGAAGCTCCCAAGATCTGGAGTCTCCTCAGAAATGATGGGGGCTGGGGTCCCTTCCTTGAAGCTACAAATCGGGTCCTCCCTCAAAGAGGGCACGTGTTGTGGTGCGACCTGGCAACCAAACCCTGTGTTGTGGGTAGGGTCATTTGGATAGCCACAACACCCTATTGGTAGGTTCCTCGATGCTGGGAGCAATCTGACCAATGGGACGCAAGTAAAGGGCATCGAGGGACCTATTTAAGCCCATGCACAGGTACCTGAGCTTTCTCTTGGGACTGCTGCATCGGAATACCCGCCCACATCTCCCTATATTTAGGGCTTGTGCTTGACCTTGCTATGCCATCATGTGTCGTCTGTCATTGGGATAGGGGCACGGCAGGAATTTTCCCCACTTGGCTGATTGGCTGTTGCCACTTGGGTTTTGCTTGCCGCATAGCAAATCGTCACAACTTGTAAGATTGCGGATAGGCTCTAGTTCAGGTGACAGGGGTGGCAGAAGGGTCTCGCCATCCCTATGTGAAGGGTATTCTGGTAAAGGAATCCAGGGACTCAATGGTTTGGTCAACCCTGAGAGGGGTTGTGCCCATGCCAGAGTCCAGGGGGACACCAGGGGACATCAGGGTGGCGGACTGGTGGGGTCCCGCTTTCCGTTGTCCTGGTGTTCACCCTTGGCTGACCTATGATAGAGCTCTAGGTCAGCGCTGCCTGCAAGGGTGCAGGGAGCTAGTCAAACCAGAGCCTATGCAACCACTCACTTGATTGCAATCAATAAAGTTGTGGCCTAAATTCTGCCAAAAACCAAACCAAAGATTTGAGTCTTGACTGAATTTATTTCTAGCGGGTGGTTATAAGGTCTAAACACACAAATTATATTTTTCTTTAATCTCTTCCCAGACTGCTGTCACTCACTTTAATTAGGCTTGTGTTGTGCTGGGTGATGTTGATTTTCCACATCCTCAATTTGAAATTTGGATGACAGCGGAATCCTTTTTTTAAAAACAAAAACAACACAAACACAAACTTCTTGTATCATCCATTTCACATCTCCCATTTGGTTTAATTTCCTAGGAAATAACAATATATAACAATCACATAATATCATCCAATTCTAGTTTTGGTCATTTCACAAAGTTGTTCAAACAATTTTATTTTCATTGATTGAACAAATGGAACTGTGCGGTCACTGCTGCCCTCCTGTGCAAACTGCCTGGGGCGGAGGTGGGGGTAGGCAGATTGCTGCACAAGCCTGAAGCAGATGCGATGATTGAGCTCAATGCCATCATATAACAGCATTGGGGCTGATTTGGAATCCAATGGCTCTGGGGCTGGCTCACGCCATCTCCCTGCTGACTCCCAGAATGCACCATTTTAGGCATTCAGCGGGGGGAAGGGAGAATATCCCATGAGCGGAGTGACACTGGCATCATTCTGCAAGCAGAAGCCGGCAAGGCTGGGTGGAGGGACACGTCCGCCAAATTGTAACACACACCTCACAGCCCAGCACAAAGAAGGTTTGGATTGCACACTAAATTGGATACAACCCAAGGTATTTTCAAGAAGTCAGATGAGTGGGTTCAAAGACCCGCCTTTCCAAATGTAACATAACCATAACAAAATGAGTTAAACTTCATACTATGGGATGGTGGGGTGGAGGGAGGAATTGCACATTTCATGCTAATATTCTGGTGGGCGAACTGTACTATTTTAAATGCCTTCCTTGAATAGAATATCCGTGCATGTAAAATGCTAAATATAACTGTGGAAGCTATATTCATTTATCAAAGCCACGGTGAGTCTCAAAAATAATGACTGGAGTCAGAAGCTGTTTTATAAGGCACCCAAACTATTCTGAACATCAGCAGCACAATTGGCCTCATGGATGCAAGGAGAGATGATCTTCTTAGGCAGACTGTGGAGTCCAACCCACTCCCCAAAACTGGATGGGTTGCTTGTACACTAGGGGCCTGGAGGGTAGTGAACTACTGCATAGGTCTGGGTGGTGTGAAATATTTGATTAGTAATGTCTCACGCGGGTGGTGCTGTGGTCTAAACCACTGAGCCTAGGGCTTGCTAATCGGAAGGTCGGCAGTTCGAATCCCCATGATGGGGTGAGCTCCCGTTGCTCGGTCCCTGCTCCTGTCAACCTAGCAGTTCGAAAGCACGTCAAAGTGCAAGTAGATAAATAGGTACCACTCCGGCGGGAAGGTAAACGGCGTTTCTGTGCGCTGCTCTGGTTCGCCAGAAGCGGCTTAGTCATGCTGGCCACATGACCTGGAAAACCCGTCTGCGGACAAACGTTGGCTCCCTCAGCCAATAAAGCGAGATGAGCGCCGCCACCCCAGAGTCGTCCGCGACTGGACCTAATGGTCAGGGGTCCCTTTACCTTTCCTTAATGTCTGATCAGTGAGCATTGCTGAGCACCTCGACAGTGACAGTGACTGAGGGCAGGTTGGGTGGGAGAGGAAGGTGCTCCTGCCTCTAATATCAGAAGGAATCCCCACCCACTTTTTATTTTACTTTAGCCCTAAAGTTTGTACCTGAAGAATTTTGTCTCTTCTTTAATGGGCCAAACATGGCTACATCAAACACTGTGAGAACCAACCTGATCTTTCCCCCCTTTGAAGCATAGGATGAACCCTCCAAGTTGCAATGAGTAAACGCTTTCAGAAATCCATCAAATGTGCCCTGAATCTAATGGCAACCTTTCCAGAGGACTTCCTGCTTCTAAGTCCAATTGACACAGACTTTCCCTAGGTTACTGAAAATTACTATTATATACTGTCTGTTACAATGCCTTTCAAGGTACTGTACGTCAATGAAAAACACATTCAATCAGTGAAGTGATCAAAACAAGAACATCACAATACAATGTATAAGGGCGCCATTCCTGTTAGAAGATTGCAAAAGTCTGAGCAAACATGTTTTTAGCAAGTGTCACCATATCATCAGTGTGGGTGTTTGTCACAGCCCAGAAGAGAGCTGGTTCCATAAAAATTGAACTGTGGTGCAGAATGCTCCCCCACAATAAATAAATAAAAAGTCCCTAACTGAGATTGCAGCACAACCTGGAGGGTCCTATCAACCAAGTGCAATGCTTGGACAGGGCAAATCTTCACAGTTTGGATAATCATTCATAATACTGAAGGTTGAAATACGTGTTCTGTCTCGAAATGAGACTGTGGTGCTTCTGTGGTCATTTTCTCACATACATTCCTTTCAAAAACACCCCATTATTTACATATACATTAAAGGTAAAGGTAAAAGGACCCCTGACCATTAGGTCCAGTCGTGTCCGACTCTGGGGTTGCGGCGCTCATCTCGCTTTATTGGCCGAGACCCGGCATACAGCTTCCGGGTCATGTGGCCAGCATGACAAAGCTGCTTCTGGCGAACCAGAGCAGCACACGGAAACACAGTTTACCTTCCCGCCAGAGCGGTTCCTATTTATCTAATTGCACTTTGACGTGCTTTCAAACTGCTAGGTGGGCAGGAGCTGGGACCGAGCAATGGGAGCTCACCCCATCGCAGGGATTCGAACCGCCGACCTTCTGATCAGCAAGCCCTAGGCTCTGTGGTTTAACCCACAGCGCCACCTGGGTCCCTTGCATATACATTAAGCAGGGAACAAGTCTGATTTCACTCTGCAGACCCCAGAGCAGTGTTTCTGCCACAAAGTAGATATTTCTAATGCTCCAAGGAAATCAAAAGGATTCTCTCATACAATCTTCTCCACAGCCTCTTGCCTCACTCTTGCAGGAAAGGGCCACTTGCAGCCACCACCATGTTTTGAGGTAGCCACTTAGCTGTCCTAGGCTGGCTCTAGACTTGACAGCGCCATCTGTGTTATAACAGTGTTATAACGCACATAAAGTGCTTTTCTTTAAAGATGTAGCTGAGTCCCTAGAATGTCCTGGGATATAGCTGAGGGGACAGAAAATGTCAGCTGGTTGCCCAGCCGCTGAACGGAGCTCCAGTAATGCTACAACACTTGGCAATGATAACCCCCCACCCCTGAAACTTTTAAAGAAAATTTTCTCCCACACACTTACCCCCAAATCAACTCCTAGTTTAAACCCCTCAAATGCTCCCCCTTTAATTCCTCCTCTTCTTTTTGTCTGATTTCTAGAGATAGCAACAGCAGCTGTGTGCTCTCGCACAATCCACTCAAGAAAAATGCTATGTGCTCCCCCCCCCCAAGCTGTGTTGTTCAAAGCCCACACTTCCATCTTCCTGGAACTGAGGCCACTATAAGCAGCTGCTGTCTGGGTGCAACCTACGTGCTGTCTCCCAGAATACCCTTGATTGCCATGTCTCTGCTTGTGTCTTAGCAGTGCAGGTAGCCATTTAAGTCTGACATTTCTTCACCCCATTTGGAGCAACTGCCATGCTGAACGTCTCCCTGGGTTTTAATTGCATTGTCAGAAAAAAAAAGAATCAAATAACATTAATTAAATCAGGCGCTTTCTCTCTCTGCGCTCTTTTAGGTTGGAGAGAGCAGGCTCCACAGGAACAGATACCTGCAGCACCAGAGAGATTGATTTGTCAGGATGTCAATTTAGCAAAACAAACAGAGCAGACTTTTTCAGGTGGGAGGGAGGAATCACGGGGAGTTGGAAAAGGGGAGAACTCCATGAAATATTCAGGGATGAATCGCAAACTGATGTCATTATTTATGAAAGGGTTCAGTCAAAAAGCAAAAACCACCCTAGTTCAAACAGGATTTTCTTTGAACCAGTTCATCACATAGAATGTACAAGAGGATCCAAAGAAAGATTGGCTTCGTTAACTGACATCAAATTGGCAAAGAGAAGGGTTAAGATCTTCATTCAAATATGCATTCTAATAAGGAGGATATATCACGTCATTATTGGGCTTGGAAGTTTTAAAACAGTCTAGGCTCCAAATATCACGTTGTGTTTTTCTGGGTTTTTGTTACTGTAAAGGAGCTGAGCCGTATAATTCTTTATTTTGTTTTGTTGTATTCAGTGGGTCCCAATGATACAGTATGACTGCTGCACCAGGTGTAGGCTATAGCATTTCATGTCATAAATATCAGCATGGCTATTGAGTCCAGCCAAATTGTGGCTAAGTCACCTTTCCCCTGTGCATTAGCTGGAGTTAGCTTAATACAAAACCACATGTTAGAAACCTCATTGCAAAGGGTTTATTAGGGGCCACTATTGTGGACAGAGCAGAAAGATGAAACATCTCCTCGAATCAAGATGCAAGTTTTTAAATAAAAAATACACACAAATGTCAACCAAATTTTCTTGGGAGAAGTTAGAAGGAATTGTCCCAGTGAGAAGAGTTCTTCCTGATAAGTTCTCCTCTACTTCTGCTTATTGCGTGACCAGGAAAGGAAGGAATAAGAAAGGAATAAGGACTCTGACAACGTTATGGATTTAAAATTAGGTCACAACTTTATTAAACTTCCGAATGTAGGAAGACCTTGGCTTAGGCCTTGGGCGTGTAACCCTCCCAGCCCCCCAGCCGGGGGAACTGGGGCACATCAGGGTAAATGGGATATGGGGGTGCTCTGCTAGACGCAAGTGTAGGCAGGCAGCCCAGCCCATATCACCGCACACAGGGTAGTTCACTGACAACCTTTCAGTGTATGACCAGTGACACCCATTACATAACCCCTTTAAGAGGGGACCCTGGAATTGCCACTGTGGGGGGGGGGTGAATCACCACTTCACACACACACACACACACACACACACACACACCATTTAGGGAAGAAAAGACTAAAGGATTCCACCCAAGGCCATAACCGCTAAAGCTGTGACGAATTGCTGCGGGGAAGACAAAACCTGCCAATGCAGGAAAATTCCTTCCCGGTCCTTCAACAGCGACCAAAGACCGCAGCAGTGCCTGCTAAACAGAAAGGAAAAGTTAACATGCAAACAAGAAAACATTAAACAAAGGGAGGGTAGGGAGGGTGAATCTCCAGAGCCGACTGCCTGGCTGCTGCCGGCTCCACCCCCTATTTATAAGTGGGGCTGGCCCCACCTCCCAGCCAGAAGCCAAATGACTGAGGCTGGGCGTGAACCTCTAAATAATAACACTGAGAAGCAAGCAAGCCCCCTACTACTAGCATGTTCCCTGGGAACTGTAGTCCTGAGCACGATCCCGCAAAGGGCACCCACATTATGAAATGTGAGTGCTCACAGTGTCTGAATGTCTGCAAAAAGGCATACAACTAATTTAGTTTAATGATCTTCAGGGGGGAAAATCAATTCAAGATGGCAAGTGTAGGGGGGAGCAGGCTTGGAGGCTCCTTAGGGTAAGAAATTTGATATTTTTTGGGACTGGGCTAACGTCTCTGTCCCACGGCAGCAGTGCCCCACCAGTTGACTTTCCCGTCAATATCAAATGCTTTGGGAAAGGTCTTCCCTCAGCTTAGATGTCAATTAGCATAATGAAGCCCATTTGGAGCAGAGGCTGTGTCCTAGTTATCCCCTTTGTACTGCTGACAAGGAGGAATGTGCTTAGGTGATCCACATCATTCATCTTTCGTTTCCCCGACAGGAATTGCATTAAAAAATAATGGAAGAGATAGTGGCAAAAAAACAGGGTAATGTATGGAAGCTTTTGTCTGCCTCAAGATTTACTGCCCAGTTATAAACTTATAAAAAGTTTATGATAGGGGAATATTTAGCACATCACCAATCCAAAGTCCTGATAAGAGCCTCACCTTTAGACACAAGACAGTTTCCTGTCATGGGGAAACAGCTGTAAATTACCCTGGATAAAAAGCCACTGTGAAGCGTGAAATCAATTGAGTACTGCAGCATTCTGGGCATTTCTTACTTAATGGCCAATGCCTTGCAGAGGACATTCTGTACATAGATGGGCAAAGAGGCAAATGTCGTTTTTTCTTCCCCAGGAAATGACAAGGAGGAGATTGCTTTATTTAAGGAGGAAGATGGTTTTGTGCTGGAGCACATTGCTGCCTCTCGCCAATAGGTGAAAGTGTAACCTTGCACTTCAATTCCCTTCCCATCAATAATATGGTAAAAGAGACACAGGCAGCTCAGCCACCAGGCAACTGTTAACAGGGAGCCTGAAATAATAATAATAATAATAATAATAATAATAATAATAATAATAATAATAATAATATATTTAGGCCTTGAATGTGACACCTCTCTTTTGAATTTTCTGTATAAAATGCCTGGAATATTGTGCATCAATTTATTCACGTTTAAATCATACATTTACTTAGTAATTCTACAGCTATTTGTAATGGTTCATGCTAAGTTTTTAAATATTTACTGCTGCTTATTTGATATATTGTGTATTGCTTTGGCAAAGTGGCATAGAAATGAATGAATGAGTGAGATAAAAATGTGCATATTTGTGTGTAACATTATATCTGACTGCACGAGTGAGATCAGAGGTAATGGAGAATTAATTGCTGCTAGATGACATTGGTGTTATTATGGTACTCGACCATTCACAAGTGGTGTGGTTTGTAGATAAATAGATAGATAGATAGATAGATAGATAGATAGATAGATAGATAGATACTTTATTGTCATTGTACGTAGTACAACGAAATTGAATGCCATCCCACATTTGCAGCCACATATACACATTTATACATTTACAACCACACATACACATACATACCATCCATCACAACTCCCCAAAGATCATATCATTTGGTTTGTTGTTGTTCAGTCGTTCAGTCGTGTCCGACTCTTCGTGACCCCATGGACCAGAGCACGCCAGGCACGCCTATCCTTCACTGCCTCTCGCAGTTTGGTCAAACTCATGTTAGTAGCTTCGAGAACACTGTCCAACCATCTCATCTTCTGTCGTCCCCTTCTCCTTGTGCCCTCAATCTTTCCCAGCATCAGGGTCTTTTCTAGGGAGTCTTCTCTTCTCATGAGGTGGCCAAAGTACTGGAGCCTCAACTTCAGGATCTGTCCTTCTAATGAGCACTCAGGGCTGATTTCTTTAAGAATGGATAGGTTTGATCTTCTTGCAGTCCATGGGACTCTCAAGAGTCTCCTCCAGCACCATAATTCAAAAGCATCAATTCTTCGGCGATCAGCCTTCTTTATGGTCCAGCTCTCACTTCTGTACATTACTACTGGGAAAACCATAGCTTTAACTATACGGACCTTTGTTGGCAAGGTGATGTCTTTGCTTTTTAAGATGCTGTCTAGGTTTGTCATTGCTTTTCTCCCAAGAAGCAGGCGTCTTTTAATTTCGTGACTGCTGTCACCATCTGCAGTGATCATGGAACCCAAGAAAGTGAAATCTCTCACTGCCTCCATTTCTTCCCCTTCTATTTGCCAGGAGGTGATGGGACCAGTGGCCAAGATCTTAGTTTTTTTGATGTTGAGCTTCAGACCATATTTTGCGCTCTCCTCTTTCACCCTCATTAAAAGGTTCTTTAATTCCTCCTCACTTTCTGCCATCAAGGTTGTATCATCAGCATATCTGAGGTTGTTGATATTTCTTCCGGCAATCTTAATTCCGGTTTGGGCTTCATCCAGTCCAGCCTTTCGCATGATGAATTCTGCATATAAGTTAAATAAGCAGGGAGACAATATACAGCCTTGTCGTACTCCTTTCCCAATTTTGAACCAATCAGTTATTCCATATCCAGTTCTAACTGTAGCTTCTTGTCCCACATAGAGGTTTCTCAGGAGATGGATGAGGTGATCAGGCACTCCCATTTCTTTAAGAACTTGCCATAGTTTGCTGTGGTCAACACAGTCAAAAGCTTTTGCGTAGTCAATGAAGCAGAAGTAAATGTTTTTCTGGAACTCTCTAGCTTTCTCCATAATCCAGCGCATGTTTGCAATTTGGTCTCTGGTTCCTCTGCCCCTTCGAAATCCAGCTTGCACTTCTGGGAGTTCTCGGTCCACATACTGCTTAAGCCTGCCTTGTAGAATTTTTAGCAGAACCTTGCTAGCATGTGAAATGAGTGCAATTGTGCGGTAGTTGGAGCATTCTTTGGCACTGCCCTTCTTTGGGATTGGGATATAGACTGATCTTCTCCAATCCTCTGGCCACTGCTGAGTTTTCCAAACTTGCTGGCATATTGAGTGTAGCACCTTAACAGCATCATCTTTTAAAATTTTAAATAGTTCAGCTGGAATATCATCACTTCCACTGGCCTTGTTGTTAGCAAGGCTTTCTAAGGCCCATTTGACTTCACTCTCTAGGATGTCTGGCTCAAGGTCAGCAACCACACTACCTGGGGTGTATGAGACCTCCATATCTTTCTGGTATAATTCCTCTGTGTATTCTTGCCACCTCTTCTTGATGTCTTCTGCTTCTGTTAGGTCCTTTCCACTTTTGTTCTTAATTGTGGTAATCTTTGTACGAAATGTTCCTTTCATATCTCCAATTTTCTTGAACAGATCTCTGGTTTTTCCCATTCTGTTGTTTTCCTCTATTTCTTTGCATTGCTCGTTTAAAAAGGCCCTCTTGTCTCTCCTTGCTATTTTTTGGAAGTCTGCATTCAATTTCCTGTATCTTTCACTATTTCCCTCGCATTTTGCTTGCCTTCTCTCCCCCGCTATTTGTAAGGCCTCATTTGACAGCCACTTTGCTTTCTTGCATTTCTTTTTCATTGGGATGGTTTTCGTTGCTGCCTCCTGTATAATGTTACGAGCCTCCATCCACAGTTCTTCAGGCACTCTATCCACCAAATCTAAATCCTTAAACCTGTTCTTCACTTCAACTGTGTATTCATAAGGAATTTGATTTAGATTGTATCTTACTGGCCCAGTGGTTTTTCCTACTTTCTTCAGTTTAAGCTGGAATTTTGCTATAAGAAGCTGATGATCTGAGCCACAGTCAGCTCCAGGTCTTGTTTTTGCTGAGTGTATAGAGCTCCTCCATCTTTGGCTGCACAGAATATAATCAATCTGATTTCGGTGTTGCCCATCTGGTGATGTCCATGTGTAGAGTCGTCTCTTGTGTTGTTGGAAAAGAGTGTTTGTGATGACCAGCTTGTTCTCTTGACAGAACTCTATTAGCCTTTGCCCTGCTTCATTTTGAACTCCAAGGCCAAACTTGCCAGTTGTTCCTTTTATCTCTTGACTCCCTACTTTAGCATTCCAATCCCCTATAATGAGAAGAACATCCTTCCTTGGTGTCATTTCTATAAGGTGTTGTAAGTCTTCATAGAATTGGTCAACTTCAGTTTCTTCAGCACTGGTAGTTGGTGCATAAACTTGGATTACTGTGATGTTAAAAGGTCTGCCTTGGATGCGTATCGAGATCATTCTATCATTTTTGAGATTGCATCCCAGTACAGCTTTCGCCACTCTTTTGTTGACTATGAGGGCCACTCCATTTCTTTTACGGGATTCCTGCCCACAGTAGTAGATATGATAGTCATCCGAACTGAATTCGCCCATTCCCGTCCATTTTAGTTCACTGATGCCCAGGATGTCAATGTTTATTCTTGCCATCTCATTTTTTACCACATCCAGCTTACCAGGGTTCATGGTTCTTACATTCCAGGTTCCTATGCAATACTTTTCTTTACAGCATTGGACTTTCCTTTCGCTTCCAGGCATATCCGCAACTGAGCGTCCTTTCGGGTTTGGCCCAGCCGCTTCATCAGCTCTGAATCTACTTGTACTTGTCCTCCGCTCTTCCCCAGTAGCATGTTGGACGCCTTCCGACCTGAGGGGCTCATCTTCCAGCGTCATATCTTTTATATGCCTGTTGTCTTTGTCCATGAGGTTTTCTTGGCAGGGATACTGGAGTGGCTTGCCAGTTCCTTCTCCAGGTGGATCACATTTGGTCCAAACTCTCCACTACGACCTGTCCATCTTGACCTGTCCATAGCTTCCCTGAGTAATTCAAGCCCCTTCGCCACGACAAGGCAGTGATCCATGAAGGGGATCATTTGGTTACAGCATTTAAAATAGTTATAGCTCTTGGATAAAAACTGTTTTTTAGTCTATTTGTTCTTGATTTAATTGTTCTGTATCTCTTGCCCGAAGACCCATAGACTGATTTCTGGGAAACAGCCTGGTCTGCAAGAACACAAAAGTTGGCCATCCCTGCTGTAAATATTTTTTTAAAAAAAACCACTTTCTTCATGTATCTTGGTAATGAACGACAGGAGCATTTGCTTAAGGAAGAAACAGGTGTGTGGAAATAAAACCACTTGCCTTTCAAACAGAGGTGGGGAACTGCAAGCCTCTCCAATGGGCTCTCAGGACTCTATCTAGACCACACCCCTCCCTCAGCCACACCCTCTCTCAGCCGCCAAAATGAAATATAGTGCTTGGGACAAACAATCATATAGCATGGAACAAAGTCGTTCCCAGAGAAGGTAAATGTCATTGGAGAGCTAAAACACCAACTGAGATGCTTTCTGGGGCAGGTTGAACTATCTGAATCAATATTTGCAAGGCATCTCAATGGAAGCAGAGCCACGAAATCTATTCCTGCAAATCTTCACAGTCTTGGAATCCTGACCAGGAGGATACCTTTATGAAGATAAAATATATGCTGTGGGTCAACACCATTTTGACATCTTTTGGCTCTAAACAGATGAGAGAAGAAACACAAGCCTAGAGGAGAATTTTCATTCCCAAGTGGCTGAACCTTACAAAACTAAGAAAGGATTATGAACATTTATAACCAGCACTGTTCCTGGTAAGAATTACCTCAATTCGAGGCAGGAGAGATATTTTATATCAAACTTGTTGAAGAAAATGCAGGGCAAACTCCAGCTACTGCACAAGTTGAAAGGAAACACCCAGATCATATTCTGTCGAGACTGAAGGTGGAATACTTAGCAAAAACTGGCAATATCTTCTTCGTATCTCTCAAAAGGTATAATCACAAAATCTAGAAGTAGTATCTAAAAACCCCGCTTCATCTTCTGAGTCTGCTCAAGTTATCATGTAAGTTGGATTGTCTTGCTCACTCTGGCTGAGTAATTTGAAATCCTTCAAGATTTAGAGATGAGAGACTCAATACTCGAACTGCCATTTTTTCCCAACAGTACCGAATTATTTAACTATTGTTTCTTTAAATCAAAGGGGGAAAGATACTGTCACTATAAAGTTTAGTAACTAGATGGTGCTGAACTTAATTGTATTGGGGGGGGGGTCAGGAAGGTCATGTTACCATCTTGTTTTTCTTCAGGCAAGATAATGAAGTCCTTGTCTGCTTTTTGGACTGCTGTGTCCTCTAAGCCTTCCATGACAATATGCAAATGAATCCTGCACTTGTCCACTTGTCTCCGTAGTGACTAAACTGTGCTTATTACAGGCAGAAAAAGTATGGAAGAGATCCAGCTCTGTTCTGATATTTTCTTAATGCACCAATTTATTTGTTGACCAGACAGCAGACAAAAATATGACCCTCACCCTGCTTTGCTTCAATCCTGCTTTGCTACAAACAACAAGGAGGGATTGACCTCCTCTCTCTCTCTCTCTCTCTGAGCCCTAAAAGGTCTCATCAGCCTACTGCAAGGCAGCTCACATGTTTATAAATTTCTATTCGAAAGAGTCATAGGCAGACAGTCAGGGAATCAAGACAGACAAGAGCAGAGACAACTTAATTCCCCCAGGATATTCAGAGTGCAAGATGAATTCAGAAAGGGCTTTATTTAGCTATGGCGTGTGTTTCCCCTCCCCGCTTTCCCAGTGCTGAAAGGCTGTTGTGTTCCTTGTCTCTTTAGAAGCCTTCAGGTACTCCTATAGATTCAAAGGCATTTACTGAATATGATATCATGGCAAAAAGCCCAATCTCTGTTGTGGACAAGCGCATGTTTATGCCATGAAAACATTTGCCCTGCAGACCTGAACTTTCAACCACCTTCCTCCTCCTTCCATTTTTCTTAACAATGTAGTAGATCAATGAAATGAAGACATTCTTTCAGGGGCCCCAAGATTGAAACTGAAATATTGTCTAAAGGATATTGCAAGAGTCCAGACAGTACATTTCCTGGCGTTGTTTACCATGAATGGTTTGCTCATGCCAGGGCCAAGCTGTCTTTGAATAGAAATGGGAGTCAGTTACCACATGTGGTAACTGCAGGGGGGAAGGCTGTGGGATAGCTAGATAGAGCAGTCAAGTCCAACATCTCCTGTTTGCTAGAACGCGCAAACAGACTTCTTGTCAAACCTTTGGGAGTCACCTCCCTCTCCGTGTGACTAGGTAGATGGGCATGACCCACATAAAAGGGCTGGTCACCTAGCTATCTCCCTCTTGATCTCTTTGCACTTTGATCCTCTGCTCATCCGTAACAATGGGTGTAGGACCATGTTGTCAGTCTGAGACTTAGGACTCAGGTACATTATTAAAGGACCCAGGTGGCACTGTGGGTTAAACCACAGAGCCTAGGGCTTGCTGATCAGAAGGTCGGCGGTTCGAATCCCTGCAACGGGGTGAGCTCCCGTTGCTCGGTCCCAGCTCCTGCCCACCTAGCAGTTCGAAAGCACGTCAAAGTGCAAGTAGATAAATAGGTACCGCTCCGGCGGGAAGGTAAACGGCGTTTCCGTGTGCTGCTCTGGTTTGCCAGAAGCGGCTTAGTCATGCTAGCCACATGACCCGGAAGCTGTCTGCAGACAAATGCCGGCTCCCTCAGCCAGTAAAGCGAGATGAGCGCCACATGACCTGGAAGCTGTACGGCGGCTCTCGGCCAATAAAGCGAGATGAGTGCTGCAACCCCAGAGTCGGACACGACTGAACCTAATGGTCAGGGGTCCCTTTACCTTTTTACATTATTAAAGAAACAGTGATTTGAATGCGTTATAAACATGCAACAGCAGATGGCACCAGAGAGCAGGAAATTTTAAAACACAATTTTCCATGGAGATTTTTTTCTTTTGTTAAAACGATCCAATTTCTGACTTATTTATAGTGGTTTTCCCCTGTGTTTAGATCCACCCTGTGTTCAGGCTTCTCTTCACTTTAATCTACAAATGTACCTGTAACTTCAGCCTGCCTTCAGATTGCTACTGAATGTGAACTGTGAGTAAACTCTGTTCTTATTTTGAGAAGACTGTTTTGTGTTGTTATTGTTTTAAGAGGGAAATATGGGGGGCGGGGCAGGAAGAATCCAGGCTGCACTAAGGCATCCTGGATTGCATCATTAAAAGGCTGAAACCAGCTGATCAACAGCTTCCTGTTTGCTGCAAAGGAATGTGCTCTGCTCTATGCTCACTAACATGATTAAGGAAGGACAATATCTAACTAAAATATCCTCTCCTACCTTCATAAACATTCCTACAAAGGCTTCCAAAAAGAGGTTCAATATTGTAAAGGAGAAACTACAAGCTGGAATTATGTGGGTGCTAGGAAAAAAAAAGAATGTATAAGGAGCATTTCCCCCACGACAAATGCCCTTCAAGAAGCCCCTTGCATACAACTTCTTTGTAAATTCAAAGGGAAGTGGAAATGGGAATGGTGTCTAATAATCAGTGCTTCTCAGAGAATTTCCACAGACCCTCATCACTGGGTGTGTGTAGAATTCGGGCCATGGATCTCAAAATTAAGCAATTATGTTCTTGTACAGAGAGATCCCTGTGGGTGGTGTTGTTGTTGCTTAAACTCAATTGCCTTTCTGAGGTCTCCCTTCACCTTTGCATTTTGAACCGGGATTGGATCAATATCCTTTGCTGCAATAATTGAGGGAATTGACAAAACAGGAGGCATTACTTAACTGTTCTAATCCTAATGGCTTCTAACTTCATTAGGTACTGCCAGGACAGGTCATAAAATCTCCGACACAGAGAGACAATCCCAAAGTGCTAAAGTAAGTTGGAAGAGGGGGGAAATGTCACACAATGGAAGAGACTCAACATGAAATCAATCTGGTTTTCTCCAAATGATTTAATAGCCTTTGGCGTCAGCCAATTTCCCAGAAGGCAGAGGAGTATAGAAGGTTTTCAACCTTCATCATATTTCAATGCACTTTATAGTTTTATTTCTGAATCCACCATATCTTACCAAGTACAGAAAGACAAAGTTCCTGGAGGCATTATATAAGCAGTTGAGCTTGGACTAGATAGTAGGAGACACATGCTTTAGGAATTTAGGAAACTGATTTAAACTGAGTCAGACCTTTGGTCCATCTAGATCGCTGTCTACACGAGGGATGAGGAACCTATGGATCTCCTGTGCTCTTCAATGGCAACTCCCATCATCCATAACCACTGGTCTTTCTGACTGATGCTGATGGGAGTTGGAGTCCAACAACAGGTCCCATTCCTGGTCCACACTGAATGGAGTGGCTCTCCAGCATTATAAACTCGGGTTTCGCATAGTCCTAGCTAAAGATAACAGGGACTCAGCCTGAGACCTTATCCATGAAAAGTCAATGCTCTACCACTGAGCTACAACTCTTCACAATTGAGGAACCATATGGCAAGTTTCTTTCCTTTCTTTCTTTCTTTCTTTCTTTCTTTCTTTCTTTCTTTCTTAGCAAAACAAAATCTGAAATTATTCCAGGAATTGGTCCAGCAAGAGAGGCGCATACGCCTAAGTAGGCTTCTGTGAGTGTTGCTAAATACCCACATAAAGATTGTGATGTTCAACCAAGCCCTACTGAACTATCTGGATGTGTATTTTGATAAATAATAGGGATAATGATGCACTTCTTGAGTCACCAGTTATTATTTGTGATCAGTTGCCTATGCCTATCTCTGGCTCAGGGCCACTATTTATAAGATAACCAGAAGACACTTTCATTCTGTTTTGCTGGGATGGGTTATATTGATTCAGGACCCTTGATTTTTCTCTTGAACCTTTTCTGCAGATGGTTTGCTGTGCAGTGTGCACATATTTTAATATGGAAGGAGATGGCAGAGCTTTAATGTGATAGGTCCACTTTGAAGCATACACCAGGGTCTTTTGTGTAGGAAAAAAAAGACAGCATCATATAAACACAGCAATGTACTAAATAGCTTTGCTTCTAGTAGTTGGAAGGGACCACAAGGGTTATCTAGTCCAACCCCCTGTAATGCAGGAATCTTTTGCCCAATGTGGGGCACAAACCCACAGTCCTGACATCAAAAGTCTCATGCTCTACCAACTGAGCTATCTAGCATGTTAA
Organism: Darevskia mixta; assembly: GCA_034641385.1. NCBI lineage: Eukaryota > Metazoa > Chordata > Lepidosauria > Squamata > Lacertidae > Darevskia > Darevskia mixta. The sequence continues at coordinate 552,378 of JAWWNH010000027.1, forward strand.
TTATCTGGCTTATGTACCGTACAATTAGTACCTAGCTGTGGGCAGGTTATGTGATGGGATTTGGAATCGGAAGTTATAGTTAGGTCACACAGGTGAAAAAAACAAACAGATAACTGAGTGATCTTCTGATACAGCAAAATGTTCCATTGTTGTTGTGTACTTCATTACAGTTAAAAAAGGTTTCTTCCTCAGAAACATCTGCAGGAAAGGGATTGATATGTCCATTCCCCCCCTTGGGGAGATATGCAGGCTGATTTCTGAATGGAAATGTATGAAAAGGGTTTTGTGTGATTTACGCCTCTGCTGCAATCTTGGCTTGCTACTCCTTTTTAATAGAGCTTTGGTTTTATACGGCAGGGATGAAGAGAGAAGGTAGATTAGCATCTACTTGTAAACCTCTGGGTGATTTGCTGAAGAATGGCAAGGATTTCTGACTCCTGATTGTTGCCGAAGAACAACAATAAAGTGATGCTCCCTCTGAAACTAGTCTGCTGAAATGAAGAAAGCGTGTGGTAATAAGTAGGTATAGATTTGTATATGGAAAGACAGTGAGCTCAGCTCAGTTCTGCTCAGAACATAGAAAGAGCCGAGCTGGATCATTGGCAGACCTGGGGGGCTCAAATTTCAGCAAGTGTTAAAAACTAATGAAGCCAGGCTAAATTCCTGGTGAGGGAAGAAGAAGAAGAAGAAGAAGAAGAAGAAGAAGAAGAAGAAGAAGAAGAAGAGTAGTTTGGATTTGATATCCCGCTTTATCACTACCCGAAGGAGTCTCAAAGCGGCTAACATTCTCCTTTCCCTTCCTCCCCCACAACAAACACTCTGTGAGGTGAGTGGGGCTGAGAGACTTCAGAGAAGTGTGACTAGCCCAAGGTCACCCAGCAGCTGCATGTGGAGGAGCAGGGATGCGAACCCGGTTCCCCAGATTACGAGTCTACCGCTCTTAACCACTACACCACACTAGCTCTACACCACCTGGGGGATGGACCATTAAGAAGAACAAAGGTTCAAGGGACTCTGTCGGAGATGGCAAATAGATGGGGCTGGTCCCTCCCTCAACAGATAAAACCAGAACTAAAGCAGATTAGATTTAGAGTTGCTGTGGTGTGAACTAGAGGTAGGAGTTATGTGGCAGAGAAGCAAAGGCAACTGGCAGAGCATGAAGTTGAATCTCTGCTTGGATCCTAGGCTGTGATTATGCTGCAAACCCCTCCATCGTAGGCTCAGGTAGTATATACAGTGAGGCAGTAGCGTAGGAAGGGCGGGACGTAGGGGGCAGGGAGCCATGGGTTCCAGGGGAGGGGGGTGAAACTCGGCGGCCCCTCCTGCCACCCCCTAAGCCGAGTCAGCGCTCGCTTGGTCACCGTGGGCGCAGCAGCGCCAGCCCGGATTGACTGTGCATGCCCGGAAATTCCGGGATTTCCAGGCATGCACAGTCCCTCCTGATGTGCGTCGTGACGTCACGCCGCATGCGTCAGGATGCCCTGGCCCCAGGGGGGTGCCTCCACACGGCAACGCCGTCCCGGGCAGCCAAGAGGCTTCCTACGCCACTGCAGTGAGGGGGGAAAGTATTTGATCCCCTACTAAATTTGCTCGTTTGACAAAAGTCAGAGATTGATGTGCATTATAATGAGTGAAATAAGTATTTGATCCCTTTGCAAAAGATGACTCAGTACATCAATCTCTGACTTTTGTCTTCTGGGTTTCTGGGGTTTTTCCTGTTGTTATTCTGTCTCTCACAGCTACAATAAACCTACCATTAAAATTATGGACTGGTCATTTCTTCGTCAGAGGGCAAACGGGCAAATTTAGCAGGGGATCAAATACTTTCCCCCCTCACTGTATGTGTAAATAAACTATATGGCATAAAGACACCACAGTCCCCACCGTGCTTCATTTTCCAAAAGGAAACACAGGCGCTGGGTAAGCCACCAGGAGCCCCCATGGAATCACCGCTCAGAGACGGGGATGGCATACAACAATACTGTTGAGAACCAAATACTCTTTTGAAAATAGGATGCTTCCTCCTGTTGCACCCTCATTGTGGTCCTACAAGACCCTTCATTTTATTTTTAATTACTTGGGTGAAGGGTGAACATAGGAAGCTCCATTACATCGAGTCGGATAATCTTACTCAGTAATGTCTGCACTAAGTGGCTCTTCGGGGTTTTAGACAGGGTTGCACCCAATGAAGTTCCATTCATGTAACCCCACTTGGCCCTCCTCTGCTCTCCCTGCACCCCCCAGTCTGCTCTGGAACAGTTTTTGAGGGTGCATGGTGGAGGCTGCAGTGGAGAGGAGAGGAAAATTCCATTGCGCAAGTGGAAATCTGATGCACAAGCAGGACATCAGCATTGGAATACAACCCAGGAGCAGGACTGGTGCTGGCAATTTTGGCGCCCTAGGCGAGGGGGCGGGCCACGTGATGTCATTGCGCATGACGCACGTTGCGGAGCGGTGGCCCGCCCCCTGCCCGGCCGGGCGCCCCCCGCTGCCGCGATTTGCTTGCTCCGCCGCTGGTTGGGGCGGCGGCGGGCGGCGGCGGGGGGCAGGCTGGCGAGCGCCCCCTCCATTTTGGCGCCCTCACCGCCGCGGTTTTCGCCCCAACCTGCTTGCTCTGCCGCTGGTTGGTGCGGCACCGGGCGGGGGCGGGGGCAGGCTGGCCAGCGCCCCCTCCATTTTGGCGCCCAGGCAATTGCCTAGTTCGCCTAAATGGACGCGCCGGCCCTGCCCAGGAGCCTTTCCCAGCCATGCCTGTGTATTCCGGGGATTGAACTGGGACCTTTTACATGCAAAGGATCTGTAATGCACGTTGTCTTCCACTCTGTAATGGCCCTTCCCCAAAGCTAGGAAGCTGGGATAGAAGTGTAACATACAAATAAATTGGGAACCTGAAACCAATTTATCTAAGAAACATAAGAAGGTGGAGGAAAAGCAATCTAACACTTTACAAAGGGGAGGCAGGTTGGAGGATTGTTTGGTTATAAATAGGAAATGGAGTTCTCTTATTGCTACAGGACGCTGGACAGGAGCTTAGAAAGAGAAATAATGCCTGTGAAGGGGGGGGGCAAGGGAATTCTCAAGTTGGAATGCGACAAGAGCAAAACAGCAGATGTTTCCTGCTGAGAATCTCTGTGGGGTGCCTTAGTTGGTGTACACCATCAACTGTGCGGAAGCAGAAAGGCCAAGCAAAATGATGCAAAATTACCCAAATCCACAGTGTGAGATGGACACAGATCACAACAAAACATCTGAAGGAGAGCTTGTAAAATTCAGGGGGGAGGCCACATGCTCAAATTATGCCATGGAATTTGCCAGAAGCTTTGAATCAGTGAAGATACTCGGTGTGTTCCCGTGACAGACAGACAGAAACTACAAAATGTTAACAGAACCACTTGGGTACAAGTTTGTCCTTTAAAGGGAGAAGCACACACGGTAATCTCGCTTCCTAAAATGAGCTTTCCATATTGTGCTTGTCTATTAAGAAATGTGTTTGAATCACAATCTTCCGCAGGAAGACAGTTGCATGTTTGTTTGTTGCTGTTTTCCCCGTGATACAGCCTTTGCATTGTAATACTGTGCTAAGCTCTGCTCCCGTTCTGTCTCAGCATATGAATTGCCATGGGACTCCGTGTATATTAAAATCTCCCTGGCCATGTTACTCTTCTGTCTCTGAGCCTAATCATAAACAGCGAGCTGAAGATATATTAATCTCTTGGTTCCATTTCTTATAGCTGAACCAGACATTCTGCAGCAGATAGGCTCTTCAGTCTCCAGAGGCCACTTGCAAAGTGATGGGGGGGGGGGGGGAGGAGGCCATTATTTTGGAGGGGAGATGTGGTTGGCAGGGGAGAAGAAACTTAACCCTTCCTATCTCACTGCGTTCTCCCTAAAAATCCCTTCTTCACCTGCTTTTGCCCTGTAAGAAATGCAGAGAAACCTAGGGTGCCTTCAGATTGTCACTATTTTGGGGGGTGGGATTTAATCAAATCCTGGCAAATGCAGCCTGCATGATTAAAGCTGATTTGGAGTCCCCCCCCCCAAAAAAAATTGTCCTTTTTCCTATAAGGAAAGTGACCAGAAAATGCATGTATAAATGCATTGGAAAGTTGTTTGGGTGCAACATCATCTCATCTCCTAACAAACAGATCGGTGTGAATGCTGATTCAAGAACCAACATTGTCTAATCTCTCCACAAACCCATCAGACTGAATGCTTACCTGAAATTGACCTTGATGAATCTTTAAACTTTCTTCAGAATCCTTACAAGTGTTTCACCTGAACTGGACCTTTCAAATGCATGTTATTTGAAGTTCAGTGCCAATTCTAGAAACTCTAAAAGCATTTAATAGACTGGTTACAGAGCAATGCACGAAACTGCCGTCACCTTCTTGTATCTGAAATCTACTTGACATTTTCTATTGTCTCACAGAAACTTATTATACTATTATGCGCTTATACCTTTTAACCCGTTCATCTCTGCAAAAGGGTATCAAGGTTTTCTTTGTGGTCACTTTCCTCTCACTAAAACCTAGTTCATCCAACTTTAAAACAAGTGTTCTCTGTTTACAAGCATCAGTCATGAAGCACAGACTACATTGCAGTTTATAGGAGTATGTAAAATATTGGCTTTCTCCCGAGGAAGCAAGGGATTTCGGTTGTTTCAATCCCAGTGCTCTGTCGAATTCTTTAACACAGGCGCAGCAATTGTGCACAGAACACTTTACTTGGTAACCACGTACAATGAAAGCCTTGGTAACAATGCATCCATTAATAAATACATGGCTGCATGATGAAACCTGTGCATAATACCTGTGATTTTTTAAAAAGGGATGATATGCACTTCTACAGTAGAACATTTTCTGACTTTTCCTGGAGTGGATTTCTTTTCTCCAAGAAACTTTGAATGACAGCTCAGCTAGGGAAACTCTGGACATCTATGATTTTCCCACTGCCCAAAATGAAAGCCATATATTTGCTCTTGTGTGGATAAGCATTCAAAACAGGCTGAAGGTTTGTGAACATTACCATTGAACCTGTAGGGGAAAGGGGGAGTGGCTTAATAGCACAAGCTGCTGTATACTTAAGCTTGTTGTGTCTGTCTTGTGCAACAGTGAACCAAATCTAGATTCATGTATACTGCTTTCTCTGCTTTAGAATAGGGAATGAGCAAGCTATTCAGCCAATTAGGCATGTGATAAAAAAAAAGATCTTACAGATTTGTATTGGTGGTTGCATCTCCTCATGAATGGGGAACATGATGTGCAATTGTGGATAATAATGGTCTTCTTCTTCTTCTTTGGCAATCACTCGTAGCCGAGTAAGATTGTCTTCCATAAACACGGTTTTAACAATGAGTCTGTAAGTGACTGTGGAGGCCAACTCTGGATCCACACGTCCGTCCACAGTGGGGACATTGGTTTCTGGGTGGGAGTTGATCACGGTGTGGATTTGCCAAGCGTGCCTTCCTCTTAGCACGTTTCTCCCTTGCGTCCTGAGTTCGAGTGTCTTCAAAGGCCATGACACCTTTGGTAAAGGCTGTTCTCCGAATGGAGCGCTCGCAGGCCAGTGTTTCCCAGTTGACAGTGTTTATACTACATTTTTTTTAGATTTGCCTTGAGACAGTCTTTAAACCTCTTTTGTTGACCACCAGCATTACGCTTTCCATTTCTAAGTTCAGAATAGAGTAGTTGCTTTGGAAGACGATGATCAGGCATCCTCACAACATGATGATAACACAGTGATCTAAAACTGGGGGGGGGGGTTGGGAGGGAGAGAAATCACACATCTGATTTTGCAGATAAGTGTACTGAACATGCAGTGCCATGAGGAAGAAAGCACATTTGTTTTTATTAAGTTGTCAAGCTTTTTCGTAGGGGATCCACCAAAGTTGTTGAGCTTTTTCTTGGAAAAGGGGGTAGGCGTATCCAAGGAGGGTAGGGCAGAGGTTCACTTAATGGAGTACTTTCTATGCTTTTCAAAAATATTGGCCCACAGGACAATTAAAATGGCTATTTTAAGCTGGGGTATATATGGGAAGCATCTTGAAAGTGTGAACCTATCAACTTCAACCTGCAAATGAAAATATAGACTGGATTAACTATCTACAATTCATTTCTGAGTGTGAGCCTCAGATTCACATTGTTTTACCCCATAGATGCTTGCTAGAATTCCAACTTCACTACTGAGAAATAAACTTGAAAACGAAGAGACAGAAATTGCCAAATAAGAAGGTACATAAAAAGGAGTTCTAATCTAGTGCTTTTCATTTCCTATGGTTTCTGTCTTCCATCTTTTTGCCCTGCAGTCTGAAGTTGTACAGCCCAGCAAGAGCTGATGATATAGGAGGGCTCTGGACTGAAGCAACTCTATTGCCCAAATGAGTTGTAGTCACTGTTAGTTTTATTCAGAGTAGACCCATTGAAATTAATGGACATGACTAGCTTGGGTCTGTTTAATTCAAACGGTCCAACGCAGAGTAAAACTTAGTTGTGTACATCCCCAATGCTGCCCTAGGGATGGAGGAGAGTTTTGTTTGGTCCAGTTATTTAAACAAACTGAGCTAATTCACAGCCCCCAAACAAAGTACATAGATCAGAGCAGTGCTTTTTTCCTAAAAAAAACCCCCAACAATGTTTAGGGGTACTCACATTTTCCTACTCATATTGAAATACTGACCCTCAATGAGGCCAAACTTAGATTTGCAAAATGTTTAGAGGTATGCATATCCCTGTGTCCTCCCAGAAAAAAAGCACTGGATCAGAGCATATCTCAAAAATTTGCAGCACTGTACCAAAATGCATTTAAAATGTGTATTTTGGGACAAAATACATTCAGAAATGCATACATTGGGATAATATATATATCAAATAAATATTTAGTGATATAGTATTTGTATATTGTAATCCACATTTAAATATGATTTGCATATTTTTTTATTAAAAAAAAGCCAAATTAATGCCAAAACCAAATGGAATTGACTTTTGAATAAGCACTTATGAAACTGAGATGGGTCCGAAATAGACCAATCCACTTATCCTTATTCCCTTCAATAAGGGACCATGGTCTTGATTTTGCCAAGAGTTTGGTCACCTTAGCACATGTCATTGGCTCCCACCTCTGCTCAGATATCTCTCAGGTTCTGAAGTTAAGTGGCATAGGATAAATCTCCTGCAATTAAACATTTAGAGATAATTAAGAAATGGGTGATGTGAGAAGTGATGATGCCAGTAGGTGATAGAGAATTCACATTCATCTGAGCTCATTAAGATCCATAATTGTACAAAATTACAAATTTAAGTGCATTTGCATTAGGTTTCTATAAAGGTAGAGCTGGGTTTTCAGGGATAAAAAATAAACTAACACAGCTCCAGAACATGTCAGTGAGACTTAAATACTGTCCGTTTATATATTTCTTATTTCTTTTTTTAAGGTGAATTGAAAAAAATTGCACCCCACATTGGATTTGAATGTACATTGAGCGGAACCAATTACATCAAATCTTACCCTCCAAAGTATTCCTTGTTTTCTCAATGTCTCCAGGGTTTCTGTGTTTCATTTGCAGAGTAAATTAAATCCATTGTTCCAAGATGAGCCACTTGTTAGGCTTTCCAGAGTAGCCTCTTGGGTGAAAGTTGGAAACAGTCACATTTAAATAAGTTGTTTGGTGATCATATTTGCATAGTAATCTAAATCATTTCCTTTCTTCTCCTTTCAGAATAAAATTCCCAGCCTTCCTACATTCTCTACAAGGTCATCGGAATCCATCAAAAGAATTGTAATGATTTATATTAGCGGAACAACATTTTATTTATTTTAATAGTTACTTCATGCAATTACGTTTGCAGCCAAATTCCAGAACTTAATTAGAATCTATTGGCAAAATCTTGGGTCCATTCCCATGGATGTGGGCTTCTGTTCAGACGCATCCACCCAGATGAACCATGTGTGGCATTCCCCAAGAGTGAGGAAGTCTCACGAGTGAGCTTGCCACACCTCGACTTCAAAAGCTGGGTGAGAGAGGCATACAAACTATTGGGACATCTTTGTTGGTTTCATTCGGTTCTGAATCTCTTCCCTTGCTCATATACTTTGTAATGTTACTAGCCTGAATAAAGAACTCTTTTTGGCATATAAAAGCCTCTGTCCGTGGTGGACTTGGGGTCTCAAATTTCAGCGGCACCCTGCGTGACATGAAAATTTGGCGCCCCTCAACCCCTCACGATCCATTCTAAATCAAAGTTGCGGCATCCCCTGAGGCTCCACACCCAGTGCGACCCAACCAGTCATGCTCCCCTAAATCTGCCTCTGCCTCTCTCATTGTTTTGGACAGAAGCTGGACATGAGTTGGCATGGCAGGAGTGGAGCAGGGCACCTGGAAGCAGCTGGTGTAAGGTGCCAGGCAATTGCAGTTACTGTGGTGGGGCAGAGTCATAGAGTTGCCTTCCTGACACTGGTACCACCCCTGGCAATAGCTTACTTGAAGGGGAAGAGTGTGGTGAGGTTAGGCAGCAGTGAGGCTGGGGCTGGATGGACATGCGGACAAGAGCATTGGAATGGCTCCATTGGTACGTCTTGACAGCCCCCACCTCACCGCCACTGTGTCTCAGCCTTATCCAGGTAAGATGTTGTGATTTCAGGAGGGTGGCTCTGTGGCTCTGCCCCATGACACCAGACACTACTGTTGCCAGCTACTGACCCTTGGGCTTTGGGCTGAAATAGTGGACTTGATCCACTATACAGGAGGGAAAAGGAGCTAGAGGAGAGTATACATGAAGGAGCTTCTCCACACCCATCGTTCAGCCCGGACACTGAGGTCCAGCGCCGAGGGCCTTCTGGCGGTTCCCTCACTGTGAGAAGTGAGGTTACAGGGAACCAGGCAGAGGGCCATCTTGGTAGTGGCGCCTGCCCTGTGGAAGGCCCTCCCATCAGATGTTAAGGAAATAAACAACCATCTGACTTTTAGAAGACATCTGAAGGCAGCCCTGTTTAGGGAAGGTTTTAGTGACTGATGTTTTAATGTATTTTTAATCTTTCGTTGGAAGCCGCCCAGAGTGGCTGGGGAAACCTAGCCAGATGGGCGGGGTATAAATCATCATCATCATCATAATCATTAATCCCAGCAGAAAAATATCCGGAGTGGAAAGGTTCAAGTGATTCTTCCCAGCATGAGGGTTTTCCTAGGGAGATTGCAGCTTCTGAAGCTCCATTTTGTTTTGTTTTCACGTGGAGATGGAGCGTCTGAGATTGTTTCAGCCCAAATCTTCCTGACACTGAGGATTTGCTTTTCCCCTGATATAAAATATTCCTAGATTAAGCATTCCGCTGGAGTTGAATTACTAACATACTATTCATCACACATCAAAAAAAGGAGAAAAGTGGGACTTATATTTTAAAATGACATGGTTCTGATGTATTCCTTCTTCAGTCAACCAAAACGAAATTTAAACACAATCTTGCCTGTATTTCTTCTGCAATCAACCAAGACCAAATTTAAATATCTCTCTCTCTCTCTCTCGGATGCAGTCTCTTTTTCAATGAAGAGGTTCTACTCAGCCGGTCAATTCTTATCACTGGCAAAAGCACTTACCATTTCATTCTTTACGGAAAGCGTTATTTAATTTCAGAGCTTTATATCCTTTTGTAGGAGGGAGCGGTGGCGCTAGACTGGTTTTGTCCTGCTGTAAATATCCATGCATCATGGTTGGATTAACTTACATTATTAATTTCATCTCTTTCTCTGCTTCTCCTGCCTGGTGCCCTTTTTCAGATTCACGCTAAATAAAATCAATATCTTATTTTTTGTGAAAGATCACACAGTGTAAATCCATACACACTGGGCTGCTTCAAGAACAAGAATTTAATTTCATCAGGAGGTAAATTCCACACTTAATTTGCTCAAATAATTTATATATATATATAAATATCATGGGGAATGTGCCATTGTTCATATAAAGATTAATGAGTAAGAGCAAGCTGTTGAGCAAATAAAAAGCCTTATGCTATCTCTTCCTACCTTTTGCAAGGTTTAGCCTTGCAAAACCACGCAGAAGCACCATTTCCACTGTAGTGGGCAGCACCTTTGCTGCAGCCGTAGATGGAAGACATTTCTTGTTAGAGAATACAGTGGTACCTTGGGTTAAGTATGCTTCAGGTTAAGAACTCTGCTAAGAACAGAAATCGTGCTCTGGCGGCGCAGTGGCAGCAGGAGGTCCCATTAGCTAAAGTGGTGCTTCAGGTTAAGTACGCTTCAGGTTAAGAACGGACCTCCGGAACGAATTAAGTACTTAACCCGAGGTACCACTGTATATGGGGAAGGGCTGCAGCTCAGTGGCAGATCATCTGCTTTCCATTCAGAAGGCCCTAGCATCAATCATTGACATCTCCAGTAAGGCTGGGAGAGACATCTGTCTCTGAAACATTCAGCAGCTGTTGCCAGCTGAATAGGCAATAGTTAGCTAGATGAACTGGTGGTCTGACTCAGTAGAAGGTAGCTACAAATATGTTCCTGTGTACTTATTCCAGCTGTGCACAGCCTGCTAATAGGTCTTGGGCCCCCAATCTGGTGCTTCAGATCAGGCCAACTCAATCCAGGCTGACCTGGAGATCACCACCCCAGATCCAGCCCTGAATTAACTCAGGAGCAGGCCTTGTTGGGTTTGCAGCCAAATCACAAATGTATGTTTTGCTAGACAAGCACAGGGCTAGTACACAGAGAGTACTTGAACTTCCTAGAGAGGGGGGTCCAACACTAAATGAACCAGTATAAGGGACTCCCCTGTGGGGGCTTTGCACGACTCGTTGTGGGGCCCACAACTCATCTCAAGTTAAGCATTACTAAGAATGAAACAAGTTATTCACCGCAAAGAACTTCTGGAAATCAGGCAAGCCCTGATGTTGGGATGTTGGGATGTTGGGATGCTGTCATGTGATTTCAAAAATCACCACATGATCCTCTTTGTACGCGCAGACATTGGTTGACAGTAATGATTGAGACCAACCAGTGGCAGGCAATGTTCACTAATAGGGATTTAGGGTAGGAGACGGTCATGACAACATGATATTCAAGTGCTATAAAAAGACAAGGATTATAAAAGCAAGTGTATTGAATAGAAAACTATTCGCAAAAAAAAATAAATGTAGGTGTCCCAAATGCTGCTAAGTAAAAAAGAAAATCCCAAGATGGATATCTCAGGCCATCTTAATCTTCCCTACTTTTGGTAAAAAATAATAAACATTCTCCAAAGACTTTGAACAGATGGAGAATAAAAACAATTCCTCAGGTGGATGCCTGTTGAGACTTTATGGCATCCAGGAACCTTTTCTTTTATTTGCAGCTTATTTGATCTATGTAGGCAGACCACCTGCCGCATATTTCAAGAAACTGTCCACTTCCTAAAATATATACCTGATGTTCTTTGTTCCAGATAAGTGTCAGTACTCACTTCACATGCCCCTTACTCTAAAAACTCAGTGGCCATGTGTTACATGGTTTTGTGCTTTTTAAAAATAAAAAATAATTTTGTCTTTTAAACTAAAGTTTTAATAGTGCATTTTGTCAGCAGCGACATACCATTAAGCTTTTCCCAATCTCTCTCTCTCTCTCTCTCTCTCTCTCTCTCTCTCTCTCTTCTCTCTCTCTCTCTCTCACACACACACACACACACATATTCTGCTTGAGGTCCATGGCTGCATTCATCCTACTGCACTGGTGTCTTTGCCGCAGTTAAATCTGATTAGCCGAGTAGCTGTTTTGCCTAGCTTTTCTATCCATACCTCACAGACGGTGTTATTGGAAAGACCCCTGATAATGATGATGATAATAATAATAATAATAATTTAAAACCCACCCATCTGACTGGGTTTCCCCAGCCACTCTGGGCGGTTCCGAACAGAATACTAAAAACACGATAAAAGATCAAACATAAAAAACTTCCCTAAACAGAGCTGCTTTCAGATGTCTTCTAAAAGTCGGATAGCTGTTTATTTCCTTGACATCTGATGGGAGGGCGTTCCACAGGGCGGGCACCACTACCGAGAAGGCCCTCAGCCTGGTTCCCTATAACCTCACTTCTCGCAGTGAGGGAACCACCAGAAGGTCTTCGGAGCTGGACCTCAGTGTCTGGGCTGAACGATGGGTATACTGGGCTGAGGCCATTTAGGACTTTAAAGGTCAGCACCAACTCTTTGAATTGTGCTTGGAAAAGTCCTGGGAGCCAATGTACGTCTTTCAGGACTGGTGTTATGTGGTTCCCCCATCATGTTTCATGTAGCAAAAGTGAGCAGTCTTTCTTGGCTCTGTCGGAAGTTGCAAGGGATTGATCTGGGACCTTTTGAAAGCCTGATCCCATGTGCTTTCCATGCACCCTATAGATAAGGATAGGTTGAAATCAGGTTCAACTGAACCGAACCAGAAGGCTGGTTTTCACATACATCTCCAGCATAAGATGACTACACAAAGTCACCTTGTGATGAAGACCTGATTATGTAAATTCTGCTTTAATCCAAAAAAAGGAAAGTTTAAGATATAATGGAGGGTCCCCCCCCCTCTTGCTTTCATCATCCACTTCCTTCAAGTGAGAATAATTAATTGTTAGAACAATTTGCCATGGAAATATGGCAAATTCCCCAGCAGCGTTTCCGCGAAGATTGGATCTTCCTTTGCAGTTTTAGGGCATGCTGAGAGGGAGGGCAAAAGTAACACTATGACCTCTATTATGCAAACAAAAGTTGATACTGCTGGTAACTTTGGTCCCTAGAAATCAATGGTTTTATTAACAAGGCAAGAAGAAACGTTAAGTAAGATGTAATTTAGTTGTCTGGAGAAGAGAGAGATGGCCTAACACAACAATCCCGATGTAGGCTGGGTCACAATAATGGAGGTAATATTTAAATAGAAAGGAGAATGATTGAAATTGGATCTTTTTTTTTTTATGCAGCTCATGCTTAACATCCAGAGCTCTTGGCTTCGAGGCATTATGAAGGCACACAAACTTGGCAGAGATTTGCAGAAGGATAAGGGATTTATCAGACTAAGAACAAAGAACAGGCTGCTTTTTGTGCTAATCAGATGGCATTCTTATTTAAATGGGGTTCTTATCCTTTATTAAAATCTGTGCTGAACTATTAGCCTTGATATTATCTTGTGGCAACCAGGGCCTCATGGAAAGTTCCTCCAAAGTTGATTTCAAACTTCCCTTGGTTTTGGATGAAGTCCATAACCTCAGGGAGTAACTGTATGCTGATTTATGTGTGTCTCATTTTGATTTCATGCTATTATTGGGCCATTTCCATAATTCCGTTGAAATCAGACACTGCGCATTTAAAGTTACCTACAGCAGAACAGCATCCACCCCACTTCATCTAACTTTAAAGGGAGACCATTTTAAGGGGGTTGCATTTAAGGGGAAATGCAATCTTTTTCTGCTGTGTTGACTGGGGCAGAGCAGATGCTGAACAAGTCTGATTAGTTCCTCTGTTTAAAATAAGACCTTCTGTCGGAAGGGTGCTGGATTAAACTGTTACACTGACCCTCTGATTTAGGGATGGGGGCAGAGTTCTGCTCCAGCTGGAATCCGGAGTCCCAAGTGAGGCAGAATAATGCACACTCATTGAGCAGTTTGAAGGGTGAATTTCACAGTGTGCTCTAGAAATAGGCATGCCTTGCACAGCTTGAAGGCATCCTTGGTTTAGGTAGGCTCACAATGTCTCTGTGACATCATAAAGGGTGGTGGTAGATGCAACTGCAAAGGCCTTGGGACACATACAATTCCAATTTCCACAATCCACTCAGGTGTTTTGACCAAGCAGGTGGGGGGGGGGAATCTATTCCAAATTCTCCCCAAATCACAAGTCAGGAGACTGCTGTTCAGCTCCGGGTCTGTTTTTGGGCTTCCCATAGGCATCTGGTTGGCCAAAGTGAGAACAGAATGCTGGACTCGAGAGATCTTTGGTCTGATCCAACATGGCTCTTTTTATATAATGCTGCCACCACTCCGTCTGCCACTACCACTAGTGGCCATTGTCTCTGCCAACCCTAAATACCCAGTTCCCATGTGGTTTTTCAAAGTGAAAATTCAGGTTCTTTAAAATCAAATTCCTCACTCGTCCATCATCAATTGACAACCCAAGGTTGGGTTACATCACAAAAACAAAACAATAACATCAAATTCAAAGAGCAGGCAGGCTTTCCCCTTTCAGTTTTTGTGTCTTTGCAACTATGTAATCTCAACCTACGTTGAGGTGGCAGTGAGAGATACCAGAAAACTTTCACATTTCCTGTGAAAGCCAGTGCTGAGGTATGGAAAGGGAGGTATTTCTCTACCTAAGCTTCACTTGACGCTCACACTGAGAAGGTTCTGTGCCCACATTTAGGCTCACATCAGATGAACTTATAAGGTTCATGAGTGGAGGGTGGGTAGAGAGGGAAGTCTTGGAATGAGCCAGTCTGATAGTCCTGCTGGTGCATTTGAACCATGCCAGCTTCCCTGCCAATGTTACCTCTTCCCCTCTACCTCCCTTTATGCAACAGAGATGCAACTGGCTAGGGGCTAGGGCCCCAACACACCATCTGCAATTGCAGTGGCTGTCCTGAGGATCATAGTGACCAGGGGAAAGTATACAAAGACAGAAAACCTTGTTCCATGTTTGTCAAGGCTTTAGATACTACTACTACTACTACTACTACTACTAATAATAATAATAATAATAATACAGCAAAATACAGTGGTACCTTGGTTCTCAAACTTAATCTATTCTGGAAGTCCATTCCAAAACCAAAGCGTTCCAAAACCAAGCCACACTTTCCCATAGAAAGTAATGCAAAACAGATTAATCCATTCCAGACTTTTAAAAACAACCCTTAAAACAGCAATTTAACATGAATTTTACTATCTAGTGAGACCAATGATCCATAAAATGAAAGCAATAATCAATGTACTGTAGTATAAAATAAATAAGACAGTATTGTAGATGATAAAAATACAATTTATTTATTTTTTCTTACCTGCACTGTTGATAGTCCTTGTTTGGATGGGGGGCTTTTATCCATTTTCACAGTCACACTATCAATCAATCAATCAATCAATCAGTAGCTGAACTGGGTTCCACACACTCACAAAAACAAATTAACCAAAAAAGCCTCAAAAACAAAAATGCAAAATAAATAGCAAAAGCAAAAGCACCAAACTTAAGCCATTACAGAAGTCCGTTTGACTTCCGAAATGTTCAAAAACCAAGGCGCAGCTTCTGTTTGGTGCAGGCTCCCCATAAACAATAGCCGACAACCGTATTGGACATTAGGCTTCTGAAAAACATTTGAAAACTGGAACACTTACTTCTAGGTTTTCGGCATTTGGGAACTAAGGTGTTTGAGAACCACTCAAACCACTGTAGTAACAATAATATATTTACCTTGCTCATCTAGCTGGGTTGTCCAAGTCTTAAAACCTGTCTTGGTAGCACTTTGGTGGTCAGTATGCTCTTCTAGCACAGGTATCATGTCCCTTCAACAGCCTTGTCTCCACCAGGTGATTTTTACCTGCTTTGCCCCCCCCTCAAGGTGAACTTCAGGACAAGAAATAAGCCTGGCTGGGGGGGGGGGAAGCAGCTGGAGGGAACCACAAATGCCCTCCCTTATATTCCAATTGCAGAGATGATATGCAGCTCTACCCTTAAAATGTATTAGAGGCACACCTAAAACATGATGTGTGAAATGGCTATCAGAGGCAGATGGTGCAGGAAAGGTTGATATCAAACCAGTGGCCTGTAAAGGTTGAATCCAGAGATATCTGTGCCCTGGGACTTATAGAAGGCACATTCTGGTTCCATCCCAAAGTATACCGCATGCAAGTTCCATAATGGCCCAGGTCATTCAAGATCAGTGTCAAAGTCACATGTGAGTACGGAAGGAACAAGCAGGAGTGCTTGCGGCTGAGTCATCAATCTGCTGTCAGGCCTCCTTGCTTCTTGGCACGCTACGTAAAAAGATGGGGGAAGGAAGAGGGGAAAGCCACATTACGTCAAGCTCTGTCTATGGAGCTGCCACTTTCCCCAAAGTACACCCTTAGCCTTGGGAGGCTCAGAACAATGTTGGGAATAAACCTATTTTTAAAAAGAAACAACCTGAGACTACAGGAAAAAAGAGAGGCGTAAGATAAAAGAAAAGGGAACCAAGAAACTGGATAGTTAAGAACCCAGAACTGCAGATAATTTGGTGGGTTTAGAAACAATGTACCAAATCATTATAGGATTACAGTCATACCTTGGAAGTCAAACGGAATCCATTCCGGAAGCCCGTTCGACTTCCAAAACATTCGAAAACCAAATTGTGGTTTCCGATTGACTGCAGGAAGCTCCTGCAGCCAATCAGAAGCCACAGAAGCCCCGCCGGATGTCCGGGTTCCAAAAGAATGTTCGCAAACTGGAACAATCACTTCTGGGTTTGTGGTGTTCGGGAGCCAAAATGTCAGAGTTCCAGGGCGTTTGGGATCCAAGGTACGACTGT
Source organism: Darevskia mixta (assembly GCA_034641385.1). Lineage (NCBI taxonomy): Eukaryota > Metazoa > Chordata > Lepidosauria > Squamata > Lacertidae > Darevskia > Darevskia mixta. Next base: position 568,879 of record JAWWNH010000027.1, read on the forward strand.
ACATCAAAGTTTGCTGCAATGCACTCTTGAATCCCATGTCGGTTTTTCACCTGTCCCCTCCCAAATGCAGAGGTAGTGTCGGATGGGGTGGAGACCAGTAGCTGCCTTCCTGCCACTGCCATGGATAGAACAGGGTGGCAGCGAGGTCAGGACTGAGTAGGTTCTCCAGAAGTCCATCTGGCACTCTCACCAGTGTGTCTGCACAGCCCTGAACTCGCCGCTGCCTCATCCCAGTAAGCTGTATCTTAGCAGACAATACCCCTCACCTTATGGAAAGAAATAAATACGGCCATGCTTAATAAGTCTGCAGGGAAAGGGTCAATGATTAAAGTGTGCATACACAGGTAAGCAGCATCTAGCACTGCTGCTTTCTGGAAACACAACTGGTTGGCATTGTGCAGGACCCAAAGAGGCAAATTTTAAGGATTGGGGAAAGCAGAACAAATAAAATACCTGACTCACTTATGCAATAGCTCAGCCACTCTCAAAACCACATTTTTAATACCCATTCATGCCATCTGTAGGTATCTTGCCAGTGATCAATAAGTGATTCAAAGGACTTTGTTTTGTTCTACATGTTCCTTTAAGTGAAAGGCAACTCAAATAATTTAAACTCTTCTTCCCCTTCCACGAATGAATGCCCTTCTGATCCATTCAAGTCAGATGGAATTTTGCCATTTACTTCAACGGGGCACAGGCTGCATCCAAATTAATTAACATCTACAAGTGAAATAATTATAATACAGTAAATGAAATCAGCAATTGTTTCTTTTTACTTCAATTAGTTTTAAATCAAAGAAAGAGAAGAGCACAAGGGTACTCTGTATGTAGATTTCCCTTCCCATTTGGATTGGAGGGGGATGTTTATTTTAACTTGATATCAACTTTTAAAAACTGTTGCATTTTTATTTATTTTTGGCTAGGAAAATAATTTTCATGTGGGTGCAATGGGAGTCAATAAACACTTGGGATCCATGGCAGCTTCAGTGTTTCAGAGCAATCAGGCAAAGCATCCTTAGTGAGCACTGTGCAGCCGCTTGGCTAAAGATTTGCTCATGTTGCCTCTATCTATCTTGGGTGGTGCCATGAAAACAACAATTTGCGACCACATAAAAATATCTGAAAGAGCGTCTCCACCCCCATCGTTCAGTCCAGACACTGAGGTCCAGCGCCGAGGGCCTTCTGGCGGTTCCCTCATTGTGAGAACCGAAGTTATAGGGAACCAGGCAGAGGGCCTTCTCAGTAGTGGCGCCTGCCCTGTGGAACACCTTCCCATCAGATGTCAATGAAATAAGCAACTATCTGATGTTTAGAAGACATCTGAAGGCAGCCCTGTTTAGGGAAGTTTTTAATGACTGATGTTTTAATGTATTTTTAATCTTTTGTTGGAAGCCGCCCAGAGTGGCAGGGGAAACCCAGCCAGATGGTCGGGGTATAAATAATATATTATGATTATGATTATTATTATGATTAGCAATTTTAAAAGGCCTAGGGCAGTTGATGGTCATTTTGAATGAAATAGACCTGAAGGGTGAAATCCAAGCAAGGAAAACAAAAAAAATGGGCTTCAGATTCCTCTTTGAAGGGAACCAATGATTCATATATACAAGACACAAACCCTGCAATGTTAGAGTCAAGATTTCTGCCACCTCAGCCCATCACCTCACTGAATGTACAGAAGATCCCTGCTGGGTCAGTTCAAAAGTCCACCTAGACCAAACATCTTTTTCCCCCACAGTGGTCAGACAGGATGCCTCTGGGAAGCCCACAAGCAACAGGTATTCAGAGGTAGACTTGCCACATAGTGGGATGTGGAGGTCAAGTTCTAAATTTACGGCAACACATTCTAGATTCCTAAGAAGGAACAGAACTACCTAGGATAGGATTAATATACTGACAAACCAGCTTTTTCCACTTTGTTCCACAACATGTCACGAAATAAGACAGCTGTGGGAAGCAATGGTATTTCAAAAGCAATATATTTTAATATCACCACTTTCAAATATTTCTCCCCAGATGGATGGTCCCTCCAGTTTGAATGTTACAGAGGTGTGCCTTGATGAGCTACTTACACAGGGATGCTTTACACAGGTGTGCTTCACCTGATGACTGCAACATCATGTGATGATTTGCATGTGGGGAATAGGTGGTCACACATATAGAACACCAAAAGCAAAACACTCATATGGCCTCATACGACTTCAAATCCAATGGTTTTCAATGGACTCATTTCACACATCGAACAGCAAGTATCAAATATGCACTAATTTAGTGAATATAAGTCAAGTGGCTGTATTTGCATGTGTGAACTAAGCCCAAGCAAAAAACAAGCAGGTTCTCAGCTCTCCCCAATGAACTGAACTTATTTGACTGGGTCAGAAGCAGGTTAAGGGAGGGAGGGAAACCCTTTTCTTGCCTGCCAGAAAACAGGTTTACAAGTTAATTATTCAAAGTGAGTCAACTTTTGTTACTCATACAACCTGGCACATGACCTCTTGAACAGTGGGACGGTTCCCTCTAGGTGTCTTGAGGGAAACATTTTGTCATGTTAAATGTGACTTCTCCCTTAGGATGCTTCCAAAAGTGATGGAAGGGTCTGGCTCCAGACGAAAACCCAGTGGAGGCAGCGCCAGAGAGGAACAAGCCTGCCCAAGTTATGCAGTTAAAAAGCACCCTTGTTTGTAAAGTGAGAATATGGAACAGGAATATGACTCTTGGCAGCTGACAGGGCCCATTTTATCACTAGTCGAATGCTTTCCAAATCCATTCCGCACAAAAGCCATAGCCTCTCTCGCCCTCCAAAAGCAGTCGTCTCTCTCTTAGCTGCTTGGAGTAGGGGGAGATGGAATTTGAAAAGGCAAGGCTAAGTGTACATACACAGAAATAAGTGCCACCACTGAGTGCAATAGAACTTATTCACAGGTAAGGGCAGATATACCTCATACTCCACCCATGCACCATAAATAGCATAGCTCCTGACATAAACCATATTTGTGGGCCTTTGAATAATGCAGTGCAAAGAGATGCAGAAGAGACAAAAGAAAATTATTGGCAAGGAACAGAACACCTACCTTTTAAGCAGCTGGTCTATTTCATTCAAAAGCACCCCATGGCCTTGTCTCACCCCTAAAACCGTCTGCTCTCCTCAATGTTTGTCCTGCGTGGCTTCCCCTTAGGTCCGCAACTTTGCCTCTTCCTACAAATCCTAAATCAAAACCCGCATTTCCCATAAGCCACCATGAAATAAAACCTGGTTATCTATAATTAAGATGGGAAGCTGCCTTATACCAAGGGTCAGGAACAGGTCAGGAATAAACCATGCAGCATCAGTGCAGCAACTCATCCCGGTAGATCTTGCCCCTATGAGGCAGTTGTGGAGACCTTGCCACAGTTGTCTAAGTCTCCTCCCCTCCCGAGTCCTTCCCAAGCAATTGGAGACTCTGTCACAAGCAATCGGAGACTCTGCCACTGTTCTCTTTGCTCCACCATCTTCATACCTCTTCTAGTTCTGGGAGACCAGCGGGGAGGGGAGGGGGTCACAGCAGGACAGGAGGACACTTTGGCTTCTTCACTAGCCTGAATCATCTCTGCCTCTTGCCTCCCCGCCTCTAGTATGCTGCATACTCAGTCCAAGCATCTTCTCTCAGGGTGGCCCAAGCCTTCAACTGGAGCACTCCTTTTACAGGCTGAGGATATAATGTATGGTTCGCATATCACGCTAAGCCAAACAATGGCTTCCATGAAGTTGTGGTTTCCTGGAGAGCCGAGTGGTGCTGCTTTGTTCCTCCCTGGTCGTTCTGCTGCTGCACTGTGCTCAGCTAAACCATGGCTTGACGTAACGCTCAGGATTAACCTCTCTCCAAGCTAATCACAAGCTGTAACCCAGGTTTGTCCTGCAGCGTACAGCTCATGGTTTGTCTGAGAGAGGTGAACCATGATCCTGAGTCTAGCACAGCTGAGCTCGGCACAAGATCAGGAAGGAGAAAAGCGGTTGTGGTCTCCTATCTGGGAGCCTGCATGCTTGCACATTCATACTAAATTATACTCTGGCTGAACGTGATGTGTACACCATGTCTGTATGTATGCATAGCTGGGGAGAGAGGGGCACTTTATGCTCCAGCTCACTGATTGGAATCATCACAACACAATACGCCTACAAGAGGAAGAGATAGCATAAGATCAGAGACTCCACACGGTCAGCCGCTGCACTCAAACAGTTCCCCCCTGAGCAGTCTCCAAGCAGGAATCCATTCTTGCGTTCTCTGAGAAAATGAACGAAAATCCATCCCGTAGCAAAACAGGAGCTGGGAGTATGGGAGTGATTACCCAAGTCCCAAAGATTATTATATATAGGAAAAACAAGGCCCTCCAGAGCTGGTTTCCTAGACAATAATTTGCACTTAAGGCAAAATATGTTAAGAGCAGGGAGAAACACAGAGTTGAAGGCCAGTGCAATTGGGAGGCCTCTGGGAGATCCTATGCTGCAGTCTGTCATTTAAGTGGTAATGATGCATAGCAGCTGCTTGATGAAACACCACTCAGGATATTTCAACTGGCACTCCATTCCGTTTCCACCGAGAAAGCTAAAGTCTGTCATGTTGCGGCATTTGCTAGCTCAGAACTCAGAATGTGTGAGAGGGAGAGAATGTGAAGGAAAGAACTATGGAGTGGGGGGGAATCAGGTTGCCAGCCCTTTGAATGGCCTTGCGGGAGAGACACTATGAAGTGGTGCATGGCCAGCCAGTGGAAAGCTTCTGCGAGATGCATGGCAGAGGGGGTCAACATCAGATGGACAACCAAAAACACAGTAGAAAAAACTGGGATCAGAAGCTAAAAAGGTGGCTGGATCATATCAACATTTTTTATTGTTCTCCGGCTATCCCTGTTGTCAGAGGTCTACAATAGACTTGTTAAGTTCCATGAGAGGCATCATGCTTCTAGTTCCTTATGTTTTAAAGTATGACTTTTGGATAATAGTGATTTCTCCTATTAAAAATGAAGCAATGAGATGAATATAGAGTTCATATGATTTAAGCATTAGCATACCTGGCATGGAGTAAGGCATGCTTCTCGGTAGTGGCGCCGGCCCTGTGGAACGCCCTCCCATCAGTTGTCAAGGAAATAAACAACTATCTGACTTTTAGGAGACATCTGAAGGCAGCCTTGTATAGGGAAGTTTTTAATGTTTGATCTTTTATCATACTTTTAGTATTCTGTTGGGAGCCACCCAGAGTGGGTGGGGCAACCCAGCCACATGGGTGGCTAAATAATAATAATAATAATAATAATAATAATAATAATAATAATAATAATAAATAATTCATCTTTTAGGCTGAAGATGTTGCACCCTTTTAAGTCTTATTTTTATTACTTGCTCCTTCAGAACAAACTGAGCTGTGATCCTTCTCCATTCATCCTCTGCCAGTCTGCAATATTTATTTAAACACAGAACAACCAACATTGGGGAGGGTTGTTCCTATGCAGGTCAATCAAATATGTGGATAGTATGATAGCTAGGACCTGAAGATTGCTCTTTGTGTCTCAGGATAGCTCGCCAGATTATATGGTGAGAGCAGGGCTAGAGAAGATCCGATAGATGGGGCAGGGGAAGCTAGTTTGTCGGCAATATTATTCATTCTGAATTACAAACTCCCTTGTAATGCACATTTTCCTCCTGCTTGCTTAATAGGGGAACAGGGAATACAAGTCCAATTGATTTCTGTTTGATTTTGGCGCAATGTAGGAAGCTTCGTTTGAACGCTGTAAGGGAAAGCTGGCGAGGGGCGTCTGTGAAACCAGCTATTCCCCTTTGCTTTTTCCATATCTCAGGCTCCTCAATCTCTTACCTTATTTCTTTCAAGCACACCATTCCAAATTTCCTGAGACTCATTAGCTTCTCTTGCCCTGTGTGATGGAAGGGAAAAAGCATCTGGAAGGGTTTGTAGTGCTGCCAGAGCAGAACAGAGAGGGAAAGAGAGAAAAAGTAATTCTGGTTTTATTTTAAACAGCTGGGGCATCTCTTCAATAAAGTTAATAGCCCCAAACTAGACCAGCTGCAACAAGAAACCTGTTTTTGGGATCCACCATTCTTGCACAATTACAGATGGAATCAAATGTATCTGGATGCTTTAAATCAGGAGCGGCTAACCATTTTTTTGACCCAAGAGTCACATTCAAAGCTGGCCAATCTTGTGAGGGCTGCAAGGTAAAGGTAAAAGACCCCTGGGTGGTTAAGTCCAGTCAAAGGTGACTATGGGGTTGCAGTGCTCATCTCACTTTCAGGCTGAGGGAGCCAGCGTTTGTTCGCAGACGGCTTTCTAGGTCATGTGGCCAGCATGACTAAACCGCTTCTGGCGCAACAGAACACCATGACGGAAACCAGAGCGCATGGAAACGCAGTTGACCTTCCCGCCACAGCAGTACCTATTTATCTACTAGCACTTGTGAGGGCTGCATGCCAACACTGGCCCTGTAAGAACTGCCGCTGCACATTCCTGGTTGTGCACCACACATGCAGTAAACACAAACAGTACACACACTTAGTATACCGTGTTTCCCCAAAAATAAGACATACCCATAAAATAAGCCGTAGCAGGATTTCTATGCATTTGCGCAATATAAGCCATACCCCGAAAATAAGACATCCCCCCAAAATAAGCCATAGTGTGTTTTCTTGAGGGGGAAAAATATAAGACGGTGTCTTGTTTTCGGGGAAACATGGTATGTGCTGGCCATGCACACACACATGCAGAAACACAACACTGCTGTCTATGCGCTCGCTCTTTCGCTCACCCGTTCGTGCGCAGCCTCTGGAGCGCAGGGTGGTGAGGCTACTTGATGCCATTGTACCGCCCTCGCGGCATCCCTTATTTTCAAATCCGAAAGTTCGGAAAAATCCCTTATTTTCAAATCTGAAAGTTGACAGCTATGCCCAGCAGGGCTTTTCTAATGCCATAAGCCATCAAAACAAGGCACAAGGTTGAAGGACACTGTACTTTTGAAGGTAACAGCAGATCTTAACGTTGAGGAGCCAAAAGCATAATAACCATTGAGAAAACAATCCGTATATAGCACTGTGGTTTCCTCCTCCTCCTCCTCCTCTGGAGGGCCTCCATTGCCAACGTTCAGCGACAGAAAGATTGCTTCGCCCCGATCTGATTTCCCCCAAAAGGATATCTGTGAACTTAGCAACCTTTCATAATGCAGCAGCGATATTATCCCGATGAATCTTCAGCTCTGGGATCCCGTCCCACGCTGTGCATTCCAGATGGCCAAAATGAAAGCACTGTAGGGATGTTCATATAACCTTGGGGGCTCTTTGAGAAAATATAATTGAGCCATTTAGGAGATGCTGCTATATGCTCATCACAGAGTATATTTCCAGATATATTTTTTTTTTCTTGCCGCTTGTATACATATACAGGGCAGGAATGGCTTCTTTCGCATTTAGTTAGTTAGTTAGTTAGTTAGTTAGTTAGTTCCAGTTATCCATTCAGTTTTAAGTTCTCCCGTCAATCCCAGGGTGGGCTACAGCACAGAAACATAAAGGTATACATTGAAACTCAAATAAAGGCAATTCACTTTTTATGCCCACTCAATGCAAAATCTAACTTTGCACCATAACTCTTTTTGTCGAAATTGTCTATCAGCCTGCTTTCTCTTCTGCAGGTCCTCTGTAGGCCAGGAGGAACTGTGTTGACAAAGTGATATGAGCAGAAGGTTAGGGGCAACTAATGCTGATTGCCAAGAAACTGCAAAAAATAGCCATCAATTAAATATAACCTCATCAGAAACATCTGCAGCTGTCATTAGGAATCTGCTTTGCATCAGCAATTTTCCAGAAATCATGTTCTCAGCTGAACTCTAGAATCATCTGAAATTTCGCCTCCTCCTAAGGACAAACTCCCAAACGGGGAGATTGCCAGGTGTGATCCCCATTTTTGACGTGTCCCACTTCCACCACATGCTGGCTGCTGTTTTCTGGCAAAGTACACTATGATGTCTTCTAAAAGTTGTGTAGTTCTTAATCTCCTTGACATCTGATGGGAGGGTGTTCCACAGCTTATTTATTGATCCAGGCTGTAATTGGTATATATATATATATAACCCACCAATAGCTTAAGCTACAATGAATATTCAACCCCCCAAATTAGAGAATTGAAGATAGAGAGAAGCCAAGGAGTATGTGTGAATGCAGAGTAGGGTTGCAGCAGCCTCTCCTTCCAGAAGGTGTTTGACAGACTGGGAAAAAAATGTTTAGAAGTGGTCTCCCCAAAGTCCAAGATGCCACTGACTCCATGGCTTTTATTTCACTCCAGTTCTGGGCAACTCTAGCTAAGCTATGGGACCAATGGCCCTGGACCAATGTGATCATTGCAAATGATGTCATTCACAAGAACTGAACCCTTTGCTAGGCAACAAACTCAACAGCATCAACATTCAGAACACCAGTGGGGCAGGTGGACAGACAGAATTCAAAAACCTGCTCCAGTGGGTAGCTAACCGTTTTAGAACTGAGCTTTCAGCCCTTCAGAATTGTGTGGGGTTTGGATGGGATGGAAAACCCTCTCCAAAGCTGGATAGAGTAGGCAAAATGGGGTTGTCAGAAGGCATAGTTTTCTTCTCTGCCCTGTATTCCTCACACTCAGTCTTCTTTCTGTTGCACTGCCATCCATCTTCTGCCAAAAAAATTGTATCACTGCCTGCTGTGGTGAAATTCTGTAATTCACGTAATTTACATAAGTAATTATGCAAACTAAATTGTCATTACTTTATTCTACCTTATTCATTTCAATGTAAAGTAAACAGTGCAAGTGAGGGCAGGGCATACCAATTAAATATTATTTGTGGATTGATTGTGGATTTGTGGATTGTAGAAAGGCAAGAGCATTAAACACAAAATGCACAACCAGTGTTGTGGAAACCGCTTCCCTCTTGTGTGACTGACCTGACTAGCAATGTGGGTTGTTGCTGTTGTTGGTTAGTCATTTAGTCGTATCCGACTCTTCGTGACCCCATGGACCAGAGCGCACCAGGCACTCCTGTCTTCCACTGCCTCCCGCAGTTTGGTCTAACTCATGTTGGTAGCTTCGAGAACGCTGTCCAGCCATCTCGTCCTCTGTCGTCCCCTTCTCCTTGTGCCCTCAATCTTTCCCAACATCAGGGTCTTCTCCAGGGAGTCTTCTCTTCTCATGAGGTGGCCAAAGTATTGGAGCCTCAGCTTCAGGATCTGTCCTTCCAGTGAACACTCAGGGCTGATTTCCTTCAGAATGGATAGGTTTGATCTTCTTGCAGTCCATGGGACTCTCAAGAGTCTCCTCCAGCACCATAATTCAAAAGCATCAATTCTTCAGCGATCAGCCTTCTTTATGGTCCAGCTCTCACTTCCATACATCACTACTGGGAAAACCATAGCTTTAACTATACGGACCTTTGTCAGCAAGGTGATGTCTGTATTTTTTAAGGTGCTGTGGGTATGAAGTCTGTAATGAGCAATTAGCAATGAGCTCAAAAGTTGCTTTCTTAGGAAGGAGGAGAATTTCACTGGCAAACACATAATTGGCCCTGGCCATGTGATGCCTTCATACATGGGGTGAGATTGCATGAAGTGTCTCACAAGCCACTTTGGATAAACATAAGCCTTAGTTAAGCCAGAGTCATGAGGAAATGAATTCACAGTTGTTGGCTGCTACCCCTATACAAATATATTCATTGTTAAATAAATGGCATATTGTGCTCTATAGTGGTAGATGTAATTGTGCACTAGCATATGAAAGACTGGAGATGTGTACAAATAACATGTCTTGTTTTGAGATTTGAACCGCCCCTCCTTATATCCAAAGGTTAATTGGCTAGTGCCAAAGTTAAAAAAAACCAAGTGGCAACTTTGCATGGAATCATTATTTCCTGATGATATTTTAAGATGCATATTTGTACTATGCTCTCTTATTTTAAAGTGCTATGTGTACTGGTGGGGGGGATAAGTAATTTTCACAGTGGTCTCTGACATTAATTAGCCAACTGCAGATGCAATTAAAAATGGAAAGGTAATAAAACCTGATACTGACAATGCTTAAAATAAATTGTTGTTGTTGTTGTTCAAACTGTCTGTCCAAGGATCACATGGAAGTATACAAAATGAAACGTGCAATATGAATTAAAAAATTCTGAAGACACTAATACAATTTGAACCGTGTTGTATTCCATTAAACTCATCCACAAAGGCCAATCTCAGAAACAAAACAAAAAACAAATACACCCCAGTGTCTCAACTTTCTCCAGAGCCAGAATAAATAAGCACTTTTTAAAGACACTGGAAAAGCCAATCACATCTCCAGTGGCAAAGAATTCTAAAGTCAGATGCCACTGTGAGAAAGCCCTGTCCTTTGTCACCGCCAACCAGGCAATGCCCATTAGTGGCACCATTAGCAAAGCTTTTTCTGACTTCTGAGGGCTCAGAGTAGCGTGTACTCTCAGGTTCTAAGCCATTTAAGTGCGCAATGAAAATGATATATCGATGGTAGCTAACCGAGTAAATTGGCGAAAATGTATAAATCCAAATCAAATAAGTGTTGGAAATGTAAAGAGAGAGAAAGTTATTTTTATCATATGTGGTGGTCTTGTAATAAGGCTAAAGCTTAATGGGAAATGATATATAATGAATTGAAAAGGATGTTTAAAATAACATTTGTTTTAAAAAACAACAACCAGAAGCCTTCCTTTGGGGAATTATAGGGACAGAACTACCTAAAATATAGAAATTTATTCATGTATACAGTGGCATGAATGTTACTTTCCCAAAAATGGAAAGAAGGAGAAGTCTCAGCAAAAGAATAATGGATACAAAAACTTATGGAATATGCAGAAATGGTGAAACTTACCAGAAAAATAAGAAATCAAGATAACAAACTTTTTATAAAAGAATGGAAATGGTTTATTGGATATTTACAAATAAAATGTAAACAGATAAGAGCATTGGCAGCATTATTGTAATAATATGCAGTTTAATAAGAGTATATATTTAAAGTAGATGAATAAATGAGCAAATTAAGTTAATTTGGATAGGCAGAAAATATTTAAAATAAATTGAAGGAACCGCAGAAAGAGGGGGAAGGAAGTCAAGTTTTGAGATGTTTAAATGATTGTAAAATTATTGAAATGTATAAAATTGAAAATCATAAATAATTTGTTTAAGGCTTTATTGAGTGTAGTCAAAACTTTGAATGTGGGAAGATCCCTGGTGAGTGGATGTTAGGGGCAGGGATTGCATGCATAGCATACCTTCAGATGTTCACAGCAAAGCTTAAAGAGGACTACACTGGAGGATAAATCATCTGAAGCTAAGTATCAAATCAAACTAGCTTCATACATATAGAGTAGTGGAAACATCTTGCATACCTTATTGTGAAGGGAGACACAACAGCTATATTTTGGAAACTCCCCAAAAGCAGAGAGATAAGGATTCATGAGATACTTGCACTTCCTATCCCCTGGCACACCTGCAATGATGGAAGCCATTTTCCATGAAACCATTGCAGATTTGCTTCATCCTTCCCAGAGGCCAGTTCTGCTTTCTGTTTCCACCACCTGTGCATTTGCATCTCATTGCTACTGCTTTTGATCATATTTGGTTGCTCAGTGTCTTCCTCAAAACGAGGAAATATAGAGACTCGCTTCTCGGAGGGAGCCGAGAAGGCGGTGAACAGCCTGGAGGAACGATCCTTCAAGGATTCTATACTTAGTCTCCGTTTTCTTAATTATGGTTTAGTACACACATCCCAGCTGCATGGAGTCTCTTGCCAGAAAAAGAGCATCAGCCGGCGACATCGTTTCTGAGCACAATACCTGCAGAAGGGTGGACGGGGAGGGGGAGAAATGGACGTGCAACATCAACTGCCCACAAAGCAGAGACTCTGATGTTAGAAAACCCGCAAGGCATTTCTCCAGAGCTGGTTCAAAGACAGTGATGGCCAATGTCTGCTTTGATCCATTCCATTCTTGGCCCACTGGAAGCATTTTCTAGCCTCCAGCCATGCCATTGGTCATGAGTATTTCTTTCTTTTTCCCTTTCCCTGTGGAAAAGCATGGTGTAAGGCTCTCTCGGTCTTCCTAGCTGAATTATTTTGCTACTCAGCTATGCAGAAGCAGCAGGCCTTTAGGCTAATTAATAAATCATCAACGCATTTGTGGTGTGAAAAATGAAATATTTATGCTTGCCAGAGTAATATTTCTGTCTTGCAGCACTATGCTCTGTTGATGCCTGATGGAGGATGAAGTAAATACCAGCTGGTGTAGAATGAGCAGAATATAATTACTTTCTACAAAGTTAACTGGAAATTAAAAAGAGAGAGAGAGAGAAGAAGAAGTCAGAGAAACTAGCTCAAGAGAAAGGAAAATCTAATCATGACATGGCATGGAATGTAGAACGCATTCTGACGGGGGGAGATGGAGCGGGGGAATCAGCCACGCAGCTAATGATGCCACAGGGCCCAGGAAATTGCAAAAGCCATACCGTGGACAAGCATTCCCATGCCAAGGTCCTTTTACCAGAGCAGTTTGTGACCAGCTGGTACTGTGAAACGGCCTGATGGGAAGCCAAGGGCACTTTATTACTTCAGCCACTCACCTCATCATTAGGGAAAGGACTTGAAGCCTCAGATGTCTATAGCTTTTCCAGAAGACAAGCCATTGTTTTCTGGGAAGGCCTTTCCACTCTTTGAAATTGAGCAAGAAGAGGACTTAGTTAAAAGAGAGGAGGGGGAACCTATCCTTGGAGTTTACTTTCTGGTTTCCCTGTTCTCTGTCCTCAAAACCTGACCAAACCGTTGTTCCACCACCTGCTACATTTGAACATCCAGTAGTGACCAATGAGGTGAGGTGGGACACAAACCCCTTCATGAACACTAGGCACCAGAATGGAAAAAATAATACACACCCATCTCTTCCCTCCTTTCTTTCTCCCCTCTCTCTTCTCCCAACTGTAAGGTGACTAGAACCAGTGTCTCTCACTGAGGACTCAGCTACATTCGTCAAAAAACATTGTTTTCAATGCGTTGTAAACATGCAACACCAGATGGCTTTGGAGGTCAAAAATAATAATAAAAATAAAAATTCTAAGTGATTTTCCATAGCGTTTTATTTTTTTCTTTTTGTTATAACGATTTAATTTCTGGCTTATTGATAACATTTTTTTCCCTGTGTGTAGATCCACCCTAAATGTAAATGAACTGTGAAAAGACTTTGTGAAACGATATACAGTATGCACCTTTCCCTGTTTATTTGTTTTGCTTTGTAACACAACAATCTTTAATAAAAAATAATTTTTAAAAAGCATGATGCTGAGGTATAGTCTCTGCAGCTGAGGCAGTGATGGGGGGGGGAGAGGTAGAGATTGTACCTGTGCAGGCGCATGGCTGTTGTCTGACTAGTAATGCCCAGAATAGGCTATATAGGAAGCTGCTTTCTACTGAGTCAGACATTTGGTCAGTATTGTCTGCACTGACTGGTAGCAGCTGTTCAGGACTTCAGACCTCTGCCACCCCTACTAGGAGATGCTGGGAGTCAGATTTGGAACTGTCTGCATGCAAAGCATTCAACTGGGCATTGCTTTTCAGCTAGCAGCTGCATGCTTGCACAAGGCTGACCTAGGTGGCCTCTGCCACTGTCACACTGGTTACTGACCCTCCCTTTGGTCACTGCTCAGTGGCAGCGGCAAAGAGTTACATCCCACCACAGCTCCACAAGTAGTGCTGTTGCCATCCCATGTGAATACCAGGCCAATCAAACGACAAGGAGTGCATTAGTGCTGTGTTTTGTGTTTCAGCCCATGGTCCAAAGAGAACGCTCCCATAAGCATGTTAAGGAGATGCCACAAGGGTCGATGATTTGATGCGGAAATAAAGTGGGAGGTCAGGGAAAGGTGGGAAGGGGCTAGAAGTGGGTAAATGAGATAAAGCTCCACTTCCATTATAGTTCTCAAGTAGCCACCCAACAAAGCTCTTTCACATAGTAAAAAACAAATTGTGATCACATGCCCCAGTTAATGGGGTACTGCAAAGGATGCTGTGATGAGTTCATTAGGCACTTTTAGGACAAAATCACTTGCTTTCATGGCTTCATGGTGACCTTGACATTGCTGTTAAAACAGTCTACGGTGAAGTGTCTCCAGTTGCTAGATAGCTCGGTTGGTAGAGCATGAGACTCTAAATCTTATGGTTGCGGTTTTGAGCCCCATGTTGGGCAAAGGATTCCTGCATTGCAGGGGGTTGGACTAAATGAGCCTGGTGGTTCCTTCCAACTCTGCAATTCTATGATTCCTCTACTACGCCGTCTTATTCCATTTTGGTGAATCAATTTCAGTTCTTGAGGCCTGAGGATGTGGACAAAGTGGGTGCAGATGTCTGTCCCTTGCTTCCCTTAACAATTGTCCATCTTGCCTTGTTTGTGAAAGTTTGGAGGGCTGTCAGGTGGATCCAGGGTACAGTTAATGCATCTTTGCATGTGACAATGGTCTCCATTGCCTTGAAGGAGGTTGTAATAATAATAATAATAATAATAATAATAATAATAATAATAATAATAATTTATTTGTACCCCGCCCATCTGACTGGGTCCCCCCAGCCACTCTGGGCGGCCTCCAACAGATATTAAAATACATTAAAATATCACAGGTTAAAAACTTCCCTAAACAGGACTGCCTTGAGGTATTTTCTGAATGTCAGATAGTTGTTTATCTCTTTGACAACTATCTAATTGTTGTGTATTCACTTCTATTATTATTATTATTATTATTATTATTATTATTATTATTATTATTATTATTTATATACCACCCTATGCCCGCAGGTCTCTACTTCTAGCAGAGCATGGGAAGGGGACACGATCTGAATTATAATGAAAAACACCGCTTGCTCCTTGGCAAAACAGCGCCACAAGGCACTATTCTATCCCCAAGGTTATTTACTGTTTGTTCAAAGTCTTTGGGAGTAGTCACCAGGAGATTTGGAGTGCAGCGTCATCAGATGCTGGTTTCTCCTCTCAGATATAGGACAGGAGCACTAATCTGTAGAGCATCATTTTACATTTATTAATTCCCAGATCTGAATGAAACACAGAATTTCCCCCCTATTTTTCACTCCTTTCCTTTATTATGTACTTTCTGGGGTCTCCTGTCACCACACGCAGACTGGAGACGAGATTTTAAGATGCAACTGGGTGGTATCCTTTCCTACTTTTTGACCTTGAAAAGGGGGCATCCGTAGGACCTACAGTAAGGCAACTCACTGGGTTAGCCGGCAGATTGGTCACAATGAGGATTAGAGCTTTAAAGCAGGCCTCTCCTCTATCCAAATTTACGCCACCATCAGTGTCCCCAGGCTAAATAACCCAACTGCTCCCTTCCACATTATTTCCATCAATCAAAATATGTTTTTACAACATCTTCATCTCGTCTCTTGGGTTCTGGACTTTTAGCTTGAATCATCCCACTGTGTCTTCCTGCGCTTGAGTTACGGGCCCTGCTGTGACAGTTCAGCTCAGCCACATGGTTTGCCTCTGAAGCTCTGGGTGAGAACTTCAATTACCTACTTCCAAGCTCCACATTAGAAACAACTGATGCCTAGATAGCAACCCATACTGTGAGGGATCAAATTTTGGTCACCTCCATTTACCTCAGACACCTCTCTTCCTCAATTTATTTCCCCTTAACGTTCCTTCTCTCTCTGTCCTGCCCAAGAATAGGCGGCCATATATTTTGGTACAGTCTCATCCCCATGAGATTTGCATCCTATGCTGGATCAGAGTGTGAGTCTGGGAGGAATCCACTTATGTGAATTATCCAATTCCTGCCCATTGTTCTTTTATCCTCCTTTTTTAATTTTTTTTTAAAATGCACCCCTTTTGTTTATGACTTCTTGTCAAAACAGTGCTGAGAATTAGGCATGGGTATTGATTTTCCCTCTTCTTATTTTATGCCTCTTTTTTCTTAACAACAAACATAATTGAAACACTTGTTTGAAAACAAAACAAAAAAGCAGAATTTACAGCTCCTTCTCTTGGGTGCAGAGAGATCTAATAATGTCTGCACCTTTGTCAATGGAATGAAATTACTGTCGTGTGTTGCAGTCAAGGTTATGCTTCCAAATTGGGCCTGCAAAAGACTCGGTTTCTGATGTGACCAGCTCATTATGGGTTATCTTGGTTCTCAGCTCACCCTCTCCAAACACCATTTTTTCTGATATCAGAACGGAAAGAGAAAGATCAGCATCTAATTATTATGCAAAGAGGGAACTGTTTGTTCTCCTAAAGGTCTCCCACCAGAGAAAGCAAACAGCACAATTCAAGGACAATTACTAATGCTACAGTACACAGCCGGATCATCTCCCATTTAAATTCCTTGCACCGTAGCTGGAACTGTGAGGCATTGACTGTCATGGTCCTGGCCAAGTTGAGAGTCAGGAGGATGGCCCTGGGACTGCTGAAAAAGTGACTCAGAACAACGTTCCTGAAGATTGGAAAAATATTGCCCAGCAGAGGGCAGAACAGATATTAATTTAGATTGAACATTTGACCACTTTGAAGAATTATTGTACAGCCGTACCTTGGGTTGTCGAACGGAATCCATTCTGGAAGTCTGTTCAACTTCCAAAAATGTTCAACAACCAAGGCGCAACTTCCTATTGGCTGCAGCAGCTTCCTGCATTCAATAGGAAGCCACGGAAGCTGCGTCGGATATTCGGCTTCCAAAGAACGTTTGCAAACCAGAACACTCACTTCCGGGTTTGTGGTGTTCGGGAGCCAAAACGTTCAACTCACAAATCCAGCCACGCTCCCACATATTCGCCGCTCCGGGCGCTGGGGCATGTAGCTCTACCACTGCATGAACTGTGAAATTGATGAAATGTGGAAGACAGAAGGTTTGTCTCTGGAAACACTTTGCACCCAGAAAAGCACCACATAAAGGATAAAAACAGATAAAAGTAAATAATATATTATAACTCAATTTGCCTGTATAGAAACAAAAGTTACCCAGAATGGTTAGTTGAGTTACTTGACTCTAACATTTTGTTTATAAATGATAACAGCCATGTGAGAGTGTCCCTTTAATACACGTTTTTTTTAAAGGCAGTAGATGGGGGGGGCAGGGCTACATGCACTTCCAGGAGGGATTAGAAGTAAATGTCATATTTTAGCTTTAGCTTTGGCTGTTTGTATCTGAGAGAACAGGCAATTTAAATGTCAGTTATTTTAGCTTGTCAATAAATTCCAGAGCCGAAGCACATCTGGTGCCTGTGATTGACAACCACAAATTAATAATAGCTTTGTTAAATATCCAACCGCAAACACATAACGCAGTTGCCGGCAACCAGCGGCGTGCAATACAAAGAGCTCACCAAAGCATTTACACGGATGTGCTGGCATGTCGTATAAAAAGTTCAATTGTAGGAATTGAAACATGACCCTTCCCCAGTCGCTGTAGGGATGTAAGGAGGCACAAATTTCCACCTTGCCTAGGGCTCATCACAAGCAATGCTGTTTCCATTCCGCTGCAGTTCAGCTTCCACTTAAACCTATGGTGCTAGTCTCACTATTGGCTAGGGCCAGAACATATGTAATGGATTATATAGATAATTTAAATGCATCACAGTGGAAGTTAAAAAGAAAAAGAAAAGAAAAGAAAAGAAAAGAAAAGAAAAGAAAAGAAAAGCAGAAAATAAAGTAAGCATTTACATAATTTTGCAGACGGGAAAAAATAAAAACCAATAGCAAATATCATTTGTATTAACTTTTATTATTTTTGATCCTGACCTTGAACGAACATGCCAGTTGTGGGAATTTCTGCTCCCTTTTCCATTTCCAGCAGAACTCTCTGACATCTTACATTCACTTAGCCATTTCCCTAAGAGAACTACCAAAGAGAAGCCTCCTCACCTTCTCATAACATTGGATTTTTCTAGTCTATGATGCTTTCCGATTCACTCACCAATCCTGTTTCTGCATTAATCTTCAAAATATGCAGTTTAAATGCATTTTGACATGGTTTTTGAGTCAACAACTGTGTTGAAACATTCAGGCAGAGGGAAAGGTGATGGATTACTAAGGCTGCAACCTTTAATCCACACACAAAATCAATGGCAGCAGTAAGCATAATTTACAACCAACTCGTTCACCCACCTCCATCTGCGGCAATATTATCACAAAACAGCAACATATCCACTACCTCCCCATCTCCGACCCAGGTATTATGCATCTTTATAGCCTCCCAAACCATTACAGCCTAGACAGCAAACAAACAAACATAACACACAATTCATAATGCATCACTGTTTAGCACAGAATAGGAGCAAACAACAATTGGGTTTTCTGCGGATTGCCATTTGTTCCAATTTATCACTAAAGAGTAGCAATTAACACAAGAATTCCTTACACCCAATTCTCTGTATGATTTGCTGTTATCACATATGAACATTCTCCCAAAAATTGCAACCTCGGAAACTCATAACCCGAGGGTGGGTGGGCAGGAAGCTCTCAAAGCAAAATCCCTCTGAGCTCCAGGAGAAGCAGCCTTATGCGTGCTTTTCCCTCCCCTTTGCAAGGGCTCATGCGACAGCTTTTTCCTATGAGCCCATCACACAGACAAGATACCAGGCAAAACCTTCCCCAGTATTTTGCTTCATTCTATGGGCCACAGTGTCACTGGGCAAAGGCGTCCCGATCTTATTGGGCATGGAACAAGGCTTCTTCAAAGATCACAGTTGATCTGAAATAAGTGGAGGCTGATATCAGTTCTTGAACACTTTATGATATATGTTCCTTTTCTTTGCTATACTGGACATTCACTTGATGCTAAATTAATTCATATCTTCCACACAAACAACCACTGAAGTTAAGCAAACTAAACCACAGTTGTATACAAGCCTTTGAAGACACCTACTTTGCCATGAGATGGACCAATTGATCTGAAGCTGGTGCTAATGAGAAGTCTGAAGATAAGCAGAGTCCTGACTCATGGAAGAGGCATAATTGACCATACAGAGGGTTGCAGGGGGTGTTATCATGGCTCATTTGTGCCATTATAAAGGTAGGAAAGCAGAAGCCGACAGAGCGTAAATGCAGGAAGTCAGCAGAATTTATGCTAAGTTGATGTAAGTTATCCCTATTCCATAATCAATTCAGGGACAGGAGATCTTATGACATGTGTGGTAAGAGTACAAACCAGATTTACACTTCTAGGATAGAATGATACACTTGTTTTGTTGAAATTGCCAAAGAAACTAGTGAGGGCAATTACATTTGTGAAGCCAGAGAATTCCAACAATGGATTTGTTTTCTTGGATCACTAGCACATGGTTTCTGAAGAACAACATTGCTAAGACAAATGGTTTCAATTCTGCTGTAAAATGCCAAAGAACAAAACTTAAATCTTCCTGTAAGAGATTTCCTGTTTCCTGGCTTCACAAATGATGTCGCCCTCACAAGTTTATTTTGCAATCTCAATGAAACAAGGTTCTCATTCCGTCTAGAAGTGTAAATTTGGAGCGTACTCCTACCACAAATGTCATAAGATCTTCTCCCAAGATCTCACCAGTTCCATTAACATTCTTCAGTACCCTGGTTTAAGTGTGTATTAAGCCTTAATGATTCAAGCGTTGTTTTCCATGAACCACTGATGGGTCCAGGTGAGGATGTTGACAATGTAGGGGGTCAGAATCCAGGCTCAATTTTTGCATGATGTGCTATTGGGTTTTGCCAGAATTGAGGCTCTTATCAGTACAAGCTGGCAAAGTGTGGACCCTAGCAGGGATCAACTGGGTACAAGAAGCCTCTGAATGAAGGATCCAGTGTTCCTGATGTTCATCAGGACCAACCGACTACTCTTCACTGAATGTGACCTTGTGCCTGCCTGTCCGGTGCTCAGACCCATAAGCCATTCAAAATCTGGACAGCAATATAATACAGTTCTACCAACTGTATTGCAGCTGTAGCTTACAGCAGGAAGATTTAAGATTTGTTCTTTGGCATTTTACCGTTGAACTGGAGCCATTTATCTTAGCAATGTTATCCTCCCAAAACTATGAAACTGCGCTGGTGATCCAAGTGAACAAGTAAGCAAAGAATAGACAAAATATATTGAAACTGATAAAGTGTCTGCAATGTGGTGTAGTGGTTAAGAGCTGTAGACTCGTAATCTGGTGTACCGGGTTCGCTTCCCCGCTCCGCCACATGCAGCTGCTGGGTGACCTTGGGCTAGTCACACTTCTCTGAAGTCTCTCAGCCTCACTCACCTCACAGAGTGTTTGTTGTGGGGGAGGAAGGGAAAGGAGAATGTTAGCTGCTTTGAGACTCCTTCGGGTAGTGATAAAGCGGGATATCAAATCCAAACTCTTCTTCTTCTTCTTCCTCCAAAGCATTGTTGCTAACTAATGGCTATGTTATGATGAAGGTTAAATTGGATTTGTGGCCTGAGCTTTGTGGGAAGACAAGTTGCAGTGGGAAGACAAGTTGCAGTGACATATAATTTATGCTGGGGAAACCCAGTCAGATGGGTGGGGTATAAATAATAAATTTTTTATTTTTATTTTTGTTTTTATTATTTTTGTTTTTGTTTTTGTTTTTATTATTTTTATTTTTATTTTTTATTTTTTTTATTTACCATGGTGCCTTGGAAGTTTTAGTGAAGAACCAAAAATCTAAACCACAAATCAGCTCATCAAATTTGTTACAATCAGACAAACAGCTAAGGGCAGATACAAATATGGTGAATTGACCACAAGAGTGAAATATTCTATCTATCTATCTATCTATCTATATCTATCTATCTATCTTTCTATCTATATATATATATATACATACACACACACACACACACACACACACACACACACACATATATATATATATATATATATATCTTCTTACACTGTTCTCCTAAAATTATACCTGATGTGAAATTTGAGTTAAATTTGGAGGCACCTCCCAAGAAAACATTGAATAGAAATAGAAATTCAAATTGATTAGCAACATTTTTACACAGTTGGGCGCTGTATGTCCCAAGCTCTGCTACTGAAGAAGGGACGCAGGTGGCGCTGTGGTCTAAACCACTGAGCCTCTTGGCCTTGCTGATCAGAAGGTCAGCGATTCGAATCCCCATGACAGGGTGAGCTCCCATTGCTCTGTCCCAGCTCCTGCCAACCTAGCAGTTCGAAAGCCTGCCAGTGCAAGTAGATAAATAGGTACCGTTGCAGCGGGAAGGTAAACAGTGTTTCCGTGCACTCTGGCACTCGTCACAGTCCTCCGTGCACCAGTAGCGGTTTAGTCATTCTGGCCACATGACCTGGAAAGATGTCTGTGGACAAACGCTGGCTCCATCGGCCTGAAAGCGAGATGAGCGCCACAACCCCATAGTGCCTTTGACTGGACTTAACCATCCAGGGGTACCTTACTGAAGAAGGGCTGTCGTTTAAGGGTAGAACATTTTTCTTGCATATAGAAGGTCTTGGTTCAATTGCTGACATTTCCAGGTAGGGTTGAGAATGTCTCCTGTCTGAAATTCCAGAGAGCTGCTGCCAGTCAGTGTGGGCAACGCTGGGTTAGATGGACCAATGGACTGGCTTAGTGTAAGGCAGTTTCCTATGTTCCTAATGAAGCCAACAACTGACGAGATGTACAATCCAAACTCTTTCTCGTACAAAGGGTGTGTGACTCCCCATAAGAAAAGTGATAGATTGTGGAAAGGAAGAGGAATATCAACCAAAAATGAAGTGATGTACTATGTGAAAATTGTGAAATTGACTGCTAAACTAAGAGGACATAATGATGAATTGTTTAAGGAAGAATAGAGACCACTAATGGACTATCTATGAAACTTCATCCATACATGAAGTCACAGGCAGGATTTGAAATATAAGCAACGGATTATTGAAAAAATTAACAATATTTGGGCTTAGGTAATAAAAGCATATGAGTTCAAAAACAGCTATTAAAAAGGATTAACCAAAAAAAGTCAGGAAAGGGGGGTGGGAAGTCAAGAAGAAATTGCATATATTTTTTTTTTTAAAAAAAACAACAACCTGTAAATGATGGCAAGATTTTGTAATATTTTTGGAGACTTAATTGTGTGTGTGTGTGTGTGTGTGTGTGTGTGTGTGAGAGAGAGAGAGAGAGAGAGAGAGAGAGAGAGAGAGAGAGAGAGATTGCTTAGTCTATTTTTGGTCTGCGGTGGTTTCAGATATGTTAGGAAAAAAATCTCCCAAATGCATTTTAATTGTATGCCACTAAAATACATTTTTTTCATACGTTAGCAAAGCTATCCAGCTGTTTGAAAGCCTTGAGAGCTAGTAGAATAAAACAGAGCTGGTATCTTCCCACCTCCAAACTTCCACAGCCTTAATCATAATGAGCCAAGAACATCTTATTAGAATCAGATTGCTCCAAGCTTATTAGACTGAAACACTCAGCTTCAGTCACAGTGCTCTCGTCATACCCAGGTGAGAGATGTTGGTTATTCCAGATGCTGAAATATTTACAGTAGTGAATCTCTTCTATTTCATGCCACATGTTCTGAATCGTCCCCTTTTCCTCCAGAAGCTGCTTTGAAATCAAGAAGTGTAGCCAACTGGCTGAGGATTCAGAAAATTCCAAAGTATCACATATCATCAGGCCCTCGCTACACTTTCTTATGCAAACAAGTCCCCCAGCATAGCAAACAAGGCGCAAGCAGAATATGTAATGCAATTGGCTAGGGAGAATGAGTCATTTATCTGAAACTCTTAGACATGGTAAACCCAACAGGTAACAGATAAAAGGTCACCCTATTTCATGCACAGTGCTTTAAGATAAAATAGCCGCTAGAGTTAATAATTCCCACCATAAATCTCACTACTGTAAAGAGCTCTGTTATACAACTGGAGTTATTTTTATCACAATGACCTTAATTATTAACATGATCCCGTCTGAATTGAAGAATTTCCTTCATCAGCTACATTCCAGAGGTGGAAGGCAGGTTTCTCCGAGCAAATGCAAGACAGAAAGGTAGAAATTTTTCCCTTTCTAATGTAACAAGATAAACTATAACTCTTAATGATGCGAGCAAATTATGCTTTTTGTATTGTCGAATTAGTTCTGTAAGATGCAAGCAGCAGCTGGCATAAGCCATACTCTCACTGAGATCTAACAAGATTTTCACCACAGTTCCCAAACTCCTACTTGAACAAACAAAAGAATCTATGTCGAATCCATACAGTACCATCAAACTGAGGCCTTCTGTGTGTGACCTACAGAATGTATAAGGACTTTATTATTCCAAGTCAGACCAATTCTTCACATGACCCACTACTCCCTGTAGCAGCTTGTGAGACTCGTGATCTCTCCTAACCCTAATAGCTGAGTTTTTTAATCTGGTGTGCATCACATGTGACTTACAAAGCCAAAGGCCATGTTGGGTGACTGGCCCAGGGTTGAATAACCCAACTGTTTTTGTTGCCAGAGAGGCAGAAAGACACCTTTTGCTATGCTTCTGATGGCCTGCCATACATAGTTGGTGAGATGAGTTCAGCTTGATGGGTCTCCAGATTTGCCTCGCTTCCATTTAAGACAACTCATCTCCTTTCAAGAGATGAAACAACCCAGCTGCAGCAGATGAGTGACTGGAGGCTCCTACTGGTCCTGAGATTGGTGCTAGAGTCATCAAGGCAGCTCAACAATATGTGACTGGTTTAGGCATCAGGAGGAGTATGGTTTCCTAGGCAATGGAAACACAGCCTGACCACAAAAGAAAGAGAGAACCGCTTGCAAGCATGCAAGAATCCTGTCTTAAATCCTGAAAAGATCATACCAGTTGGTGTAGATGGTACTGAGCTACAAGCTGGGGCGAGCTAGACATTCTCAGAAGTAGAAATGAGGGGAAGAGGAAACAGCAATGGAACAATGGAGAATTGCTGATATATTGGTGCAGCTTCACAAACACGTTCAGCTTATATGGAAACTCTAGATCTAGGGGGGGAGATTCAGATGGGGAGAATTTCATAAGCATCCCCAGTGACAAGTAAAGATGTGCCAGGCGTCCCTGAGAAAATTGGAAAGTAGAATGATAGATTTTCACCTTGAATCAACTTTACTTTTTTTATAGTCAGCTGCTGCCTCAAAAATAGTCTCCTTTCATTTCCATCCTTTGACTGCCTCCTAAGGAAAGATTATTTGAAATCTTTTCTGTGAACTCAGTAGTGTACTTTTATGAACCTTTAATACATCTGTATTACCGAGGTTGGAGTGTTTTGGAGATACATATATGAGTAATCTTATTACCGTAAGCATGGTCACAGTCAATTGCATTTGAATTAAATCTGAATAGCAGAGGAAAGCTACCTGTATGCAGAAGAGAAAATCTGGCATTTGCAGTGCAGAAGACTGGGGGGGGGGGCGTTCTGGAGAGAAAGAGAGAGAAAGAGATTAAAGAACCAAAGAGTTGTTGCTGTAAAGAAAATGCTTACCCTGTTGTTTTGTGGAATTATAACCAACTGTCTATTAAGAAATCATGTTGGCGTTCAAAAATCTTAGCTATGATGAATCAGTTAGAGGTCACAACCAAATGATTATGCACCAGAAACAATGGGTTTGGGTTTGTCAGGAATGAGAGTAGCATCCAATAGGTAAAATTGATATCCATTCATTTTGAAGGTGCATGTGCAGATCTGCTCAAGGGGCGTGATGTGGGAGTTCCCCCTGTACAGTACTCTTCCTAAAAGCAAAAAGTGCAATGAGGAAAATGATCCATGAGAGAAGCTTGTTCTCAGTATAATCCCTGGAAACCTGGGAAGGATATGTGCATAGGGCACATGGAGTTTGTGCATGTCTGAATGCTCCACTGCAAGCTTCCGACTACTCCATAGAAGTGAACAGGCTATCATTTACATCTAGGAGTGCTGGGTGTGCATTGGAGCTAATTGCCACACCATAAAAGAATTCTAAATTGTAGATCACAGCCTGTTCCTTGTATATCAGATTTCACCTTCCTCTTCTAGCACAATAAGTGGGAATACTGTACCTTTTATGCCTATCCACTGTTTATCTTCTCCAAGCAAGTAGACATTTCTTTATATGTTTAGACTTTGCCTTCTCTATGAATCCTTCTGCTCTGACAGTGGTGGTCTTTGTCATTTAAGTTTCTGGGGAGCATATTATAAGGTTCTATTAAAAAGGGTAAGGCACCACAACTCAGAAAGTGTTGAAAACTGCCCCATAATTCTTTCATTGAAACATTTAATACACATCCAACATGTGATGTGATTGAAATTTCAGCCTCCTGGTGATATATAACCTTTTCCTCCAATATGTTTTTAGCATTTGCGTTTCATAGCACAACACTCAGCATTTAGGCTTTTGTAGCTAATGGCACCACATATACGCCACCCAGCTCCCTGTAGGTATACATGAAGTTCCTTGACTCTTTCTCCATTGTTTGGAGTGCTTGCTCTTAGCAAACTTAATGGCAGCTCTAACGTGTCAAGAATTAAAGCAGGCCTTTCTTTTCATTTTTCATCTGAAGGACTGCACATTTATTCAGTGGTATTTTGATGTTGGAGGTTCAAAGGCTATCCAACAGATGCCACAAAGAGAAAGATCAGGGGAGCACAAGAAAGTTTACTTAAATAGGACTGTGTCATGCAAATTTGATCAATCCTTTCCAAATTGGCTGAAAGCCTATGAGATCACAGGAGTGACTGACTGGCTAGTGTACCTAAAGGTCAGCCAGCTATTTTGTGGAACCTTTAATCTATTCCGGAGCCCTTTCTTCTTCTTTTTACAAGATCTTGCTTCTCTATATCTATTTTTTAATAGTCCTTTGGAATTGCCTGTGACCATAGAGCCCAATCTAAATCACCACTTCCATTGCTCCCATTGTTATGAATTCTTCAGATTTGGAGTTCATAATAGTGCCCTAAGATTTTACTGATTTCTCCTTGACCACTCAAAAAAGATACCTGTGAAATCAAATGGAGCACAGCTTACCCTCAATGGGAAGAAGAATTTCCCCATATATATTTATGCAATATAAAGGGCTGTGATAGGAAGGTTCCATGGTCCGATTAAAAACAGATTATTCTGTCAAAGTTGTTGAATAGATTTCATTATATTCAAGTTGTAATATAAACCCAGGGAGCGTGGGATGCAGCTGTTTTCAAAAATATGGAGAATGCATTCTGGACTACAGATTGTATGCGAGAGGTTGCATATTTTACAGCTACTCCCAAATAGAAAGCTTTGTCTATGCAGTAATCTAACACACATCAGGGAGAAAGTTCTCCTTTCTGTTTCTGAAGTGTTGGCCAACCTCACTGAGGGATGTTTTTGTTGACATGTCAGAGGACTTGAAATGACCCCACCTACCATTTGAGGTGGTAAAGTCCAGAATTCTGGATTGACTCTAATTGCTTGACTCTAAGAGTGTCTGGGGAATTGTACCAAATGGCTTTAACTGGACCAAGCAGTCCCTCAAAGTCTCACCTTATCTGTCAGTGTTCCGGTGGAGTGAACATGCAGGTTAATTCACAAGAAGGCCTTAGATCGAACACACTCAGTGCGGGCCTTGGGGAAAGTCACTATAACTGACTGTCTGAGCCCTTTTAGATGGCAGTTCTCTCACAAGTAATCCAGCTCCCATCCTGTTCCTGTGTACAGTACCGTGCTGTGACCTGTCGATGCAGCTAATTCAGGTTCACTCCATTACTACAATCAGTGATAGCTCCAAGCTCACTCACACCCTACGTTTAAGAAACAGAATATAAGTGCTGATGTTTAAATGGCAATATTCACACAGGTCCTGCTTACTGAATACAATGACTTCCATGGAGACCATTCGTTAGGTGAGCATTTGCATAATGAGCCCACAATGTCCATTATTTCCTATGGAATATTTCTAATGAGGGATTTGTCTGATCTCTTTTCCCTCACTCTCTATGGTTTCTTCCTGAAATTGCTGTGGCGAAGAGGAGGAGGAGGAGGAGGAGGAGGAGGAGGAGGAGGAGGAGGAGGAGTTTGGACTTGATATCCCGCCTTTCACTCCCCTTAAGGAGTCTCAAAGCGGCTAACAATCTCCTTTCCCTTCCTCCCCCCAACAAACGCTCTGTGAGGTGAGTGGGGCTGAGAGACTTCAGAGAAGTGTGACTAGCCCAAGTGTGACTAGCCCACAGCAGCTGCATGTGGAGGAGCGGAGACGCGAACCCGGTTCACCAGATTATGAGTCCACCGTTCTTAACCACTACACCATGCTGGCAAAAGAGAGACAGTGGGGGGGGGGGAAATGTCTGTTATCTCCTGCTCTCCGATTCATCTGATCTTGTTCCCCCCTTCCGCTCTCCATGGTTTCTACCTTAAAATGGCTGCCACCAACCAGCAAAGCACGGGAAGTTGGCTGTCCGAATATTGGAATCTCTGGAGTGTATAGTGAGATCTGCGTATAATTCTTTACTTGTAGATAAGTGAATTTTCAGATAGTGAATGTGTGGATAGTGGGGCCTGGGTGTGTGTACACACACACACACACACACACACACACACACACACAGAAGCATCAGTCATAGATGTTGTGTGTATGTTTAAGCACCATGTGAGAAAGAATGCACCCCCACTTTCATATCTAATATCAGGAACCTCTGTCATTTAACATACATGCACCACTCACTGCTGATGGTGGTATGTGCCAGGTGGCTCGAGGTTTTTATTTTTGGTCATTTGATGTCAGTGTCTGTGCCAATTTATTTTTTTTAAGTGAAGTGATAATCAGTTGTGCAATGTTGATGCAATGCATAATATGTGCACAGGCAGGATTTGCCATCCAGGTCATCTGCAAGCTGGACTCCAACAATTGTACAAATTACTTCTGTCTGTGGTTCACATTTAGAAACCATTGCTTGGACTATTTTTTTGTATTTTAGTAAAACAAAACAATTTCTTCTTTTGGATGAATTTTCAGCCCTCCTTGCCCCTGTTTGCATCTTGTGAGATACCATGCAGGTTGATCTGAATGGTTTTATTGACCCACATACCTTTCTCGCCCTGATCTGGCCACAGTGATCCATGCGACGGTCACCTCCAGGTTGATTATTGTAACTCGCTCTATGCAGGGCTGCCCTTGAAGCTGACCCAGAAACTCTAGCGGGTGCAGAATGTCGCAGCGAGTCTCCTTACGGGGTCTTTGCCGAGGGACCACATTCATCCAGTGCTCTACCAGCTGCACTGGCTCCCAGTGGAGTACAGGGTCAGGTTTAAGGTGCTGGTTTTGACCTTTAAAGCCCTATGCGGCCTAGGACCCTCACGCCTAAGGGACCGCCTCTCCTGGTATGCCCCGTGTAGGACCTTAAGTTCCTCAAATAATAACATTTTGGAGGTCCCGAGCCACAAGGATGATAGGCTGGCCTCAACTAGGGCCAGGGCCTTCTCAGTACTGGCCCCAACTTGGTGGAACGGTCTGTCACAAGAGACCAGGGCCCTGCGGGATTTGGCATCTTTCCGCAGGGCCTGCAAGACGGAGCTGTTCCACCTGGCTTTTGGGTTGGCTTTATGGTTTGATTGGTGGGCTACTTAAAAATGAGGCTGCATTTTAAACTTTAAATTGTATTTTAACCTGCATTTTAATTGATTGTTTTGTATGTTATGTTGTGATTTTATTGGTGTTAGCCGCTCTGAGCCCGGTCTTGGCTGGGAAGGGCGGGGTATAAATAAAATTTTATTATTGTTGTTGTTGTTGTTGTCATTATTATTTTATTTACAAATGTGAGCAGACACTATCAATCAGGTGTGGAATTGTGACATCATTTTGTTTACTACATGGATCCTTTATTCCATGGGATCACCCACCTGACTAATGGGGCGGGGGGAGGAAGCAGCCAAAGTAAACAACACTACTGAAAAATGTAAATAATAATAATGAGTATTTTCACAAACTAAATTATTTTCAAGGAAATATGAATATCTCACCGAAACACATTTTAATCCAAAACTCCAGTCCATTGACTTCAATGGGTCTACTCTAAGCATGACTTAGGTGGCAATCACTTATAATATCCACCATACTGTGGTATGAGGGTGAATTTTTTTTAAGCACTGTGCTTTTGCTTTATTATTATTTTGGAAAACAAATTGGATTATTTGACTCATGATGAATGAAACATGATGCTTTAATGCAAAAAAGTATTGTTTATTGTTTATTTTATTTTTAAAGAAACAAATTGAAATATCCTTTGATTTCTGCCCTCCCCAATTATTTTGGCTTGGTTATTACACTGAACAAGCAGAATAGATACAAATTTGCTTTTATAGGAAACAAAAAGAATGCAAGCCACTGAATTCTTGTGGGATTTCCTCCCCCCATAATTATTCATGACATTGTTTGATTTCAGTATGACCTTTATGGTTTTATTGTTTGTTTGACATATGCCTACGTTTGGATAATTGATTTTTTTCCCCTCGTGTAATAATGTTTTGCAGGAGCTTTTTCAATGATATATGACCCTGTCTGCAAATCCCCCCACCCCAAACTCACTTCTATCAGCTGTAATTTGCTATTCATTATGACTAAGTATCCATTGTAAATGAAAGCTTGCTCTCATAGGATTCAGCTTCTTCAGGTAAAAGTTGTGACAGGCAACAGAAACAATTTCCTGTGAGCTTGTTGTTTTCTGAATAAGTTAGGATGCACCTTCTTGTTAAAAAACAAAGTGTCAGTCATGAATTGAGAAATTGTCCTGAGTATTCGGTAACAATCCTAGAATCCTAGAATTGTAGAGTTGGAAGGGACTCTGAGGGTCACCTAGTCCAACTCCCTGCAATGCAGGAATCTCAGCTACATCATACATGACAGATGGCCAGCCAACCTCTGCTTGAAAACCTCCAAGGACGAAGAGTCCAACACCTCCCATGGAAACTGTTGCTTTGAGCATAAGATAACTGGATTTAAACAGCATAATAATAAGACCAGCAATATCATCCTTTTCATTTCTGCAAGGGGTGAGAGAGGAACCCATCCACTTTACTCATTGGACCAATCTGCTTTGACATTCCAAACTGGATCACAGCACAACTAACCGCTGGATGATGCCCTAATCCAGATTTTGAGATGCCATTTTGGTTCAAAAAAAGTGCACAAAAGAGTATACAGTACGTATATATTAGGGAAAAGGCATATTTCCTTGAACAAGTGCATCCAAAATGCATATTATTATTATTATTATTATTATTATTATTATTATTATTATGAAGTCCACCCAAAATAGAGTGCAATGGAGCTATGACTGCACATCATTAAATCGTGCATGGAGTAGACTTAAGCGGCTCTGTTCACTGTTCATCCATAAAGTCAGAAGGAAGTCATGTTACATTTCATGAGACTTGCTCAGTGATAACTTTGTATAGCAGTTCAACCTGAGTTTACCTGTTGAATATTCAGGATTAAACTATTGCTGCTTCTCTGTGAGGAATGCACAGGAGTTTGAGGAATGCACAAATAGCATTCTCTTAGAACTTGGGATCTGTCAATGAAACTGATGAGCAGACCAAAAAAATTGACCTTTTCACATTATGTACTATTAACTAAAGGAAAACGTAGCCACAGGATTTGGTGACAGAAACCAGCTTTGGTGACTTTTAAAAAGAGATCCTTTGTGATTGGGGAAATCAATTATTATTAAATATGATAACTAAAACCCTCCAAGTTCAAAGAGAGCCTCCTTCTGCATACCACATACTGAATGTGACCTAGGGGAAGACGGTTGCTTTCATGACTTGCTTCAAACCCTCCCAGAAGCATCTCGCAGCCTGCCATTAGAAGCAGAATGCTGGAGTTTATGAAACTTTGTCTGAGGTGAACCAGGAGTCAGGCACTATGAGACACAGTAAGTAATCAGGACTGAATCAGGACCAAACAGCAAATCAGGAGGCAAGGCCAAGAAGCAAACCAGGAGTCAGGGCCAAAGTATAACTAAAGATACAGGAACACATCAAGAAAACTATGTTGTTCTAGGAAGACTCAATTGGAACAGAAAGCTCCATACTCCTTTATGTTGAGGAGGACCCAATGGCCAGCCAGTGGGGATGGTAGATGGAGTCAGTCCAGGACCTGAAGATAATTAAGAAGCTGTCACATGCATTTCACTGACTCACCACATGGAGCAGCTGTCCAAGAATCTTAACAGCTCCCATCAGTATCTTATCCAGGAAGTCTGAGATCTAACAACTTAATTTCTATTGTAAAGTTTAAATGGGTTTCATTTGGAATTTGGGGTCTACAAGATCACATTTGGTCCAGGAGTAAGATCGTTTTAGATTGATGGCCCCAGTAAGCAAGTCTTTTTCATAAAAGGCAGGAAAGCAGAGAGCATGAACACTCATTTCAGCAATTGATGGATATTATTTAAGTTAGGATGGGCTATGTGATTCATGGAAAAAACAATATTAAAAAGGATAGATGAGAGTACGGGGCAAATGTAATGCATTCCCAGGGGCCACACATATTGCTTCATTATATTTGGTGTCCCGGGAGTTAAGAAAGTGCACTACATTGCAACATTATTTTCTCAAAAGGCCCTAATAGGCTTTGCCTTTTAAAAGCTTCCAAGTAGTTTGTCAGGTTGCAATACATCAAGAAATACACTTGATGCAAGTTCAAAACACACTTTTGTCAATCTAGCCTTTCCCCTGAAGGGAAGATTGAACTAAAAGTAAAATGCCAAGTGTTTCCCTTGGCCGAATGAGAAACTAAAGGTTTTTAGAAGATGGACTTCTCCAACCTAGGTTCCTCCAGGTGTTTGGGGGATAACAGCTCCCATCATCCCTGAACATTTGACCTTGGTAGCTCTGGCCGATAGGTGTTGCAGTCCAAGTGGAGGTCACCAGGTTGGGGGAAGCTGGTAAGCATCCTTCATAGTTTTTCATGTAGTGAAGTGTACACTAGGGGTGGGTGGATACGTCTATTTCAGTTTCTAATTTTTCCAACCTTTGGGTCAGTTCTCCAGACTTCCACGTCATCTTGCAATTTTATTTTATTGTTAGAAGTCCTCATAAAAATTCACGAGAATTTATATACACAATCTTTGACATGCTTTGATTAACTTCTGCAATGTTATATGCTACAAAGATTATAGATAATTTATAAGTTAAAAGTAATACAATATGCAGTCAACAAGGAAACAAAGGACGGAAGTCTCAATGTATGGAAGAAATTGTTTTTTTGTATTTGATGTGATTTGTTTTTTCTTTGGTTCTTTTTGTGGTGAATGGATTCAGTATTTAAAATCAATAAAGATTAAATTGCAAAGAAAAAAATGAATTTATATACAAATAACATACACATTTTGCCTATTATTATTTTTGTAAAAGCAATTTCCCCCATTATAATGGGTAGGACTTGACTAAGTTTTACTCTGAGTAGATCCATTGAAATTAATGAACATGACTAAGTTAATTTCAGTGAATCTACTTGTTGGGCAAACCTTAGTAGAATACAACAAGTTTTTGTAGGCTATTTTCACCAATATGTGCATTTTTATGCACATTTTTATATTTTATTAGGAAAAACCAGTTCAGTGGCAGAGCACTTGCTTTACATGCAGATAGTTCAATCCCTGACACCTCCAAGATTGTGGGGTGTTGTTGTTTTTTATTTGCTTGCCTTTTAAAATGATTGGATGCCAGGTAATAGGAAAGACCCTCTGCCCCTGCCAGTCAGAGTGGACAATATTAAGTTAAACCCACCTTTCTTTCTGTGTTCCATAGGATGCGTTAAAAAACGTATCCTTGAATCAACTTGGGGATGACCAACACACTCATAAAGGACCACTTCTTGATAGCCATGTTGTGATTTTTGTCCAAGCCTAGTGGCTCAAGCTGCAGGCTGGACTAGTATTCCTTTTGCCTGTCACACAGACCTGTGAGAAAGTTGCTTTATCTCTTCCTGCTTGGAATGTTTACTTTTTCTGTACTGTTGTAATTCGAGTCTTTGGGCTCTCTCTCTATCCTGGCTAGTCCTCATGCTGGAAGGGCAGCTAAATGGCAGTTCCGTTTTAACGGGCGGGCGGCAGAGAATTTCTCTCTGCACAATTACTTGCAATAAATTAGATTAGCCTAAATGAACGGCTTGTGTGTGTTGTTCTTTATCTGGGAACAATCGCATAGAACTGCATCTCCAGACTCTTTGTAGCTGGGAATGATTGCACATTGATGAGCTCTGGCTTTGGGGCAGTCTCACAACTTGCCCCAGGCGGGGTATATCATAACAAGCCATTAGTCTGGAATAATTTTAAGTCACTAGAAATTACTGCGTTGAAGGGAAATTGCACAAGTAACAGGTCCGATCCTGAACGATGAATTATTATTTCATGGCAAAAAGAAAATCTCTTTGAGGAAGGAGTCATTGTCCTTTTCTAGGTGAGCTATTGTCATTGCGGAGTAAACCCAGTTACCTGATAGGGATTGTGGGGAGGGTATTATCTGTTGGACAATGAGCATTTGGCCAATGGCAATCCAATCAGCATTTGGTCATGGCTCAGTGGAGTGGCAGTCTTAAAAAATGAAAGGGGAGGACATTGCAGGCTGTTGGCTAAGCCAGTGTTTCCCTAAATGAAGCTCTAATGAACCAATTTCCATTTCACCCAGATGGGTCAGAGGTTGCCAGCTTATCTTCAAGCGTTTAGCATTTCAAGCTCACCGTCAACAACACAGCCTCATTCCCCCCACCCAATATGAACAATCTGTGTGCTCCATCACCCAATCTGTTAGCTGCTCTAATTTTTCACACAATGAAATGTTAATGCTTTTAAGATCATTTACATATGGCCTAGTAGTTATTTAAGAAAACAGCAATTAGGCGTGTAGGGATAATTAACAGTGTGCATACCATTAGCAACGTGTGAATAATACGTTTTTTTTAAGACGCCAGGCATTCAGGCAATGAAAGCCAAGTAAATGTAATCCAGCCCTCTCAGTTAAGATTTTATTTCCTCATTACATTAATTAAAACTAAAAGTATTCTGTTCAGTGTCAGTGGGAGGCAGGGTAGAGTGGGTCAAAGACCACTTTCCCCTTGAGGAATCCTAATCAGTTTGAACCCTATTTTTCCTCACACACCTGAAAAAGGCTTCCAGAGTCATATCTGCAGTTTGCTCTTTTCTTTCCTAATGCCAGAAATGTGAATTTGTCTCACTCATTTCATCAGCAGGACGTCGCAGGAGGTGGAACATAATTCCTCAGGGCAACCTAAACTATGGACTGCAGTGTCCATAGCTTGACTCAGCTCAGCTCTTTTGCATCCATAATTAACTTTCTTGTTAATGTACCCACTGATGTCAAACAGAATGAAAGCGTTATGGCAGCGTGGTCCTGAGCATTCCCTAGAAGTCAATAATTTCAAAGGCCCTGCTATGCTATTGTTTCCAAATTGGGCATTAAAAGTCATTAAAAGGCTCCCCCTCTGGCTCAGTGAATAGGACATTATACTTGGCAGTATCTAAAGCCGAATTGGAGAATGATCTTGGGTTATTGGATTAGCTTTCCTTACATGTACTTGTTCCCTGAAAAAATAGTACTTATGCTCCATTTGTATTACTCAGTGTCTCTCTGTTTTACAGAAGGCTTTAAAGAACTGAAACTGGCTGACTGACCGAACCCAAAGGGTGCTCATCAATGGCTCCTCTTCATCCTGGAGAGAAGTGACTAGTGGGGTGCCACAGGGTTCTGTCTTGGGCCCAGTCTTATTCAACATCTTTATCAATGACTTGGATGATGGGCTTGAGGGCATCCTGATCAAGTTTGCAGATGACACCAAATTGGGAGGGGTGGCTAATACCCCAGAGGACAGGATCACACTTCAAAATGACCTTAACAGATTAGAGAACTGGGCCAAGGCAAACAGGATGAAGTTTAACAGGGAGAAATGTAAAGTACTACACTTGGGCAAAAAAAATGAAAAGCACAAATACAGGATGGGTGATACCTGGCTTGAGAGCAGTACAAGTGAAAAGGATCTAGGAGTCTTGGTAGACCACAAACTTGACATGAGTCAACAGTGTGATGCAGCAGCTAAAAAAGCCAATGCAATTCTGGGCTGCATCAATAGGTGTATAGCATCTAGATCAAGGGAAGTAATAGTACCACTGTATTCCGCTCTGGTCAGACCTCACCTGGAATACTGTGTCCAGTTCTGGGCACCACAGTTCAAGAAGGATATTGACAAGCTGGAACGTGTCCAGAGGAGGGCAACCAAAATGGTCAAAGGCCTGGAAACGATGCCTTATGAGGAACGGCTTAGGGAGCTGGGTATGTTTAGCCTGGAGAAGAGAAGGTTAAGGGGTGATATGATAGCCATGTTCAAATATATAAAAGGATGTCATATAGAGGAGGGAGAAAGGTTGTTTTCTGCTGCTCCAGAGAAGCGGACACGGAGCAATGGATTCAAACTACAAGAAAGAAGATTCCACCTAAACATTAGGAAGAATTTCTTGACAGTAAGAGCTGTTCGACAGTGGAATTTGCTGCCAAGGAGTGTGGTGGAGTCTCCTTCTTTGGAGGTCTTTAAGCAGAGGCTTGACAGCCACCTGTCAGGAATGCTTTGATGGTGTTTCCTGCTTGGCAGGGGGTTGGACTGGATGGCCCTTGTGGTCTCTTCCAACTCTATGATTCTATGATTCTTTGATTCTATGATTCTATGATAGTTACAAAGGCGTCGTGGCCTTTTACTCAATGGGCTTTACTTTTGAGTAGTCATGAATAGGATTGTGCCATTAGTTACTTATTTGCTGAGGCCATTGCTCTTCCCTGAGTGAGGGCGCAATTGTGCTGTATTTTCTTCTTGTTTTCAGAATTTATTTTCGTTGCTGATTTTATACTGTTTGCCACCACGATTTTTTCCCTTACTGTTGACAGTATAGCTATTTTTGCCCAAATAAAATCACTGCACGTGGAAAGGTCCTCATAGGCATAGTCAACTTGGGGAGTGCTGTGGGTGAACACTCCCCACATAAGAAGCTCACCTTTCCATCCATCCTCTGCTGCTGGATCCCTTCACCTACTTGAAGGACTTTGCACATAGAAATGATATGTTGTTTTGTTTTGTTTTTTGAAATCTAACAGCTGACAGAAAGCTTCTCCCCTCCTTCCAATTGAATTTGCCCCTTCTCAATTATTATTTTTCTGGTGTCACAACTTTTCTTAGGATACACTACAGCTCTTTTCCTCCCTCCATTCATGAAGACACTCAAGGTTCAAATACGCCTCTCACCTCCGCCACCAAGTTCTCTTACTGTGCTTCAACTTAAAAATCTCAAGTAATTTCCAGTGAACCAGGGCAGAGCTTGGGGTTCCTCCTGGACCCAACATCGTCAATGAAGGCTCAGGTTGATTTGCCAACTATGATCTCCCCTGTACAGAAATGACTTGGTCATGCTCTTTAATAATCCCACACTGGATTATTGAAAGACGTTCCATGTTGGGCTGTTCTTGAAAATAATTCAGGAACTTCAACTGGTCCAAAATGCACCAGCTAGTTTATCGACTGGGATTCTATTTAAAATTCACATAACCCATTTTCCAGAGCAGCTGCATTGCTAGCCAATTTGTTTCTGGGCCCAATTCAAGGTGCTCACATTATTGTTTAAAGCCCTAAGTGACTCCGGCCCTAAATATC
The DNA here is from genome assembly GCA_034641385.1 of Darevskia mixta. Lineage (NCBI taxonomy): Eukaryota > Metazoa > Chordata > Lepidosauria > Squamata > Lacertidae > Darevskia > Darevskia mixta. The sequence goes on from JAWWNH010000027.1 coordinate 605,546, forward strand.
TGAAAGGCCGCCTCTTTCCTACAGATGTTAAGATTGACAGGTGTTAAGATTGACAGACGTGTGACCTCGTGATAGTTCCACCTACTCTTAGCTGTTGGGGGAGTGCATAAAGAGAAGAATTTATTGACCTGTTTGAGTGCCTTACTGTCTCTTGAATAAAGTATGGCTGACCAAATGGAGCCCTGTACAGGAAACCACCATCCAAGTGGCATACAAATAAAATTGGAGACAAAATCAAGATAATATATATATACGAGGAAAAAAAGTCTCTCATATATATATGAGAAAAATAAGTATAAAACAGAAGTAAATTTTAAAACAGATATAAAACTTTTAAATCTGTTCTGCATGTCCCTCTTGTGTATTACATTTGTTATATATTTATGGTTTTCCAACAGCTGATTTTAGCAGCATAGAAACGGTTCACCCACATCTCTTGTGGGACTGGGAAAATATAAAAATAGTAATGCAAATGATCAGATGTAATTTATGGCTTCCATGTAACCCTTAAAGAGATCAGGACACCTTGGTTTAAAGGTACTTTCATGAGGTACTTTCATGAGAGGTACTTTCATGAGAGGAATGAACAGTCTTAAGGTACTTTCATGAAAGGAATGAACAGTCTGCAAACAGAGGCAGCCTCTAGCCTTTTTCATGAACTGGAAGGCACTCACTGAAAATGAACTTAGGGCACATACTAAAAATTAACACAATTGACTGAGCTGAGTATTCCAGTGTCACTAATGTAACAATATCTCCCTTGGACCCCATGTCCACCTAAGCTACGTATGATGATTAGATGCAATAAATTGTTAATATAGCAAATATGGACCAGCATGAGATTGACCCAGGAACACTATCCTTACATTGTCAAGTTGCCTTGAAGATGTGCCCCAAATTTTCTTTTTTATCACCTAAATGAGCCACACATTGCAGAAATCCAATACTCCAGGCCCAGTTATTCAATGCACCGGCATGCGATTGCATGGTACCCGAATCCCATTCTACGAAATCTCAGAAGTGGGGAATATTTAACGGTAAGGTCATGAATTTTTCAAAAACACTCATGGGAATTTTCAGTTGAAGCCATAAAACCACACACTCATGCACTTGGCTCTACAGGGAATAAAAGATCCAGTCAAAAGGAATCTGCCACTGAGGGGAAGGCTATACAGTTTTTTGCAGGCAAAGGAAGGCAGAAGCAAAAAGAGAATATTCTGGTAAATAAAACCTGTGAAGGCGAATAAAAAAGAAGAACTGGGGCCTGCCACAAAGTGCTGTGGCATGGAGTGTTCCCTAGTTAGGATTTCAGTGATTCCATTAAATTCACCTCCTCCTGTTTTACACTCACACACAGTCAGTCAGCACCCCATAACCACTGACTACACTTGGCTTTTAAAATGGGTGGGGAGGGAATTTCCATCAGACATTTCCCCTAAATATTTTTTTGTAGTTCTGCAAATGTTGTGCCTTTCTCTCCCCCTCCCCCCTCCATCTGCTAATATCTCAATCTTTCATGTGGATGGTTTGCAATAAAAATCACACTGAAGTTGCCTTCAATATTTCAAGAGTTCTAAATCCCCATTTCAGCAAAACAAAAAATAAAAATAAACAGTAAGACTCAGCCACTTAGCATGATCTATAATTATAATTTCAGGTAGGTAGCCATGTTGGTCTGATGCAGTTGGAATATATATATATATATATATATATATATATATATATATATATATATATATATATATATATATATATATATAATATATATATATTTGTCCAGTAGCACCTTATAGACCAAGTAAGTTTGTTCTGGTATAAGCTTTCATGTGCATGCTTCAGATACACACTTCTTCAGATAATTATAATAGTAACATTCTACTTAGTAGACTACTTAGGGACACAGGTGGCGCTGTGGGTTAAACCACAGAGCCTAGGGCTTGCCGATCAGAAGGTTGGTGGTTCGAATCCCCATGACGGGGTGAGCTCCCATTGCTTGGTCCCTGCTCCTGCCAACCTAGCAGTTCGAAAGCATGTCAAAGTGCAAGTAGATAAATAGGTACCGCTGCAGCGGGAAGGTAAATGGCATTTCCGTGCGCTGCTTTGGTTCGCCAGAAGCGGCTTAGTCATGCTGACCACATGACCCGGAAGCTGTACGCCGGCTCCCTTGGCCAATAATACGAGATGAGCGTTGCAACCCCAGAGTCAGGGGTCCCTTTACCTTTTGGTCACCTTACTAATGGTCAGGGGTCCCTTTACCTTTACCTACTTAGTAGATAGGTAGGTAGATAGATGATGATAGATCGACACACACACACACAAACACAGACACACACGGGTTCTTAGTGAATTGTTCTTAACTTCCAATGCTGCCTTGCATTTATCTTCAGATTACCTAACATGGTAAGGAAGTTCAAAGTTTTGAAAAGGCAGTGCTGTAGACAGATTGTGTTTTTGAGATGCAGGGGAAAGGAATCCATCATTTCAAGGAGATAATACAGCCTTTATTCTTAATGCGAGTGCTGGCAGCCAATGGAGGCATCATTCAGCAGAGGATCTCTTAGTATGACTTCTGAAGCTTTTCTGGTGGCAATCTGAATTCAATTTGACACACAGTCAGCTAATCAGTGGCAATTTTGGTGTATGAGCAAAGATAATTTATAGGCACTCAACCCTTTTGATCATTTCATTCAGCAGTGTCAGAGGCAACTCTTGCGACGATGTCCATTAGCATTCCAGACAACATTAGTGGAAGTGTAAAACACTATTCACTCTCCCATTTGCTATGGGTGAAGTCTTATGCATGATGTGGAGCTCCTACTGAAAGTGACATCCCTGTGTCAAGTTCTCCTCCATAATATGTAAGCTAGTTATACTGCAGAGGAAAATGCCATCACCAAAATTGGCAAGGCCGGTCCACTTTTGAGTGGGGCGGTGTTGCGAGCAGGCCACGTGGCTTCCACATCCAGCGGGGGCTGGGCTAAGACCCCTCGTCATCTTGGGAAGGGGCAGCGGCGTAACTAGCCGCTTGGCTGCCAGGGGCGGCAAGCCAAGCGTAACCCTCCAGGGGCAGGGCTTCGCTCTGTAGCGTATGTGTCGTGATGTCACGACGCATGCACTACGGAGCGCAGTCTGCTCCTTGGCCACTGCGTGAGCGAGCAAAGCCAACCAAGGCGGCAAAGCGAGGTTTTTGCCACCGTGGATGGCTTCGCTCGCTCGTCCGCCATGCGGTTTTTTCCTCCCTTCCTTTCTGTCCCCTGGTTGGGCAGAGCCGTGGGGGCAGGCCTAACGAGGGGTGTCATGCCAGCCACAAGCATGATGCCTCACTGGCCCGCCCCTCGCCCCCATGGCTCTGCCCAACCAGGGCACAGAAGGAAGGGAGAAATAAACCGTGCGCCGGCAGAGCGAGCGAAGCCAGCCGCGGCGGCAAGATAGGTTTTTGGGAATCGCCGGTCGCAGGGGGGCACCCAGAGTGTCGCCCCCTAGAGGCTGGAACCCAGGGCATCTGGCCCTCTCGCCCCGCCCTTACTCTGCCCCTGGGAAGGGGTACAGAATCAGGTCAGTGGGTTGTAGGTTTGCCAGCCCAATTTACACTGTCGTTTTGCATGTAACATCCTGCATGTAACATCAGAGTAGGGAGAATTGGTACAGGGATGCCATTTACGGTGGCAGCCCAGTGAAACACAACCATTTCTGCACTTAAGCATGTCATCAAATTCCGCTGCAAGGTGAAACAGGGGTATGCACAGGACTACAAAACCCACGAGGTGCTGCAACGTTTAGTAGGAATACAAAACCCATGAGGTGCTGCAACCATGTGTGAAAACGTATGGTCAACAATATCCAAGACCTAGATTATATCAAACAATTGGGATTACTCATATTACAATGCATATGTAATCTGATAAATGTGGATGTTACCAGACGATTGGGAGGGGAGCAGTATTGCTTGTATTTTTTAAAAAAAGTGTTGCTTTCTTGTGTTTCCAGGCTTAAATAAATAATAGGCACATTTGTATTTGCATTTAATAATAATAATAATAATAATAGAAAAGCTTAAACTTCCATAGAGAATTGTGGCACTGCACAGGGCAGGTAACATTTATATTTAGTGCAGCAATTTTCATTGAAGTTTTCATTAAAAAATGTTATTCATCTGACTTCGGAGCACATTCAGTGCTGTCCTCTGTTTAGTCAGCAGCTTCTGATAAAACTCTGTTGTCAGTTATAGATAGTGAGAGCTTGGCTGCAACACCCCTACGGTTTGCCATTGGCTTGCGGAATCAAGGAGCGTAAGCTGAGCTCTGAAGTAGTTGTGTTCCAGTCCATTAAGTGCCATGTAGATTAGGACCTGGTCTTTGAGCTCCGTGCTGAAGTCAATGAGAAGTTCACAATTCACAGGTGTGGTGAGCTTGTCTCAGTCTGTGCAGCTAATGAGCCATGGTGTTGCATTCTGTCCCTTTTTGGTAGTATCTTGGTGGTGGTCATCTCTTTAACACGGAGCAGTAGATCCCAGACAAAATGAAAGCATGGTATATGGCAAACCTGCCCATACCTGGAAGGGAGTCTGCGCATCTGCCTAGAACTTCACCTTTGCTCCAACAGATGGAAGATGTACATATTTCTGTCATTTGAGTAGAGTCAGCAGAGGGTTTTGAAACAATGGGGTAGTAATCAAAGTCACAGGGAAAGTTAAGAGAGTGTGGGAGTCTAACTGGGCAGCTGTGTGGCATGAGCAGGTAAGGACCAGCCATAGTCACCTGGGGCCCAGAGCTCACAGCAACCAATGGGGTGAAGCAAAAATATAGAGATTTTGAAGAAATCCAATGAGGTGCAATGAATAGCATGTTGCATGCTATTTAGCAGAATTGCTGGAAAATGGCAAAGCATGACCAAGGGGCCCTTGGGCGTATTTGCAAAGTGAAGAAACTGTCATGGGCACCTCACATACATGCCACAACCACACAAATACCAAGTCCTATTTTATTTATACAGGAGAATGCTTCTTTCAAGACAAATTTCAGCAGCAAGGAGTCTGCAGGAACCATGGAAGAATGCACACAGGTGCCATGTTGGCTATCCCCACCACAAGCGTATGGTACTGGGTATGTTCTTGCCAAAGTAAACTCCTCTGAGTTCAATCAAGAAAGATTTAAGCATATCCATTGCAAATCCTACTTAGGGCCCATTCACACAAACGACAAAGAGCCTTTATGTGGTCACAGTGGCTCAGCTAGAGGCAGCAACTCTTGGTCCTGACAACTACTACACTCAACTAGATGCCCACATTTTAGAACTCTCATGATTCCATCGCTACCTTTTTGGCTTCCCGCTGGCACTCCAGCTGCATGAGGATTCGTTGCACATTCTTGTAAAAAGACTGATGTAGTACTGTTACTGCTCCTTTGTGACTGCTCACCACTGAAGAGAGAAGAGAGATGACAGAGCATCCACAGAGGACATGGGATCCACCCACCACTGATTTGTAGCAGCTGGCCTTGACACCAGACTTCTGGGTGGGGTAGGGAGGCTAAATGAGAAAAATTGTTGGTCCGATATAAATGCTTTTTGGACTAGGGGGAAGGTTGAGGTATTATTTATTTGATAAATAGTGGCTCAGATTATTGCTTTGTTTATTCTTTGACTATTGCTAATGTTGTTCGCTACTATTTATACAGCTGGTATGGCTTTTTTGCCCCATAGATGTTATGTTATATGAAATATTAATGTATTATATGATTCCCCCTGCTTTCTCCCTTATGGTATTATGCATTGTGTATTTTTCTTTGCTTAAGTTGTGTGGAGACCTTCGGGGGACAAGCAACTAATAAGTTTAATAATAATAATAATACACAGCAGCAAGGCTCCTAATTGCAAAAAACTGGAAAAGCACAATGGTACCAAATGTGGAAGTTTGGCAAATAAAATTGTTATCATATCAAAATATGGCAAGGAAAGTAGGAGAAGCTAAGGGAATAGCAGAACAGAAAATAGAGAAAGATTGGAAAGCATTTAAAATTATTTAGGGAATTCTGTGGAAAGGGCCAATCTCCTAGCAGATGTATGAAGGGCTCAAAAAGCAAACAGAATACAGAGAAACTATAGATACAGGTATACAAAGAAATGTAGATACAGAAACCGCAATAAGGACAAGGCTGGAAGTTAACACAGGGTGACGGAGCGTGAAGAAGAAGAATTTGGATTTGATATCCCGCTTTATCACTACCCGAAGTAGTCTCAAAGCGGCTAACATTCTCCTTTCCCTTCCTCCCCCACAACAAACACTCTGTGAGGTGAGTGGGGCTGAGAGACTTCAGAGAAGTGTGGCTAGCCCAAGCAGCTGCATGTGGAGGAGCGGAGACGTGAAGCCGGTTCCCCAGATTACGAGTCTACCGCTCTTAACCACTACACCACACTGGCTCTCAGGGAGGAATTTCGCATCTAATTCGCATCTGAAGAAGTGTGCATGTGCACGAAAGCTCATACCAATAACAAACTTAGTTGGTCTCTAAGGTGCTACTGGAAGGAATTCTTTAATTTTTTTATTTTGTTTCAACTACAGCAGACCAACACGGCTACCTACCTGTAACTAGAAAAATGTTTAGGGGTATGCATACCCCTGCGTACCCTGAGAAAAACACTGTGTGTATGTGTGTCTGTTTGTGTGTGTTCAAAATTCTGCAAATAGAAATTAAGCACAACAAGGAGAAATATTCTGTCTTCACCCATTCTGCTAGTTTTGTATTTGCAATGAGTTAGGCATGGAGCAATCCAGCCAAGATGGGGCCAGATCAGGATTGCTGAATTGGGCCCCAAACCAAACTGGAGGTGACTCGTGCAGCCCTACTAGGTCCTACTTCTAAAAAAAATCAAATTTGGGAATATTTTAGCACTGTTCTAGATCCTGGCACAACAAGTATTGAATTTTGAATGAATTATAACTCTGCAAACTCATGCTCAGTGCTCTCTCTCTCTCTCAATTCTTTTTCAGCATAGTGGCTCCACATTCATCCACAAAATGTCCTGGGAGATTGATTTTGCAGATCATTATCATAAGAAACAACAAAAGGTGAACATGAGCATTAAAGAGGCAGAAGGAGAGTTTGAGGGAAACAAAGTACAAGAATATTTGGCTTCAGAGACAGAGTGAATTGTAACATCTCCCAGCTCCTCTCACAATTATCTCCTATCAAGATGAAGATTTATGAAGCCCTGTTTGTGAGATGAGCAATAGTTTCCTTCCCAAAGCTGGTTATTGACCAGAAATGTTCATTCCATAGAGCTAAGGATTAGATGCCCATTTATCTCCCTTTTAAGGGCATGCTATCATGAAAATGATTAAATATGGGATGGGGGTGCGAAATCCACTTGTTAACGCTTTCAGATGCATCAGTGTCAACATGTAAATGATTGTATTTGAACCACTGCACAAGAAAAGAGGTATGATCCTCCCTCTCCCCCTTTCTTACACATGCATCTCACAGCATCCAAAGGGCAATAACTCAGAGGTATAGCACCTGCCTTGTGTGCAGAAGGTCACATCATCTCCAGGTAGGATTGGGAAAAATTCCTCCCTGAAATCCTGGAGACTTACAGCCGGACACTACAGACACTTTGTTGTTGTTTAGTCATTTAGTCATGTCTGACTCTTCGTGACCCCATGGACCAGAGCACACCAGGCACTCCTGTCTTCCACTGCCTCCCGCAGTTTGGTCAGACTCATGTTGGTAGCTTCGAGAACACTGTCCAACCATCTCGTCCTCTGTCGTCCCCTTCTCCTTGTGCCCTCAATCTTTCCCAGCATCAGCGTCTTTTCCAGGGAGTCTTATCTTCTCATGAGGTAGCCAAAGTATTGGAGCCTCAGCTTCAGGATCTGTCCTTCCAGTGAGCACTCTGGGCTAATTTCCTTAAGAATGGATTGGTTTGAACTTCTTGCAGTCCATGGGACTCTCAAGAGTCTCCTCCAGCACCATAATTCAAAAGCATCAATTTTTGGCGATCAGTCTTCTTTATGGTCCAGCTCTCACTTCCATACATCACTACTAGGAAAACCATAGCTATACGGACCTTTGTCGGCAAGGTGATGTCTCTGCTTTTTAAGATGCTGTCTAGGTTTGTCATTGCTTTTCTCCCAAGAAGCAGGCGTCTTTTAATTTCGTGAGTGCTGTCACCATCTGCAGTGATCATGGAACCCAAGAAAGTGAAATCTCTCACTGCCTCCATTTCTTTCCTTTCTATTTGCCAGGAGGTGATGGGACCAGTGGCCATGATGCCTTGTCGTGGTGAAAGAGCTTGAATAACTCAGAGAAGTTATGAGCTATGCCGTGCAGGGCCACCCAAGATGGACAGGTCATAGTGGAGAGTTTTGACCAAACATGATCCACCTGGGGCAGGAATTGGCAAGCTACTCCAGTATCCCAGCCAAGAAAACTCCATGGACAAAGACTACAGACACTACGGACACACAATGCTCACAAATAAGTGCAAGAGCAGCTTTCGGTGTCATCTGTGAAAATGATATTCTTTATGATTGAACATGTCTGAGAATAATTTCATTCACTTTCTGGATTCTTCAACCATGTGGCCCAGAAACTCATTAGAAGTTGAAATCACCAGTGAATCTACTCTAAATTACTACTCTACTCTAAATTACAGGTGAATTTTAGCATCCGGGGGGGGGGCATTAAAATGATGACGTTATTTAGTGTGCTCAATTAGTTAGTCCGTAAGTCAATATATTTGCAGGTCTTGTGCCTTACCAAAAGCTACAGAATGAAGATAGGCATCCCCATCATTGCAGTCTCTGAGTACCATTACAATGATGTATGCTTCTGGGGGAACATCTTCTGGATAGGATTAATATTTTTGGAAGGCCAGGTGGTTGATTATGCAATGATCTTGTCAACAGGAAAACTCTGGCATCCAATGCGAGCATAACCTTCTGACCCCTGGGTAGATGCCTCAGATCTAAATGATTCCAGAGTGAGCCGAACAGAGATATCCATAGAGCACTTGTCCCCTCCGTATTCTTATTAGCACCTACATCATCTAGTACCATCTGGTATCTTTTCCTGAGAGGTGCTGTAAATAAGAATTTAAGAGACTATATATATATATACATAATATCCTTGAAATACATCCACAGCTGCTACCTAATTCTGTACGAGTTTCTTTCTTTTCTTACACTGCACACAAGGTATTACATGCCTGGCTCCTTTCTTCCCTTCTTTCCTCCCTTCCCTTCCACTTTTCGGTATATTTTTATTTATGTTCAAGAACAACATCTAGGTACAGGATAATAAAAATGTCTTCAGCAGTACAGATGTTTGTCAATTTTGAGCCAGTAATGGGCTTTTGTTCTTCGCCTCACATGGCTCGGGGGTGAGAAAAGGCTGTTGGTATATTTCTAACGAGAACATTTTGGCCAGAAACTAATTTATTTGTAGAACCTTTTTCATTACCTTTGATGATGACCCAGAAATGGCAGCTGGGACAAAATGCTACCACTCATCTTCAAATCACCTTTCACTTTATAGAGAAGACCCCCACGCCCCCTGCTGTTCTAATTTCCTTGCCCATAGAAATGTCATAAAGCAATGCCATCACTTTATGGAGTCTACAGTGCCTTTGTCACAGCACCAGCCAATCCCTGTCCTCACCTCAAACATATTTGCATGCTTAGAAACCACACTTAGGAAAGGGCTGGAATGTGGAATGTGGCATGGCCTGGAAGAATGAAAAGTGTGGGTCATTCACAGGGAAACAATGACCAGATAAGGCAACAGACGGAACTAAGGAACCCTGTGAACCCTGCGAGACCTGGTCCCTGTCTTTTTGTTAGGCTCATCTGCATCTAGCCTAGTAGGTGTGTGGGGTGTGTGTGTGGAGGTGTGTGTGGGGTGTGTGGGGGGGGGTGTGTGTGTGGGGTGTGTGTGGGGGGTGTGTGTGTGTGGGGTGTGTGTGTGTGTGTGTGTGTGTGTGTGTGTGTGAGAGAGAGAGAGAGAGAGAGAGAGAGAGAGAGAGAGAGAGAGAGAGAGAGACTGCCTCTGGGTTGTTTCCAGGAGTAATATTTGGCTTTGGCTAAGATGCACAGTTGTTGCATCTTTTTATATTTCTGTTGTTAGGCCTTAGCATGAATTATTAGTGGATTACTGGATCTTATGATACATTTATTTCTTAATTCAAGATGCTTGATTGGCCTACTAATATTTGCACATTTTCTGTTATATGTTAGTTAAACTTTTCTGATGTTCTGGTGAGCCATTTTGCACATGGTTTATCATGGGAAAATGGCATACAAAACTGATGATGGTGGAAAAGTTAAAGAGCAGGAGAGAGCAGGGAGAAAAAGGAAACTGGGGCTCCCATCTTTATATACTCACATTTCCATATGACGAGAATTCCAAATGGTGGGAATTTCACTAGTTACCAGGAATTCTTGTCTGGGCTAAGTATCTTTATTGACTTGAAACAAGGCAGGGGACTATAAAGTGTGCTCCCCAGATTGAATTGTTCATGGTGTACATGTCAATCAGCCATGATGATATTCATTTAGCTGCCTGTAATTAATCTTTTGGCAAAATGGAATTCCACAGTAAATCTTAATTATGACCAGATGTGTTTCAATACAGACTTTCAACCCTTCAATTGCCCAATATGGCCTCTCTTGCTTTTTGAATATAAATCATTAATTAACTCAGTAAATAATCACAGGCATGCTGTAAGCATAATGAGGGACCTATTAACTCTGCTGAAAATGCTATGAGCAGGATGCATTTGTGGGAAAGCAAATACTTGCTTAACACAGGAAGAAGCATCGGATGGTATATGCAGACAGGTTCCCAAAGGCCCTCTTGTAATCTGCATGCCTGTGCATTGCTAATGGTGTTTACTTGCAGATCCATAAGAGGATGTGCTTGCATGGCCAACACATAGGCAACTCAGCATGGCTGTGTAAAGTGTTACATGGTGTTAGGAGTCAAGTCTGCAGCAGGCCTTGAACTGGCATTTTGAGGGGTGTCAGGTGTGGACTGGTCCAAGTCAAGGTCAGCCAAGTAGATGCCTTTCAAATTCTTTGAACTACAATTCCCATCATTCCTGACCATTGGGGCTGATGGGAGCTGTAGGTTAGAACAGCTGAAGGCCACCATGTTGATAGCCCCTGGCCTACATGTATGCGTACCTATGTTTAGCTAAGGAAAGGAACTGCAATAGCCAGAATAGACAAGAAAGCAGATCAGTAGATCAGAGCATGCCAGCTAATGCCCCCTGCACACTAATAGGCTTTTTGGAGGGTGGGGGTTGCTAACTAGGCAGTTTACAGCTAAGAGGCCAGCTCTTGGACTTATTTATTTAGACAGGTTGATAAAAAATAAAATAAATATAAAATAAATATCTAAGCACTGTACATTAAGTAAACTAAAATCACTGCCAGTAAACGCAGAGATAAAATTATATGTCTGTGTCGACTTTGTGAAATAAAAGAAAAGTTTTTAACAGATGTCTAAAGCAGTATAGTGAAGGTGTCTGCCTAATGTTAAGAGGCAGAGAATGCCAAAGCATAGGTGCTGCCGCATGAAAAAATTAATTGCCCGCACACCCAGGAAGAAGACTCGAGAGAGGCAGCATTTGCAGCTCTAAAGGTCATATTTATTATAGAACATTAAGAGCTGGAGCCAATTCAACCCAACTGCGAAAATGTGGGCAGGTGGAGCTTGGGTAAGTCAGGTAGGGATGCATTGCTCTATTCCCCCAGGCATGGTCACTGCACCTGGTCTCCATCTCCAAATATTAGGATGAGAGACAAAATTACCTGCCTCCTGGTAGAACAGTGGGTATGGGTACTTAATTTGTGTACCTCGGCCCTGCTGTCCAGCATTCATCAGAGTACATATTCTAGACCCCCAAAGAGCACACACCAAAGAACCTGCTAACTAGTCAGTGATGGAAGGTGGTTGGAAAGTGGTCTTCACCCAAGGAGGCCTCAGGTTGCTTACCCTTTCCATTCACAAAATCCACACCCCTGGCCACATTGGTGACATGCTGATCAAGTAAGAACAGCAGCAAATTAATAACCAAACCACACTCAGTTAGAACTGCAGGCAATGTGGAGTCGGTGGCGGGGGGGGGGGGGAATCCAAGTGCTGAATTGAGGACACACACACACAAAAATCCTATTCAGACCCCCACAGGGTGACTTGCTTAGACCACGCTGCCATAGAAGGAAGACGAAAAAGGAGCTGGCACAACCTTAAATGCCAGGATGCCAACCCCTTTTGTGATTGTCCAGGAGGGCCAAGACACACACTCTGTTTGGGATTGCAGCATTGCAACAATCCACTCTTGAAACCAATGCCTGGACTACTGTAATTAAGCTATCCCAGTCCAGGAATGGCCACAGCTGTCCTATCAGCCAAGGCTGGTAAAAGGAACTCCTAGGTATTGAGACCACCTGAACCTCCAGCTCAGTTTACTTTTCCTGCACGGCCTCTCCCCATTCTGGATCTCCAAGATCTGACTCTTGAGGGAGGATGTCCTCCTTTCCCATAGTTCTTTCATCTGGCCTTCGGAGACACAGGGAAGGCTCCCTTTTTATCCCCCCCCCCGCCCCCAATACTGATTCCCTACAAAGATTTATGCAATGACAACAGCATTCTTTATTATGGTCCAGAAAAACAGTTTCAAAAGCAAATGCAGCAGAGATACAGGGAAAAGATTCCAAGGCAGTCACTAAGATACATGCAAGTGAATGCTTCATTCTTTAGATCTGTGTGAGCAAAAACAATTGGCAGGATGGCTGAAGACTGTTTAATTACGTCCACACACCTAGCATTGCTATATAATTCTGCTGACAGGCAACCCCATACACTCCCTAAGGTGATTGTACCAGAGCAAGAAGAAGAAAGAAGGGTCCAGAACAAGGCCATAATTTCAGATGTGCCCATCAAACTTTGATTAAAAGTGACCTGAGCAAGAAGGTCAAAATGCAAGTAAAGGAGATGACATTGGCTGTAAGTGTGTAGACCTCAGAGGCCAAAGAGATCATGTTTTTAAAATTTATGGTGTGTGTGAGTAAAATGAAGCCCAGGTTTTAAAAACAGGGGCAGGGAATTTTCCTGTGAAGTGCTAGCACCCACATCTATGCATAGCTGATGGAAGAAGCAAACTCAAGCCAGTGCAGGTTGCAGAAAGAGGAGCAGAGTTGAAAAGAAAAGGGTTGGCAAATATTGAAAAGGCAGGGGCTTACTGATATTTGCAGGTGCATGCCAAAGGTTGGGTCTAGCCTGAATTTAGCTCATTGGGATGGATGGATGGTTGCTTCACTACACTTGCTGCAGAATAAGGCAAAAGACTGCTCAGGTGGTAGACTACAGATGAGGGATTAGATCAGGGGTCAGCAAACTTTTTTTGAAGGGGGCCGGTTCACCATCCCCCAGACCTTGTGGCGGGCCAGACTGTGCGCACACGCACATGGTGCAGGGGGCTTCTCTCTCTCTCCCTCTCTCCCCCAGCCCCTCCCCCTGCCTACCTATGGTGCTGCCGACGCAAGTGTGCTGCGCTGTGCTCTGCTAACCGCAGCTCTTGTGCCTGCCCTTGATTTTGGGTCGCTTGTCCCTCTGCTGCCGCCGCCAGCCTCTGCCACTTGCAAGGGCAGGCACAGGAGCCGCGGTTGGCAGAGTGCACATATACATGTGTCTGTGTATGTCAAAATAAAATAAAATAAAATAAAATAAATTCGGATTCTGGGAGGACATGTCCCCCCCCTGCACATGCCTGTGGACACCCATAATGGCATGGCCAACCCTTCTCCCCTTGCCATTAATTCCTGGTGCTACAAGACCTGGCTGTAGTTGTGGCAGTTGCCACAGTGATGGCTAGGAGGGTGGATAGCAAGTGTTGTACTTTGTAGTATGGAGTTGAGAAAAGGACTGAAACCATCATCTTCCTGCCAAAATGGGCATACGCATACACACACACACTTAACTACAGCAGCGGAACTTTGCTTTTCATCACTGAACCACCCCCACTAGAACTGGTTCATCATCCCAGGAAGATGATGTAGTTTTAGTAAGCTGAGAGCAAGGATGGTTAACGCAACACAGCAAAAATCTGGCATATCTATTAACACTGAAATAGTATTCATTTCATCCTCAGCAACCGGAAAAGTTTGATCTTATTTTGGCTGGATGAATAAGAGTTTGCATTTTTTTTCAAAAACAAAACAAAACATTGTTGCTCTTTTCATCTAAATGAGGCTCCTATTTTCTACATAAACAATTTACGATGTCAAGCCAAGATATACCGGTAGTTTTTCCCCGGTGAGAGAAACTAAATAAAGCAGAAAAATAATCATATGCATAGCTCTGTTGTGCAAGATGAATGTGGCGCCACTTGTACAAGGAGAACAGTGAGTGATAAGAACATGAGAATTTCGGGTTATAAGTGAATTAGATGTGAGCAAAGTATGAATGAAAACTCTTGGCCACACAGTTAGTCATGGCCCCAGTCTTAAACTTTTAGCCAACTAAACTCCTGATGAGTCTGTCACTGAATCAGAGCAAGAACCTTCACAAGATCCTTTCCCTGAGAAGGAAAGGACCTCCGGAGTTACCATCCCTGCCTAATTACACAGGAAGCACACCAGGTAATCTCCAGGACAGGAGGTTGGCCTGTGAAGGTTCTCCATTCTTTGAACAAGGGAAGCAGGGTTTGGGAGGGGTGGGGTGGAGGACATGGGTCAAGTGGCCTCAGTTCACCTCCAGCCTTCCCTTGGAGCTGTCCATGGTCCTGCAACCACCAACCAGCGTTGCTCAGCTGTGACTCATGGACTCCTTGTCAGGACCAGGAAAGGACACAATGCAGACAAGAGGAAAGAGGCTGTTCCCCCCCCCCCTCACATATCTGGCGGATGAACCACAGATATACAGTGGTACCTCAGGTTACAGACGCTTCAGGTTACAGACTCCGCTAACCCAGAAATAGTACCTCAGGTTAAGAACTTTACCTCAGGGTGAGAACAGAAATCGCGCAGCGGCAGCGGGAGGCCCCATTAGCTAAAGTGGTACCTCAGGTTAAGAACAGTTTCAGGTTAAGAATGGACCTCCAGGACAAATTAAGTTCTTAACCCAAGGTACCACTGTAACCAGATGCACACACATATGTGCATCTGTATACCGATGAACTGTGAAGTGTGTTCCCAGCCACATTCTGACATAATTCTTTATAATTAACTATGGTGCCTGGAAACAGGCAGTCAGGTCATGTATTCATAGCAGTGACCAGAGGAGGACTGACTGCTGGGAGGAGCACAGAGAGAAGAAACACACCTGCCCCAGCATAAGCAGACACCTTCACCTGCCCCAGCTGCAACAAAACATGTCTCTCCCATTTCAGTCTCTACAGCCACAGCAGGCACTGTAATTCTCCAGTGGTTTGAATTCATCCCCAAAGGTACACTCTTCCAATGTCTCTGGAGAGAGATGGATTCCAACAACACGCAACTAGAGGTGGACGAAGGTGTTTACAGATAACACACTGACAGGCGAGGCCCTGCAATATGGAAAGGTTAAGTCTGATGCAGTCTCTCATAAAATCCTCTTCCAAAAGTGAAAAGCTTCCCATGAGCTCATGACACTTCCTTAGTTCTACATGGACCATGCAAAGTGCTGCAGACACATTTTTCTAATAGTTATTTGAACCTCACAAGGATGAGAACTTTCGGAACTTTGCTAAGAACTAATGCACAGACTTTGCCCAAGCACTGATTGCAAGCATATGTATTAAACCCTTCTTATAACTCCTGAAACCAAACTGTGCCATTTTGCCCTGAAAATCCATTTCTGCCTAGCAGCTATATGCTGCAAGAAGCTATATTTTTTTAAAAATAATAATAATAATACAGTGGATTTTGTATAAAGTACAAAGCTTCAGTTTGCTATACCCTTTGTCTCCTAAAAATAGCACTCCTTTTCTCAGGTCAAGAGCGTTAACTGTTCATTCACTCCCTGTCTCATTAATGTTTAAATATGCAGCTGGCAAAGCAATGTTTTAGAGCAGATTAACCCATTTACACATTTCGAAACATAGCTACTTTCTACTGTGCCAGCAAATCTGATTTTTCTAATATTGAGCTCAGGTCGAGATGTGTATGAATTAGAGAACGTCAGATCAGTTTGTAGTAGCTTTTCTCACATCCCTAAACATAATCATAAAAGTCAATAAGAACCTAGTTGCAGTTATCAGATTTTTTTTTTTTTTTTTTTAAATGATCAGCCTTCCCTTTCATTTCAAAGAGAAATTGCTTAGAAAGCGGACTGGATCTTTAAGTGAAAACCCAGATGGTGAATATTCTCAGCGCAGATATTGTGCTTTCAATGCCTCAGGGATCCATGGGTGGGCTTAAGATTTCAATGCAGTGACCATGCGCAAAATTAAATGTGTTTAGGCTCCGAGTTTACAGTTGATTCTTGGATGATTCCTGGATTTTGTCATTGAGAATGTATTTCAAATCTCCATGCACTGGATTTTGAGTGGTTTTGTATTCAAGCAGCACTTGCATTTCCTCTCCTCCACACATGCACTTTTCTCTAGAGAGAACTGGAGAGCCAGTGTGGTGTAGTGGTTAAGAGCGGTAGACTCGTAATCTGGTGAACCGGGTTCGCGTCTCCGCTCCTCCACATGCAGCTGCTGGGGGAACCTTGGGCTAGTCACACTTCTTTGAAGTCTCTCAGCCCCACTCACCTCACAGAGTGTTTGTTGGGGGGGGGAGGAAGGGAAAGAAGAATGTTAGCTGCTTTGAGACTCCTTCAGGTAGTGATAAAGCGGGATATCAAATCCAAACTCTTCTTCTTCTTCTTCTTCTTCTACTACTACTACTACTACTACTACTACTACTACTACTAGAGCAGGCATAGGCAAACTCAGCCCTCCAGATGTTTTTGGCCTACAACTCCCATGATCCCTAGCTAACAGGACCAGTGGTCAGGGACGATGGGAATTGTAGTCCCAAAACATCTGGAGGGCCAAGTTTGCCTATGCCTGCTCCAGAGGGTCTTCCAACCCTCTGGAGCTGATTTTGAGGGTACACAGGGGGCTGCAAGGGAGAGGAAATAAAAGGTCCATTCTGCTAGTTCAGAAGGCTGGTGTAACAAGGAGTGGTGTATGATAATATTAAATCGCAGCATCAGACATATGGCTCTGGAAGCTCAAGGATTTTGTTGGGTCCACATTTTTAAGTGAACCATATCTGCACTTCCTCACGGACTCACACATGGCTTGGTATGCAATTACCCATCAGCTTTCACACTTCTTGGAATTTTCAGATACAGTTCTCAGCTCAGAAAGCATACCTAAATTGGTATGAATGCATGTTTTTGACAAAGCTACATACCGGTACTCTAAAGTAAAATGCATTTTATTTCATGAAAAATAAGTTCAAAAATAATGCAAATTTTCATGCAGAACCAGAATTGAATGAACACATAATTGAGCACATGGAATAATCGACACACACCAGAAACACACTGATCCACCCACCCATCCTTATCTATATATAGTTATAGCTATAGCTATACAAACTTTCAATTGAGGATACACTCAGTGGTCCTGATGATGTGGACTAAAGTCTCTGGAAGGTGATACATGATACATCTGTTGGTTCCCCAAGACTTTAGAATATTCAGCCATTATGCGAGAATGTTCAAAGCCAGTATTACTGGGGTAGGGAGTAGGAAAGATTTTTTTTTCTAGGGCATGTCATAGACCTGGAATGAAAAGAAGACCACATTCACTCCTTTCTCTGATACTTGTCCTAATGCAGCAATAAGGCGGCTAAGCTATGAAGTAGCCCTCAGAGAAAATTATATGTCAGTAGACTTTGTTAATATTAAGGAAACATTATTTCTCCCCCTGCAATAACAATTTAATTCCTCAAAGGATTCAGATCAGCATTAGATTTCAATTACACCTTGGGGCTTAGGTTCCACAACAGCAGTGCTAAGAACTATTGGGCTTCCATTTCACTTTACTTGATTGGGGTTTTCTTTTAGGAGGAAGTAATTCCTATTGATTTGCAATGCTTATTCACTTTCTAATTTGTGTTTTCCATTCCCTTTGTCAGGTAGGATGACTAAAAGCTGAACCCTATCTGCATAATCCAAACATTGAACAGAGAGTTTTAGGATTGCACCGGGGAGCTGATCTAGCTGATCTACCTGGCCGATAATTTGTGGCAAAGGCCCCTGTTCCCTCCACCAAGCACCTACGCCTGGGGTCCTCAATGTGGTGCCTGTGGGCACCACAGCACACCGAAACACCCTTTGTGGTGCCTGTCAGGCCCTTGACCCCTCCCAATTTTCATTATGGTTTGAGTATTGCCAGTTTTCCTGCACAAAATGGGGGTTTTGTGGCTGCCCACAATAGGTTTTTTCCTTTTCCAAAGCTATCACTCCTCTAAAAGGGGCATCACACTAGCATAAAAACTTCACAAAGGATACTGACATGGAAGTTGGTTCAAGCCTTTCATGCCAGTATCCACGTTCTTCAAGCCTTCTCCTCCAGACTCTCTCTTCCATCAAGCTCTTCTTTTTCACTTGTTTTTACTCTGTTTTGTTTTTTAGGCACTTCGCATCTGGTTTCTGTGCATCTTAGATTTGTTAGCTTCTGGAAATTTCTCCCACTCAGCTTTCTAGTCCCATTTCGCACAGCACCTCTACCCAGAGCATTTACGAAGTATTTCCCCCCTCCAAATGACAAGAAGAAGAAGAAGAAGAAGAAGAAGAAGAAGAAGAAGAAGAAGAGTTTGGATTTGATATCCCACTTTATCACTACCCAAAGGAGTCTCAAAGCGGCTAACATTCTCCTTTCCCTTCCTCCCCCCCAACAAACACTCTGTGAGGTGAGTGGGGCTGAGAGACTTCAGAGAAGTGTGACTAGCCCAAGGTCACCCAGCAGCTGCATGTGGAGGAGCGGAGATGTGAACCCAGTTCACCAGATTACGAGTCTACTGCTCTTAACCACTATACCACACTGGCTCTCAAGTATTCCTTCTCACAGAAGATGAACCGTGAATAGTTTGTTTCTTACCCATTTCTTTCCCAGGAAGTTAGAATGTTTGTGCATATTCTGTAACACCAAGCAGCTCAAGTAACTGGTGTTAGGGGAACAATGAGAGAAGCACAGCACATCTTCCTGTAATTAAAATAATATAATGTATTGCTATTGGTATGAATGTTTGACTGAACAGCATATATATCAGAAGAGAAGAAGCAGGGAAATATTTTATCTCTGAAACTATTTAAAAGTTTGCTATGATGCTGCAAAGCTAGGATAAATCCAAGGATAAAAAAAAATATTAGCAACTTCACCCTGTTGAAATAGGTATTTCAAAATATCCCTGCTCCTCATAAATCAAAAACCTGAATATACAGAAACGATTCTTGAGGAGCAGGTGGCAAAACTGCCTAAAAATCTCTTTTCGATATTTCACCAGAGAATTAATTTCATGTTGAAAGAATGGATCATTTTTACTGTTAGTTTAGCCACATGGTTCCAAGGTGCCTATTTTGTAATGCATTATCCATTTTCCTTGTGGGTCATTTGTTTTCACTGCAAATTTCCAGAGACATGTGGCTCTGATGCTCATAGATTCCCTCCACCCACTTATGTATTTTTATGTGCATAAATGACAACTGGGCTGGTTCTCCTTTTTTAATCTGAGGAAGACATGAGAGAAGAGAGCAAGACCCTTATCCTGTGTTATATGGAGCAAAATTCTGATTATTGTCATTGAAAGAGACAAAGGTGCCAATGCATTGCAAAAATTGCCCATTTCCCACTTTCTCTGTAAGCCACCTGTAGTCACTAAAGCCAATTTACCAAGGACATATGTGCTGGAGTAAAGCAGGTGAGATACTTTTTTTATAATAACAAAAAAGAGGAAGCTACAATTGCAGCAGATCACAGGCAATTATTAACTTCTCAAAAATATTGTCACACACACACACACACAAACTTAGGTGTCTGCGGATGCTCACACACACAAAGCCAACTATTTCAAATTAAACATTGCAGTCCATTAACACGTGCAGAAAATGTACACTTCTCAGAGAGTCGCGTCCCTTATTAAGTTATTTGCTCCCTTCCATTCTGCATCCAAGTGTAGATACTGTATTTCCAGTGCAAGCTGTGAGAGACTGTGCTTCAGCTATGGCCCCAGGTAGATGTATGGCACGTAGAGGTGCCGTGAACCTTTAGGGATTGTCCATTCCTGTTCTGAAAACTGCATGCTTCCTGTTGCAGATGAGAGTCGTAACTAGCCTCCAGCCTTTCCCCTGTCCCTCCTGGTTGCAGCAGGGGCTGAGCTGGGATAGTCGCCAACTGCTGACGCTTCCAAATCATGACCTTTGTGGCTGCTGCTCTCTCTATGGCCTTCTCTGGGACAGTGACTGTGGCCAGCTAGGGGAAAGGGGTTGGTCACCACTCCCAGAATGCAGTTCCCTTTAAGTGGTCCAAAGATTCTCCAGTGGGGAGGAGGGTGGAAGGATAGAGGGGAAAGCAAGGGGAGGGAGGGAGGGAGGGAGGGAGGGAGAGGGAGAGAGAGAGAGAGAGAGAGAGAGAGAGAGAGCAAAGGTGAGCTGAAACAGAAAGGACAGAATGCTGAACCAGATGGGCTTTTTGTCTGATCCAGCAGGCCTCTTCTTTATGTCCTTGAGATATGGACACAGTGGGACAAGGCAAGAGGGAGTTGGAAGGGGGTTGTATCACCTTTCTGCTTGGGACAGTAGGGACTCAGCACAATACTCCTGGAGAGGGGAGGAAATAGGGAGTGGAAACAGAATAGGGAGATTTGAGGGGGTCCTACTACCACTCTAATAATAGTAATAATAATTTATTATTTATACCCTGCCCATCCGGCTGGGCTTCCCCAGCCACTCTGTGCGGCTTCCAACAAAATATTAAAATACAATAATCCATCAAACATTAAAAGCTTCCCTAAACAGGGCTGCCTTCAGATGTCTTCTAAAAGTCTGGTAGTTGTTTATCTCTTTGACATCTGGTGGGAGGGCGTTCCACAGGGTAGGTGCCACTACCGAGAAGGCCCTCTGCCTGGTTCCCTGTAACTTGGCTTCTCACAGTGAGGGAACCGCCGGAAGGCCCTCGGCGCTGGACCTCTGTTCGGGTAGACTCTATCCTAGGACCTCTTTTCAGAGGCTTCACTTGCAATCCACAGGGAAGGAGATCAGTCAGGAAGCATCTTTGGTCGTGCCTTTGTGGCAGTGGTTGCATCAAAAACTGCTGACAGTTCAACCTCAGAAGCAGAAACAAGAACTACTGGAAAAAGAATAGCGGCTAACTGCCTGGGTGTTCACCATCTGAGATGGGAGGTATTTCCATCAGAATCCACAAACACCTTTCCTTTGAAAAAAGGAGAATATGTAGGGGACTGCAGCCTTAACTGAGAAACCAAGGCACATTTCTCAGCTTCTGCATTTCTATCTCATGTTCACTTCACACAGGGTGGAAACTATTTCTTTTCAAGCCACTGAATAATTTTCATTTTCAGGAGGTTTAGAGTAGAAGGAGCTGAATAACTGCTTTGAAGTATGCATAATATTAAAATAATAGAAGCATTAAAATCTAATATCTGAGAAAGCTCGTCATCCTTCCCATGTGAAATTAGTCTTCTCGAGCAAATGAGGATAACAAAGGCGAATCCAAATGCTTACCAAACCAAGATTTTCAATTCAGAGTTGGACTGGGAGTTCAGACGCCAGAGAAATATATATTGCGAGTAAATCAGGTGTAAAGGTGACAGTCGAAATCCTGCTCAATCTCCGAAAGAAGTGCAAATACCCAACCGCAAAAAAAATGTATCAGCTTGTAAATTTCAGTTCCATTAAGAACCAAAAATGATCCATTTGGGCTGTTGTTATCCTTGGCTCTGTTGAAGTCAACTCCGTTCTGTTTCCAGTAAAGAAAAGTTACTGTTTGGAAAATTATGGCAATAATGGTTATTATTATTTTTTGCAAGGATCTTAGAGGTGATTTGTTTGTTACTCTGAAACAATGTACGACAATCTATTTCTGACAAATCAGCAGCAGCATGCTGTTTAGGGCTGCAATACAAACTGCATCTGGGGCCTGGAAGGGGCACTATTTGGTCTACTGCCCTGCTGCTCATGCCAGCCAGTCAACCTGGAGCCAGTACAGCAGGCCCGTCCAACTCCCAAGAGAATGCAATCCACTCCCAGTATAAAACACCCCCAAAAAACTGGTAGTGATCTAGAATAGAATAGAATAGAATAGAATAGAATAGAATAGAATAGAATAGAATAGAATAGAATAGAATATTGTCATTGTCCCCTCGCGGGAACAACGGAATTCCTCAGTTGCTATATCAACTCAAATAAGACACTCCACATAATTTAAAAATACTGATAAACACAATCCAACACAGAAGAATATGACAAATAAAATAAGATGACTTCAGAGTCCAGAGTTTCCATTTAAGGCCGATACGGCTTGTTCTCACCTTCACTATTCTGTATCTCCATCCCAATAGCAGAAGCTCAAAGAAACGGTGACCAGGGTGCGATGGGTCTATTGATATATCTAATGCCTTTCTGTGGCACCTGATGGTATAGATACATTCTAAGGTAGAGAGTGAACAGCCAATAATACTCTCTGCTGTTTTGATAATTCTTCGCAACACTATCCTATCCCGAGAAGTGCAGCTTCCATACCACACACATAAACCGTAAGTGAGCACGCTCTCAATGGCACAGTGATAGAACCTCAATCTAACCATTGTCATTGAGGATTGACAAGAGTTGTTGAAATTTTGGGGGGAGGATTATATATTTTTAAGGGGAATAATATACATCGCTCACCTCAAACTCCAAACACCGTCAAACAGCGTCCACTTTATGTGATGGAGGGACAAAGTGAGGCGGGAGTGGGTGGGAGAGATTCATACCGCTGCTTTTTTTCACTCACACAATCGATAAGGTTCATGCGATCGACCAGGAACACCAGGGGATCTACTAGTCGATTGCGGTTGACTGGTTGAACATCTCTGCAATACAGCAATTGGGCCAGGATGTGGCCTGGTTTGGAGCTAGTAGATCATGAGTCAACTCAGCCCGTCCCTGAGCTGGAACATCTTGTTTTCTCTGGGGTGCCACCAGTAGGGACATTTCAAAGCCAGGTATTCTCTACCCAGTACTTTATAGCTACATTTGTCATGTAATGTTATTTGATGTCAATATTTTAATGTCAACGCAATGGTTTTAAGCATTTGACAGAACAGCTAGCACGGAGTGGTGCTTAACACCTGATTGTATTTAATAGTCAGCATATTGTGGCATTTAACAGACTTAGGTTGCAGTACCAGGCACCCAAGGAAGGGGTTACAGGGGTCACAGAATACATCAGATATTGTGCCCCAAATTTGGAAACAGAGCTATGCATTGCCAAGGGAGATGCAATGTCAGATTGCTCTTCCAGAGGGCTGCTGAAGTGTCCAGCACCCTGGAGCATGTCCAGGCATATCAGCGATGTGCTAGGAAGAGCCAAGAAAGAGATCTGAAGTCACTCCTGTCCCCTAGCATGCCTCAGCCATGGATAGAATTTTAGATATACTCCTGAGCATGTCCAAAACGCTCCCTCCCCTTTCATGCACATTGTTTTCAATGGGGAAGAAAACACTATGGCAGTTGAGCCACCTTAGTTTCCCCCCCCCCACACACCTACATGTACTTTAGGATCAAACCCTTATAGCACAACTCTATGCACGCTTACTCAGAATTAATTCCCACTGTGGTCAATGAAGCTTACTCTCGGGTAGACATTCATAGGTTTGAAGCCTTAAAATTATATTTAGTATTTGCCACCTGACATATTTGATGATGCCAAAATAATAAAGAAATACTAAGAACAATGCAATTGAATCCTGATTTTTTAAAAAAATCAAAATGCAAAATATTAGTTTTGGAAACATCGAACCATAGAGTTGAAAGAAACCACAAGGGTCATCTGGTTCAACCACCTGCAATGCAGGAATCTTCCAGCCAACTGCAGGCTCAAACCCATGACCCTGAGATTAAGAGTCTCAAACTCAACCGACTGTGCAATTTTAAATATTGCATTCAAAATCCCCGGAATGGCTTTGGAAAACCTGCTGGATTGTGAATACATTTGCAGTTCTGTTCTAGTAATAAAAAGACATTTGCCTTCAAACAAACATTGTTTATCAAAGTGGCCAGTTCTTTGTAGAGCACACTATACTAATATCAGTTTAATAGCAGCAGGCTTTTTTTATGTATCACAGCAACCACAAGAAATGCAGAGTCTAAAAGAAAGAGTAATTGCTGGAAGCAGTGGTATTTCTCATAGCTACCCATTTCTCCATGGATAAAATCATATCTGAATGTAAGTATTCACACACAACCCGAAAATGAAAGATAAGACGGATGTTGGGTAATCATTATGCGCAGCCCATGCTCCAATAACATGATTGTGGGCATGATGGAAGCTATATAATACAGAGGTACTGAACATGATTTATAGCTTCTGGAAGCATACTAGTTTTGCTACATTTCTGTATATTTAGCTCAGTGTTCTGAAAAGGTGCATATTTAACAGCTCTGCGTTTATATTTTAAATGGTTGCCATTATACTTATAAAATACCAGGCTTCTGTCTTTATTTGAATGCCTGAAGCCTAATTTTCATGGCTGCTAGTGCTCCTGATTTCTCCCTTTAGAATTCTGTACCCCTTTCTGTTTGATTCTAGATCAATTATTTCTGTTTTATTGTCAATTTCTAAGCATAGCTATTAAGCTCTATTCTTCCCCAGTGGTAGCTGCATTATTGATGGCATTTACACAGTGGTGTCCTGCAAACCTCCTTTAACAATTTTTTTGTTTAACTTCTCTCATTTAAGGAACACCTACCCATATTACAGAGTACACAATAAATATCTGTATTTGAAATTCAGTGCGGGCAACCTATCATTTAAAAATAATGCTCTATCACATTTTTAAAAAAAATAATAATGCTTTGTTCTTTAAAAAATGCTGAAGTCAATCCAAATAAAGGTAAAACTGCAAGGAATCTGATTTTATATTCTTCTTAACCTTACAATGCTAGCCATTCTGCAATGATACAAGCTGCCTTATATTTATAAAGATAAAATTATATCCCACTTTCCCACCATAATAGGACCCCAGCTGGCTTAAAAAGAAATTTGAAAAACAGCTTCAACTATCCAAAGTATCCAAAGTATAAAGTTTGTTTGTTTTTTAAAACCAATAGGCAGAGTGATCCAAACCACAAGATCCTCTGACTGGGAGTGATTCAGATGTTGCAGATCTATCAGCTTAACACCCCTCTGGTGGGGTCCCATACTTTGGATTGCACAGCAAGACGACAATCCTGTTCGCACTTACCTGGAAGTCCCACTGAATTCAATGGCCCCTCTTTCTGAGTAGACCTGCTTAGGGCTGAATACATAAACTGTAAAAGGCAGAATTGACATAGAGTCCTAAGGGATGGAATAAGAGGTGCGAAGCAACTCCTATGAACATGAGCTTTCAGATATTTTAATCATAGGACTATGTATGGTAATTTAAACTTAAAATAGTATGTGAAACATGGGTAGGCAAACTAAGGCCCAGGGGCTGGATCCGGCCCAATCACCTTCTCAATCAGGCCCGCGGACGGTCTGGGAATCAGCATGTTTTTACATGAGTAGAATGTGTCCTTTTATTTAAAATGCATCTCTGGGTTATTTTGGGGGCATTTTAGGGGACTATATCCCCCCAAAAAATATAGTCCACCCCCCAAGGTCTGAGGGACAGTGGACCAGCCCCCTGCTGAAAAAGTTTGCTGACCTCTGATCTGAAAGAACCACTTGCTCCTGAAAGAACCTGTCCATTAATATCAGAAGCTGTGTTCTGTGTCTCCCCTCAACCCCACCCCGGCAGGTCACATGGGGCCTGAAGACAGGGCCTTTTTAGTTGTGGTGCCCTATCTTTTGAACTCCTTTGCCAGAGAGGTTTCACTGATGTCATCATTTTCTTTTCTTGTTTTTCTTTTCAACACCTAGTGAAAACATTTTCATTCACTCATTTTTGTTTGTTTGTTGCCATTTTATGCTTGATTTTTTTTAACGGTTTGCTAAACGTGTCATAGTCTGATGTTCTCATCTTTTGATGTCTTGTTTTTCAAGCTATTCAAAGTGCTTTGACTGAACAGCAGCTACCTAATAAATATTTTTAGGTATTAAAAATACCATCCCTGTACCTTGTAAAAGTAGAGCTATTATTGAGGCATCTTTTAGCTAGGGCGGTCATGCACCGTACTTTACAGAGGACAGTCCTCTATTTGAAGGTGTCTTCAACTGGAATGGCTCTCTGTTTATAGATAAAGAACCACCGGAAGGGAGAGAAGGAGCCTTGAAGTTGTTCAACAATCAGCTTTCACTCTCCAGGAACTACAACTCCCATCATTCCTCGCTATTGGCCATGCTTGCTGAATGTTGTACTCATGAGTTAGCACCTAGTCATAGACAGCAAATTGAGGAGGTGCAGAAATCACAGACCCTCCAGGGACATTCCTGGATAAATCCAGGGAGAGTCCCAGATTTACAGAAGCTGTCTTGGTTTCTGATTTGATCCTGTAATGATGTCCTGCTTTTCCTTAGGCCAGTGATGGCTAACCTTGAAACCCCAGATGTTTTAGAACTACAACTCCCATCATCCCTAGCTAACAGGATCAGTGGTCAGGGATGATGGGAGTTGTAGTCCCAAAATATCTGGAGTGTCAAGGTTAGCCATCACTGCCTTAGGCCATCTCTATTTTCATCGGAGAAATATTGGAGGGTATGGAGTTATCTGACCCCTGAGCCGTCTGAAGGCAGCTCTGTATATGGAAGTTTTTTAATGTATTATTTATATATATATATGTTGGAAGCTACCCAGATTGGCTGGGGCAACCCAGTCAGATGGGTGGGGGTAAACATAGTATATAATAATAATAATAATAATAATAATAATAATAATAATAATAGAATAGGGCATCCCTATTTTCACCGGAGAAATGTTGGAGGGTATGAGATCACCTAGTTACAACCTTTCCCACTTTGGCAAAATGTTGTTCTATTTAAATTATAATTACTTTAAAACTCCCATCTATACACATAAGCTTTGTCTGCTTGTTTTTTGGCAACCAGAGCTAAATATACAGAAGCCCAGCAAAAGTGTTTAGAGGAACTATAAGCCTGGGACCTTCTGCATATAAAGGATGGCTTCTACTACTGGGCTCTGAACCCTCCCAACCTCAGCCATCAAGATGTGATCTACCAAATGTTTAACCCGGGCACTGTCCATTAAAGTGGATTTTGTTCCACTGACTCCGGCTGGTTGAAAAGAAAAAGAAAAATCTAAACACTTTTCAGTTGTGCAGTTTACATATCATTCCAAATCAGTGCCTGTTTTCTTCACCTTCTGATAAGCAAAGAAAATGCCACCAAATAACTGCCATTGAGATAAGTGTGTGACCTTTGGGATGCTTTGAAGAATTCCACTCTAATTCTTACTACACAAATAAATCAAAGTGAAAGTAGGAAAGCCCTGTTTTCTGAGATGCTGCACTTCTTGAGAGATTGTGTACCTTGTTGGGCCCAACTAGCTTTTAGGCAGAGATGGGCAAAACATGGACTGCCATGTTTGTTGCTGGATCCCTACTCCCATCAGATTCAGCCACCAATGATCAGTGGGGATGGGTAAATATCTAAGGGACCTAGGGATCTCCCTATTGCAGAGCAACAATGCTATCTACACAGGAATAAGTCCCACTGAACTGTGGGAGGCTCACACCTGAGTAGATATGCATAGGATTACACTTAGTCATGCCAAACACCCATGCACACAAACTGCAAATTAACTCACATTCTTGGTTTGAATTATGGGGTTATTACAGTTCACTGGAGACCCAGGTGCAATGCACTTCTGAACATTTCCAAACGTATCAGATTGGATCTTTAACATGACCAGTTTCATTGGCATCGCTATCACAGAGGCAGGAGCCTTGTCCTCTTTTGCATCTGGATGCCCTTCATTCAAAAGCCATCACACTGAATTTGGACCTCAGGAAGTGTTTTCCTGGTTTCTTAAGCCTTCGACTCTATATGTTCCCTTCCCTACATTAGATTCAACTGAGGTTTTTTTGATGGGCGAGGGATGGCTACTGATCTTGGTCTGCCTGTCTGAGTGAAAATTTTGCTCTTTTTTTGTCCTTTCCCTTGATGACTCAGACGTCAGAACCCCCTTCAGTAAGGGTGACAAAAGAGTCAGTGTCTGAGACTGCCACATTTGCAACCATTTGGGGAGTGGAAGTTGGGAACAGTGTTTGAGGTTAACAAAATTTTATGTTTGGTTTTACAGTTGTACCTTGGTTTTTGAACAGAATGCATTCTGGAAGTCTGTTTGACTTCTGAAATGTTTGGAAACCAAGGCACGGCTTCCAATTGGCTGCAGGAGCATCCTTCAGCCAATCAGAAGCCGCGGAAGCAGAGCCATAGCTAGGTGATCTTGCACCCCTGGCAGAACCGCCCAGATTGTGCCCCCTAGCCACAGACAAATTAACTCTTCTTCCCACCTCTCTTCCACCACCACCCCTCCACCCATTAAATTCACCCTCTTCACAGATCCACGGAAGATGCCATTACTACCACTCTCCATACTGCTCTGTCCCATCTGGAGCAGCCGGGGAGTTATGCGAGGCTGCTGTTCATGGATTTCAGCTCTGCTTTCAACACGATCCTCCCCCATAGACTGGTGTCCAAGCTAGAGGCGATTGGACTTTCTAACTCCATTTGTCTCTGGGTTTTGAACTTTCTGTCAGATCGTTCTCAGAGGGTTAGAGTAGGGTCACATATGTCCACAGCCCTTAACCTTAACACCGGCTCACCACAGGGTTGTGTGTTGAGTCCCCTGCTCTATACCCTCTATACGTATGACTGTACAGCCATCTATTCCAGGAACAAAATCATCAAGTTTGCTGATGACACTACTGTGGTGGGGCTCATTACAGGAGGGGGTGAGTCTGCCTATCGGGATGAGGTGCAGCAGTTCTGTGCTTGGTGTAGAGATAACAATCTGGCTCTTAATACTGCCAAGACCAAGGAACTGGTGGTGGAACCGTGGGCTCCCCGATTACTGTGGCACGATGCAGGTCCTTCAAAGAACGAGTGAGGGCTTCGGCAGCCGAGCCGCTCATGTGGCTAATTAGGATATAGACCCCTGTATATCAGGGGGACCAGGTGGAGAGGGTGGCTGTATTCAAGTTTTTGGGAGTGATTATAGAGCAGGGTATGACTTGGAGTGCAAATACTACAGCTCTGGTAAAGAAGGCCCAGCAGAGAATTTATTTCCTCAGACTTTTAAAGAAGAACAATCTGAGTCAGACTGCTGGTGTCCTTCTACCGAGGATCCATAGAGAGCATTCTTATATACTGTATTTGTGCTTGGTTCTCCAGCTGCACAGCCAGGGAGAAGAAGGTACTTCAGAAGGTCATAACCACAGCCCAAAATATTATTGGTCATCCTCTCCCATCTCTGGAAGAACTATACAGTTCCCGTTGCCTTAAAAAGGTAAACAATATTTTAAAGGATCCATCTCATCCAGGATATAGTCTCTTTGTACCACTGCCTTCGGGTAGAAGATATAGAACAATTAGATCAAGAACAAATAGATTGAAGAACAGTTTCTACCCAAGAGCTATAACCATCTTAAATGCTGTAACCAGATAATATGACCTTGGAGAGCTGTGATGGGTGTGTGTGTGTGTGTGTGTGTGTACATGTGTGGCTTTTTTTGGTGGGTGGGTGTCTTGTGCTGTTTTTTCTTTTTCTTTCTGGTTTTTACGGGATGGCATGCAATTTCGTTGCACTTGTATAGCGTTGTGCTTGTACTTGTGCAATGACAATAAAGAAATTATCTTATCTATTTAAAACCATTTCTTATGAGGCAATAGTCAATATTTATATTTATGGACATATTTTTAGCCGATTTTGCCCCTCCCCTGCATTGCCTGCACCCCTGGTGGGGGCCCACCTTGTCACCCCCTAGCTACAACCCTGCGCGGAAGCCGCGCTGGACATTTGGCTTCCGAGGCAAAGTTCACAAACCGGAACACCTACTTCCAGGTTTGTGGCGTTTGAGTTCCAAACTGTTTGTACTTTTATTTTATTTTTTTAATGCCTACAGCACCCGGTATTCTCAGGCGGTCTCCCATCCAAGTACTAACCAGGCCTGACCCTGCTTAGCTTCCGAGATCAGACGAGATCGGGCGTGTTCAGGGTAGAATGGCCCTGTTTGTGAGCAGGGAAACTTCCAAACTGTTTGTGAACTAAGATGTTCAAAAACCAAAGTACAACTGTATTTACCAAGCACCATCGTAAGCTCATCCACAACTTGGTATCGTGTTAATGCAACACATCATGAAACTATAGGAACTGATATTGAAATTCCACACAGCTGGGGTGCATGATGAAATGCAGTAAACCAAATCAAACCAGACCCACGCACTCCCAAGAAAACACAAATGCTAAACGCCAAGCTCAAATGTGCACAGCGATGAACCGACGTTCAAATCAAAATCCTAGCTTCCTGCAGGATATAGATGCAAGTATACCCGCTGAACAAATAAAGAGAGATATAGCTTTGGCTAGCCAATCCCCTGTGTTCTTAGTGTGTGTGCGTGTGTTTTCAGAGCAAATATCAATAGAGGAAATTACTTAGGGAAGATTGATTTTTGAGAATTATTAGGGGATAACATTCACAGCAGCAAAATACACAGAACAATAACTGGCCTTTGAGGGTTCATTGAGCATGGAAGCACAGCCAAGGCATTTAGATAATTGCAAAAGAAGTGCATTTCAAAATCAGCAGAGCTGGAGCAGCAAGGTCATTCATACCATATAATGGTAAATAAACCAAACACCAAGACTCCACTGACCACCGTAAAGCAAGACTCCTTGGTCAAAACCACAGTTTGCTTTCCGCTTGCTTACTCTGAAGGGTTATTCTATTTGCAGTTGCACCAATTCCACTTTAAGAGCACAACTGGATGGCAGGGGGAAGGTAGCTAATGGAAATGCTATCAAAAAACCAAGAGGGGTGCAATCTAATCAACGTTAAAAGTTGTTTACTCCCGTTGCTTCCAATAGCTTTTTCATGAGCCCTTGGACTTGGTGTATGTGGTAAGTCACAGAACTGCATCTTCCTGGACCGAGCAATGAAGTAAATTTCTCTCAGGCTTTGGACTGGCCCTACCCACCCAAAATTGTCACTGGGCCTTTCAAGACAGGAAGGGATATAAGAGACTTCCTGTTTCAGCTTAGACTTAGCCCAAGACACAACCATATTTCCAAAGTGTTTCTTGGTTTTGACACTGACACAACCGGCTCCCATCTGGCGGGAAGAAGTTGTCGTATTTAGCTTATCTCCTGACACCAACATTGTTGTGGCTTACCAGGAGGGGGAAGAGGAGAGGCAGTAGGGAGGTTGGTACATAAAATATGCTTAATTTTGGCTGGGTTGTGCTGGTAGAGTTCATAACCCATAATGGCTGTTAATGTTGCCATTATGCACAAACACATTCTGTAAATCTGTCCCACCCCCTTTTACTGGAGATTTTGACACATTAAACTCAATGAGTTCACTTCCTAGCAGACATGTAGGATTACACTGTGTCATTTTTTTGGTCTCAAAATCATCTTTATTCTTATCACCCGAAGATGCTTTTTCTGTATGTAAAAATCTTTCCATAGGAGCCATTTTCTCCCATGCCGATCAAAAGTCTCAGTTGCTTTTTCAAACAATACACATGTAAACAAGATGACAAACAGATGTCTGATCAAAATATGTGGATAGGGTGGCTACTCCATTTTGGGGGCTTCACTATAGGTTCTCTGGAGGAGGAGGTCCAAGATCAGACGCTTCCAAAGCATCTATTGGTTTACACCAGGCATAGGCAAACTCGGCCCTCCTGGTGTTTTGGGACTACAACTCCCATGATCCCTAGCTAACAGGACCAGTGGTCAGGGATGATGGGAATTGTAGTCTCAAAACATCGGGAGGGCCGAGTTTGCCTATGCCTGGTTTACACCTTTGGGCTGGCTCCTAGCACAACAGAATGAAATAAAACTATCCTGTCTCTCTCCCCCCCCCCCCGCTGATAATTCATTGACTGGGAATAATTATTAGGATTGAGTGTGCATACCACCTCAAACATCTTATTGGCAGAGGAGAAGAGGACCCCGTTACACCTCCTCATTCAAAGCCTGTTGTTGGATCTTGCTAGGAGATGTTACACATCTTTTCATGACTCTTCTTTTACTTCTTTTGAAATGCTGAAGATAATTTTCCTGAGCAGGACTCTCCAAGTCAGCTTCAAAGTTTACTGAAGTGGAACTAATGCCCCCGAACATGACCTCACACTAGAGCTACAGTAACGTTACAAAGGCATTTCAAGCTTTGGTGGGGGTTGGGTTGGAATTAACAAGTTACTGAACTGACACAGACACACTTCTCGCTGTCCAGATACTAATAACACCCAAACGGAACATTCATTAAGCGTAAAAATCATATTCGAACTTTCACAGCTGTGACAGGCAACAGTCCTAGATTTTCACACAATATTGTTCACAATATGGATTCTGGCATATCTAATGTGCCCAATTGGTCTCTGCTATATATATATGTATGCACAGCTTTGGAACTGTTTTTAACTTGCAATTTACAGCACGTCAAGTTGATGGACAGCCTCAGCTTAATTTTACTGTACAAAAAATGACGTTACCTTGGAAGAATCATTTTCACATGGAAGACATCATTTTAAGAAATGTTGCAAATAAATAAGGCCCACCTGCCTCCCCTTCGGATGCAATTATCTATAGTGCCTAATATTTTAAAACACTGCTTTCAAATGCACAGGACTTAGCAAGATGTATATCTTTTTCATCATCAGTAAATTTCCAGCTGGGGAAAGTGAAGAGTGCTAAGCCTATTGAAATCTATGGGGTTGTACTAACTTGTTTGAAGGGCTAAACAACCTTCTGGCAGCTGTATGGCAGTGGGGGTAGGGTCAGAGATTAAAGTGGGCATAGCAATGGATGTGAATTTTACATCATTACAGTAGGCTAGGTTTTCCACAGACCCGCACAAAGACACCTGCATCTTCCATCTAGCCAAGTGAGAAGCATTACCAGTGTTCAAGGACACATTCCAGTCAGGCAAAAATCTTCAAGGATGATGCCAAGGATGTGCTCTAAGGAGAGAGAATGTGGCCAAGAAAGGATTGCCGTCTGGTGTCAGATAGAAAGGCTTTGAGGGGCTGCCAGACTCACAAATTTGCAGGAAAATGTGAACCACGATCGGGGGGGGGGGGATGTGATCAAAAGACAAACAGATGCAGAACAGAGAACCCCATCCCTATTCAACACCCAGGCTCTAGAAATTGCAACTTCTAAATGCTCCTCTTTTATACTTCACATCACGTAACTGAACTCATCATGAAAACCAAAACTAGGAGAGGGACCTTTGGAAATTGATGCAGCCAAAGAGTCTTATCAGAGTACAAGCTGAAATTGTTGTGTCTGAGTACAAAACTAGTAAACTTAAGAAGGGGAACTGCACATGTTAGCTGCAAGTCACTAAGGCTGCAATCCTAACCCCACTTACCTGAAAGTAAGCCTCACTGAATAGTTAGGAGTGTGCTATAAGGCATTAAGCTGAGTAAAATCCTAATTCTGAAATATTGCTAAATTTTTAATTTAGAGGATTCCCCCCCTTTCTATCCTATAATATATGAAACCAGGAGACCATGCAAGGTTCCTCTAAGGAATGAGGGCAACAACCTTCAGCCTGCAATTTCTAAACCCTTTGTTCCTCCCATTTTATAGCTGTTCTTTTTCTTCTCCAGCAACAGCGCTCCAACTGTGCTTCATCTAATAAGCAACATGCTTTTTTTTATAAAAAGAAGAATTAAAAAGTGGGCATTAGGGAAAGTTTCAGATGGTGTCAATGCGCAAACTTCTGCTGGTTCCTGGCCGCACAGCTGCTTTCAGCTGATGGTTTGCTCTCCTGGGAAATCACTGGATGTGGGTACATTTCAATATGCATGGTTTCGAAAGAAAAGAGGAAAAGTCCCAAGATTAATAATAGTTGTCATGCTTTGCCTGCTCTAGCTGGGAAGGTACAGAACACTGAAAATGATACAGAAAATGTGTGCTGCAGGAAAAATGTGTGCTGAAGGAAGCAGCTGCAATTGGACACTCTTGTCATTCACCATAATATATGGAGCAAACATCCACTATTATGGTCTTTTTCTACCGAAATATTTTAGTGACCTTCATGGGATTATGGACAATGCATGCAAGGACTGTAGGCCCTATCCACATTCCACCCTGTTTTATGGAACTTCTTTCTTCACAGTCCAGTCAAAATTGAGTGCTTTTAAGTCCTGGTGACAACTGAGAAAGTGCTTACATTTCTCCCATTAAAATAATAAGAGGTGTCTAATGGTGGTGTCACTGTGTCTTGAAGCTGTCTCTCACCATTAGCTACCAAGAGCAGTATTTCACAATGGGCACTGGCCTCTGAGGGAGCATAAAGCGGGGCATCAAATCAAGGGAGGCTATGTATTAATTGAAATCACAACTCCTCTGTTCTCTTACAGCAGAGCAGGGAAACCTGTGGCCCTCCAGGTAGTGTTGGACCCCAAATCCTTGTTGGGAATACGCTCTGGGGAACGGCAAATCCCCAGGACCTCCGAGCGGCTCTCGGTAGGCACCTCTCCAGAATGGCATGTCCCTTCTGTCCATAGTGCCTTTCTGCAACACTTCTCATATGAAAAGTGCACACAAGTCTTCTAGCATCTCGCAGCAGGAAGAGAGACACAGCCGTAGATCTAAACTACATTTTATTTACATTCTATACAGAGAATCCATAATCACGTCTGTGTTCTCCAAGCTCTGGCAGAACAAGCAATGCATACTGCAAAAGTGAAAGTACAGTACAATAACACGCTCAGATGGAAGAGATAAGACAGTCTTCCGTTCCCACACTCTTCTCAGACATCTCATGTGATTTATACTAATCACACTAGCCAAGCCTTCCTGGGATTGGCTTACATAAAATACTAACGATTCTTTCATCCCCAGTCAACAAGGTCAAGGTTTATGGGTTGATGGGGTTGCAGACCAGCAACATTTGGAGGACCATGAGTTTTTCAGCCGTGTCCAGCAGTATCAAAATTCCAGGACATCCACATGACAGGTCTTCTCGTATTTCTTTGTGCAGTGATATGCCCCTAACCACACCTCCTGTACAGTTTAGGGGACCATACATACCCTACCAGTTTCCTTCCTGTCTTGTCCATTCCCTTTGAATTCATTAGCTTCTTTCTTATTTCCATTTTTTTGACTGCTTATCTTTGCACTCTTCCAGATTCATCCCCCTTTTGTTGTTGTTCAGCATGTTGATGTGGATGGGTCAGTTGAGTTGCTTTTTCAAATTATATTATATACTCTTCAATAGTAGGTTATGATTCCATTCACTTAGTCATTTTTATTCATATTTCATTTGCAACAGGAAAAGATCACGGAGGAGCGGAAATGAACATATGGAACTAGCACCAAAGCTAGGCAGGACAGGGAGGATGGGGCCCAACCAGGGACCTAGGAGAGACCCATAAGTGTTTCTGTGGGAAGAGAGGAGCTTTCAAGGGACTCCTCCAGTGAGACAAATTTGCTTGTTTGTTATGCATTTGGATACCTCGTAAGTTATCACAACCAAAGATTGTATGGTGCTGAGATCAAGGAGTGTTTTTTTTTAATCTATGGAGACACTTGGATACCATTTTGAGTCCAGATAGTGGCTTGAAACTTTCAAAACTGCACTGATTTTTTTGGGGGGGGGGTGTCTTATAATTCCAAAGCAATGGTTATGAAGCTGTTTGTTATTGATAAAGTGGCATTAGTTTAACTTGTTTTACTTTCATCTTTCTCTCATTAAAGGAGAACAGGACAATCTTTAACATCCCCTACTTTCTTACCAGCTAGACTAACAGTATGAAGACAGTTGGGAAAAAACAAGATCTGCAGTCAAAGGACTGAAGCCTTGCAGCTCAATCCTTAAGCTGACATTTAAGGATCACTGACTCCCAAATACCACATCAGCAATTGAGGAAGCCACTGTGGTTAGTTGGAAGAAACATAATTAGCACAGCATACTCCATTTAAAACCAGTAATGCTACTCTCAGGTTTACCAAACGCCAAACAGAAATGGAAAATATATGGGTGGGTGGGCTGGAGGGAGGGTACCAATGTATCTTGTGTAATACCTCAGTAAGGCAATAAGCAAGAGACATTAATGCCTATTAAATACATACTGCAGGCCATCATAATCGAAGCTGTGCAGCTGGTAGAGATCAATGCCAACATTTCACCTGCTGACCATTACATTTGGAGCTGTGTCATCCATCTTTTCTCTGTTACAGTTTCCATTAAAGGAATTCCAATTAGATAGAATAATGGCGCTGGGGAGAATGTATAGCAGACGGGAAGGATGGCCAGGTGGCGATAGTGATCCCTTGTAGTCTGGAAGCAAACTCGTACACAAACCAAGAAGTACTGATAAGCAGGAATAAGAATGCTTTGAGAATCCAGCATCTGTGAATCTGTCCAAACTCAGTAGAAGGTTTCCATCTCTAACATAGAATCATAGAGTTGGAAGGCCCCCAAGGAACATATTGTCCAACCCCCTGCAATGCAGGAATATGCAAATGTCCCATACAGGGATCGACCCTGCATCCTTGGCATTTTCAGCACCACACCCTAACCAACTGAGCTATTACTGGTGAACTTAAACATGAATACATATGGAATAGTTAATTTACACACGGCTACATATTACCTCCCCATTTTTCAACAGGAGGGCATGATGCTGGTCTTCATTTTATGTCACAACACCTTGCAGCACCCAATAGAAATGGAATCATTCTATAGTACTGTGAAGGTAAATTCCCCTAGTAACTTAACCCGAACAACGGAGCCATGTCAGATTTGACTATTTGTTAATTCCATCATGAAGTTCAATTCCAACATTATGAATGTACATTATTATGCAAACGTCTTTCTCAGCATATCTTTCATGCAAGCTTGGCACATCTTTTGATTCCATTAAAAAAAGGGGGGGGGAAGACTTGAAAACTATCCTCCTGTGTGGACAGCTACAAAGATGCACAGAATCAGAATGTGCAAAGCCTGCCGCAAAAGGCCATTTGTGCCTGTGAGTAAGCCCTTGAATGGATAAACACTGACAAGCTTGAAAATTGCCAACAATTTCAGGCTTTAATTTTATATCCCAACATATACTGAAAACATCAACCCACTTTGAGTAACACACCTCTGCTGAGCCAAGGCAGGAGGAGGGAAAGAGAGAGAGAGAGCAGTGCCGATTAAGCAGAGTCCTGCTTAACTTTGCTTTTGTGTTGCCCTCCACACGACTGGGGCAAAACACAAGAAGTAATGCCCTAGAAGAAAGCTGGATGCTATCCAGAAGTTTATAGCTTTCAAAAGAGCCCCGTGGAGAAGATGAAGCTACTTAACATTTTGACTTTCCCCATCTGTTTGGGAAATAAGCAGGGAAAATGACGGCTTATAATTAGTGGTCACACAACTGCAAAAGTTTTCATGTAGATGTCTAGTGGCCATAATTATCCAAAGTTGCATGGGTTGTAGAAACTGAGCAAGCACAACCTTAAAAAACCAGTTCATTTAGATGAATTACACACACACACACACACACACACACAGAGAGAGAGAGAGAGAGAGAGAGAGAGAGAGAGAGAGAGAGAGAGAGAGAGAGAGAGGATGGTGACAACAATTAACTAGCAGCAAGATGGAAAAGATATTTCACATTCAGGCTGAATGTTCGTGCCTTTGCTGGAAAGATCACATCCAGATAATAATTGATGCAACCAAGCCACAGTTAATATTCTCTGGTTAAAAGTAATGGGGAAAGTACTTTTCACTTTGGTAGGATCAAGCTCAAGATTTGCAATTAATATAATGCAAAAGCATAAGGTGAAACTGCTATCCTAGAAGAAACACACACACACAGAGAGAGAGAGAGAGAGAGAGAGAGAGAGAGAGAGAGTGTTAGAGAGAGAGTTTTAAATGTACCTATGGCTGCAATCCTAACCCTACTTACTTGGGAGTGAGCCCCACTGAATTCAACAGGACTTTCTTCTGTGTAGGCATGGTGTTAGGATTGCACTGTGATGATGGCCACATACACACAAGGCATTGAAACCATTTTAAATGGTCATGGCTTCCCCCAAAGAATTAGGGGAGCTGCAGCTTGATGAGGTGCTGAGAGTAATAAGGGGGGGAGGCTTTTCCCATCCCAGAGCTACAATTGTTAGAGTGGGCCACAAACCAGGCAAGCCTGTTCTTAACACATTGATCCTACGCTTTTCTGCCAATCAATATGCCTGTGATAATGGAGAGCGGCATTTCCTTCATTTCCTTCACTATGCTTTGTGAATTTGCAAATGCTTTTGGCCACGTCCAAAGTGCTTGTGTATGGATTGCAGAAGAATCCCACGATAAGGCTGTAAGTAGCAGTTATTTCTCTCGTTAAAGATACCAGGATTCCATGTTAACAAGAAACAGTCCTACTGCCGTTTCAGCATACATATATTTTTCGACATCAATGAATCAGTGTGACCTTTCTTTGAAAGCTTGGGGCTGTGTGATATCCTAAATATTGACAGATCTACAAAGCCTACTGCCTGCATGGATATCTAACAGCAAAAGTCTGAGTCAAAGCTTATTTGAAGTCTTTTATTCTCAAGAATGGAGTAGAATAGCTAGTAATAATTGCTGGTATGATGAAGCATGTAACCAGATGCTAGGTTCTGTACAAAACACAGATGGTATGAGGTCCCTGTTCAAAGGAGCTTACAATATTCATTAGGCGGAATGTGCTGAGACAGGGAAGAAGATCAGGAACTGACCCTAAACACTGGAGCTGGGGAATGTCAAATGGCAATGGATAAGAAAAAAGAGGGCAGAATCTCAAGAAGGGGCTTTGTCGAAGAAGTAGAAGATGAGAGGGAGGGAGGTCAATGCATCAAGAGGAGAAGATGGGACTAGGAGGAGATAAAGGAGCAGGATAGGTGATGGGATTCAGAAAAATGTGGAAGTTATAGAAGGAAGGGAGCAGAGAGCAGGTATTGTGGAGTGAGTCAAAGGCTGTCAAGAGATATCAGAGGTCTCTAATAGACTTAATCGTCGCATCAAAACCATCTCAGATGGGTTCTGCAAAGCACATCTGCATCAAAGTATTCTTAATACCTATAACTGCATTTCAAAAGTTTGGTGGCAAAGAGTAATAAAATGTTATCTGGATGTAATTCATGCAAATCTATGCATCTTAACTATTTGTTTCAGAAGAGAACTTCTGGCATAGGATTCAAAAACTGGAAGTCCTTGGACTAGATTCAGTTTGTGAAAGAGTACCATCTCCCTCCTAGCACTGACCCTCTTCTTCAAGATGCAGTGAGGTCATGGAGGAGGGAGCGCAAGAGGTTGGAAGGGTGTAACACATACAAAAAGGAACTTAATGTGCACCACCAGCTGCCTGATGTCCTAGACCTAGGCATATAATTCTTCATATAAGTCTTCCTAGGCATACACCGGTAATTTATGGACTATTCACATTTAATTAAGCATGTATAGAGTGGAATTCAACTAAGCTTTACTCAGAGTAGACCCACTGGAATTAATGAACACAACTAACTTGTACCCATTAATTTCGATGGCTCTACTCTGAGTAAAACATAGTTGAATTCCACCCATATGGTTAAAAAAAAAATCACCATGTTATGATTTTTCTGTATTTCTACATTCCTCTTACTGTTATAAGAGCCCAGGGTGGTGTGCAACATAGAAAGTATTAATCCATATAATAATTAAAAACATCTTAAATTGCATCTCAAAAAACACCCAAACCAATACCAGCTGCTGGAATTCCAGTCAGCATTCCTGTTTCAAAAGCCCAGGTGAACAGATGCTATGGTTAATTTGATTTCTGTGCTTTGACACATTAGAAATGGCTATACATTATAAAATATTAAGTACAGCTTAAAAGAGGGGAGATCCAAGAAACTCACAAATCTGAGCCATTGTGATCTGTCTGTTTTTACAAAGACCCACATTCCTTTTGCACACACATTGCCCCCTCGGTGGCATTTTCCAGCGAACTCCTAGCTGTTTCTTTCAGTGCCTTCTGCTTTTCCTTCAAACCACAACAGCCTTGGGGCTTCCTTCAGGGTCAGAAGCACATACTACAGGTTTGGGGCTTTTCAGGAATGCACATCCAATGAGAGTAGCTTGCCTAAGTCCATTAGAGCCCGCCAGACCAGATGACATCTATCCCCCCCAATGCAACTTGCACCAACCTGACACTTAGACTGATATGGACAGAAATGGTTCGTGCTGAAATGCCAGTGGACCTTGGGATGTCTATTGTGGCCTGCTGTCATGACTTGACAATCTGTTGCTAAGTCCATTGAGGCTTATGCAACATTCCTGCTTTACAAACAATTATGTCTGGAAACGATCCACTTACTTGTAGACTAAGTGGATAAATCGTGTCTTGGGCTGTCTGACTTGAGTTGGGATTCATGTAAAATGCAGGCAGGCTGCAGGATATCGAGCAACCAGGAGGCTGGTATCCCTTCGGAATTAGTTTGCATTGCTTCTATAGAATGGGAAACAAATATTTGGATCTGCAAAATCCAAGTCGCAAGTCAGGTCTGCCTAGAAACTACATTCTGCAACCACATTGCTATTGTGCAAATTGAGGTACAGTACTGTGGCGGTTTGAATCCCCGTGACGGGGTGAGCTCCCATTGTTCAGTCCCAGCTCCTGCCAACCTAGCAGTTCAAAAGCATGAAGTGCAAGTAGCTAATTAGGTTCAGCTCCAGGCGGGAAGGTAAACGGCGTTTCCATACGCTGCTCTGGTTCGCCAGAAGCGGCTTAGTCATGCTGGCCACATGACCCGGAAGCTGTACGCCGGCTCCCTCGGCCAGTAAAGCGAGATGAGTGCCGCAACCCCAGAATTGTCCGCGACTGGACCTAATGGTCAGGGGTACCTTTACCTTTTATAGCAGTAAAACTTTGCATGCACATTCAAGCCATACCCCCAGGATCAGAGGCAGCTTTCCTCTGAATGCCAGGTGCTGGGGGACAACAGCAGGAGGGAGTTATTGCCTGCATTTCATGCTTTGGGACTTTCCACGGGAATCCAAGTAACTTGGAGCAGGACCTTTAGTGCGGCTGCTCCCGTTCTCTGGAAGAACATACATGTCGAGATCTGACAGTTGCTCACTATCTGCACTCTCTAGAAGCAGGAATACATTTCTGTTCTGACAAGCTTTCGCAGCTGGACGAACAAGGCTTTGCCATGGGTGTCTACTTTGTATTCCATCTGATGTTATTTTGTGATTTTTAGCTGGTATTGAATTTTGTACATCATCTTGAGTAGGGTTGCCATATTTCAAAGGGTGAAAATCCAGACACGAAAATTGTTGAGCTCCCCCCCTGCTGCCGCCTAAACTACCCAAGACATTTGAGTGATTTCCGCCCAGACACTATGGCAACCCTAGTCTTGAAATGTTTATGGAAGGTGACTAATAGAATGTTGTTGCTGTTGCTTATCATCATCTGGTTGGCCACTATGACAAACAGGAGACTGTCTTGTGGCCTGCTTGATCTGGATACTTCTTATGTTGTCTGCATTCCAGGTTCACGTACTATGTCAAATAACCTACCCATATGTAAGAGGGGGCAACATTTCAACCTAGAGTGTGTGCATGTGCATGTGCAGAGAGGCTGTGTTGCCAATTTATCA
This sequence comes from Darevskia mixta, assembly GCA_034641385.1. Lineage (NCBI taxonomy): Eukaryota > Metazoa > Chordata > Lepidosauria > Squamata > Lacertidae > Darevskia > Darevskia mixta. The sequence goes on from JAWWNH010000027.1 coordinate 647,532, forward strand.
GGGCATGGGAGATGCTCTAGTGGCAGGGGAGATGCTCTGGGACAGTTGCTAGAATATCTGCATTTGATTGTGAAAAAACCAACTAAAAATAAAATTTGGGAAGCAGTATTTTTTGTTAAGTCTAAGGTGTGTGTTTTTTCTGACTAAAGGCAGCATCATCTTTACCATGTCAGCATGCTTGAAGTAGGTATGTCCAACAGGTCGATCGTGATCTACCAGTCGATCTCGGTGCATCCCTGCCTGGTCGATCCTGGTCGATCGTGCAATCCTGTGCAATTGCCTCCCCCCCCAAAAAAAAGCTCAATAACCTTGGTGAATTCTCCCCCCAAAAAGCTCAACAGCTTTGGTGAACCAATGGGTAGATCACTGCCAGTATTTTTATAGTGGGAGTAGATCGCAGTCTCTTGGGAGTCGGACATGCCTGAAGTAGGCATACATTTGTGCAAAGCCAGGCTGTTCAGCTCAGCCCCAGTTCATCATTTCAAAAGCTGCTACAACAACACACTGCACAGTATAGTTGTTGTGCTTCCTCCATAACATGCACATGCACACACACAAATGTTTAGCTGAGATAGACGGAAGTGTGTGATGAGAGAGCAATGCGGCAACTTAACAATGGCAGCTGTGAGCATTGTTCTTACCACCACCTCCCTCCACATATAGTGGAACAGTGGCCCACTTCACCATAACTATTATGCATGGGATGCTCTTTGCTCTGCTCCTCCTGAAGCCCGCCAAGATCTAATCCAGGGGTAGAAAAACCTGTGGTCTTTCTGATGTTCCTAGACTTCAACTAACAGCATCTCATTGACCATGCTTGTTGGGGCTGATCGGATTGGGGGTCCAACAATACCTGGAGAGTCGCAGGTTCCTTCTCTCTACTGTAACCTGTTCCTGGCTCCATCTCTGGCCATGCCCAACTACAAGGATGTTTGGAATCAAATGCTGGGCACCCTGGAGATGGGGAAGAGTTTGAGGAGATTCTCAACAAGTTTTAAAACTTCTTATTAGTTATACAGCGAGAAGCCCACACAAAAGAGGGTTGTTATCCCTTAGTTTCTACCACATCTCCGGAAGGTATGAAACGGACATAGATCAACCAACTTGTTATCACATCCAGGTATTAAAGCAGTGTGGAAAGCCAATGCATTTTTGTACAATTCAGCTGCCCAAGGATTGGGGCTTTCATGACTGCAGGTGAATTTTTGAACAAGAAGCCAGCATCCTACAAGCACTAGCCCTGTACAGTCGAGGTAAATACCCGGGAGCCAGATTTGTCAGTTGAGAAAGCTTAGCACTTTCATTAACTGCATGAACTCCCAAGTCAGTCTGATTCTGCTCAGACTTCTGGAAACATCTAGTTCACACTCAGCATGCCGAGAGACTTAATAGAGGCATTGAACAGCTGCCAGGATTCTTGATCCAACATTGCTATACACAAGGCTTTGCTAAACAGGATAAACAGCTTCATTTCAAGCTAGCACCCAGTGACTTGTGCATCTGCAAACCTGAAGGGATCTATTTCCAAGCTTCAGAGTCCTTGTAAGTAAGATATAGTACAATTTAGAGGCTTATGGGAAGAGAAGTCTTAAGCCTCTAAGTCCCATGAATAGTTCCTTACATGATACCCCGTGGATGACAAAATTTTATTTGCATATATGATCAATTTACCCAAATCCATGGTCTGTGCATACCTAGATTCTTCTACCTACAATCCCAGGCATGCTTATTAAGAAGTAAGCCCCATGGTGTTTGGTGGGGCTTACTCTTAGTTAAATGTGTGTAAAATTGCAGTATGAAGTACCCAAGTGCTGTATCACTTCTGGGAATGCTTAGTTGCACTTAAAATAAAATGTGATGTAAGATAGCTTGTTAGTGTGCTACGTAACTATTTGCAAAATGTGTACCGGTTCTGGTCCAGTCATAAGAACCCAAGAAGAACAGAGGTGCCAACTTGAATAAAATATTTGGGGGGAGCTACAAAATTTAAAATTAAAAATATATTTGGGGGGAGCTGATGACATGCCCTGTGATGAGTGGGGGCTGGGAGGAGCCAGGGGGCAGAGCCAAGTGTAGTGACAGTGGCGATAGCTAGGAGGGCACTTGGCTTCAATGGCAGTTCCACTAATTTATATGTACCACTCTCTCTCCACTGCCATCCAAATTGGGGGATGAGTGCATCAAAATGTCCTATCCCATAGTCTGCTCTATTCAGGAGTGGATTGCTTTTTGCATTAAAAAAAAATCCACAAAAAAACTGGACTGACCTATGGATGTGTATATATGAAGCTAGCATGGGATGAAAATAAACTTATCTGTCCACCCCGAGTTGCTCCACAGGGGCCTACAATCATTTAGCCCCCCAACCCTGGAGCAAGGGGTTGGTTAACCAAATATGAAAAGTTGAGCTATAAGACTTTCAGAATGAGCTGTTGCTCTAAGAGATGGACAGGGAGAGAAATTTTGGCTCCGATTCACATGCTGATAAACAAGTGCCAAGAGCACATTTTCACCTGGCCTCAATGCAAGTTTATTTTTGGAAGAGACTTTTTTCTTTTTGGCAATGAGTCTATACACTTGGCTCATCTGCAGTTCAGTTTATCAGACTTTTCCATTCCTAACTACAATACAACAACAGACTAATGGCCTATCAAATGTAGTATCTTCTTCTCTGACCTTATAAAAGCAAGTCAGGCCTGATTCTCCATAACTGACTCCTATGAAAGTTATAATACAATAACTAAAAAGTCATAAAAGCTTCCGGAGAACTGTTCTGATTTAGTGGATGGAGGGGAAGATGAAGAACAAAATCCATGAACCTTGCAAACCTTTAACCACCAATTATTTTGATGGCGGTTTACATGTATAGTCATCTCATGATCCAAAGGACCCTTGGGGCAGCTTACAATAATGGGCAATATCCATATCATTTAAAAACAATCAATAAAATTACAAGTAAAACTATAAAAGCTACAATCCATTCTGCACTGGACTTAGACACTAGAATCTCTCTCCCTCTCTTCCTCTCATGCACTGCCACCACCAAGAACTGGGTGGGGAGTGAATAACAACAACAACAATTTTATTATATATACCCCGCCCATCTGGCTGGCTGAATTCTGTTGAATTTCAGTCTTGATGACATTGGTCCATTCTGTACTGCTTTGTGTGCCCCCCCCCATTTGGAATTTTTTGACCAAGCACACAAAAGGTCCCCATTTAAATTGTGCGACTTTTTGTGCACGCACCTTACGCAAACAACATACTTTCCAATGCTCTTCAGTGCATTTGTCCATAAATATGCATGTGCTTCTTCTGCATCAATGCGGTGTTGCAAAAATCCAGAGAAGGGCATCATCCAACTGGGAGTTGTGTTTCAATCCATAAGCAAGCTGGAGGGTATCAGATTGGGTTGGCCTGCTGTGAAATGCAGAGCAAGTGAGCTCTACGCCTATCCCTAGCCAGTGCCCACTGATATCTTCTTTAAAATGAAGCTTTAAGAATGCCATAAAAAAAAAACCTTGGATGATGATTAAAATACTCTAGGGAAGGAGGTCTGCTGCACAGCTACTGCCACAGAAAAAGCCCTGCTCCTTGTTGCCACTTTCATTTTCAGCCCTGCATGACCCAAGATGCAGAGCAAGGTCTCATATGATGCCTTTTAGGATATGGGTGGAGGTGGTACTCAAGTTTACCACTCCCAGCCTGTTTGGGTTTTTAAGGCAAGTACCAACTCCTTGGAACTGACAGTGAGTAGATTATTCAGTCCTCACCAGGTTCCAGTTAACAGCCAAGCTGCCATATTCTGGACTAGCAAGTCCTCCGGCACAAGATAGCTATGGCCAGTTGATGGTGAGAAGCTGCCACCACATGTAACATTAAACTTTTTTTGCATGTCATTGCAACCCCTACATTGTGGCAGGCTGCCAAAAATGGAGCCATGGATTAGGGATGAGGGAGAAATCGGATTCACTGAGCATTTAAAGCCCAACCTATCTATTTCACATTTCCCCAAACAATACATGAACCAAAACACAATGATCCTTCAGAATTCATACTTCTCTGAATTTTGCGATGCTTTTCTCCAGCCATACAAAATTCATCTACCAGAGTAACGAGTGCATAGAAATGTATATATATCAATGAAAACAACGTTCAAAATGCATTATATTAGTGAAAATTGCTTAGCAAAACTATGTATATTAGGCAAAATTGCATACAAATACAAATACATGTTGAAAGAAATTCACATTAAAATGCTGATAAATTTGCACAAGGGCTATTATTAAAAATGCATACTGATGTGGAAACGTGAATGGAGCACAAGACTGTCATTTTTCCAAACAGAGAAACCAAAATTGTCAGATTCGCCCATCCTTACCTTGGATGCATCATATACATGGTAATGTCAAGAGACGACGCATGATCCCTTTTGGATTATACATTTCTATGTCAAAACAAGCCCTTTCCTCCCCTTTAAAAGGTAAGGGGACCCCTGACCATTAGGTCCAGTCGTGGACGACTCTGGGGTTGCAGCGCTCATCTCGCTTTACTGGTCGAGGGAGCCGGTGTACAGCTTCCAGGTCATGTGGCTTCCGGGTCATGTGGCAAAACCAGAGCAGCGCACGGAAACATTGTTACCTATTTATCTACTTGCACTTTGACGTGCTTTCAAACTGCTAGGCTGGCAGGAGCTGGGACCGAGCAATGGGAGCTCACCCCGTAGCGGGGATTCGAACCGCCAACCTTCTGATTGGCAAGCCCTAGGGCCTGTGGTTTGACCCACAGCGCCACCCGCGTCCCATTCCTCCCCTTTAGCCCCATGTAAACTGACAAACACAGACACATCACGGCAGGCGAGATGTTTTGTTTCATAGAACTATTGCTTCAGGATCCATAACAAAAACATAATTAGAGTGATTCATTTCATTTCACCATGCATGGGATCTCCCAGAAGGTTTTCAAATGTGTCTGTGCAGTGATGCCAAAACTACTGCTGGTTATATTAGAAACTGCTCAGATGAACTTCTGTTCCCCTCTGGGTTTTTCCCAGCCCCCAACTCTTTCTCCTCCTAAGCTGTGGTGCATATTTCTCCTCCTCTTACGAAGAACAGGTAAAGAGAAAAGGAGATGAGAATGTTTCAAAATGGGGGGGGGGGTCAGTTTACACTATTTCAGTGATAAGTTCTGGGGGTGTGCCACTCACCAGATTTGTTTCCTTCCAAGAAGCCCTGGGGAGCTTACAATGTTTTTTTTTAATATATATATATATATATATATATATATATATATATATATATATATATATATATATACATGCTCATTTACAAAACTGAACATTTGAGGAATCAAGCAGGCAACAAAAGCAGGAAGGAGAACTGTTAATCCTAGACTGGATTTCCAAAGCGTAATCATATTGATGCACATGCAGCAACAGCAACAGCACCACTCCTGACCATTTCCATTTGACCGGCTTTCTGCACTAACAATTTGTGGGATAACCAACATACTTAAGTCTAATTACTGCATGAAAGGGTTAATACCATAGAGTAAGTTGTCCTGCCAGGCTTAGCTAGGTCACTTCTCCTTATCTTGGGAGGGAATGAGTAATCAAGCCTATTGCTGTAACCTCAGTCTACCTGAGACATTCAATGCCTAATGAGGTTTGAACTGGTTGCTCCAGCTCAGACCAAATGGCTCTTACAAGCCTCTCTTGAGTTCCTATACCAATAATCTAGGAACTTTTAATACTTTGTAACTAAACCAAGGTTTACTGTCTGTGCAACTTTTCTGAAGCACACGAACCCGACCTTTGCATGGTTTGAAAGTAAACCAGTTTTTAACTTACCAAATTCATTATCTTCCTTCCCTCCCGTTGTTCCTGATGCAGAACTTCCCTCACCCCTTCCCTGGTCTAGAGAGGGGCACAATTTTGGGGTCTTCCTCTGATGCCAAGATGTCTTGGGCTGGCCCTGAAGACTGCTGTCAAACATCACCCTGGAGGTAGACCGCCAATGAAAGAAACATCCCCAGGTATCACCATTTCTTCTAAGACCAATTCTCCCTATGCTTTTGCAACCAAAACTGCACCATCCATGCACACAAAGGGTGGGAAGGCATAGCAAGAAAACACAATGGCTTAATCCCATCAAGCCCAGCTTTCTACCAATATGCAGTTTCAAAAGTTCCAGGATGGACTCTTGACCACCCTGAGTGAAAAATCAGAGAGACACTGAGATCTTCATTGATTTCTCTATTGTAGTACTCATTAAATTATGAATTATTTCCCCACTTTTGAAAGAGAATTATGTGTTCGGATGGAGAGGGGGAAATTATTAATGTATGAAGGGGACTGGAATATTTGGGGCCTTTTTGCATTAATAGGTCTGTTGCTTTTGTGCTGGTGTAGTCAAGTAAATTATGTATGTATTGTTTCACAGCATGGCTCTAGATAGTGTATTATATTGATGGATTATGTTAAATTTATTCATTTCAAAGATACTGTTGGTGTTTTATGTCCAGCCTTTGTCAAAGATGCCTGTTAAAGTTTGGCGGTTTCAGAGAACTCTGTTACAGGAGAGTGGGTGGTGAAAAACATTTTTATCTGCGATGAATTGTGACATTGCATTTAGGATAGTCCTAGGGCCATTTTGGTTGGGGGGGTTGCAAAGAGAAAACTGCATTTTCAGGGGAGAAAGCATGGGCTAGGAGCAAGGGATGCCTAACCCTCCCTGCCCTGTGCTGCTTTCTACTCTCCACTCTCACCAGCTGCTTTCCCCACTTGATCCAGAAACCAGATGTGTGAGAAAAGGTGTGGTTGCAGATGTTGTTGGACTGCAACTCCCATCATCCCTAAACATTGGTCATGTTGACAGGGGCTGATGGAGTCTAAGATCATTGAGAGAGGAAGAGGAAGAGGAAGAGGAAGAGGAAGAGGAAGAGGAAGAAGAAGAAGAAGAAGAAGAAGAAGAAGAAGAAGAAGAAGAAGAAGAAAGAAGGAGAAGGAGAAGGAGAAGGAGAAGGAGAAGGAGAAGGAGAAGGAGAAGGAGACTTGCTGGTCAACTGGAGAAAGCTGGTGTGGCAGACAGTTGAGAGGAGCCATTACATTTGTATGGGAACAGAATAATCACGGACACCCCAGTGAAGTGCAGGCTTTAAAGGAGGTTCGCTTTGCCCACTACAAAGAATCTTAGAGCCTGTCGCCCCATTTTAATTAAATATGACAGGTTGGCAAAAGGAGCAGCTAGGTGTGAAACACATCTACTGCTGGAGGGAGGTTCTCCACAGAACCATGACCTGAAATCAGGAAGTCACCAACTGTGACCTTCTCAGTGTTTTACAGAGCAGTTGGCGCTGCAGGCAAGGTTGTCAACTGTGCATTTCCCTGAAACTGACATGCCAGATTTATTATTATGAGCCAGGAAATGAAGGCTACAACCAATACAACTTGCTTCTTGTGTTACCTGGGATGAGTCAGCAGCCTCTTTGCTGCCCTCCCGCTCATGCATTTGAACCTTGGTGAGCTTCTTCATGCCGCCTGTGAACACAGAGTATCTTATTCTTAAAAAGGTGGCTAGCATCCCAGAGCCATTGATCTGCATGCCCTTAACTTGCCTAAGACTGCAAGCCTATGCACACTTGCTTGGGAGTAAGCTTCACTGACCACATCGGGACTAACTTCTGTGTAGACATGAATCAGACGGCATTGTGTGGCTGCAGTCCCTGCTTAATTGGGAGTAAGCTCCATCGAACTCTGCTTCTGAGTTCGCATACAGGATTGCTTTGTGAGTCTTGGGTGGAGATGTGGAGAAATCCATTTTGGTTTACATTTTAATGAGAAACTTCCTGATTTGCACTTGCCAAACCAATGCAGAAACGGAAACGCCTTTGAAATTCACACTGATCTGAATTTTGTGCTGCGGTTTTCCAACTAAACAACTTGTACATTAAGGGGCAGTGTGCATAAAAAATATATGTATTAGTGAAAATAATGTGCCAGTATGCCTTGTAACAGGGGAAATTGCTTGCAGAAATGTGCATATTAGTTAAAACTGCGCCTGAGTGAGCGCGCACACACATTGTTTAATTGGGGAAAATTCACACTGAAAACACTGACAAATGTGGAAAACTTAATTTAATGGTCAAAAAAATGAGAAATAAAAACTGAAACTGACAGATTCATTAATCCCTGGGTCACCTCCAGGCTGTCACTATTTTGCAAGAGGGGTTCAATTGCACACCTTAAATTTAGGTACATGCAATTAAGGTGAATCAGAGCACTCTGCTTACCTGACCTCCTGTTACTGGCATCACCATGGGTTACAAGGAAGAGAAGGCATAGAGACAAGGTGGCATTGAAGCTCTTGGTAAGCCACAGTGATGCAGGTAATGCCACATCACTGATCGCTAATGCACATAACCTCTCACAAGGCATTATGATGCAAAATTAGGAATAATATTCAAAAGAGCACTTCAAGTACAAAACTGTACTGAAATAAAAAAAAAACACGGTTTCACTATCTCTCCTTTTCAAAGCTGACTTTGTCAAAAGATGGTTAATCAGATTCTTTCCTTAGACTGGGTGTAATTATAGCATATAATTGCACAGCTTTTTAATCTATACACGGCTTTTCCATTAGACGGACCCTTCAGAAGGGGGGCTTTTGAGCTAGGCAGCACTTTTCTGTGCTTCAGGTGTCTCCATCTTTAATTCATTTGCTATTCATTGTAATAAAACTAATCACAATGAATTTATTTGGCATAATGCGGATATTTTATGTCCTTTCATCATCATTCCCCGGCAATTTCAATTATAGCCATTGCCTGATACCAGCACAGCTACCTTGCATTTTCTCGTTTCGCCTCCTCAATGCATCAATGTTAGCAGCAGAATCATTTGTACCTGCTACCAGCATCAAGGAGAGTAATGATGATGAGAAAACCTTTAATCAAATTTTGAACTAAGGAGTGGGCATGCTTAGACTCTTCACCATCAACACAATCAAGGACTAGGCCACATTTTGTGCAATGTTGTAAACTCTTAGTAGACCATGCAGTTATGCCAGAGATGGCAGGGGAGCTCCCCTCTGCCTTTGTGGCTGCATGCCTGCATCCAGTCAGCACTTTATTCTGTCTTCCCAACATTTCCACATCTGTTAATTTCACATCTTATTCCAGCTTTCACATGATGTGAAAGCTACTTCTGGAAATCTAGTGGGATCTAAGCAGATGTCTAGTTCTCATTTCCATGTTAGCTGTTGCCAGGAAAAATCTGTCTGTAACACTGTTAATGCTGCTATCATCATCATGCCACCTCCCAGGCTGGCCCAAGACATTTCGGCACCTTAGGCGAATGACAAAACAGCATCCCCCCCCCCTGCCGTATTGACAGGGAAGAAGGGGGGAGTGAAGATCTACATCAGGAACAAGGGGGAAAACAAAGATCTGCAGTGGGATCTGCTGCCCCTGTGAATCGTACTGCCCCAGGCAGTCATCTCACCTTGAGTCCTCTGCTCACATGATGATATTTGGGCCAGTGTCCCAACATAAGAAGGGACCCAGGTGGCGCTGTGGGTTAAACCACAGAGCCTAGGGCTTGCTGATCAGAAGGTTGGCGGTTCGAATCCCTGCGACGGGGTGAGCTCGGTCCCAGCTCCTGCCCACCTAGCAGTTCGAAAGCACGTCAAAGTGCAAGTAGATAAATAGGAACCACTCTGACGGGAAGGTAAACGGTGTTTCCGTGTGCTGCTCTGGTTCGCCAGAAGTGGCTTTGTCATGCTGGCCACATGACGCCGGCTCTCGGCCAATAAAGCAAGATGAGCGCCGCAACCCCAGAGTCGGACACGACTGGACCTAATGGTCAGGGGTCCCTTTACCTTTATCCAACATAAGAGTTCTTTCTTGACGTCTAAAATGTGCTGCAACGTGGTGGTATATCCACCAAAATGGGTCAGAATCGCAATACCTCAAGGACCGCCTCTTTCCACATGAACCTACCCTGAGATCATCTTCTGAGGACCTTCTTTGTGTGCTTTCTCCTCAAGAGGTCCGGAGGGTGGCAACACGAGAACGGGGCCTTCTCTGCAGTGACTTCCCGTCTGTGGAATGCTGTCCCCAGGGAAGTTCGCTTGGCGCCTTCATTATACACTTTTAGGTGCCAGGCAAAAACGTTCCTTTTCAACAAGGTTGATCTGATTTACATCCTACACCCTTTTAAAATGTTTTCTTTTGGGGGGGCGCTATTGGGTTGTTGTTTTTATTTTCATTATGTACTAGTTGGCCCAGCCACACATTGCTGTGGCTCATTTGGTGAAATGAGCACGTTTCCCCCCATTTTCGATGGATGTGAGGGCGATCTGGCTGCGACATCTGTCACCCCATTGATCGCCAGGGTTGATTCGGCTGATCTGGCTGGCTAGGCGGGTGTCCCCTTCCTCCCTCACCGCTCCATGTGCGTCCCTCCCGAAGCTGTGCGCTCGGTGGAAGAGGACGACCCTCCCAGATTGAAGGAGTGTGTACCGTTCTTCGGTCAAGGGTATACGATAGCTGCGCTCCCCTGCTAGAACCTCCCGTTTTCACCTGGCTTCCCACAGCTTCTTCCGTTGAACTTCTGCCTGCCTCCTCTCCGTCTCCCCCCCGCTTTTGCCTGACTCCCCACAGCTTCTCCCGTTGTACTTCTGCCTGCCTCCTGTCCGTCTTCCCATTTCTGTTTCTCTGTTACTCCGTCTCCTGTTCCCCCCTCCCTCTCCTCTCTCCTCATGGACTCTCTCTCTCTCTGTAGTTTGTGCGCACCTTCCCTCTGACGTCGTGGGTGTGATCTCGCATAGCGTGTGTCGTCGGCCCCCCTCCCTCCATCCCTCTCTCCCTCTCCTCCTGGGCTCTCTGACCTTGTATAACCTGTATCACAGCAGTGAAGTCACCAAATTGGCAATGGTGGTGGCTATGTGGCTTTGTGATGTCATGCTGCTCACTATGTGATTGGTTAGGATTGGTTGTGGCTATGTAGCTTTGTGATGTCATGATGCTCAATATGTGATTGGTTAATGTGTTTGTTCCTTTGTTCCACTTGCTGAAGTGACTTCTAATTAATATTTTTATGTACAAACACTCCAGGCATGGAACCCAACATTGTGTTAAAATTTCAAGGCAATCGGTGCAGTAGTTTCGGAGTCCATTGGCGACAAAGAAATGACGTTACATTTTTATTTATATAGATTTTGTGGTTTTATATATTGATTTTATTCTGTGAACCGCCCTGAGATGCCCAGGTTTCGGGCGGTATATAAATTCAATAAATAAATAAATATAATAAAATTAGATAGGCTTTCACAATATGATTTTTTTTAAAAAACCAGTAAGTATTTACTGATGTTTTACTAATGTGAATTATGTTTTAAAGATGTGCGTGTGTTTTATTGTATTTTATATACCGAGCCACCTTGGTATATTTTATGAAAAGTGGATTATACACTTTTCAAATCAATAAAAGAGTGTAGAGAAAGTGAAACAGGGAGAAATCCTGCTGAGACTTGATCTCATATAGGTGACAGATATTGCCCGACAGCCGAAATAGTTGCCAGGCACTCTTCTAGGATGAAGCACTGAGGACAGCGTCACACAACAATCAAATTGCCATGAGTGTTGATTTAAAACAGCTTTATATATGATGAAGCCAGTGCAGCATTTGATTCAGAGAAGGAACAGAGTAGAATAGAGGTTTGTTTGTGAGTTGCCCTCTCAGCTCTTCAGCTGAACAACAACACACGTCCCCTTTGGCAACAGAGAGGCCCAGATCCAGCTGTCAATAATATATGTTAATTAATTGTGTCATCTCTGAACATCTACATATGCTAGGGATTTGAGAAAGGCAGCAGTGGGGATCCTCTAATGATTTGTGAAGTTCCAGGACAATCAGTACCTGGCCCTCATGCTGAGAAGGCTTTCCAGCTACGCCATCTGGGCAGCCTCCTCCTTGCCGTTGCTCAAAAGAAACAGTTTGTCTACTAGGATGTAGCTAAGGCTGGGAGGTTAATAGAAGGTTAATAGAAGTGCTGGAGAGTCCCATGGACTGCAAGAAGATCAAACCTATCAATTCTTAAGGAAATCAGCCCGGAGTGCTCACTGGAAGCTAAGGCTCCAATACTTTGGCTACCTCATGAGAAGAGAAGACTCCCTGGAAAAGACCCTGATGTTGGGAAAGATGGAGGGCACAAGGAGAAGGGGATGACAGAGGACAAGATGGTGGGACAGTGTTCTCGAAGCTACCAACATGAGTCTGACCAAACTGCGGGAGGCAGTGGAAGACAGGAGTGCCTGGTGTGCTCTGGTCCATGGGGTCATGAAGTGTCGGACATGACTAAATGACTAAACAACAACAACAACAGAAGTGCTGGCAGATCAATGCACATGGAAGACATATCTAAGTGCAGATCAAAGATACAGGTCAGCATACTTCACAAAACCTCCCATTTTTACCCCCGGCTCTTCCTGGATGTCATAATCAGAGTGGCCACTAGTGTTCTCCCACAGTGGAGCCCAGACCCAGTTATTCCTGCCTAAGCACAATATCCCCAAAAACTTCAGTGGAAGCTAAATGAGTCAATAGCCTGACCTGCAAGCTTCCTCAGGCAGGCTTCACCTCTATCCCTAAGCGTAGTGAAATTTGCCACAACAACAGCAGTGCCATTACTGTAGCACAGCATCACTTCGCAAATGCTGCCGAGTTGTGATGGCAGTTTGTCAAGGTTTTTCATCACACTGTGCCTCACATTATCGGTTTGTCACCAGACCTAAATGATGACGTTTAAAATGGCTCTTGTGACTTGTTCCAAGCAGGGCCAATCACCTTCCTCTAAGGATCAGGAAGGCCATTTGGCCCCAGGGTGTCAAGTTCAAACCCCCCGCCTCAAATTTAACCCTTTTTTGGTATTTGCTAAGTTTCACAACTAATGATTAGTGGGACCAAATTGTGATGCATTCTCTCAGCTTAAGAGCTACAAACTGAAGCAAATAAGGGATGTGATTTGATAAAAGATGTGATTTTTGTTAAATAATAAAGATTATGTGGTATTAAAGAGTTCAAAGTGCTTTATTTTGTTTTCATGTATCATAATAAAAAAAAAAAACAATTGTGGCTAGTAGCAGCCTCAAAACCTGGCAGTAGCCTGAACTCTTCAACGTCTGAGGCCTGGCCCCATCCTGTTGTAAAATATAGTCCAGCTATCTGTATGGACTCTAAAGCAGCAATGGAAAATATGTGCCTTGGCATCTACATCCCATCAGTGGTAGACTTTGGACTCTCAAATTTCAGTGGCATCCTGTGTGACGCTAAAATTCAGCACCTCCTAGCCTCTCACTCTCCACTCCATAACATTGTTTCATCCCCTCCAGCATCGCCAGTGCAGCCAAACCAGTCACACTACCCTAAAACCACCTCTGCTCCCATTATCCCTAGCCAGCATCACCAACAGTCCGGTGTGATGGGACTTGTAGGTCAGTACCACTGAAGGGTCACCGGTTCCTCACCCATGCTCTGAAATCCAGTTATCATAAACAGCAAGTGAGGTGCTAAATCTCTGTCTGCCCTTTTCACTTCAGATTGCCTAGAGTCCTGACTCATGACTGAATGTTCACCCATACGAAAAGAAAACATACCATGTCCACAGAAAACCAGAGATCATAACAGTTCTCCCCTGGCCTTCTTCCTGATGTGCTAGATTTCAATGGCTTGGATTTATTTCCCCATGAGGCGCATGCCATCCTGTGAACCCTCACCTACAATCTGAAGTGATAGAGCCAAGCTAATAATAATAATTTATAATAATTTATTATTTATACCCCACCCATCTGGCTGGGTTTCCCCAGCTACAGGTTCATTACCCCATTAACTGTTTATGAAAACTTAGCCTGTGCATCATTTGTATTCACTATCATCAATCTTTTCTTCCAATGCACACTGGGTGCCATATATACTGGAAAACAGTTTCCTCAAACAATAGTGAATTTGTTTTCCTCCCTTGTTTCTCAAATTTATCTCTTGCTTGTAAAGTGACATATCGGAAGCAAAATGGCTTTTTTCCCATTTAGGCAGAAAGATAACAGTGTCTACTTCGTTGGGGCTGTTCTTTGATGATTTAAGTCTCATTCCCACAGCCTGCTCTGTAGAACAAACAAAAACCCCAACTATCTGTAGTATTATATAACAAGAGGAATTAACTATCTTCACTCAGGCCAGTTTCTAAACTTTCCAGATTCTTTTTAATTCATTGTGAGACTTGAATATTTGGCTCTCATTTTAATTATTACCTCCCACCCATATAATATTATGAAGCACTGCTATATCTGTTGCGGAGCCTTGCTTCTGATTTCTGCCTATTGTTGAGTGCCAGCAAAAATGAAACAGGGTGGACATAGGCTGATCTCCCTAACCCTTGTCACCAGAGATCTGGATACATCAAACTTAGGGCTGGATGCACGACACCCTTGCTTAGTGATCTGCTTGATTTCCTTCCTATAGCTTCTCTTTGCAGAGCCATGGCTAATGAGTTGTCTGACTTCCCTGTCATTAGGCGCAACCTGGCAGGTAGCATGCCATGGCTTGGATGAGCCTCATGTGCAGCACTGTAGATTCTGGAGGTGGATGTCATGGCCAAAGAGCTGCCATGCACAGCAGATAAAAGAAACCACTGTGGACAGAGCAGTCATGTTTGTTGTCAACCCCACCCCACTCTTCCATCTGGATAAATTTATTCTCCATTATTCTTACTTTTCCATCCTTCATTTCACAGGCTTCTATTTTGCTCAGAACACTTATCGCAGCTGAGATTCACAATGACATAAAGATAATAAATTGGCAGTAATTTCTACCCGCAAGCATTGTCCATATATTGACAACTGTATGCTGTCTGAATAGGTATGAGTGCATGTCTCCTGTATTTGCCTATCCATCTATCTTTGTTTCTCTGTCAATACGCTTCTGTGAGTGTTTCTCTCTTCCCCTCCCAACCATATTGTACTTCCTTCATAAATCTCACACAACACAATGAAGCATCTCTGTATTTATACAGTACCGATGATGCGGAAACACATCATAGCACGGGGAATGGGCTCTTAACTCCTCTTCTGTTGTTTATCAAACTACTTGAGATGCAAGGGGAGAATGCATCAATATTGTTAAGGTTAATGACTGACTGATTCATAATGAGAGAGAAAGAGAGACTATTTACAGGCAAATGTTCCTTAGTAATTGTTGTCATAAAAAGTGTCGATTTAAAAACACACACACACACATAAAACCCATACAGAAACTTTCTCCAGGAACCATCTTCAAAAACACTGGGAAGTGGGGTGCCATTAACATAACCTCCAGCTGAGATCACTGAGGGAGTACACAACGAAAAGGACAATACTCATACTGATCAGGTGAGGCGCTCCATGGGTCATTTATTCCTGGGTAGCATCACCACCCCCTTCCCCTTTCCACATATCTAGGTTTGGGCACAAATTGGATCCAGACCTGCAGCATTTATAACAATATGAGAAAGGGGCAAATGCTTTCCCAAATCCCCCAACTGGCTTACAGGCCACCAGTCCAATATGCAATTCAAAGCTGAGGAATAAATTACCTTCCAGAAAGATCGCCTCAAGAGGTAGGTTATCTTGGAAACCCAGCCAGATGGGCGCGGTATAAATAATAAATTATATTATTATTATTATTATTATTATTATTATTATCATCATTATTATTAAATACCAATGCAATAAGCATTTTAGAAAACAAACATGGTGTGTTGCTATTTATTTTCCTTATAAGCAAAAAGATGAACACAACATTCATTTTATTAAAAATTTAACAGGCCCACGAGGGACAAAATAATGGTGGTTCATGACTGGATTTTGTACACCATTGTCTGGCAACCTAACACAGATGCCAAACTACTTTCCCCTCCTTTCATGAACACATGATGTTGATCTAAAGGTTGAGCCCTGATTGTCTTCCCTTCTGATTCTAGCAGTCGGTAAGGCTAAATCTTCAACATATTGTCCGGAAAAAAATCTTCTATTTGTCACAAGTGAGATACAGACTGTCCTAGATTCATTATCACGGTGCTGTTTACTTAAGCCAAGAGTGGGGAACATCGAGCCTGGAGGTCAAGTGTGGCCTTTCAAGAGTCTCCGTCACTCCATTGAATGTTTTGCCTGGCAGGGATGAGTCCCTGAACTCTGTTAAGGCTGCTTGCTTGTCTTGATGAAGGTTAGGGGTGTGTGGTGTGTGATGTGTGTAGAAACTAGTCTACTGTACAAAGGTATAAATTACATCCATTGCTTTGCTCACTTTTGCCTCTGGTTCTACCCTCTACTGACCTGTGACCCTGGAAAACTGACCAGAGAATGTTGTCCTTAGGTTAAATAAGGTTTGCCGCCCCTGAGCTCAGACTTTGTTGACAAAGTCTTTTCGTTGAAAAAAAATCATACCAATATTGGCTGTATGTTAATTTATGTGTTTGAAATAAAGGTGTGGGGGGGGGAACCCCTGTCATTGACTAAGAGGACCTCCAAAACAGGTATTTTTTCATGATAAATGGGAGAAGGCTCTTCTTGCTATCTATTCATGGTAACAAAGAAACAACAATGATCAAAGGCATCTGTTTGTTCCATCAAGGTTTTTGTTCTTTTTAAGAGAGAAAGAGAGAATGAGCTAAAATTCTTTGGAACTACATTTTGGGTTTTTTTCCAACATCTGCTTTCCTAATATATGCACAATGTGATTGAGGTTGGAAGCAGAGTCCGTCTGCAGGCTCAGATGTTTCTACTGGGAGCAATCAGAACACAAGGCAGACAAAGATGCCAGTGGTGAACTTTATACCATGTTAAACTGTGAAAGGATGCGAGATGACAGCAGAAGGCTCTTGCCAGCTCGCATCACTGTCTACGAAGCCCTCAGCTTTTCCTGCCATCCTTCTGGACATCCATCTCCCTTATCAGGGAAGGCTTCAGATTTCATAGCCCATGGACAGTGTTCTTACAGATCAGAAAGGGACATCATGAATTGTTAAACAAGTCGGCTTCAAGGAACTGCAGCTCTGTGTAGACCGTGTGATCCAGTTCACACAGCAGCCTGTGAACCAGCCTCCATGTGGGCAAAGGCCATAGGGTGACTGTAGCAGCAGCTGCTAATTAGCTACAGGCACCTGCAGAGAACATCTTTCCTGTCCTCTCAGCATCGCTGTCCACCATTACTCATTCTAGCAGGACCCAACTTCTTTTGAAAGCGCAGAAGATCAAGGATGTTGTTGCCCAGAAACTTGCACGTTCCTCAACAACTGGAGGCGGTGAGTGAGCCCAGCCACTGGAAGGTGGCACATCTTCCAAAAGGGCTGAAAGAGGCTTCTCCATAGTTTTGTTTTCTGTAAAGTTGGATACACCGCTACTCTAGCATGCAGTTACCGTATTGGCCTGAATATAAGCCTCACTTTTTTTTTTCCAAATTCCGACTGTGAAAAATTAAAGTGCGGCTTAAATTCACGACCATACAAAAATTGGCTTTTACGATATCGCTGCTGAAACAGACATACGGTAAAACGGAACAGGTGTGAGTGCCCGCAGAATTTTAAGGGAGCGGCTTATATTCGGGTACTGTCTCCCCCCCCTTGAGTTTTAAAGGTGAGGCTTATATTCAGGTGTGACTTATATTCGGGCAAATGGGGTATTTAAGAATAATAATAATAATAATAATAATAATAATAATAATAATAATAATTTATTATTTGTACCCCGCCTATCTGGCTGGGTCTCCCCAGCCACTCTGGGCGGCTTCCAGCAAACATTAAAATACATTAACACATCACAGATTAAAAACTTCCCTAAACAGGGCTGCCTTCAGGTATTTTCTAAATGTCATATAGTTGTTGATCCCTTTAACCTCTGATGGGAGGGCGCTCCACAGGGTGGGCACCACTACCGAGAAGGCCCTCTGCCTGGTTGCCTGTAGCTTTGCTTCTCGCAGTGAGGGAACCGCCAGAAGGCCCTTGGCGCTGGATCTCAGTGTCCGGGCTGAACGGTGGGGGTGGAGACGCTCCTTCAGGTATACAGGACCGAGGCCGTTTAAAAAGAGGCACGCCTAGTTGTTATTCTCCTGGAACATTCAAATCAGGCTTTGTACTTTCTGAAACATCTCCAGTGTAGATATTAAACAGCATCCAATAAGCCATAAATGGTTATGTTCAACCTTCATTCAACTGTCAGGGCCGTATTTGCCAATCACTGTGAACCACATGTGGGCAGAGTACTGTTGCACTCAGGTACTGCTGCCAGGCTTCCCACTGGCATCTGAATGGCAGCTGTGAGAGCAAGATGCTGGACTATGGTGGCCTTTTGGTCTGATCCAGCAGAGCTTTCCTTATGCTGTTGTGCTTTAAATTCTATATATAACAAATGTCCGCTGGTTCCTGCATGCTCCTCCACTCCTTGTCCTCCAACAACATTTTTAAAAATATATAAACTATAGTTCTAAATTCTTAACTTCCGTCTCTCTTTCTAGCTTTTAGTCACATGGCCCTTCCCCTCAAATTCAATTATTACAAAGTATGTGAAGTCTGTAGTGTTTTTCTTTTTCAATTTTGCCCTGCCCAATGTAATTCAGCATTGTAGCCGCGCTGAAGCATCGTAAACACTACAAGCACGGTTGTATGCCATTTTTCTTCAGTGGGGAGGGGAGAATGAAAAGGTTCTCTGGGTGATGGATGCTCCAGGGGGGCCATTATCAGCTACCAGACAAAAAGCACAGACTCACACGACTGCTGTGAAACACTTAGAACACCAGCTTTCATCTAAACGCTTTGGGCACTGTTAAGTGGCCAAAACACTTTGGGAGTGTCATTTGTTGCTGCTAAGTGTAAGGGGCAAAAATATTTAGATCATTCAAACGTTATCATTTTGGTGGAAACATTTGTCACTAAGGCTACAATTCTACGTACCTGGGAGTAAGCTGCATGAAGCATAATGGGTCTTCCTTCCAAGTGAAACATTTGTTTATTATTATTATTATTATTATTATTATTATTATTATTATTATTATTATTTATTAAATCCTTCTGCCCAATCTAACACACACACACCCCCCACCCAGGCTGCTTCAAAACGGGGTTGAAATGATATATATATTTCAAACAGTGGTGTTAGTGTTAAGGGTTGCTGTGGCCATTTGGTATTCAGAGAATGTCTCCACTCACCTGCTCCTTGGGTTGCTACAGAGTGTGCAAATAAACTGGCTGCTGAGCCAACGGATGCTAACAGGACTGGCCCACCCATTAGGCAAGGACTGGCCCACCTCAAGCAGCAGGACCATAGGGGCAGCAGATTCCAATGCAGATCTTTATCTCCACCCCCACCCCTACCCCTTGTTTCTGATGTAGATATTCACTCACCTTTCTTCCCTGTTGGGGAGGGAGGAACCATTTTGTGGTTTGCCTCAGGTGTTAACATGTCTTGAGCAGCCCTGGGAACTAATGCATGCAACCCCTGAATGTTCTGAAAGGTGTCCATCTTTCCTTAAATGAGCAGGTATTTCTTTCACCTGTGAAAAATTTGAAGTGCCTCGAGCATTTTATTATCAAACAGTTTCTGTGTACTTACAGAGTTTCAAAGACAAGCTTTCAGTGAGTAACTATAATAAATGCGCCTCCTGTCTTTTCTCTTCCTGTACACATTTGCTTAACTCTACCTCGCCTCTCAATTGTCTGTCAACAGAACAAAAATATCAATATCTAAAACTACTCTGTATTATACCTTGCCTAATAATTCACTGTGAACGGATGGTGGCAAAGTGGCATTTTGGGGCTAATGATCCAATAGGCTATAAAGGAGGAGACATTTGGTGTCAAGGTGTTTGTATTAATAGTTGCATGGCACAATACAAGCCGCCATTGATTTTATAGCTTTCTTGTCACTGAATGAAGTGGTTTTCCTCATGTTGCATAAATGATCCATCAATGCCCACACCCTGCGGCTAATTGGCACCTAAAATAACAGCATAAAATGTTAAAGGGGGAAAGAAAACAGATTTCTTGTAGAGGCAAGTCATGGTAGGGCTCAGTAAAAAAACCCAACCAACCAACCAAACAAACAGGAAGATTGAGTACAATGGGAAACACTTGAAAACATGCAATATACAAGCTTTCTGAAATGGCAGAGTGGTCACACCACTGAAATTAGGCTTGAAAGATACTTTCTGTTGTAGCCAATATACAGTGGTACCTTGGGTTAAGAACTCAATTCGTTCTGGAGGTCCGTTCTTAACCAGAAACTGTTCCTAACCTGAGGTACCACTTTAGCCAATGGGGCCTCCCGCTGCTGCCACGCCGCCAGCGCATGATTTCTGTTCTCATCCTGAAGCAAAGTTCTTAAACCAAGGTACTATTTCTGGGTTAGCGGAGTCTGTAACCTGAAGCATCTGTAACTTGAAGCGCCTGTAACCCGAGGTACCACTGTGCAGGGTGTGTGGCACCCACAACAGTTTCTTCAGCTTGCAAGTGGGCCCAAAAGGTTGGCAACCTCTGAGATCACATAGTTATGCCTGCCCTTCTCATCATTTGCTAGTAACCAGAGGGGTTGGTATTCCCAAAATGCTTCAAGGGAGAGCATAGTAACCAACTGTGTTTCGGGAAATTTCAACCTTTCACCTGGGGAATAAGCAGGGCCGGGTTTAGGTTTGATGAGGCCCTAAGCTACTGAAGGTAATGGGGCCCTTTATATGTCCAGATGTCCTTTGTCAACAACAAATTGTCAGTTTTTTTGTGTTGAATATATGCTATATGGTGATTTATGGACCTAATAGGTATCTAAAGCCATTTGCACATGCAGAATGTAGGCACCCTGTATATAGAAATGAGCAAACCAGTGATATTTTAGGGAGCAGGCGGGGCCCATTACTTACATCATAGGAGCCTACACAACATAAAACACTGTTGCTGTATGTAGGTTTTATTTTATTTGTTTTTTCTCTTATATTTTGGAAATGTACATCCAGTTTTTTTTTCCTTTAATTTTTTTAGGGGGCCCCCAAGAGAGTGGGGCTCTAAGTTATAGCTTGTTTAGCTTTTATGTAAATCCGGCACTGGGAATAAGTCCCCCTGCCCTTGAATGCCTCTTTCCCACTTATGAGATATATTGAGGAATACCACTGTTTTCTTCTGCTATTGGGCCAGGGGACACACGTGTATGCATGACCTTTGTGTCATCATCAGCCATTGTCCCAGTTCTGACCTTCATCACACACCTATTTCCATGCCTATGATCTGAGGCTGCTTAGGACTAGCAACAGAGGCATGTGACTGAGAGAGACTTGGTATTAAGGTTAAGGGGCAGAGGCAAGGATCCCAAAGGATGGAGGGGGGAGGACAGAAAGCAAGAGAGATGAGGGGGAAATCTACGTGGCCAGCGATTGACCATATTCCCACTGTTTGGCGGGTGTCATGCGAGTTCCTTTCATTAACCGCTGCTGTAAGGAAACCAGGTTTGCACTGCATAGGAGTACACAGCTAAAGAGGATATTTAAAGGATGTTAGTTGTTCTAAAGGAGGGACGCGGGTGGCGCTATGGTCTAAACCACTGAGCCTCTTGGGCTTGCCAATCGGAAGGTCGGTGGTCCGAATCCCCGGGACAGGGTGAGCTCCCATTGCTCGGACCCAGTTCCTGCCAACCTAGCAGTTCAAAAGCACGTCAAAGTGCAAGTAGATAAATAGGTACTGCTCTGACAGGAAGGTAAACGGTGTTTTTGTGCGCTGCTCTGGTTTTGCCAGAAGCGGCTTAGTCATGCTGGCCACATGACCCAGAAGCTGTATGCGAGCTCCCTCGGCCAATAAAGCAAGATGAGTGCCGCAATCCCAGAGTCGTCTGCGACTGGACCTAACGGTCAGGGGTCCCTTTACCAAGTTGTTCTAAAAGTTAGAATTTCACATAGGCATGGTATGAAGGGGTTATGTGGCACTCACAGCTGATGACATGACAGAAATAGGAGCCAATAGGTGATACTCATGCAAATAGAGAAACTATCTGGAGGAGAAATCAACTTTTCCCCAGGAATGAAAAACAGCTGCACATTCAGCGCTGGGGAAATGGGGTCCTCCCCACAATAGGAGCTGCAACTTGGAGGAAAGATGTCTGGAGTAAGCACAACAAGTAGTCAACCCTGATAGTCCAGAAAGGCCCCCGAGCCCCAAAACACTGATAGGCAGCACTGCATTATAACCAGTGATCTAATTCTCCTAGCATCATTCTCTGCCCCCACCGAAAAACAACTCCCAAAAGGATAGTATTCCATCAACAAAGTGTGATAAGAATACATATTAAGAGACAACTATCAAATGTATGAGCAGGCACATAGAGGAAGACCAGGGCAGAAATGTTTCCTTTGCCGGGTGGAGATGTTCCACAAAACAGTGGCCTCTTCTTTGCAGTAAAACAATAGGAAATCTTGTTTCCTAATTAAAGCAACTTCATCTGCTTTTCTCGCATTTCCCCTCTGTGCCATAATTCTCGTGTAGAGCAAATTATGCCCCTTTTAGCAAATATTTACATCTCCTCCCATGTATCAGAGTTTAGTGAACAGTACTAAAGTGCATTCAAAAGCACTAAAAAGTGGAGCATGTACTAAATCTACTGTATGGAATGCTTTGGTTAAAAGCATAACTGTATTCCTAGCAGAGACGAGTGATAAATTTGATTCAGTTTGCATACCTAATTTGCAATCCCAAACCATTATACAAACTGAAGCACGGCAATTATTCGAAATACGTACACATCTCTGTGAAATTGGCCATGTAGTTTTCAACCAAGTAATATGTACAAAATGCAGATACAAGGGTAAAGTGTGGATAAGAATGCATATATTTGTGTAAATAAAATACAAAGCATGTGTATATTGGACAAACGTGCCTGCAAGCATGTATATATGCTGATGAATCTTCATGGGTGCTTAATGAAAAGACAAGACAGATTGCAAACTGATGGGGGGGGAGGAAGAAATGTGGAGAACTGAATTTCAGACTGGAAAAGTGATCAACCGAAATTGACAGATTTGCCCATCTCCAATTCCTATCTTCAACAGCTGCCCCAATATATGCTGTTATATATATGAATACGAGGGAACAAAAATATAGCCTCCACCGTAACGCCTGTATTAAATTCTGTTTGGTTATTCTGTATAGTGTTTCCAGTTCCACCAGGTTCTTTTCCCTCTCCCGCCCCCCAACCCTGCAGAAATACTTGCTGCAATTGAGGCGAATGCATAAAACTGCAGCACTGCAGAAGGAAATTGCAGGTCTGTAATAACGTGGCTGTAATAAACCTCTTGACTTCTCCCGTTTCCATTATTTATTGGGTCCCCCACTGCAGTCAACCAGATGCACATGGAGAATGACAAAGAACATTGCTTTTGGGCTCCGTTGTGATTGGTCCCAAATAAATATACTTTATATCTCATACTAAAGAAAACTATCCTTAAGTCTACAGGCTGCATTTTAATAAGCTAGAGAGAGAGAGAGAGAGAGAGAGAGAGAGAGAGAGAGAGAGAGAGAGAAGAGAGAGGGAGATGGACCAGATAAAATAGTTAGCTATTTCCCCAACAATCCGTAGACAGTCAAGCACTTTTAAAGAAAAGCTGTTGCCTAATGCTTCACAGCTCTTTTTGAATTTCCAGGATCTCGGCTTGCAAGGAGATTCACTTAAGGGGACCAGAAGGAGAGCAAGCAGAAAGTGATAAACAACTTACCTATCAAAATGCAGCGCCCACCCCCCGCCCCATATCTGAAGTGTAAAATATTACTGTTACTTGTAAGTATTTAAGAAGAGAGTTGTTGGGTACAAAGATAACCACTGTGAAATAACTGAACTGACCACAGAGTTCATCCAAAGAACATTAAAGAGGCAGACTTCACCCCACAATGGGTGCTAAACCAAGAATCTTAAAGTTGCCAGGCAGAAACTCAACCTGTAAGCCAGCACAGAGCTCTAATCAAAAGGAAGGAATGACAGCTTAACTACCGGTAACTAGCCTTGCAAGAAAATAGGGATTTTGGGGGGTGGGGGGTGGGAGTGGGGCAATTAGATTCAGTTTGCATTTAAAGTTGGACCTACCCAAATTTGAACTTTCTGAAATTATACAGGAACCAAAACACAGCCATCCTTCAACATCTGCACTTCACAAATTTTGCAGTGCAGTTCTCCAGCCAAGTAATGCATAATACACACACACACACACACACTAGTATAAAGTGTGCATAAAATGCATACCTTGCTGAACATAAAATTAAAATGGGGAGAAATTGCATTGCAAAAATGTGTCTATTAGGCAAAACAGCATACAGATATATGTATATTAGGAGCATTTCCTGATGAATTTTCATTACGACTTTTTAAAAATGAAATCACAAATAAGAAATATAGAAATAAGAACTAAACAAAAGGTTGGAAAAAAATAAGGAACAAAGAAATCAGGTAATGTGATACTTCCTAACCTATATAAAAGCTCCCAGGGTGGACTTATTCCAATGGTCTGAGAACAAGATACTCTGTTACTGTGTTCCTTATGAAAGGCTACCCTAGCCTCACCATATTTAACCCCCCCCCCACTGAAAAAATATATGTGGCAGAAGTTGTGATAAAATGGCAAGATATACGAATTAGCTAAAAGCCAAGCCCTTTCCTTACCTCCCCCGCCCTAATTTTAGTCCAAAACCCCTTCCCCTCACCAGCTGTCCTGAACCCCTGGCCTACCTGGCAGCAAGTCAGTATGCCAAATCCAAAACTCGAAATCCAGGAGTCAACCCACAGAAGCAAAGTGCAACGATCGGGAAACACAGTCCAGGGTCAATCCAAATAGCCAAGCCTGAAGTCCAGCAGTCAGGATACAGTCCGGAGTCAAACCCAAACCGCAGTCCTGTAGAGGTCCAGGAATATTCAAGTCAAGATCCTTCAACGTGGTCAGTTGAGCAGACCCAGCCCCTCAGCTCTGCTTCCCTTTCTGCATGCTGATTGCAGCATCTGGGCTTGACGAGGCATGTGGCCCTCACCTGTTCCAAGCCTACTCAAGCTGAGGAATCACACAACCAGAGCTAACAAGCCTCACCTGGCCAGCTAGGAAGCTGGGTTTGGGGCCCTTGCCTGCCTCAGTCTCTTGAAACACTCCTCCTGCTGCTCCCTATGCCTCAGAGCCCACCGTATTCATGGAGACAGGGGCCCCTCTGGCTCTGGTGATGGGTCCTGCTGCTTTGGTTCCTGTGCATTGACCCCTATCTCCTCACCATCCTCCATCAACCAGTGAGTACTTCCTTCCCCATCCCCTGCTTGCCCTGGTGTGTCCCAGTCCCAGCTACACCCCTCGCCGGGATCCTCTTTTTCCTACCCGTCCTCCTGCCAGTTCATGACAGCAGCTGGCAGTCACCCATTCCCTCACTCTGAGCAGCCTCCTGTCTGAGGGGGGAGTTCTGAAGGTTCCCACCCATGCAGACTCACACATGTCATTTTGCTGCGCACCCTTATCTGTTCCCTATATGCCACTCGTTTTATGGGCCAAATGGCATCTTCCACACAGAAGATGGAGGTTTCAGTAAAGGAAAAGTTTGAGAATAACAACAACAACAATAATAATAATTTATTATTTGTATCCCGCCCATCTGGCTGGGTCTCCCCAGCCACTCTGGGTGGCTTCCAGCAAATATTAAAAAACAATACATTAACATGTTACAGATTAAAAACTTCCCTAAACAGGGCTGCCTTCAGGTATTTCCTAAATGTTATGTAGTTGTTGATTGCTTTGACCTCTGATGGGAGGGCGTTCCACAGGGCGGGCGCCACTACCGAGAAGGCCCTCTGCCTGGTTCCCTGTAGCGTTGCTTCTTGCAGTAAGGGAACCGCCAGAAGGCCCTCGGCGCTGGACCTCAGTGTCCGGGCTGAACGGTGGGGGTGGAGACGCTCCTTCAGGTATACAGGACCGAGGCCGTTTAGGGCTTTAAAGGTCAGCACCAACACTTTGAATTGTGCTCGGAAACGTACTAATCATAGAAATTAATATATAGAGGGGAAACCCCCAAGGAGAAATCCCCCAAACTGTCGAATGAGGATGAGGCATGCTCCGTAGGGATGGAATGCTGACTGACTATTGTTAAAGGAGAAACAAAGGCAGGTAGGGAAAATGTAATAGAGTTTCCTGGAAGGTGGTGCAACTGGCTAGCTGAAGCCCTGAACAATTTTTATTGCAATTCCCCCACTTGCCATATATTTATTATATTGATCCTTATTGTTTTGGAGACAGACACCACCTGACCTTCAAACCTGTCGAGACCATTCAGTGAAATTAAGTTAAGACCTTAAAATCTGTTAAGTGTTCATTATAGAGGAACAAAATAAAATTTAAGATGCACATCCCGTCCCTGTCCTACTGTATGAACACATCCTTGTCACCTGCAAAGAAACTAGGAAGTCATAAAAGAAATTCTGCACACCACAACTTTGGTAGTACATAAATAACTACCTTTCTAAAGCTATCGGTTACAAATGAGTCCGCTTCATGATTTATTGCAATGAGAAACAAAAGGTTAATAAGCTCCAGCATCTCCTTCCGATGTATTTCTCCACTACTGCATTTTAAAAGGAGTATTACCAGTACCAAGTGATGACATCTCAAACCACTTGCATTTTAGATGAGCACCTTTGCAGACTTACACGGCAATTCTAAACACCTCCATTCAAAAGACAGGAAAAGATGAGCCCAGCTTGGTATGGTTCACATCTAGGAATATACAATGTCCTAAACAGCTGCTTTGGGCTGTTCTGGTTAGGTGAAGTATGTATGTATGCTTCTATTGCTTCTATTCTGTCCATCCTCCCAGATGAGCCTGGGGTGGCAAAAGGCAAAGCAACAAAAAGAATACAATTTAAAATAAAATAAAATAAAAACACCTCAGATCTAATGTCGAGGTTGCTGGGAACAGTGTCTTTCAGCCATCAAATATCTGAGGAAACAGGATTTTTAAAAAATTCCTTCTGAATATTCATAATGAGGGAGACAGATACATATCACTAGGGAAGGCATTCCACAAATGGGGAACCACCACCAAGAAGGCCCTGTTACAAGTATGGTTGGAGGAATAGAATCATAGAATCGCGAAGCTGAAAGGGAACACAAGGGTCATCTAGTCCAAACCCCTGTGACACAAGAATCTTCTGCCCAACATGGGGCTCAAACCCACGACCCTGAGATCAAGAGTCTCAAGCTCTACTGATGAGCTATCCCAATAAATTTGGTTCTGTTTGCATTTAATGAGAAACGACTTACTCTACACTTCTCAAATCAATGCACAAAGTAAAACACCATTATCCTTCAATATTCAAATTTCTCTTTATTTTGCCATTTATTTCTACAACTAAATAATGTGTACAAAAAGTTAATCTTTGAGGGGTTAGTGTGCATAAAATACATATATTAGTGAAAGTAATGTACAAAAAAAATTACACTGGAGGAAATTGTTTGCAGAAATGTGTATATTAGTCAAAACTGCATTCAAAAATATATTAAGTCAGAATAAATTTGGTAAATTTGGTTTGATATCCCCAGAATTAAAGTTACAAGGACTTCTGATTCATGGGTTAAAATAAAATGTCTGATTATCCGTATGAAAGAGTGGTGGTGAGGATGTTGGCAAACTGGCAGGGAGCTTCTGAAAGCATTGAATCTGAGGCTTTATCTGGCCAGCAGCTAAAAATATATATAGATTAGGAGTTACTTCTGCCACTTGGCTACTACTAATGATGGTGAACTGATATAATCTACAGTCTTACCCCATGTTGCGTACGCTCTGTGTTGCGTATGTTCGGGTTGCGTACTCTGCAAACCCAGAAGTGCATTTCGCCGCACGGACACTTCTGTGCATGTCCGTGCGGTCTGTGCGTGCGCAGAAGCGTTCTGCACAGTTCACGCATGCGCAGAAGCGCGATATCACGCTTTCGTGCATGCACAAAATGGTTGCGCACTGTTCGGGGTACGAACGGCACCCCGGAACAGATCAGGTACGTAACCCGGGGTACCACTGTACTGTGACTAGTGCCCACCAGCTTTCGAATTTCACAATGTTCTTCTTCAGATCGCAGCATTAGGAGCAAAACTTAAAGCAGAGCAGGGGGGAAATGCCCGTTGATTGAGTCACACATATATTTGGGCACTGGTGCAAGGCAGAGATAAATACTTCCATCTTCTTCATCAGTTTGTGTTTGTCACTTCTTTTACGTTGTGATAAATTGGAAACAGAGGCAAGTTGAGTCTTGCGGATTTGCCTTCAAAGATAGTAGTATATGCAGCTATTCTGCCATTTTTTGGGGGAAATCAGTGTTGTTACTTCCTTCTCTGTACCAGGTCCAAGAATGGTATATAATAATGAGAAAAATAGTCTATGTGGATATTCCCGCACCCCTGCTGTATTCGCTCAATATGTAATTGGGTGTTTTGTTTCTTAAATGACAGCTGCTGCAGTGGACTCTCCAGCACATTCCTAAATTGCTTCTCTATGAATTTGTTTCTCCTCAGTTACAAGAGCTCCATCACACTCAGAGACACGGCCGCAGAATACCAAGGCATCAGTGCTAGGTGCCAAAAAACAAAACAAACAAAAAGCCCCACTCCAAAACACAACATTTCAGTCCTTAGTCATGCAGACAACCAGACTGCTGATAAATTAAACATTGTCCTTAGCTGCTTCTCAGATTAAACACACTTACATAAACCATGATACCTGAAAAATAGCTTGTTCAGGGTTGCTTTATGGAGGAGCGGTGGAAATGTGATCAATAGTGAGGCTAAAGGCCACTAGGGAATGCAAACCATTGCTGCAGTTGCTGCCAGGGCCACAACTGGCCACATCAAATATCTGTTGATGGCTGAGTTATGCTCACCTATCGTGCTCTATGATATACATTATAAACTGTGTATGCGTCTGTGTCAGGGATCTGCCCACCCCTGCCAGTCCAGCTCTTGAGTGCATACAGGGACCCGCAGCCTGTGTTAATGACAGATACATCTTCGAGTGAATCTGGCAGCCCCTCTTCGGGGGAGGAGCAGTTAGTGTCTGGGAGCCAGGGAGTGCCAGGTGTCCAGGGAGTTGCTGAGAGACCTGGCACCACCCAGCAGACTGGCTCGGAGGGGGAGGCGTCAGTTCCGGCGCCTATCTCATGTAGGAGGAGAAGGCGGCAATTTAGGATGCCAAGGCTTTGGTGTTGGTGCCAAAACAGAAGGGAGGCACTTCCGGATTCTGCTAGTGACTGAGCAGACATGATAAACTGAACTCTGCACTGTAAATAGCTTTGCACAAAATAAAGAGACTTAAAGACAAGATGGCTTGGTCTTACTATTGAACAACCAATAAGAGAATCTGACAGCCTGCATCAGCGGAAAGTACTTGTGCAAAATAAACCAGTTACTGTGAAAAAGAAAATACCATATGAAAGTGCAAAAGACTGGCTGAATGGATGGAGGCCTGTTAGGAACATTCTTACTCAAGAAGCAGAGCCAATTACTCCATGAGCCACATGCACTGGAATGAATTGCATATATAAGTACAAATCTACATCTGAGTTACTGTAGACCAGGGATTCTAAGAACCTAATTTAGAAAGAGAAATAAAAAGCTGTTGGGAGTCAGAAGTCCTTGCAAATCATCTAGAGATTTACTAGTTGCTCTCAATCTCTATCATCTGCCCATTCTGAACTACAACCCACTGGTTCTCTTTGCTTTGCAGATGATGCCAAACATTTTGAATCTGCTTCTTGATTCCCTTTGGAGTCTTTGAACTAATACTCAGAACACCTTGATTTGGGCTAAAGCAGCAGGATTCTCACGCTTTTTTTTTTTCATGTTGTCAGCATAAATACGCCTAATCTAGCCAAGCAGTCAACACAATTAAACCTTAATAAATCACATTGTGGTGGTCAAAAAATAAAATAAAATCATTACAGAGTAGCTGACATGAACACAAAATGAGATGCTATTGCAAACAAAAATGGAGAAAACTAGACACAGATCTAGCCCCAGATCTCTCCAGGTCAGCCAACCCAACCCAGGGTATTCAGAGGCTAGCCAAAGCCTGGATACTCCCAAATTGGCTCAGTTTGGTTCAGGATCAAGGCTGCCGCTGGATCAGGTGCACAGCCCTAATTTCCATGCATATTTTATTTCAGTTAATGCATTTTGCACCCTTTGCTGGAAAACTGCACTGCAAATTTTGAAAAAAAAATTGTGTTTGGATTTGCATATTGTTTCAGGAAATAGAATTAGGTAATTTCACCTTTACATATGAACTGAAGGGAATTTCTCCCCCATTGCCACTGCAAAATCCTTTCTTAACCATGATTTCCATTGTAGCTTAATACTGCAAGGTTCTTTCCATGTACAATTGGTGGGTGGGTGTGTCTTGCTTTGAGAACTACTGTCTTTGTACTTTCCATGTTCCAAAACTATTTTTTGTTTGAAATATTTTCAAAAATACACTTTCTTTATGATACTTAGACCTGATAGCACTTCATTTGTACCCAACTCTCTTTCTACCTTGTCTCACATTACTAATGAAGGCAATACAGAACATAATGCATTCATCATGTTCAGAGACAGTGTCTCTGCTTGTTCCAGATCACCTGGCATATATCACTAAGTGAAGCACATGGTCTTGGAAGCATGCCTGAGGTTGTGTCATAGCTGGAACTCCAGAGTTATAGCATATATCATGCTCTCAAAAGCAATTTCTAGCACATTAAAAGCCTTCCTTGTTCACAGCAATGAGTAGTTTGATGTTCGCTACAATGTTTTAAAACACAGGGTGTCAAACTGTGGTCTGTTAGCCACTGGTGGTCCACAAGCTCCATTCAGCTGCTCTGCAAAATAGTTGTGTCTATGCTTGGCCCTGCGCTTGATGGATTTTGCCCTACAGTGGTACAAGGCATCCACTACATTGGTATGAGACAGTTTGAGCATCCAGGAGGCATCCCAATGGATCTCTTGCATGAAACACTTCTCTAGGGTTACTTCCTTCAGATTAGTAGTTATGCCCAGATACGGGGTTCATGCCAAAACACAGGAAGTGGCATCCCCCACTGCGGCGGGGGGGTTGGCAGTTCTTAACTCTCACATCCTCTAGATGTATACCTTCCAGGGCATGAGTGAAGCAAGAAAATATTAGAGGTAATAAGCAACAAACTGTAAAAAAGAGACAACTCAATTCTATCATTTGTAATTCTTTTTGAAACATCAAAATGTTAAGTATAATTTGGTTAATATATAGTATGTTTATGGTCTTTCATGAAAGTTATAGCCTTGATTTTTGTTTTCATTATTTTTGTTTTCATAGTACAGAAACAAACAGGGCTGGAAATGTATGTATTTCATTTATACGATCCCTTTTCTCCAAGTAGAATATATGTTCTCTCCTTCATCCTTTTATCCTCACATTCATGCTTGAGGTAGATATCTTGTGTGACAGTAATTGGCCTAAAGCAGGAATGGGGAACATGCAGCTCTCTAGAAGTTGTTGGACTCCAAATAATAATAATAATAATAATAATAATAATAATAATAATAATAATAATTTTATTTGTACCCCGCCCATCTGGCTGGGTCTCCCCAGCCACTGTTAACGACTGCAATTAGTCTTACAGGAGAAAGCAAGGGGTGAGAAGGTTAAAAATAGCTTTGTCATGTATAATGAGATAAGAATCCAATGTCTTTGTTCAGACCAGGTCTCTCCATGGTTTTAAGCTTGGTAATGGCAACTCATTAGTTGCAGTAGTTAACAGTCGTCAACAGGTTTACCACAGCTATCAGCCTATCACCCATTCCCACCACCCTTCTGAGTAATACCCCTCCCATCCTCTCACTATATATAAGGGTCTGGTGACTTCTGTTTCAGTGTATCTGAAGAAGTGTGCATGCACACGAAAGCTCATACCAAGAACAAACTTAGTTGGTCTCTAAGGTGCTACTGGAAGGAATTTTTTATTTTTTTATTTTTTATTTTGTTTTTACTATGACAGACCAACATGGCTACCTACCTGTAACTAGTATAGAATGTGTGTGGTACCAGGTGGAGCACTTGCTCTTGCAAAATAACCACAGAGGCATCTGAAACAAGCCAAGGAGGGGAGCCAAACCACCCTTGCGCTCCCTAAGTACATGTTTAATTCAGTATAAGAAAGCATACTTACGGTAACCACTCTCACTATTGTAGCCAATTCCTATCTATCTGTCCCCTTGCACCGTCTGCCTCTAGTCTCTTCTATGCCAGGAAGTTTCATGTATTTGATAATAGCACTAGACCAATTCAACATGAGGCCAGGCACCAATCATTTTTTGTGGCTTAGTTATGGCATAAATGTATGGTATAAATATGGAGCTGGATGATGAAAGGTCCATCACATCATCTTCAATCATCAGTCTGCCACATTTGCCCAACATTTGTTTAATTGGTTTGTTTTTCAAAGCAATGTTTTAGCCATCTGTAAGCACTATGCCCAGCTGTTCCTCCCAAATTCTAACATATATGGTGGAAAGAGGGTAGTGATAGAATCTTCTCCACTAAGCAAATTCTCCCCAAGCTCTCTCCATGCTTCCTGCTCTGCACACAGTATCTCAGCAACGTTTTCCTCATAGGCAGCCAAAATAATTTTCTTTTAATCCTTCTCTTCAGCTTCTTAATGTCAAAGGCTTCCAATTTCAGGACCAAAGTGGACTTTACATTCTCAAAATCATGGCATCCACTGTTGCCATGCCTTGAAGCTATTTCTCTGCAATTATTGTTGACTGTTGTGATTGCCCTATATAGAGAGTCTTTGCTTCTTGATAGGGTATTTCGGATGTGACTGAAGTGCTGGCTTCGCATCATTTTTAGTTTATGAAAAAGTGGAATTTATCCCTCGGTATTAGACTAATCATCCTTGCTTTTCCTGGCTATGTGTTTCCCTTGTTGCCCTGGCTCTTCTTAGTCTGGCTCATTTCCATCAAAGCCTCCAGTGTTAAAATTTAAATGAGATGTTACATACAAACCATTTGTGTGGTTTACTAGCATCAGTATTTTACTTTTCACTAGCTGTTTCCATGTAAGGAATGAATGGATTCTTACAATGATTTGCTTGCTTTACAGCTGCATTGGCCATGCTCGTTACTATCTATTAGTTTGAATCAGCGACTGTGTCTTCACACTGGCTAGTTTCCATTTGATGGGTATAGTTGGGGAAGGACATTAGTTCAATGATGAAAACGCATATGTATGCAAGACACTCTGGTTCTTTTAAAGCTTTGGTTCAGTGTTATTAATTTATTTTCTCAAAGAGAAATTGCTGATAAACCAAGAGAGCTGTGAAAGAGACCCAATAGTGCCAAGTGCAGTCAGAGTGGGGCAATACTGGATTAGAAAGTTCAATATAAAACAACTTCAAATGTTCCTCGCTTAGCTCTGGTCATCAGCATCCCGACCTAAGATCCATCCCTATGATGAGTCACTCCTGCACTCCATCTTCAGTCATTTTATCAAATGAGATTTGTAAATATAATAAGAGCTTGCTGGATCAGCCCAACAGCCCATCTAATCCAGCATCCTGTTCTCACAGTGGTGCACCAGATGCCTGTGAGAAACCAGCAAGCAGGATCTGAGTACCAGAGCACTCTCCCCTCCTGTGGTTTCCAACAACTGGTCTTCAGAAGCATTGCTGTTTCCAACTGCCCAGGCAGAGCACAGCCATTATGGCTAGTAGCTATCTAGCTAGTACCTTTCTTCCATGAATTTGCCTCGTTCTGTTTTACAGCCATCCAAGTTGGTGGCCACCACTGTACACATGTACACATGTCCATGTGTTTGGTGTAAAGCCCAGAGTCAGAAAGTACAGATCTACTGAAAATTAAAATACAAGGCATTTAAATCAATGTAAACTCTGTGTGCACGCACTTGTGTGTACATGTGTGCATTAGTGTCAAGGGCCAACCCATTTGTTCTTAAGCCTTGATCATTGGTGCCACCTTGCCAAGCAGCAAAATTATGCGACTGTATAGTCCATTGGTACAAAACCTATTCTGCAGTTGACAAGAGAGAAAATCCTGCCCCTTTGTCCTTCACTGGCATGTACATACAATGAAGGGATGTGAACACTGCTGTTTCCTCTTACTTGTCAATCACCAAGAGAACTTTGGGAAGCTAGTTAAAAAGCATAGACCACTTCCTACAAAGTTTTGCTTATAGCTCCACAGGGGGCAAGAATATTGATTTAGATGAACTAATGGTCTGGCTCAGTATAAGGTAGTTTCCTGGGCTCCTAGTTTATATATAGAGAGAGATTATTAAAATGAAAGCTGAAATGTCAGGGAAGAAGCCTGGAATATCCCTAATGCTTGGCCCCTACAAGCCCCCTCGCCCAACATGGATTTGTCATTTTGCCTGGTCTAAGCATCTCTTTCCATTTGTTCACTTTCAGGTGAAGGCTACACTCCAAAGCAATTCCACTGAAGTATTTAGTATTTAATTCAATGGGGCACACAGCACGGTTTTATACATGGTTACAAATGTTCTCAGGAACAGGTATGCCCCACTGATCTGAGTGGGACCCAAAATGTCACATCTCAAAGCAGTTAAGCTAGCTAGCTTGATTAAGGCAGTCCTTCACATTTCAGGATGTACGATGTCATCTCACCTAATGCGGCTCCCATTTATTTCAGTGCGGTTGTGGCATTCCCAGTCTGTTCTCACCTTCTTTCCTTCTGAAAGCTCTGATAAATGGCACAGAATGGAAAGATCCATTAAGGATCAGAAAAATGTATCAGTAAAATATATTCTACTGTAAATATATTTTATTATCCTTTTTACTACATGTGCAAGAATGTTTCTTTCCCCCACCTTAAAAAAAATTCCTACTGTATACATTCCAACCCCATCTGCACCCACTTCAAGAGCAAAAATATGTCCAATTTCAGCTATCTCCCAATTTATTAGACCCTTTTGCTTTAGTGTGCAGTTCAATTTGCCATTTAAGCCTTCCCCATATCTCTTCAGTTCTCCCCATATTTTTAAGGCTGGTGAGGGATTTCCATGCTGCTGTCATACAGGACCTAGAACAGCCCTTTAAAAATGCCTCTCTCCTTATAAGAGATGAATTGCCTTCCTCATGAATTTTCAGTCTTGTAGCTCCGTTTCCATACATTCCAGTTCTTATACAAGATTGAATTTCATCTGTTTCATTCATATTAGAAATATATATATCCAGAAATAACTAACAGTTGTTTTATTCAACACTTAACTCAATCTGAGACCCTGTTCGTTTGAAGAGCTGTATTTCAAAATCATTGTCACTATGCATTTTGCAGGCGTTTGCCAAAAAAAAAAAAAAAAGACATGAACTCTTGAAGTTAGCATCTAGAGGGGAAAACAAATTTCCCCTAAAATCCAGCTGAAATTCCCTACCGTGGAGTTTGATGGCGAAGATCCTCCAATTATTTTCAGAGCATAGATGTTTGACAAATATTTGATATTCAACATCAGCATTTCACACTCTGATATTTGGTTGGTTGGTTGGTTGGTTGGTTGGTTGGTTAATTATAGCAGTAACAGTCAGTATAGGACAGCACCTGACAGTTGACATGCAGTTGTTGTTGTTTAGTCGTTCAGTCATGTCTGACTCTTCGTGACCCTATGGACCAAAGCACGCCAGGCACTCCTGTCTTCCACTGCCTCCCGCAGTTTGGTCAGACTCATGTTGGTAGCTTCGAGAACACTGTCCAACCATCTCATCCTCTGTTGTCCCCTTCTCTTTGTGCCCTCAATCTTTCCCAACATCAGGGTCTTTTCCAGGGAGTCTTCGTTGACATGCAGTAGTAGTCAACAACTTTAACATCAACATTCAAAATAAGATTGTTGGCATGTAGTTTGGTTACTATGTCTGTGTGACTTATCAGCTGCTGGGTGGATGGGAAACATTAATTCACCTTCTAGTGAAAAGGAATTAAAATGTTTCAATTCAAACTATGGGAGATTGCATAGGTTACATCCATAAAAAATTGCCTTTTTCAAACGGCCAGGGCACTTCCAGCTTAGTTATAGTTAAGGGCCTCACTCAGAATACCATCCTCCCCTATGTCCAGATACATTACGATGCCCACCACCAAGGGAAGGAATGGACCTAGCAATTCCTTGGAGATCAGGAGGTCCAGTGTTCTGAAACAGAGGGCCAGGACCTTGGATTAGGACCAAGGCAATGGTTCAGGGCCATGGTTAGTAGTCATCCATCTGATGCAGAAAATACAAGTTGTCTCAACAGTGTATTGGAGCAACTGGCAGCGATTTATAGTCTGGACTAGGTAAATATGAAAGTCCCATGTTTTGTGTGTATGCATCTGGCCAGTTAAAGAATGGGCACCTCCTTTTTTCAGCCTTTGTTTGTTTCTTTCTTCCCATTTATTTATTTATTGGTCCCATCACCAGTCTGAAGGCTTTGAGCCTTCTTCCCCTGGAGGTTCCCTGGGGGTTGCCCAGCTGATGTCCCCCCCCTTTCATCCAGCCAATCCTTGACATCTGCATCCAACCCAATGGATTGTAGCAGATATAGTAACTCACAACAGAACTTATCAGTAAGTTTCCGAAAGCTTTAGCTGCCCTCGGATTGGATGGCAAAAATTTAAGTCTTTTTAAAAAGTGTATTCTTTGGCACCTGTAAGTATTGAACAGCAAATACAATTAATTCAAGTAACCTAGACGTAGTTTTTGAAGCTCTGCAATCCACAAACCATATTGCATAATCAGATTTAAGACGTAATATCTTGCAATGGATAATCAACACTGATTTAGACTGTGTTACAGCTAGCTTTGCAATGAGGCTGTTGGTTTACTCCACCTCCTGATGAGATTAATTTTCAACATGTGGTGAGATGACCATCTTTCTCAAAAACATTGGGAAGCTGTTGAACTGGCCACAAGATGGAGCAATTAGATGACAGCTCAAGCCAGCCAGCTTTGACTTTAAACATCTGATTTCTAAGACCCTGTATGAGTGCATTTCTTTTCTTTCTCTAAGAAATGCTTTTTTAAAAAAAAACTTGTTAAAATGTCAACATAGGATAAGACAAGTATTAATCTGATGAGTCACTGCTGAATAATATTTAGAAATCTCTATTCAACATGTTGTGACCAACAATCTGCCCCCTTCAGAAGGTAATGAAAACTTAATTGATTCTCCCCCCCCCCCATATTAGAAAATGCTTGCTCTTTTTTAAAACTTCAGTTGGCAATGCTTTTAAAAATAATTCTCTGTCGCTCTTGCATATTCTGCATTTCAGAAGTATGGAATTTATTTAAACTAAGTGTTTTGCTTCCCATCCTAAGAAGAGAAGCGGTCTTATTTTTGCACATTAAGCTTGTTACGTGGTGACAAGCCTAAAGGTTCACCTTTAAAGTTGTGTATTATTTCATGTAAACTCTAGCATTTTTGGCATAATTGCTAGTTAGTCACTTCCTTATCATGAATTTTGTGTGACTGCAGTCTCTCCAGTGATAATCTATGTGCCCTTGTGACAGTGAAGCCTCTAACTTGAACTGGTGTGATGTCACAAAATGTAGTCTGGGAAGAAGTTCTGTGAAATAGTGACATCATGGGATGAGGTCACTGAGAACTTAGGCAGCCAACAGACAGATGCAGAGTGAACTGAGAAAAGGGAAACTGTGGAAGAGGTAAGTGGAGGAGAAGGTTTGAGGACAGGGGGCAAATAAATCAAGAACTGAGGTAAGAAATGGGGTTGTGAAATCTTAAGGTTAGAAGGGACCATCTGGTGGGTACTAGGGAAAGAGACATAAGTGGTAGTCAAGAGAGACGTTTAGACTATTGAATATAATTTTAGTCACTGTGTCTTAAAATGGATAGCACTGGACTCAAGGAGGTTTAGAAAAAGGCAACTAAAGTCAGCATGGTTGGGAAGCGTTTCCTATGAGCAAAGATCAAAGTGGTCAAGTTTTTTGAAGTTTGGGGTGAGGGGTAAGGCAACTGTTAGTTTATAAAATTATGAATGGAGAGGGGGGGCATTTCTCGCTTTTTATTTTCCTCCTTGAATAACCCTAAAAGTTTGATGCTGTATGATGAAAGTTAGTTGGTGGGGTGCAGTATTAAAGAAGATGAACTAATTAATTTGTGGAAGCCATCAGTACCAGAAGATACAATAATGGTCCCTGGAATCGAACAGGGACATTTAGGAATAAGGACATAAGAACTGCCTCTTGGAATCAGGCAGTTCAACCACTTCCATCTATTCCTTTGTGCAGTCATCTGTGTTTCCCCTACAAGAGTATACTGAACAGTTCAGCACAAAGTATTTCACTGAACCACCGCAATTGAAGAAACCCAAGAAAAGGAAAAGAATGGGAGGTTTATTTGTTTTTTCACTTCAAGGAGCATTGCTTTGTAGCTTTGCATTGCTCTCCGGCATTCCATTTCATCTAACACTTGCCAATGATCAGTGTCAAAAGAGCCTTTTGAAACTATAAGCTGCTCTTGACAGAATCTCTGACAGTACCATCAAACCTAAACTATGAAAGTTTTACCAGTAAACACGGTCATTTGTCATCACTTTTCCTCATGGCTGGGTGTCACGAGGTGCAAAATCATCAAGTGCTGGGTTTTTATTCACCTCTTCCAGTGAGAACTTGAATGCGTGACTAAAAATGATGAGGGTTCAGCGGCTAATCAGATGAAGGGAAGCAAAAATAGTCCACATTGTAGATTTGAGCAGCAGGACAAAGCAAGGTTCACAAACTGAGTGGCAAAGAGCAAAGATTTTGCGTGTTCAGACATTTTAACCTCCCCCTAAATAAATTCAGACAAGACTCAAAATTTTGGTTTGGTTTTTGGCAGAATTTAGGCCACAACTTTATTGATTACAGAAAGTGAGTAGTTGCATAGGCTCTGGTTCGACTAGCTCTCTGCTCCGCAGGCAGCACTGATCCAGGGTTTCAGCATAGGTCAGCCAAGGGTGAACACCTGGATAAGCGGAAAGCCGGGAACATGCTCTCTCCGCCACCCAAATGTCCCCCTGGACTCAGGCATGGGCACAACCCCCTCTCAGAGGTTGACCAAACCATCGAGTCCCTGGATTCCTTTAACAGAATACCCTTCACATAGGGATGGCGAGAGCGCTCCCCCATCGCTATCTCCTGAACCAGAGCCTATCCGCAACCTTACAAGTTGTGATGATTTGCTATGCGGCAGGCGAAACCCAAATGGCAACAGCCAATCAGCCAAGTGGGGAAAATTCCTGCCATGCCCCTGTCCCAATGACAGACGACACACGACGGCATAGCAAGGTCAAGCGCACAAGCCCTAAAAGTAGGGAGAGGTGGGCGGGTGTTCCGATGCACGCACTAAAAGAGGAAGCTCTGGATCACGTGCATGGGTATTTATAGGTCCCTCGATCCATTTAGCCTGCATCCCATTGGCCTGATTGAACCCTGCATTGAGGGACCTACCAATTGGGTGTTGTGGCTATCCAATCTTTGTTGTTGTTGTTCAGTCGTTCAGTCATGTCCGACTCTTTGTGACCCCATGGACCAGAGCACGCCAGGCATGCCTATCCTTCACTGCCTCTCGCAGTTTGGCCAAACTCATATTAGTAGCTTCGAGAACACTGTCCAACCATCTCATCCTCTGTCGTCCCCTTCTCATTGTGCCCTCCATCTTTCCCAACATCAGGGTCTTTTCTAGGGAGTCTTCTCTTCTCATGAGGTGGCCAAAGTACTGGAGCCTCAACTTCAGGATCTGTCCTTCTAATGAGCACTCAGGGCTGATTTCTTTAAGAATGGATAAGTTTGATCTTCTTGCAGTCCATGGGACTCTCAAGAGTATCATGTGTAAGGGTGGGTAAGATTGGATAGTCCATGGGACTATCCAATCTTACCCACCCACAACACAGGGTTTGGTTGCCAGGTCTCCCCGCAATACGTGCCCTCTTTAAGGGAGGACGTGATTTGTCCCTTCCCAACATCTCCCCATGTATCCAGCTTTCAGAGACAGGTTCACACCTAGAGATGGAGCCTGTCAGATGGATAGAGATGGGCAGATTATGAATTTTACTGGGTGGGGAGTGAAATGAAGGTCTCCTGGAAAATTGGGAGATGTGACGGATGTCTCAAAAGTTTCAGGAGGGGGTTGCCGTTACCTTACTTAACCAAGCAAGGTGACCAAGGGTTTTCCATTTCCCCCCTTGTTTTTTTCAACTTAAAAGAAAAGTCCACACCACCTACAATCTCTCTGCAGCTTCCTGCCAGCCACACAGCCCAGTTGCATTTTGCAGAGCAGGAAGCGAAAGAAGGCTTCTTTAATTCACTTACAACTCAAAAGAACAACAGGGACAAGTGAGAGAGCTCCTGCCATAAAGTTTTCATGTTGTTGAGAGTTAGCATGAATTTCTCATACACTCCCACTGTGCAGCATGACCAAAATGTGCTGTTTGGGCCCATCGTGTCCTGAAAGAAACCACTTGCTCCCAGAGTTTCTCTGACTTCTCTGGTTGCTGCACTGTGAAGCAACTTCATGTCAAGAGGCGATCTAAAAAGAAAAAAAGATCCAAGTATTGAAAGAAAGGTGGAGGGAAACAAAGCTAAATGCCTCACAATTATCTTCACATTGCAAGCAATATTGATTTCTTTATGAATTTCACAGAAATTTGTCAGTGGACTGTCAAGGGCAGGATTGATTCTCTTGCCTGTGGGAATGTTACAATATCAGCATAATTAGCCCCATCAGCGCATTTGCCGAA
This sequence comes from Darevskia mixta, assembly GCA_034641385.1. NCBI lineage: Eukaryota > Metazoa > Chordata > Lepidosauria > Squamata > Lacertidae > Darevskia > Darevskia mixta. The sequence goes on from JAWWNH010000027.1 coordinate 688,345, forward strand.
TCCTTTTTGACATTTCTCCTGCGATGGCAAATTAACACCATGTTGATGGCTTCCATCTATGGCTCAGCCACCAATGAATGAAAAGATACCTTAATCTCCCTTTTCTTGAAAAGTTTCGCTCTCTTTTCTTCTTCCCAAAGGGGCTAGGGTAAAGAGCACCATTATTACTGTAATAACTGTAGAGAAGAATTAACAGGAATAGATAAAATAATAATGGCAGCTATGACTCTTTATTATGGTTTTACCAGAATGTGTGTGTGTTTGGTTTTTTTTGTTCTCTCCATATTTGCACTGAATACGTTCTAACAAAATGCTTTTTAAACAATACTTCTGAATGATATTGGGTAATATTTTCCAGTCACACAGAATACATAGCATTACTCCACTGCAAGGAAGGAAGAATGTAAGCACTGGTCAGAAGCAAGAAATTATGAGGAAAGATGCTTCCTGGTGATCTACTTCACACCATGTTCTCTTACCTTGATTCCATGGCCCTCTGTCCATCCCATCCCAGTGCCACTTATGCACACTGTCCTACCCCCACTTCAGCTTTTAGGTATTTACACAACCTAACTTAGAAATCTCATGAGTCTTATTGAAGTTCTTTTTAAGATGCAATTCTAACCATATCCACTCAAAAATAAGTCCTATTAAATTCAGCGGGACTCACTACCAGATAAGTGGGGCTAGGGTTGTAGCCTTAGCTTCCTTTGAAATTCCTCAAACACTTTACTAAGCAGAAATGGCCAAATTCATAGAATGACAGAACTGTAGATTTGGAAGATACCCTAAGGGTCATGTTGTCCAACCCCCTGCAATGCGGGAACATAATTCCATCTAGAATTTCTCTTCACTTTTGCTAAGTTCACAGCGACTCCAGCCTTCCACCTGACATCTCGCTGTGACCTAATTCAGCAGGAAAGCTCCTACCTCCGCACCAAAGTTTTCTGCCCAATTACTGAAAGAAGAGAGGAGGCCAAGAGCAGATGAGGAGGTGGAGAAGGCATCTCCAGGAATCCTCCATGCCCCACTGCCTTCAAAAACTTCTCCTGAGCATTTTAGGCCAATGTAACATATAAAGAAGGAGTCTGTAACAAGCACTAGCCAACCTAAACTTCAATGACTGCAAGATCTGAATTTGAGGCAATCTTCACACTTTCCCTCACAGTGAGTACCACTACTACCAGTGCTGCTTCTGCTGAAGCTCAGCCAAGCCAGATCGAGATATTATTCTTGGGAGGAGGTTGCCAAGCCATTGCTACAGCCTCACAGTGAGCTACATCTACTACGAGTCACTTAATACCTCATAAGCTGGTAAAGCAAAAGTCTATTTTCACATTAGCAAGACCGCTGAAGTATGAAAGCTCGTAATAATTTATCTCATGAATGGGTGTACCTCACAACAGAAGCTAGCAGTTCAGCCCAAGGCAAGCTAAGTTGCACACAGAACAGAATATCGGTGTTTTGGAGTTCTTCGGCCTCTCACACACTTGCATCATACGTGAACTAACATAAGTCAGGGATAGCCAACATGGTTTCTGCCAGATGTTTGGGACTACAACTCCCATCAGCCCTAGCCAGCATTGGCAATGGTCAAGGATGGAGGGAATGGCAGTCCACCACATCTGAAGGGCATCCCTAGCATAGACGATGGCAGAGAAAGTCAAGGGGGAAAGCAAGAACCTTCCAGACAAGTCAGTTGATCCATATCCTTCCAATGCTTGAAGCAAAGACAATTTTCATTAAAAAAAAATGTGGAAGATGAATATGGCAGAAAATAAAAAAATCCTAACTGTTGTTATTCACCAAAATCAGTAGGAGTTTCTTCAGGGGTGGGGGCTGTTTTGGATGAAAGCATTGTAATGAGATAAACAACTTATTTATCTTCCAGAAATCTAACATGTGGAACAAAGCTCTCCCACCATCAAAAATCCTCCGTATTTTTTCCTGGTGATTTCAGTGTGGGGAGGCTGATATCCAGTCGCAGTGCATAAATATCCATTTATATTTGCAGGTTGGATTTACTGGTAAACATGTGGTAATAGCATACTACCATTGTCATCTCTCAAAAATTCCACTCATTTATCAGACATATTTTGCTTTTATGACTCTCATTTTCCAGACTAGCTATCCTAAGTACCATTTCAAGCAAAATTCAGTGGCATTCAAAATTCAAAAACCCAAAACCTGTATGGGTTAACACAGGCCCATGGTGTTCTCTCTCCCACTCCCCCCCCCACCTCAATTCTATCTTCTCCTCAACCCCTCCAAGACTTCAGGCACAACTTCTCCACAAAGGAATCTCTCCCTCTACTGGCTTCCTTTGAAAGTATGTGATGCATGCACCAATTTTCTGCTGCAAAAAAACTTTCAATGCTGCTGCTATTTTATTTTCCTTCCTTCCTTCCTTCCTTCCTTCCTTCCTTCCTTCCTTCCTTATCCCTTGGGGGAATATCTAAAGGTACAGCATCTGGGAAGAAGATGTCCTTGACAGCATCCTCTAAGGCTGATGGAACCAGCCAGGCTGGCAAAACTTCATAATTAACCAGTAATCATCGAGTTATATTAAGGGAATATTTGACTTTGTGTGCTAAATACCCCAAGTACTACTTCACTGCAGAAGACAATGTATGTCTTATTTGTGGGGTTTTTTTGAAAAAACCCTATCCTTTCTATTTCTACCTTCTCATTTAACAAATGTTACCATGCTTATTAATATTCCTCAGCAGTCAGACCTGTGTGGTAGAGCATTAATATAACATTTTTTAAAATGAAGTTCCTGTTCTACTTGAGTTACTCAGTAAATATTTGGTAATCTATCTTGATACGTTCCTGTCTGTCAAGGGCTATTGCCTGCTTGATACTTCTGCTTGAAAAGCAGACAATGGCAACCAGGAAGGCACTTTCCTGTGATTCTAAGTACCCCTTTTTTCCTTAATTATTCATACAGCCACACAGTTTTCAGCATTTTGAAGTCCCCCAGCAATGCAAGCAATTACAAGCTGCACATGGGGTTTACTTTGGTGTAAACGCATAATGATGCTAAACACCGGATGAAAGGGTTTGAACAATAACAGACCTGAACATGAGAACAAATAGATATATTTCATCGATGTTTTAATTCAAGGAACTTGAAGGCAAACCTTGCCCTAATTATTAATGGAGTCTGATCCAGCAGAATGATTCTGGGCCGGGGGGGGGATTTTATGGAATTGTGCACTTCCAAATTTCTACCCCTTTCCCCTGCATAGAATTTCTAAAGGGTACAGCTACAGAGAAGACGGCCATGTCCATATGGAATTGGGATAGGGGACTAGCAGCCATCTATATGTCATTGAACTCCAATTTCCATCAGACCCAGCCAATTTCCATCAGACCCAGCCAAAAGTCAATGGATAGTTCATTTCATGTACTACTCATTGACAAACCATAGTTACTACTCTGCTTTTACAGGTATCTGAACCTAGAAACTGGATTGCTGAGTTGGGAGAAATAAATTGTGGTTGGTGCAAACCATGGTTAGGCATGACATCTCAAACTGAGCACTAAAATATATTCATCCAAGACGCTATTTAAACATGACAGTCATCCTTCCAGTTGCTTTCCTGGATCAGAGCAAAGGTCTGCCATAATGTTTTCAACACTCGCCAGTCAGATGTTTTGATGGAGCCCACAATCGGCTTCTCCAAAGTATGCAAGTCCTAGGTTTGTAAAAAGGGTGAAGGTCTTCCCTAAAGACAGCAGCTTTCTCTTGTCAGTTTTGCAGCACCAACTATTCAGATGTACCCTGTCTCTGAGCGCAGAAGTTGCATTTAATTCTCATGGCTAATGGCCATTGCCAGGCCTATCTTCTATGAATTTGTCTAATGCTTTTTGAAAGCCACATAAGCTAGCGACCTTTGCTGCATCCCTTGGTAGTGAATTCTGTAAGTTAATTGTGCATTGTGAAAAGAAGTACTTTCCTTTGTCTTTCCTGACCCCTGTACAGCCAGTCAGTTACACTGGATGACTCCAATCCAAGTTCTGTGAGAGCGAAAAGCCTTTTTGTATCCACTGTTCATACTTTTCTAACTTTTATCATGTCCTGCTAATCACATAGCAGAGGGGCGGGGGGTGCTGAATCTCTAAATTGAAAGTAAATCACTGTGTTGTTGTTGTTTCCTATTAGGGAAGATCTTGACAATTTTAGGCTGCAACACTAGATATACTTATCTCACTGAATTCATTATGACCCTTGTTTCCTAATAACTCCTAACACTGAATCTGCCCTTTTCACTGTAGCAGGTCATGGAGGTCTCGGTTTTATTTCCTGTGAGCTTTATGCTATCTTACATTTTTATGCATCCATTGTCCACGGAACTCGGGGTAGTTTATATGAGGCTATTTCTTTTTATCCACTCAACACACTGGACAGGTAGACTAAGGCTGCAATCCTGCACTCACTTAGCTGAGTGTAAACTAGGGTTGCTATATTTAAAAAAGTGAAAATATGGACGCAAAAGGTCTTGAGCTTTGTTTGGCAAAGTTGCTGAGCTTGTTTTCCCCTTTTCAGTTTTGCTTCTTTTGGCCAGAAAGATGTTTTTGAGCTATTTTTAAGGAAAGTTGGCAAAAATGAGACTGCTGACATGGGTTGCCATACATCTGGATTTGCCAATTCCGCCCAGACACTGCTTCCAGCCACAGTATTCCTGGTATGTCTGGGAAATTCCAGACGTATGATATCAGCTTTTCAACATTGTGGTATATCACCAGCCAAACATCATGGTTTGGCGATATACAGTGATGTTGAAAAAAACAAGATTCATTGGCCTCTGCCCGCGAGACACCAGGTGAAACTGCCCCAGCTCTCACCTCGAGAGCTGAGGCGGTTTCACCCAGGCACTCACGGGCTGGGACAATGCAGCTTGTTTGTGGTGCTCAGCTGGTGGAGGGAACGTTTCCCCTCCCCAGCTGAGTCAGCTGCAGTGCTCTCCCCACTTGCCCGTGAGTGGGCAGAGCATCAGGGATCCTTTAACTGCAAGCATGCTCCCCTCACTGAGGAGTTTTATGGAGTCCCCACCCCACTGCCGGCTTGCGGGAGCCAGCATCAGGCTGGGGGCTCCTTTAACTGCTTGACTGAGGCAAAGGCAGCTGCACACTCCTCATTTGAGCAGTTTAAAGAGGAGGGCATCGTATGAGGGCAGAGTGCGATGGCGGTGTCACTCAGTGGTATATCACTGGTGGAACTGCCACCACTCCCGAGTCCCTCTGCTAGCAGAAGGAACTCTTGACTCCCTCCTGGGAGTCAGCAGCAGTGGCGGTTTGACCAGCGATATACCACTGAGTGAAGCCAACATCGAGGTCTGCTCCTCATACTGGTCCTGGGCAATCTATCAATATATCGCCCAGGCCTAATGGCAACCCTATTAAACTCCATTGAAATCAGTAGGACCTAATTCCAAGAAACAATGTATTGTATGGGAAAGTGATTGGTCCAAGTCAGGCATAGGCAAACTCAGCCCTCCAGATGTTTTGGGTCTGGTGACATCTGTTTCAGTGTATCTGAAGAAGTGTGCATGCGCACGAAAGCTCATACCAAGAACAAACTTAGTTGGTCTCTAAGGTGCTACTGGAAGGAATTTTTTATTTTTTTATTTTTTATTTTGTTTTGACTATGACAGACCAACACGGCTACCTACCTGTAACTAGTATAGAATGTGTGTGGTACCAGGTGGAGCACTTGCTCTTGCAAAATAACCACAGAGGCATCTGAAACAAGCCAAGGAGGGGAGCCTCCTTTGGATTTAAATTCATGTTGTTTCCAGGCTCCTTCCAAAATGTTTTACTTTGAAGACAACTTTTGAAAAGGGTGGGGGGTTTTTTAGAGGCAAATTATTTTTGTTCTGTCGTAACAAGAACAACACATTATCATTTGAATTCCTTAGGAAAAACTTTGGGATGGAATGTCATGTGGCTCTGGTGGCTTATTTGTTTTTGTTTTTCTCAGTTGGTGCCATTAGTTATTAGATCCACTGTAACCTCTATAAGCTCAGTTGGTAGAGCAGGTCACTGAGCAAAAGATTCCTGCATGGCTGGGGGTTGGACTAGATGACCCTCATGGTTCCTTACAATTCTGTGAAGACATACTTCCTATATTGGATGTTACTCTTATTCAGAGTACACCCATTGAAATATTTGGAGTCTGCTGATTTCAATGGGTCTACGCTGCATATAAATGATGTTGGATGCCATATATTGGAGGGGGGCTGAGCTGCAGCAGTGGCCCCACCCTGACGCCCTGCACTCCCAACTAGACATCCGCCCCATCCCATGCACTGCATGTAGACATCTGAAATGGGGAAGCCTACCTAGGTGGGGTTTCACATGATCTGGAACCCTGCATGATTAGGGTTCTATAACATGGGGGAGGCTTGCTACGGAATTCATGCTCAACATGTGGTTGGAGGTGAGGCTAACTGGTGCACAAGAAACTGATTAATAATAAAAATTATTAATAATAATAATTTATTATTTATACCCCACCCATCTGGCTGGGTTTCCCCAGCCACTCTGGGCAGCTTCCAACAAAAGATTTAAAATACATTAAAACATCAGTCATTAAAAACTTCCCTAAACAGGGCTGCCTTCAGATGTCTTCTAAACGTCAGATAGTTGTTTATTTCCTTGATGTCTGATGGGAGGGCGTTCCACAGGGCGGGCACCACTACCAAGAAGGCCCTCTTCCTGGTTCCCTGCAACTTTGCTTCTCACAGTTAGGGAACCGCCAGAAGGCCCTCAGAGCTGGACCTCATTCCCCAGTATGACGATGTACCCCCCATCAATGTGTGGAGTCCTGTGTTACATGAGTAATGGGCAAAGGGGACTAGAGAGTCCTTTGACTGACAGTAAGTTCAGGACTGACAAACAGAAGAACCCCCCCCCCCCCGGAATGGAAATGCAGAAGATGAATTGTTAATCCAAAGAGGTATAGGTGCCTTTGCACAGCTAACCCTTCATACCACCATGTAAAAGCAGCAGTGATTCTAAAGCTGGCTTCCGCTGACTTGATTGCTTGCAGAGGTGCTTCTGGTGCAGAGCTAACACAGCTGTAATTAATTACTTTGCTTGCCTGCTCATCTGCATCATGAGATGCCAGGTGAAGGTAGCTTAAAAATCATATGGCTTGAGCCAGGTTAAAGGGATGTGGAGTTTTGATGCAGGCCTAAACCGATGTAGGTTCTGCATAGTCTGGCCAGAATGAGATCTACTCTGGGGCTACATCCCTGGGGTTCCCAGCAGCTGAAAGGAGGGCTTGTCATTTGCCTGGTACGTCAGTCTATTCTGTCATTTGCCTGGTATGTTGGTTTATTCTATCCTTGTGTAAAGGCGGGGAGGGTTGTCATTTGCCTGCATTCTGTTCTTGTGTATGAACTGTCCATTGTTCAGCAGCCTGAGGGGAAAAATGGAGAGAAAGAATGGGTAGAAGAACGAAACAGTATGACCCCACCCGCTTTTTGCTTCAACTCTACTCCCAATCAACATGTAATGCCACAGATTAACCCCAAGGGAGGGTAGCCATTGAGAAAAGTTTGCCCGTTCCCCCTTTAGCCAGAAACATAGTGCTAAGGCCCATTCATGGTAATCAAGGCTGCCAAACTCACAAGAATATACCTAAATAAATCTCAGTGATCATGGGCTGTACCCACTGTAGTGAGTGTTCTGTCAGTGCAAATATTTCTCATTGCACAATGGAGCATTCTCCCCCCTCTTTCCTCCTCCTTTGCCCCCAAATCTGTTGTGTGTTCCCCCAACTACACCCTCCGAAGTGGATTTGGGGATGGTGGACATGCATGAGGTAGGGGGGAACCCTTGCACTGGTACAAGAATATAGTTGAATACCACCCCATTTGTTGCACACTAAATATGGTGAAAGCCTTGCTCTCAGTCCAGTCATCTTTGAGAAGCATGCCAAAGTTCTTGTTGAAAGGAAGAAACCCATTATCAGGAAATATATTTCTGTGTATATCTGTTGAAGATACTGAAGATACCATTATGGTTTAACCTTGAGATCACAACTGAGAAAGCAGCTGCAATGGGCATCAGACATAATTTGCAGTCACTGAATTCAAGGCTAAGCTAGCATGTAGGCCAAATTACTACTCAGGTCTGATAATAAATTAGAAGAAAAAATTTCACCTGTAGATCCCACAAATTGCTAAGGAAGGATTATAAGACTTCTGGAACGAATAAATATAACCTGTGCATGGAATGAAAACAGGTCCATTGACGTTTGAAACAGTGTGTGTGTGTGTGTGTGTGTGTGTGTGTGTGTGTTAGTGTTAGTGTTACAATTGCCTTTTCTGTTTGTTGCTTGCTCTCATCTCTTTAATCTAAAACCTGGTCTGAAATAATCACTGCAAAATTAAGGGCATTTTGCTTTTGTCCCATACATTGTTATGGAGTTTCTGCTAAATGCTTCATGTCCTTGGAATGTCCCCTTTGCTAGCAGTCTGCAATTGCAGGTCAGTTGGCATTATTCTCACATGAGACCTGATCAAAATTATAGGCGACCAAGAGGGCTTCACTCATTACAGCAAAAAATCATGTGACCAGTGAGAGAGGCTGTGGAAGCCTTCTGGCATTGTTTCCAAAAAAAGACAAAGGAGCTGCTTGCACATTCTCTCCTTGAAAGCTCAGTAAACCAGCCCATAGTCATTCCTACAACTTCCAGCTCTATAGAACCAACATACAAAGCCACATTGGGTGACAAGTCCTGGCTTGAGAGATCACCACGGTAAAAAATGGGTCCAAAAACCTTTAATCCCGCTTCTTAAAATACAATCTGAACAAAATTGGTGAAGCAGTAAAGAGCTGATTTAGTACAATACGTTTTTGCAAGAGCAGGTGTCCAAAGTAGGCACACCCCAGCTTTGGCAAAGCATGAACTTATATTCCCTATACTCAAAGTGCAGGTTCCCTCCCTTGCCTCACCATTGGCTGAGTACTACAAGGTTGACAGCCAATCATGACCGCCTAATTTCCCTACTAATATCCCCACCCTCATTTACATCTCCCACTACCCTTATTTCAGTGCTCCTTTACCATTATTTATTATTTCCCTTATTTGATCTATGTTCCTATGCAGTTACTTGCTAAGCCAAGCTGAAACCCCGCATCCTGGCCACACGCTCTAAGCATCTCTCGTTATCAGGTGTGAATCGATCTGAACTGCTGACAATGGTCTAACTTGTTACATTTGTGGTTTATGTGAAAAAGCAACATCCTCATTTCTCACACCACCGAAAACACGAGGGTCATAGGGACCTGCCTTACTTCAAGTCAGTCCATTGGTTTATCTAGTTCAGTATTGTTTATCCTGACTGGCCGTGGCTCTCCAGGGTTTCAGTCAGGTGTCTCTCAACGCCCTACCTGAAAATGCTGGGAATTAAACCTAGGACTTTTTGCATGCAAGGGAGGAGGTACTGAAGCACCAAGTTCCAGGAAATAAAGCGGAGGCTCCTAGAGGTGGCAGGAATTAGTTGCCAATCAGGGTCAGTAGTACGAGCCAAGAGTCCAGGACCATTTTGAGGATCACAGTTGGTTACTTGGGAAGCACTAGCAGAAATTGAAATAGGAGTCGCGTCCTTTGGGGTCAAGGGCATCGGTGGGGTTTGCATGGTACATTCCAGAGGTCAGTTGGAATTTCTTTGGCTATTTCCATTTGCCCGATTTAGAAGTTCAACTGGTTCTGCTACACGTTCAATGATGTCTAGGGATGTATTCAGCTTGCTCACATTAGAAGGAATTGGGTTGATGGAATTGTATACAGGAGCACCCATATCCAGCTCTTTATATGGGGAACCCAATTCATACTCATTAAGCTCTCTCATTTTGTGTTGTTTTTTTTTTAAAAAAAATAATTTTTATTGGGTTTTAAAACATATAATATTCCTTTCATTAACATAGTTCAAATCCATAAAACAGTCAAAAACACAAAGCTTAATCCTGCAAAACAAACAACAGAAACAAAACACAAACTAAACAACATATTCTTATTTCTATCTCCCTTTCTTATGTCTTAATCTTGTTGGGTGGACTTCCCCCGGCACCCCTAACGTGTCTCCTAATTATAATATATTTAGCAGATTCTTCTCATTATCCTATTATCTTATATAAATCTTATCTATCTCACTCATATTCTTAACTAACTTCTTAACTTAACATAAAATCTTAACTTATCCTAATCTTATCTAACATATATTTCTTAATATTCTAACTTATTTACATACTGTAAATTACTATCTCACTTCAGGATTGTCTAACAGCTAATCTTGCGGCACTTATTAATATACTTCTTGAATTTCTCCCATTCTTTTTCCACCGCCTCTTACCTCTGGTCTCGGAGTCTCGCAGACAGCTCAGCAAGTTCCATATATTCCTAAGCTCTCTCATTTTGTCCCAGTTAAGGGTGTTCCTCTATGCACTATGCAGAACAGGTTGATGATTATGTGATTTGTAGCAGGGAAGTGGTGTACAGGAAAGATGCTCAACTCTCTGTCCCCACCTACCTCTTTACTCTGTCAAACTTGCAGCCAGAAGCACAGGTTAAGGCAAAGCAACTTGGTAGATGAGGCCATATGAGAAAAGCAGTGTGTGGCAATGGGATTAAGCACCCTCCCCACTTCTCAACTCTAAATCACACTGTTGCTGCAAGCCAGCTTCCCAGACCTAGCTCTGCTCCCAAATATCTAGTACAGCCCTCTGAGCCAGGAAGCATTCATCTGCTCACAGTTGATTGCAATGCGGACAAATTTGAATAAATAAGATGGGTAACAATCTCCCTGTATCTTGCAGACAAATAGTCCGTTTCATTTGTCATTTTTGTGGCTATTGTGCAAAAATGATTGAGGGGGAAATCTAAAAATGCATGCCGCAACCAATTCCAGACAGCTCAGCTTAACCACTGTAATCACTCACAACTTGTTTTTGCCTTCCTTCCTTTAGACAATGTTGCACATGAGCAGTAAAGAGAAAAAGAAGCCTCTCTTTCCATTTAATAGGCTCACAGGCAGCCATGAAACCTGCTGAAGACAACGTGAGGTAAGCACTACTTTGTTTCTGAAGTTGCCTAAAGTCCCTCAGACTCACAATGGAAGCACATTAGGCGGCAAAAGGGCCTAACACAATTATTAGGCAGGCTCGCAAAGTACCTAATATTGTAATTGTGCAGACAAATGAACCTTCCTTATTTTATGGGTACCTTTCCATCCCTCCTTTCCTTGCACGTCCTTTATTCCCTGCACATATGCAAAGGTTTTCATCCAGAGTAGAGCTGAAAGTGACGGTGGAAAGGTGACCTCAGTAGTATTCAGGGACTCCCCTGCTCAGCGCCTGAGGCCCCAGTCCTGCCACTCACCACCTGGCCTAGGGCGGGGCCTGATGGGCTTTATAAAGGACCACTGCCGCCACTGCTGCTTGGCAGAGAGGGCTCAGTTTTGTTTTGGTTTTTTGCTTAAATTGCTGTTATTTTTTACCTATGTCATTTTAAACTGTGATGATGCTGTGTTCTTAGTTTTGGATTTTGATTTATGTGGAAATTGTTTTCCATTTGGTTGTGCATTTTTTGATGTGGTTTATTTATAGTTTACAGCTTTTGGAATCATGCAAATCTTGTAATGTTGTAAGCCGCCTTGAGCATTGTTTATAACTGTGGAAAGGCGGCATACAAATAAAAAAATGATGATGATGAATATTCCAATGTGTTGCTAACAGAGATATTGCAAAGTTCTAGAACAATGTGCAAGGTAGTCTTACTGTAAGGGCTCGGGGTTGTCTCCTCAAGAGTAAAGAGTCAGAAACATCCATTCTTCTAAAGCTAATACTTTATTTACAAACTATGTACATCAGAGCGTTTAAGATTCATATCCGCTTGAGTCGGTTCCAGAATCCGGAAGTGGCTTTCGCCAGTTCCTCCCCCAACATAGAAGCTTTGGAATTCCAAAGTGTCGCCTCCTTTCCTTACGCTTCCCCCCCCCCTACACATTTGGGGCAACGGAAGTAGCTGACTGCTTTGCTTCTCAGACCACTCAGGTGGAGCTAGGGCTCTGTCCGCATCTCTGACCCTCAGCTCCACCGCACTGCCTGGCAGTTCCTGCTCCTCACCACTGGGGCTTTCCTTGCTATCCCCGCTGGACTCCGAGCTGCTTCCCAAGAGAGGCTGCACTTCCCTCCACCCCTCCTTCCCCGTCTCAAGAGCCTTGCGTGAGGTCAGATCCCTGACACTTATGGTGACCATAGCCATCTGCCTGCAAGTGGAAATTGTTATTTGGAATGAATGATGCAGGCAGCTGGTATTTCTTCCAACCCAGCACATGAACTTCAGGGAAGTTTTGTCATTCTTCAACGTGTCTAGTCAACCAGAAGGTCGAGCATTCTTAGTCAAACAATAAGGGTTGTGATATCTTGGGATGGGGTGATTAATTTGACAGGTAGTCTTGGGCAATGACCCCCCACACTATTCTAATCCTACACTCTACCTGCACTGCAATCCTAAACACATTCGTTGGAGCATAGGAGCCAAATCCTAGGGGCTGAGGTCCCTTCGGGTCCTCCAATAAAATATTTGAAGGGACCAGCTCTCCCAAAGTAGACGGACATTGCCATTCAAATGGGATGTGTGTCACGTGATTATGTGGAGCCGGGTTTACCTGGGCCACCCCAATATTTTATTCAAGTTGGCACCCCTGCATTGGAGAGTACTGCCTAATTTAAGTGAGCAAAATGAGCATGTTGAGAATGTGGCTGAGTGGAGCCGCCTAATTGTTGTATCATGACATGGATGCTTTATAGCTTGTACAATTCAGTCCACATTTAGTGCTCCACTGTTAGCGAATACACCCAATCATTTACCGAGTGGTAATTCATTGGTACGTGCATGCAACCACTTTCTAAACTGGTCTTCTGTAAAATTGGTTACGTTTGGTTTGCAAGTCTCATTGATTTAAGCCAGGCTCACCCCCAAACCGAAAGGTAACATTTGAATCTGGGCTGGCTTCCACTGAATGCATTTAGAAATGAACCACACTGCTAGAGAAAATGTTAAGTGCTCAGCTCACGAGCATATTTCTACTTTTATGCAAGATGTTAGGAAATACGTTTGCATCTGATTTCTCCCAACTTTTTGAGCTCTTCACAGTCTTACTTACAGAGATAGGTGACTCTCTCTTTTTAAAAAATAAGCTAATCTCTTGCTAGTTTATTGAAGAATTTGACCTTAAATTCAACATAAAGGAAACTGGGAAGTAATATACAAAAATGACATCCATCAGCTGTCTTTCCAGACTTCTCCCTCACCCCCTTTCAATAATTAATCCTCAGGTTTCCATAATACATTAATGACATCCAACACAAGAATACTTAAGCAGTTTGGATTTGGTTCAAAAAAGTTTGTTGAAGCAAAAAAAAAGCTTCAGGGTTTATTTATTTATTTTAAGGGAACGGAATCAAAATTATATTTGGCATGTGTGTCTAAAGTTTGCCTCCCCTTTAAGATGCATACTAAACCATTGTGTTAATGCTACTAATAAAACTGGTTGTTTATAATCCGGGCAGAAACTGAAAGAAACTGAGCAGTAAAGTCTAAGAATGGAATATTGCTCCTGCTAATAATAAAGAGGTTCTAAATTTAAGTCCATAATAGTCAGGATGTAGCAAATCATAAATAACTTTCAGACTGTAGTAGAGGGATTTTGTTGCTGCTGTTAGACACTATATTCATGTCTCTGAAATCATGATTTTGTTTTGTTTGATGAGGTTGTGTGTGTGTGTGTGTGTGTGTGTGTGATTCATGTTTATTTTAAAGTGTGAAATTACATGCGCTTTCTGTGGCTTTAAAGCAGCACAAGCTTCTGTTATGAAAGTCAGAAACTTTCCTTAAAAAGAGGGAACAACTCCAAAGAGCAATGTTTAGTTGAGTGCTCTGAAATGACACTATATCAGTATGAAAAAACTTTAAAGAATGTGAGAAAACAGGTTGCACATCTGTTTCCTCCCTAAACAGAGAATTAGGAAGTGGAACAAAACCAGAGGAGTGGACATGCAGGGATAAGTCTTCACTCCATAGCAACAGAACAATTTGGGAACGATGGGAGGAGTAAGAGCAACTACACAGAATAGCACAAAGTGGGGTTGCCATACGTCCCAAATTTCCTGGATGTAGTCAGGATTCGCCCTTTGAAAAGTGTCTGGGCAGAGATCGCTGCAATGCCTGGGAAATCTGGACTCATGGCAAGCCATATCGGAGGTGTAGATGTTGGCAATTTTTTTATTAAAAATAGCTCAAGAACTTTGGCCCAAAAAAGCGCAACAACATTTGTATCCAGATTGTTTCTGGCAACCCTACCCCAAAGCCATCCACGGATATCTGTGCTCCCATTTTAGCCTACATTAAAGAGCAGACAGGCTTTCCTCAATGAACCCTATGGTAAGCTGGGTATCAATATTCCGCCACTGCTGCTCAAACAAGCAAATATAACCTAACTTAGGGAGCCAGGGAGTAAGACGGGATGCACTGTAGATGACTGTTAGCAACCTTTCTTGCCAGTACCCTCTGCTGAGTTGTGGGAGGCAGTGTATCCACCAAACCATTTATGTTCATAGGTTCAGGGCTTGATGAGTGGTTGCTTACATCCACCACTGGGGAGGGAAGCTAAAGTGAGAAATTCCTGTTATGGAGGGGTGAGGCAGGACAGAAACAAGAGAATTTCCATTGGATCTATGCCTGCTCTCTGGAGCCTGTTTCTTCTATCAGACCCCTATAGGGATGCCCTGGGGCAGCGAGGGAGTACAGCTCCTTCCTCCCCCTAATACTGCCACCAGGGCCGGATTTAGATGAAGAGAGGCCCTAGGCTACTCCACTTAGAATCATAGAGTTGGAAGAGACCACAAGGGCCATCCAGTCCAACCCCCTGCCAAGCAGGAAACACCATCAAAGCATTCCTGACAGGTGGCTGTCAAGCCTCTGCTTAAAGACCTCCAAAGAAGGAGACTCCACCACACTCCTTGGCAGCAAATTCCACTGTCGAACAGCTCTTACTGTCAGGAAGTTCTTTCTAATGTTTAGGTGGAATCTTCTTTCTTGTAGTTTGAATCCATTGCTCCGTGTCCTCTTCTCAGGAGCAGCAGAAAACAACTTTTCTCCTTCCTCTATATGACATCCTTTTATGTATTTGAACATGGCTATCATATCACCCCTTAACCTTCTCTTCTCCAGGCTAAACATACCCAGCTCCCTAAGCCGTTCCTCATAAGGCATCGTTCCCAGGCCTTTTTGGTTGCCCTCCTCTGGACACGTTGCAGCTTGTCAGTATCCTTCTTGAACTGTGGTGCCCAGAACTGGACACAGTATTCCAGGTGAGGTCTGACTTGTGAGGCCCCTCCCAACCCCCCACCCTCACGACTAGAAGAAAATGGAAGAGTGTTATAAACAAAATTGAATGAAGCCAAGGATGATGATGGGTATTTAAAATTCTGCAATTCACAATTTCTCCTCTAAAGGACAACAGAAAACTTCATCAAAATTTGTTTACAAACTTGCAGAAGAACTCAATAACAGGTCTGATTTCTGAAGGGCTTTGCTGACCTTGTGAAAATGACCTAGCACACGGATTTATATCTCTAAGATTTTGCAGATTTTGGCTGTGAACTAGGGCCCCACAAAAAAAAAAAATCAAATTGGGCCCTAGAGTTTCAAATTGGGCCCCACTGGCTGGCCCTGAGTCTCATAGTTGCTGGGCCTGAGTTACCCTGCCTTTGCATGAAGTATTGGGTTTGTAATTTTGGGACAGGGGAGATTGCCCGCTGGGCCTGGGCTTCAGCCTACTTAGATTTAGAGGCCCTGGGCTTCAGCCTACTTAGCCTATACATAAATCTGGCACTGACTGCCACAACTAAAATAATAATGATTTTTTTTTTAATAAAAATTATAAAAAAAAAAAAAGAAAAGAAATAATGAAAAGAAACAGAATCAGTAACTGGAAAAGAAATAGAAATGACTTCAGAGCCAAGTATAGTGGTACCACAGGTTAAGAACTTAATTCGTTCTGGAGGTCGGTTCTTAACTTGAAACTGTTCTTAACCTGAGGTACCACTTTAGCTAATGGGGCCTCCCGCTACTGCCGCACAATTTCTGTTCTCATCCTGAAGCAAAGTTCTTAACCTGAGGTACTATTTCTGGGTTAGCAGAGTCTGAAACCTGAAGTGTCTGTAACCCGAGGTACCACTGTATGCAAATACAGACTTGCCAGGTCTTGCAAATAACTTTTTTTTAACACTAGTACCTAGGCAGTCCAGATCAGGGGACAGAGTCAAGAGGTAGAACCCACTCAGTTTTGAGTCACTATTCACCTGAAAACATGCAACTGGTATGTATGTGTGTGTGTGTGTCTGTAGAATGATCTGTTCCCAACACACACACATACATATACACACATAGACACATTGAACACTGTCCCTGGTGAGTTACAAGCCCTAATGGTACATAACAGGTGCAGCTTATAGCTGTAGTTGAGAGCTCCATACCAGAATGAGTTAATAATAATTGCATTTTTATTGACAGTTCCCATCCACTTCCTATTGTTTCCAAAATGAATACAAAACCAATCCACTACCTTCAAAAAGATCTTCCCAGACCTTCTGAGACCCCAAATTAATTATCCCAGCACTACTTTTGCATGTCTATATTTAGCGTCATTTAGTGTTTTTCTTTTTCCTTTTTTCCCTTTTTTTTTGTTAAATAGCCACTTTACAAAAGGGGGGAAAATGCTCAAAGCAGCTAACACAAAGGACCAAAAAAAGGGAGAGAAATCCATTAGAACAGACAATGCCATCTTAAAGAGCCTTCTACCAATAATAAAAACCAGATAATAAAAATAAATGTACACATTGCAAAACACCATTACCAAATGAGAATATAAAGGAATATTTGGAACTAAAGAAAGAAAGCCATCTTTTGAAAAGACAGCAATTAGGCCTTCTTTTTAAAAAGAACAAAAAGTCTTGTACTAACAATTTGCAGTATGGTGCTTTCTTGGGCTCCAAGTTGAGGACACGTGATAATGCACTCCAATTTAACAGGTGCCCTGTTTACAGTGTTGTTTATGTGAGTTGCTAGCACTATCCACTATTCAGGATTCAGCGCCATTCACGAGGTGCACAGAAGTTCAGCCACATCTGGGCAATGAATGTATCTTGCCCAGTGCACACCCATGTAAATGCATATGCATAAACACTAAGGCGTGATACAGTGTACAGCCAGCAATTCCACCTACTGCAGCTGCTGAGGCATATTTTGATCTCAGGATTACGTACTGCAGAACAACGGCATTTTTCTAGCATAACGAAGCATTGGGGCTTTTAAATCTCTGGTTTAAAGGCCCAAAGATGATGGTTCTTTATGCCAGAAAAGAGAAGGGTGCAGAGTAAACAAAAGCTACACACTCAGAGCAGGGGAAGTACAGTCTCCCCTCCCCACTTCCTGTGAACACACTGCAAAAATTACAAGCTGCAAAAGAATTCGACCCTTAGATTAATTAATCGGAAGTATACCGGATAGATGGCCCACTGTAGCTTCCTTAAATGAGTGAGTGGTTCGTAAAGTGCTGTATCTCTTGCATCAGAGCTGTCACTGGAAATAGATTATTCTTATCACTGGCTACAATGCTGTGTCCAGAATGATGACCTTGGAAAGTAATTTTGTTGATCAATATTTGTTGACACCGAAATTAAACAACAGTAAGTGCTTGTGGGCAAGCTGCAGAGAAAGCGAATTTCACCCTTTCACTCACAACTTTTGACTGCCGCGGCCGCAGAGGCACTTCGGATTTTGGCTGTGCGCAGCTACAATGACTAGGCAGGCAGTAATTTCTCCTTTATCTTCTACTTGTTTTCTTGCGGAGGGGTGGAGTTGTCACTTTTTTGCTTCTGTTCGCTGGCTCTGCTCTTGTGCGGCAGGCTGGCATGCCAAAATGAAGCAAGTGAGGTGTTATTCCCCTGTCACTGTCTCTGTGTCAAGAGAAGCTTCTCCTGCTAAACCCCTGCATACCAGACGGTTGTGAAAGGCACAGAAGGGAAGTTAAGAAGTTGGAAGGCCTATTCACTTTCCTAGCACAAATGGTACTGTTGCCCCCCAACACAAATCGAATCTATAAGCAGTGCAGTTTGATGGATCATCGTCAGCTAGACATAGGCTTCCCAATTGCCTAGGAAGTTTTGCTTTGGGATCTATTACCAAATAGGAAAAGCTGGGTATTTTCTCATCACCACAACCCAAGGCCTCAGAGTTCCTCCTTCAGGTCCTACTCGGATTCCAGATTTCACCACCCCTTATAATGGAAATTCTATATTGGTAGCTACAACTGACTCCCTCAGGAATCAGTTGCGTGTTTAGACCTTTTAACCAACCCCTGGAAATAAATTCACACATGACTCAGATATTTGGTTTGGTTTTTGGCAGAATTTAGGCCACAACTTTATTGATTACAATCAAGTGATTGGTTGCATAGGCTCTGGTTCGACTAGCTCCCTGCACCCTTGCAGGCAGCGCTGACCCAGAGCTCTATCGTAGGTCAGCCAAGGGTAAACAACAGGGACAGCAGAAGGCGGGAACCCCACCAGTCAGCCACCCTGATGTCCCCCGGACTTGGGCACGGGCACAACCCCTCAGAGGGTTGACCAAACCATTGAGTCCATGGATTCCTTTACCGGAATACCCTTGGCATAGGGATGGCCAGACCGTTCTGCCACCCCTATCACTTGAACCAGAGCCTATCTGCAACCTTACAAGTTGTGACGATTTGCTACGCGGCAGGCGAAACCCAAGTGGCAACAGCCAATCAGCCAAGTGGGGAAAATTCCTGCTGTGCCCCTGCCCCAATAACAGGCGACACACAACGGCATAGCAAGGTCAAGCGCAAGCCCTAAATATAGGGAGAGGTGGGTGGGTGTTCCGATGCCCTAGCCCCAAGAGGAAGCTCAGGGACACGTGCATGGGCCTTATGTAGATCCCTCGATCCATTTGGCTAGTGTCCCATTGGTCTGATTACACCCCAGCATCGAGGGACCTACCAATAGGGTGTTGTGGCTATCTAATAGAACCCACCCACAACACAGGGCTTGGTTGCCAGGTCGCACCGCAACATGTGCCCTCTTGAGGGAGGACCAGATACACCCTACAATAACCATGTCACCTTGGTCAGGCTCTCTCCAGATGTTTCTGACAGGGCAGCCGCTGTTGTGTTGTCTCCTTCAGTTCTCTAACTGGCAGTGCATAACAAACAGGGCTTTTTTCACTGGGAACTCATCGGAACTCAGTCCTGACACCCCTCAGGTGGGCGCTATTGCCATTATAAGAGAACAAGAGAGGCATTCATGATGAGTTCCGGCACCTTTCCCCCCAGAATAATAGCAGTGATAAGAAGTATGCTTGATGCTTAACTCTCAGCCTCTCCAGCCTTCATCCTGATTTGCTTACGCAAAGCTTTTGCAGAGGATAGATTACATTGAACCTCTTTCTTGAGCATTCGTTCAGATTTGTTCACGGGGTGGTTATCCAAAAACAAGCATTTGTCCTGCAGTCACCCCCAACTTACTCGTGGGGTGTTTATCCACACTCTCCCGCCTCACTTTCCAAACTCCAATTCTTTTTCAAAGCTGTGTTTCAAAGTTGCGTTTGAGCAGCTGAATCGTTCAATCAGCTTTAATTTGGCAAACCTGCCCTTCCAGTCAGTGTGTGCTGGAATTACTCTCCCCAAACAATCGCAGTCTAGAGCAGTGATGGCTAACCTTGACACTCCAGATGTTTTGGGACTACAACTCCCATCATCCCTGACCACTGATCCTGTTAGCTAGGGATGGTGGGAGTTGTAGTTCCAAAACATCTGGAGTGTCAAGGTTAGCCATCACTGGTCTAGAGGCACCCTCTGCTCAGGTGTGGCACAGTCTTCCCTGCCACACTTTCCATTGAATGGGGAAATATCATAAACCAAGAGCCAGAATTGATATTTTTCAAGCACATTTGTTGATCTTGGCAAGGTTGCCATTTATTTTATTTTTTAAACGCACCTCCTCCCAAACTGACCTTGCTTGTGTTGCAGTAACCTGATATTCAGAAATTTAGCAACGGGAGTTTTCCCCATCACTTGCCTCCATGCCAGATAAAGCTTTCAGCTGCTTAATTTCTGGATGTTAAAATTACTGGAGAAGGGGCAACAAAAATAACAGCAACCCTAAGCCTGAATCTCAGCCTCCACCAGAGGTTGAGCCTTGTCTATCCCACCCACCCTTCCAGCCAGACTTTGCAGGTTTGGTGTGAATAGCCAAAGGCTCCTTTACTTCCGCAGTAGTGTTGGCTGCTTGAGAAGCAATATGCTAGCAAGCTGCCTACCAGCTGCTGGCAATTAAGGCAGTTAAGTAAAGAAAGCTGGTGAGCTGGTAAGGCAGCGATAAAGCAGGGCTAGCAGATCAGCTCAGCTGGATAAGTGGGTGCTTATGCTGGAGCAGCAAAACCAGAAGCACCTGCTGGAATAAAGCTAAATTACCCCTAAATTACCTGTTGTCGCCGTACGCATAATTTTCGCTTATATAAAGATAATTGTAAAACGGGGATCTGCTCCATGTCACAGGCTATGGCTTGTTCTTCCTTGGGCCATTTGAGCAGCAATGAGAGGATCCCGACCTGATGGAAGGAAAGGGAAATGCATGCAAAAAGGTGGCTCTTTTGTAAGTTCGCAAAGGATGCTGTCGATTCCTGAATTTTACTATTATTATACCCTCTCATAGATGGGGAGAAGGGCATATCAGCAAGTAATGCAAGCAACACTTCCTGAAATTCCCTTTTCTGCACAACTGTTAAAGGTACAGGGGGCTCTGCCAATGGTCACATCTGACCACACTAATTTCTAGTAGGGTAAAGAAAATGGAGTACTGTTCCATTGGTCTTTAAAAGCCCTTCCAGACAACCTATTAAAAATTTAATGTATATTTATTAACAAGACTATAGAGAGGTGTTTAATACAATGTGATGCAACAAAGCACAATTGTATTTAATACTGTACAAATTCTATAAAAAATAGTTTGCTACTTATAATTATATCCTCAATTATTTAAATACATTTACATATTCCTACAAATCCTAAAAGATAATCAACATCATTTTTTCTGTGTTATTTACTATTTAATCTACTCTCTGTACTCTTAGACTTCCTCAGGCAGAGAATATGGATTCACTGGGTCTTGAACTTTGTTGCTGCAATGTATAATAAACTCCAATTTTCTGCAGAAAACATTTTCTCACTGCCAACTAGGGTTGCCATACATCTGGGGAAACCCAGACATGTCCTCTTTTGAGAAGCCAACATGCCCATCTGGGCAGATTTTTACATTTTAAAGGACATGTCTGGGTTTGGGGGGCTCGAGTGTCTTGGGCTGCTCTGCATGCCATGACTGCTGCCAACCTGAGTCGGGGAAAGAGGCACATGGGCATGGCAGCGGTGGCCCCATGTGCCTCTTTTCCTGGCTCAGACTGGCAGCATCTCCGGCTGTCCTCTTTTTTGCTCTTCAAGATAGGGCAAACCTATATGCCAGCGCTATCTCACTTTAACCATATTTGTCAACTTTATCCTATATGCCATATCCCAGACTTTAGCTAGCCTAAAGGGAGGGGGGTTGTGTCCGGTTAGTCATATTGATTATGTTGGGGGGGGAGCATAATAGGTCTTGGTGTGCTGTATATGTGATAAAGGGGAACCTTCGTCACACCTCTACATTTTTCTGGTTCCCTGAATAATCTTATCACAATATAGTTCAACCAGTTTGGTGCTATATTAAAAACAGTTGTCAAAGCACAAATTTCACATGAATGCACAACATAATGCACTTTCTGTAGTTTTGTTTCTGCTTCACGATGTTCAGGAATAAATACAAACATACCTGTGTCATGATTATCTGATTACTAGACAAGTTTGGTAGAGATTTGTAACTCTTTACCTAGAAAATGGAGGTAAGAGTTATTCCACAAAAGGTTAAGGTACTCCCAGACTTCCAAGAAAGCTGAAATATAGTGCAAACATAGCTGACGACACTTTAGCAATATCTGTAAAGGGAGATTATTCAACATAAGCGTCAAAAATTAGGGTACAATGTTTATATCATTATGGAGGCCAATAGTCTAGTGCTGAGCAAACCTAGCAATGCATGATGGGATATTGTGCCAGGATGTGTCTGTTTCATTACCATTCCAGGCTTGAATTTGGGGAATAGGGCACATTTAGATAGGGACCTGTTTATGTGCTTGCAGGATACAAGCTTATTTACATAGGGTGGCCAGAGGAAAAAGAGGCCAAACATCACCAAGTGACTCTTTTTGCAGCAAGGAGACAAACCTATCTGTAGCGTCACATTACGGAAGAGAATTGTTATCACAAGGACATAGTGTGTTGTCATCAATTTTCCCTTGGTGCCTCAGTATAAGGCCTAAGGCCTGGATCTAGCATTGATTTATACCTACAATGCATGCTTGTGTGAGTTAATATGCATCTGTATATTCAGCTTTTATTCGGTAGAAAACATTAGAATGTCACATGGCTGATTAAGTCCAAGGAGTAATATGCTAGCAAGGAGGATCAAAGGCTGTACTAGATAAGCCAACAGACTGGCACACACTGTTGTCTTTAGTTCAAAGCAGTGGCGTAGCGTGGGTTGCCAGCACCCGGGGCAGTTGTCAGCATCCGCATCACCCATGAGATTGCAGCCGCAGAGAAAAGAAGAGTCATTCCATTGTTTGGAGAGGCCACTTGCTGGTTTGCATGGAGAACATGTTTTCAATGGGGCCCAACAGAAATACACAGCTGTATTGAGGCAGCACTAGGTGTTAAAATTTTGCAACCCTAACAATCTTGCACCTGGGGCAACTGTCCCTATGCCCCCCCCACACTACGCCACTGGTTCAAAACCATAATTATATATTCTGTAGATTTCTTTTCTTCCTCAGAAATGCATAAGGAATGTTGGGGCTAATAATGTATACCCAGGTGGGTGTGAGTAATAAGCCAATCAGTCCTCTCTTGCATAAGACAAGAAATCAGCTCCACCTCTTAGTGGGGACGTGTTGCGGGCGAGCCGTCAAGCCTCCCCCCTCAGCGTGGGGGGAGGGACTGCGTCCTGCCTTATGCTGGGGAGGCCCAGCCACGCCAGGTAGCCAAGCGGCCAATTAGGCGGTTTGGGGGCATGGCCGAGGCCAATTTAAATCATGGCACGATGCTGAATTGCCCTTTTTCAGCCTCACGCCGTGGATCTCCCACCCTCCCACCCTTTGTTCAGGTTGTGTCATTTGGCCTTGCTATGGGCTTTGGTTTGTCGGCGTTGAGGGGCCTGGTAGGAATTTTCCCACTTGGCAAATTGGCACTGGCCACTTGGGTTTCACCTACCTCGTAGCAATTGTCACAACTTTGTAAGGCTTGGCAGTTAGGCATTGGAATAGCAATGTGTAGGGGAGGGGAGGTGTGGCCATCACCTGCCTCTCCGTGCTCAAGGGTATTCCGTTAAAGGAATCCAGTGGTGTGGATCTCATCTGAAGTCTGGGGAGGGGCTAGGGCCATGCCATGACCCTATAGGGAACCCAGAGGATGCTCGAGTCAATCCACATCAGTGGGACCCCCCCCTACTGGTGGTTTACCCTTACCAGACTCCCTGCAAGGCGGGCAGGAGTCAGACATAGTCTGTGGATGCCAATGCCTAAGCCAATACTGCTCACATTCTAGTTGTGGCCTAAATTTTGCCCATTAACATTTGCCTAAAATTCTGTGTCCTTGTGTCTTTATTCTCATGGGAGTGGCTTGGGGCTTTGACGCACAATGCAAATGAAGGCACTGTCTTTAGAAATCTAGGATTTCATCCTGCCACAGCTATGAGGGGGCTCTGTCCACTGTCGTATCTAAGAGTTTTCTGACAGCAGCCACTACGTCCTTTAGACTGTCTCTTTTAGTTGTCCCTGGGTGTGCAGTAATATGCTTTATGTGTCCACTTAAGCTTTGCTTAGATGCAACTGTGCCATGCTGCATTTATACTTGCTATGAATCAATAAAGCTTGCAATCCCCACTCATGAGCATGTTTATGCCTTGCATCCATAAAAGAACCTGTGGTCTTGGCAAACCACCTGGCCTTGGCAGAACACTATCTTCATCTACTAATACCTGCAAATCGAGCTGCTGTTAAAGGAACAGCTTCAGGGACTAGCCAGAAAGTTAGCAACACCCAGAGACTGAAAAAAGCAGTTGCTGACCTATTTTTGATAGGAACTCTGACCAGAATTACTAGCTTTATGCAAGGGCTGCCATGAATGCATGTGTTTATTCATTTCCTACAAAGCACTTAGCTCTACTTTCCCTTTTCGCCCCTCCATTGCGGTGCCAACCCCTGTCCTTCCTTTTTGTCTGTACCTCTGCATTGCTCCTTGTAGCCTTCAACTCCGTGACATGATGTGCTGTTTTTCAGAACGCTGCCTTTGTAAAAGAATGTCATCGAGATCCATCAAAGCTAATTTAATCCCATCAAGGTCATTATCGGAGGCATTTTTGAAAGCTTTTCTTTTCATCTGAGCTGGCTCTATTTATAGTCCATCTTCAGATTTCACTTTCAATAAGAACGTTAAGAATTGCCTGACTGGATCAGACTAAAGGTCTGTTTAGTCCAGCACTCTGTCTCCCATCAGGGACCGGCCAGGTTCCCCTGGGAAGCAGACAAACAAGATAGGATGGAGACAGCTCTTCCCAGGAGCTCTGCCCCCACCCCAGCACCTGGAAATTAGTGGGATCCTGTGGAACACCTGATGCTTATGCAGCAAAATGATACCATCCATGCACAAGCAGGATGTATCAGCAGCCTTGGCGGAACCCCAACAGATTGCAAAAAAATACCAAAAGATTAGGAGGGAAACCCAAGGCCCCCCATCATAAGAAACCAGTCCAGTTATGCCATAGAATACTGCATCTCTGTTGAGGGTGGGGATAGAAACTGGGGGGGGGGGACGGACATTGATCAAAGTTTCCTATAAGAAAGCATGGCTGCAATCCTGAACAGGATTGTTCCATCTGCAATGTTTTGTGTAAGGCTCATAGCTATAGATTGATTTATCCCCGTGAATTTATTTAATTCACATCTGAAGTCACCTAAGCGGGCGGTCATTACTCCCATCTTGTGGTAATGAATTCAAAGTCTGTCATGTGCAGAAGTACTTCCTTTTCTTTGTCCCGAACCTACTGCTAGTCATTTCCATTCAGTGGCTTTGAATTTTAGTGCTTTAGAAGACAGAAAATAATGTCTCTCTATTCACACTCTCCACATCGTTGATAACTGATGTCTATCCTGTTCTACCCACTCATGTTAATCTTTAAAAAAGTCCACATCTCTAGTGACTCCCGCCCCCTTTTTTTGGTAGGGAAAATGTTCTCTCCCCTTCATCATTTTAGAATATACACATTCTACATCTCTGGGATATCCCTTCTGAAATGGAGCTAGCAGAACTGCTTCAGAATATCCTTAATATGGGAGTGCACCTGATATGCACATAAGCTTTACTAATTGCTATTTTATTTTAAGTATTGTGCCTAATCATTCCCGATATCAGATTTGATTTTTTTTGAGGGGACAGGGTTCCTTGTTACAACATATTGGGGTACAACTACATTCACCAAAAATAGAAAAATATGAATTTTCAAAAACTGGTGAACCCTAGTCCAACTACTTCATTGTTACAACACAATACTTGCACAATGGGGCATTCACCACCTCTCCTCCTGTGCTGTCCCCAAATCTCCAGAGGATTGTTGTAAGCCCTTAACAGATTTAGGGGGCATGCACTGGGAGGATTGGGAGAGAATTCCTGTTGCACAAGCAGAAATCCTTGTGTTGATGGGATGCTTAGTCAAGACTATGTTGGATATGAATAAAGGTAAAGGGACCCCTGACCATTAGGTCCAGTTGTGACCGACTCTGGGGTTGTGGCGCTCATCTCACATTATTGGCCGAGGGAGCTGGCGTACAGCTTCCAGGTCATGTGGCCAGCATGACTAAGCTGCTTCTGGCGAACCAGAGCAGCGCACGGAAATGCCGTTTACCTTCCCGCTGCAGCGGTACCTATTTATCTACTTGCACTTTGACGTGCTTTCGAACTGCTAGGTTGGCAGGAGCAGGGACCAAGCAATGGGAGCTCACCCCGTCGCGGGGATTCGAACCACCGACCTTCTGATCGGCAAGCCCTAGGCTCTGTGGTTTAACCCACAGAGTCACCCGTGTCCCTCTTGGATATGAATACTACATCAATAAAAAAAATGCTGATTTTACATAGAAACTGTAGGGTTCCAGTCTCATCTAACTCTATCATGTTTGAATCTAATTAGTGCATGCTTAAACCATAGAGTAAGCTGTCCTACTAGGCTTAACCTATGACATTACTTCCCACCTTAAAGGGAAATGGGTCACCCAAGCCATTGTTATCTCTCCGTGTGGATTACAGTATGTAAGGAGCACTGAGCATGACTTTAACCAGCCTCTTCTGGCTCAGACCAGAAGAGAGTCTGAAACCAGCATATTTCTCTACCAATAGTCTAGGAACTTTTACCTTTTGTAAATAAGCAACATTTTGACTTCCTGTGCATCTTTTCTGACTGCTGTACAGAAAAGCACATTTGAAGTGTTGTGTAGGTAAACCATTTTGTGACTTGCCAGCTGTGTGGTCTACTCTATGCTAGGGAATTGGAAAAGCTTAGAAAGAGCTTTTAAAAACCAAATAGCCATACCCTTACAGTATTTGGTTTTTGGTTTCCATAACTACATTGAGTTTAGTGTATTTAAGAAGTGTAGCTATTGCTTGCATGTAACGAAAGTATGTTGCTAAATCTGTGTAGCCATATCTCGATGAGCCCATGGTAACCATTGGGTTTGCTTATGCTCTCTTTCTCCTCCTCCTGCCATGCAGCCAGGAGGAAACGATCTTGCAAGTTTTCTTTCCATTTCAAAGAATATTTGGAAACTAGGAATTTGGTTTAAAACAAACAGTGGATACTTGCTAAACAAGCCAACTTGAAACCATAGGTTTGGTAGTTGGCTTGTTTAGCTAGCCACTGTTTGTTCTAAACCAGGGTACCTTGTTCAAACATAACAGTAAACTGGAATTATTTGAAACAGAAAGTAATCCTGGCATAAGTTCTCCTCTGAGGAAGAAGGTTTTGCAGGTTTTGCTGGGGTGCACTGAGGCTCATCCACATAGCACCAAACATGGTTTCCTGTTACACATGCACCAACCCATTGTGGCAGAAATGGGACACTGTTAGCGGGGGGGGGGGCACAGGTTTTTTATATTTTGATACTATGGTGTTGAGAGCATTCTAGATTACTTTTCATATTTTTGACAAGTAAAGGGGGCAGTGACTGCAAAATCTTGGGGGGGGGCAGGATACTGTCTCAAAGAAAATAGCAAGAGTTCAGTCTTGTTAATGTGCAGCTGCCAGGCTTGATTTAGTTAGAAGGGAATGGCGCAGAATTTCTCCACTGCATCTCATGTTTCCTGATTCAACCAACCTGTAAATTGAAAGCTTCCAATTTATCCACATAAGCAGAACCTGTACATGGGGTTCAGGGGCTGCTTGGGAGATAGATTGCAAGAGTGGGCCTTGAATTGTAGCAGCTTAGTATTCTTGCCATCTCGCAGTTGTTCATTAAGGCATGCACAAGTATGGGTAGAATTCCAAAGGGGGGAGCTATATCTTACAAAGAACACCAGGCTATTGTTACAAATAGCAGCCCTGTGTTGAGTTCCCTTCGGCCTCTCCATCACATCCAGCTCAATTTGTCACAGTCCTGCCACAGTTACATAGTGTATTTTCTTCCCCCAGCTCCCCATAATGGCTGACTGGGTGGGGAAATGTTTGTCATAATGATATGGAGACATAACTCTTAAGACACTGAAAAGTTAGAGTAAGTATAATAAGGTCTGCTTGCCACTAAATAAGGCAACATGCTGAAATTCCCTTAGCATATTAAAAATAATATTAATTGAGCATCATTTTGAGGCTTCACCTGCCTCACCTTTTCCTTTTCCTTTTCACTATATATTTCTTAGCCAGGAAAATCCCCCATAGAACTTTCTTTGCTGTATTGAAAGGTCTTCCTGCTGCTCTTATTTATAA
Organism: Darevskia mixta; assembly: GCA_034641385.1. Classification (NCBI taxonomy): domain Eukaryota; kingdom Metazoa; phylum Chordata; class Lepidosauria; order Squamata; family Lacertidae; genus Darevskia; species Darevskia mixta. The sequence continues at coordinate 716,563 of JAWWNH010000027.1, forward strand.
CAAATTCAAGTGAATTCTTTCCTCCCCGCAAACATCACATATAGGCTTGCTGACAAGCTGCTGGCTGCTGTTACGGCAGTTCCAAACTCCTTTGCATCTGACCTGACCTAATAATGACCTGGCAGAGAAAAACGAATCTGTCCCTGCTCACCAGAGTTTCAGGTTTATTAACATCTTGATTGATGTGAGTTGATTTCCCCCCCTTCACATTCAGAAGGGGGGGGGGGTAGAGACCACCTAAAATGTCATTCTGTATTCCAAGATCTACTCTGCATGTGGAAGGAAAAGAATCTTACGGCTGAAGGAGCCATTTTATGCCAGTTTCTCATGTTCAGCCTTTTATGAGAGATACAGTATTAGGTGATTTCCTCCCCTCTGTATTCCCCCCACACACACACACACTGTAGACTTAGGTTATCAATGCATCCCATTTGGGAAGGTCTTACTTCTGCACATCCTGGAGACATACTGAGAGGGCTGAATCAGATCTTTGAAACAAAATAAAAAATAATTTTTTTTTCCTTCCAGTAGCACCTTAGAGACCAACTAAGTTTGTTCTTGATATGAGATTTCGTGTGCATGCACACTTCTTCATATCTGAAGAAGTGTGCATGCACACGAAAGCTCATACCAAGAACAAACTTAGTTGGTCTCTAAGGTGCTACTGGAAGGATTTATTATTATTATTTTTTTTACTATGGCAGACCAACACAGCTGCCTACCTGTAATCAGATCTTTGAGTTTGTGGCTGCTGACTGTTTTCGTCAACCTATGGTGGGCTCTGCAAAAGTCATGGAACTTTTTGCCCCAGAAGCAAAAATGTCAACTTGATGCCCTCCTTCCCACCCAGTGTCAAATCCAAAGGGTGGTGAGGACAGGCATCAGCCAGGGCTGGTGAGATCCTTCAACCTCCAAACTCCTGTCATTCTCACCCTGCATCAGGTACTGAAAAAGGTCAGAGGCGGCGTGAAGGAATGTCTTGTTCACATACCATTTGTCTCCTAGATTAAGGAGGCCCACTGCGGGTGTCTTCTCTGACACCCCCCCCAAAAAAAAACCCTTGAGTCACACTGCCCAGACCAGAGCTCATTTCATAACATGAGAGACGGAGAGAGATAAGAAGCAGAAAAATTTCACACTTGGGGAACCTGCTGCCTGAGGTTATTGCTTCCCAGCAAGGTTGGCCTTAATTCCACTAGGTTTGATATATATGGTGAGCAAGGAACTGCTGCAGGCCTAGGAGAAAAGAGGCTACCCTGAGCCTGGTGGCTTTGTGAATCAGACCTCATCTCAGTACATTTCCATAAAATAGGAGGCTGAGACTAGTAATTAGAAGCTCCCCGGTGTTAAAAGTTTTCAGAGATGCATTGCTCTCCACTCCTCTGTAATTATACCCATGGTATTATACCAACTTAAGAACCCATATTAATGCTGAAATATATCTCTGTGGAATATGATTATTCAGTATGTGAGTAATATGGAGGCAATGTTCCTCCTGTGACACGCTTGCCATAGAATGGATGTGCTATCCACCTCCATGTGTAGCACTGGCGTACACCAGTCAGCTACCTCAGGCCAGTAAATCCCAGCCATAGAACAGTTCTGAAGGCCATATTGCCTATTCCTGCCAGGGGCACGATGATAATGGAGAAGAGTGCTTTCAGCATCTCCTGATCAGAAGCTGCAAGCTGGCTGTGATTTTATATTTCCTGAGTGATAATCCAGTTAGACTTTAGTTACCTAGCCAGTAACAGAGAAGCACCAGCAGGATATCCTTGTTTCCAGTTTTCAGCTTGAGTGTACTAGCAGGAGGAATGTGCCAGCATAAGTTGAAGGCTATGGATCAGGCCCTAAGACAAGGGCAGGCAATGTAGTACCCTTCGGCTGTTGTTGGAATACAACTCCCATGATCCACAAGTATTGTGGCCAATGTCAAGGATTATGGGATTTGTAATTAGTTAATGTTTGATGGGCACAATATTGGCTACCTCTGTCCTTAGTGCTCAACTGGGCAGGTCATAAATTTAATTCATATTCACAATTCCCATGTTCTTAGGTTCACTTGAGTAGTGAAATAAGATGGATTACTTAGCTCTGGGGCAGTGGCTGTGGAAATCATACTGCACCCCCTTCTATGGGAAGAGTATGTTTCAATTAGAATCTCCAGGGACCTTTGGGAAGACTTTCAACTCCATCTACATTTTAACAGTGGATTAGTGATATATCAATTAATATATGTACCAATAATCCAATTAAAACTATTCTCTGAATAAACTATCTGGCTCCATTCCAAATCTGCAGACTATTTAAACTAGCTAATGGAAACATTATGAGCCAGGCTGCATATTCTGTTTTCTAATTAAGGTAGTATTTGGCCGACACAGAACCAATTTACATGTAAAAAACCAAACAATTAAAAAAGGTCATATAACAAAAAAGTTATGCATTTTGTGTGTGAAGATTAGACTAACAAATAAACAGAATGTGCAAACAAGATTGAACTTTACCGCACATGCACCCAGCTTGACACATGGTGGATCTGGAGCTAATCTGGCCTCTATTTGCATTTTATAATTGCCTACTATAAATTTTTAAAGGCATAATAAAATCCCTATTAAAATTTGAAAACAAGATTGCAAACATGACTCTGTATGGAAAACATCCGCACCTCTTTCCATTGAAGTTGCTGCTTAAAAATGACAAGAGCAACATCTTGGCCACATTTTGCATTGATCTGCTTGACCTGCTGCCATTGTCCAGCTTGCACACACAAAGGATCTGTTCACACAACCTATATACTCAAAGGAGCTGTATAATGTCACACACACTCATGATTTGGCAGGCCGGGAGAGCTCGTGTCCTTGAGGTAGGAAGGAGTCTTATGGTATGCTTTTAGGACTTTTCTAGAGCTACCTTACAAGGGTGCGGGTGGCGCTGTGGATCAGAAGGTCGGTGGTTCGAATCCCCACGATGGGGTGAGCTCCCGTTGCTCAGTCCCAGCTCCTGCACACCTAGCAGTTCAAAAGCATGTCAAGTGCAAGTAGATAAATAGGTACCGCTCCGGCAGGAAGGTAAATGGCATTTCCGTGCACTGCTCTGGTTCGCCAGAAGTGGCTTAGTCCTGCTGGCCACATGACCCGGAAGCTGTACGCTGGCTCCCTCGGCCAATAAAGCGAGATGAGCGCCGCAACCCCAGAGTCATCCACGACTGGACCTAATGGTCAGGGGTCCCTTTACCCTTTACGTTTAGAGCTACCTTGTCTTTCTTCCTCACATTTTCTTATATCTACCATGGTCCTATGTAATGTATTCATACTGCCATGGACCTTGTGCCACAAAGTTCACTTGTGGGCATTTGGTACTGCTATAAATGTCAAGAAGTGATGGTGCAGAGAGATTCAGCTCCCTGAACAATGCCATCTAACACAAAAACACAAACAGCCCCAGAAGCAAGGTGAATGCTGGTCTGTATTGGCAAATAGGGAGAGGGATGCAAGTGCTGCTGAATCAGGCCCAAGGCCCATTTAACCAAACATCCTGTTCTTTCATTGGGCAACCAGATGCTCATGGGAAGCCCACAGTAAGGAGACCCCTTTCACTAAAGGCAGAATGACACCTTACAAGGAACATTGGCAATGCTTGTTAGGCTAGGCTACATAATTCTGCCCAGCATGTGGCAGCGAAGGTGGCAAAGAAGAACTAATTTGCAGCTTCCATTGTATCCTCAAGGAACTGTGCAGCTGAATTGATTCAGGTGGTCTGGAGACTGACCATCCCACAAATGTCTTTGAGGATCAAGTCATTCAGCTCCACAGTGCCCTGGGTACCACAGTTGTTGCACCCCTCCTGTCAAAAGTGTCCAAAACAGCATCTCCCTGTATTCTAATACGCATGGGAACCTCTGGCCTGTGACCTGCTGGTCCTTCTCATTCGGCCTGACAAGCCATTATGACCAAGCCATGCCTGATGTCATATAGGGCAGGTGAAAGGTAACTGGGCTGAGCCCTAAAGGAGCCTCTGGTGCTCTACATATCAGCAGATCAGTGGGGCTCCAAAGTGTACTGTGTCTTTGCAAGGGAAGCTGTGCTTTGGAAGCCATGACAGTCAGCTGATTGTCAAAGTGCTGTGTCACCTGACGTCAAATTTGGCACATGGGGAGTATGGGGGATAAGTGATAAGGATCAGGATCGGGCCTGGCAGCTGCCTGTTTTGCTTTGGGCTGGGGGTAAAGGAGATCCTCAGGATCTTCAGATGGCTGAGTCAAATGTGTAATTTGTCCCTTAAGTTGAACTAGGTGCTATGATGTGCGGGAGATGGTCTCTTCACACTGCTGCTGTTTTCAACAACAGTTCCATATTCCTTGTACCATGTAGTTCAACCGCAAGCACACGAGCATTTCAGTTTCTCATTCCAGCAAGAGGGAAGAAAGAGAGTGATTGCAAACAGGCTTGCCGTTAAAACTATGTACCTGCATCATCCAGTGGTAGCACTTTTCTCTGCACTGATCCTTGGACAACTCTACTGGTGCAAGTCCCATGAATGTCAAACCAAAGCTTTTGAGGATAAAGCTCTTCAGCCCCTGCTTGCTTTTAATGAGTAAAATCAGAAAGCACAGAACAAAGCAACTTCAATCAAAATTAATTTTGATTGCTTTATATATTGTTCATGACCTCCGGGTGCCAGGAACTAATGTTCCATAACCTGAAGTTTCGGAGTAATAAACTAATTAAGGTTTCTGCTCTAGGTATCCCACTCGGCTTAAAAGTACACGGTAGTCTCTAAAATACTCACTGTTTAATTCCACTTGCAGAAATGGCTGCAATGAAAGCAAGCATTCAGGAAAAACTGCAGAGAGAGAGAGAGAGAGAGCTTTATAAAGCTGCAAAGAACTTGCATCAGAAAGCTCAGATATCAGATCCCTTGTAGCACATAGTCAAATAGCTTCTCTTCCGGTAAGTTGGCAGTTCGTCATGTGCTTTCTTTGAATAATCAGCATCATTACCTGAATAGGCCTTCAGAGCGAGCCGAGGTGATCAGTGACTGCATTAAACTGTCAGCAGCCCAGACTGACAGATCTGTGGGCTGCAAGCACAGCTGCATGCAACAACAACAAAAAAAGGATGAGGCTTTTATTCCCTAAAAAGCAATGCGGGGCTTGTTTCACAAACAAAACCTTTGCAATGCCTAAAACACTGTTGTCCCTCCCACCTTTTTGTTAGAATAAACGTGCAGCCCATTTGGGGTAAGAAATTGCTTCCTGAGATCTTGGCTTGACAGGCCTTCATATTGCACCTTGTGTCAGATATTACTATTATGCAGACGGAGAAAACTTCTTATTGATCCAAATGCTCTGTAGAAACTTCATTTGAAAAGCCTGTCTGACATTTTGATTTGATTCACCTGGCAATGCCAGGAATGTAAATGGGAGAGGGGGAAACCTAATTATAGTGGTTCTTCCTGACAAGCTCTTGAGGAAAAGCAGCCCTGTTAATGTAGTTTGGAGAAGATTATATACGCCTTCTAGGTTTGGGGGAGCAATTCAATTTGCTTTGCACCTCAACGCCAACTTAGCAGATGTGCACTTTCTGAAACAATATGCAAACTGAAACACAGCCACATCCTTTGGCATGCACACCTCTTCGAATTTTGCAGTTCAGTTCTCCATCCCAGTAATGTGCACAAAAGCATATATGCTAGGAAAAGTGTGCATCTTAATGCATATATTAGAGAAGAAGAGAAGAAGAAGATGAAGAGTTTGGATTTGATATCCTGCTTTTTCACTACCGGAAGGAGTCTCAAAGCGGCTAACATTCTCCTTTCCCTTCCTCCCCCACAACAAACACTCTGTGAGGTGAGTGGGGCTGAGAGACTTCAAATAAGTGTGACTAGCCCAAGGTCACCCAGCAGCTGCATGTGGAGGAGCGGAGACGCGAACCCGGTTCCCCAGATTACGAGTCTACCACTTTTAACCACTACACCACAAAGTTAGGGGAAATTGCTTTGCAAAAAGGTGAATATTAGTCACAACTGCATACAAAAATGTATGTATTAGGAGAAATTGGCACTAAAATGCTGATCATTTTCCATTATAACTGTTTTGTTTTTCTTTTAAATCATAAACTTAAGTTGGAGAACTGAACCGAAGAATAGGAAATGGAGGGAAACAAAAAAGTACATATCTGCCCATCCCTAGCCCCTTCCGAAACCAGGGCCAACTTTAGGCTTTGTGGCAATTTCTTTAGGAAGCATACATGCAATGGTGGTACCAATGGCCTCTTGGAGCTCCTTCTTCAACCACTACCGCTGTCACAAGTCTCAGTAAGCTGGGAGCGCATGAAAATTTGTCCAATTGTGACTCATAAATGGAATCCCAAATCCATAGCCCAAGGAGGAGTTTTCAAGCCATCTCTTGATCCAGCCAGTCTTGTTCTCAACAAAAGACACAGACACAAACTGCAGTCAGTTCCAGTTGTGGTGTGTATGTGTTTAGAAACAAGTACAGTGGTCCCTCGACTTGCGAATTTAATCCGTTCCGAATGGACACTCGTAGGTCGAAAAGTTTGTAAGTCGAAAAAAGCGATTTCCCATAGGAATGCATTGGGAGAAAAAATATTCGGAAAAATTCGTAAGTCGAAAAAACCGCATCTAAAATTCGTAAGCCGAGGAAACCGCATCTTAAACCGGCAACGATTTCCATTCAGATGTCGAAAAATTCGTAGGTGTGCGGCCATTTTTTTCGTTCGTAAATCGAAAAATTTGGATGTCGAGCACTTCGTAAGTCGAGGGACCACTGTACAGATTGTGAAGCAGCATTTTCAACCTTGCCTGCAACTGAAATAAAATCTAGATGTCTTGTGCTCAAAATATAATAGCTGGGAAAATAATATCCTGGAAAAGAGCACACAAAGAGCCCTTCAAAACAGCATTAAAATGTTTCATCAGAAAGAGCACATTTCTGAAATCCAATGCAAGTCATTTAACTATGTGAAGAAAATGACTTAGTGCCTCCAGGGCCTTGTCATACATTACCATAGTGGCGCAGGATCTGCTTTCTGTGGTTTCCAGCCAAACTGCTTGCAGTTTTGTTTTGAAGCCTGGAAGCATGTTGGTATGCCCAATCACACAGGCCTATTTTTCCCCTTAGCAATTATTGGATTGGGAGTACCTACGCAGCTGAGCACACACAGACTCTATAGTGTTCCAGTATAATGCCTTAATATTCATTATAGTGCACATAATATTCATTCATGTGCATTCATGTACACCACAATCAGGATCTATCCATCCAAACCAGCCAATTTGAATTTTTCAACAAGGTAGGGAGGAATGTGGATGGTGAAGGAGAAAGAGTTTTGTCCTGGCAAATAGGCATCAGTACCATTCACTAACTTCTGTTGGGAGAGTTTCTTTGCATAATGGGCTGGAGAGCTGATATCTCTATCTACCTTTAGTTGGAGCTTGAGAAGTGTGGAGATTCAAAGTCTGCGGTGAATGTTTTTGAAATGTGCCGCTAATATAAAGCATGTGTTTTGGGCAGCAATACCCAGCGGTGAGAGGGACCCAGGTGGTGCTGTGGGTTAAACCACAGAGCCTAGGGCTTGCTGATCAGAAGGTCGGTGGTTTGAATCCCTGCGACGGGGTGAGCTCCCGTTGCTCGGTCCCAGCTCCTGCCCACCTAGCAGTTCGAAAGCATGTCAAAGTGCAAGTAGATAAATAGGTACCGCTCCGGCTGGAAGGTAAACGGCGTTTCCGTGTGCTGCTCTGGTTCGCCAGAAGCGGCTTTGTCATGCTGGCCACATGACCTGGAAGCTGTACGCCGGCTCTCGGCCAATAAAGCGAGATGAGCGCCGCAACCCCAGAGTCATCTGCGACTGGACCTAATGGTCAGGGGTCCCTTTACCTTTACCTTACCCAACGGTGAACAATGGCAACACTGAGGGGCAAAAACGTCAGCTCTGACTGAAGCCAAGTGCTGCTGAGTGAACTGCTTGGTAACCTATTACTGCCAGTTTGCTTGGTGTTGTTTGTTGGTGCTTCCTGCCGGGGGTGGGGGGCACGAAAAGAAGCCATCTCTTGTTCTGCTTATATTATCAACCTCATCTCAAGTGCTTCAGGGCACTCAAAGCACACTCAAATCCCTCACGAAAACATTACAGTCTAGCCATTTTGTTGGCAAATAGCACAAACTGCTCTATAAGTTGCAGCTCAGTTTCTCTTCGCATAGTTGGACTACAAGCAAAGTGGAAGAAGCAGAAGTCTTTTCTAAATCTTGAAAAACATGAAAGAAAGGAAAAAAGAGAGAGAAGAGGGATTGAGTTGGATCTAGAATGCATTAGTTACACTTAGATCCCATTGAAATCAAGAGGACGTATTTCATGACAAATTATTCAAACTGATTGCAGTGTGACATAAGAGTAACTAATTTGGTCTGGATCCATTCCATTATTCTTGTTTTGAAGCTAGCAGCTTTCTATCCTCTGTGTTATAATGTATTTTTTAACAAAAAAGACTGATGTCAAAGATACTTGAATTAGAGCTTCATGACCAGAAGAGAATGATATTTATGACAGAATGCTGGCCCTTCATTGTACCCTTTTTAATGAGTAATGGAATTACAGTCATTACCCTGAATAGCCTGTCTTTTAGGTATCCAGATTAGAGGAATAGAGCAACTTGCTCTACTTAAGGCACACCTAGATATCTTGATGCTGCAGGGAATCTATGAAAAATATTTTTTTAAAATCTAATTGGTCCTCTGATCGGGATTTTCTTTGGTGTGGGAAGATGTTGTGTTTCTTTCCACAAATCTCTTTTGTGAAATCAGCAGTAGTTGGCTTCTCTCCCTTTGTCATCACAATAGGCTTCCTTTCATTGTAGGCTGAACTTCCTGCAGCAGAGAGTCTGTTCCTTATGAGATTTGGAAGAGCAGGGGTCTTAATCATGCATGGAGCTTGTAAGAGAAGAAGAGCGCTCTCTGTTGCAGAAATGCAGCTTCCAACTTGTGAAGAGCTGTAGCAGTAGTGAAAGAGGGAGCACAACCCTGTTCCTAATACTTGATCTCTCGGTGGCCTTTGATACCATTGACCATGGTATCCTCCTGGATTGACTGTGGGATGGGTGTCAGTGTCACTGTATTATAGTGGTTCCATTCCTACCGGTGTGGTTGAGTCTAGTGCTCTTCAATCCATGGGACTTGTGTAATGGGGGCACTATTTTGTCCGTGATGATATTTAACATCTGTATGAAGCTGTTGGGAATGTTTATGGATGGTGTATTAGGTAAAGGGGGTATGTTGAAGCCAAACTGTGTAGTATTACTTTGAAGGAGCTGTAGCCCATTACCAGCTGATAGAAAAATCCTCTGATTGTAGATGCTGTTGTGAATGAAAAAGACCACAGAGTTTTGGGATGCCTTTCAAGGGGTCTCAGAATTGAAAGGTAGATTTTCTTTAAGTTGAATGCTCTTGCATTTGCTTTTCAGTCGATCTACTTAATATGAATGCTACCAAATCGTTAAAATTTGCTTTAAATTGAGATTAAATTTAGGAGTTTTTCTGAATTCAAAGGATTAAATTGAAACATGTGAAAAGGGACAATTTAGAAAACTAAAGATGTGTTCCCACCTTTGTGGCCCCATTCTCTTGCAGTGAAAATGGGGAGGCTCTTCCTGATGGCTTCAGGGGTGGGCTGATGAAAATCAATTTCATGATCAGAGGAGAATTTGCTTTTCATGCAGACAACAGCTTTCCCCGTCACAATTGCTCCTAGGATTGGCACTCAAGCATAATGAAGTGTCATTTTCAGCGGCATACTGTCTCCAAGACTTGAAACTGTGACAACCTCCCCGCACTGCCCCACATAAAAGAATGAAATAAAAATGAAATAAAAACCCCAGCCACCAAATATTATGGCAAGACAAACCTCTGCCCCTCCCTCACCCCAAAGATTTTTTTCTTTGGGGGCCACTTTGGCTCCACCCCCACAAAATTTCCCTTCAATACCATGGCCAAATGTTTAGGCCTAACTCTGTTAAAAATAAGTATGATTTAATCTTGTGGTGTGTTTTATTCCTTGAAATTTCAAACTGTTTTAAAATTCATAGGAGATTTCTTGGCAGTCTACATGTAAAAGAATCTGCTTGGTAAAGTAGCAAGATTTCAAATATTAACAAATGTCAGTATAGTTTTCACTTGAAGAGACAGACTATGCTATGGAGATGATGACAGTGATTCTGCCTTCTCTGAAAATCATCTCCCTATAATAGCCACAAACTCAGATCTATGACCTTTGCCATGCTGGCCTTCTGTATCTTCCTCGAGTCCAGTCTGAAGCTCCTAAATAATATCACACATGGTCCTGTTCTTCCATTCTTTTCCTGAAGGACACACTAGTATTCACATAAGGCCAGGAACGTTTTACAGCAAGCAATTTTTGAACACATTCTCAAACAGAGCAGATTATCTGAGCCTCTGTAGAATCATTTGGAACAATTAAATACTATATATGAATATTGCAATGAGGTGACTGAGGAACATCACCCCGTAGCTTTTTTCCAACACTCATCTAAATCCATCTTTTGTTTCACTGTCTCCAGGGTTGACACAACCATCTGTTGAGGCGTTTAATGATTTTTTTGAGAACTGCAAAGGGGAAACAAAGAAAACTAAATCTGTACCAAGTAGCACAGGGCCAATTAAAAAACAAAGCAAATTAATAGAGGTGATAATATTTCTGCATTTTCCAAAAAAATAAAATCAGAATTTATTTTTATCCCACATTTCCACTTTCCCCCTAGGTAAATCTTGTAGTAGTAGTTGTTATTATTATTATTATTATTATTATTATTATTATTATTATTATTAATTTATTTATACCCCGCCCATCTTGCTGGGCTTCCCCAGCCACTCTGGGTGGCTCCCAACAGAATATTAAAAACATCAAACATTAAAAACTTCCCTAAACAGGGCTGTCTTCAGATGTCTTCTAAAAGTCAGATAGTTGTTTACTTCCTTGACATCTGATGGGAGGGCGTTCCACAGGGCGCGTGCCGCTACTGAGAAGGCCCTCTGCCTGGTTTCCTATAGCTTCACTTCTCGCAGGGAGGGAACCGCCAGAAGGCCCTTGGTGCTGGATCTCAGTGTCTGGGCAGAACAATAGGGGTGGAGATGCTCCTTCAGGTATACAGGACCGAGGCCATTTAGGGCTTTTAAGTGTTTTGAATGCCTTGCTTCAGATTATAATATCTGGAAACAGGATCTATATTTCTTTGTTCATCTGAGGTGGCTTTCCATGAAGCCAATGCCATTTATTATCTGAAGATCCTACATGACCTATAACTAAAATGCTGAATGCATGCCAGCATTCTTTATTTTAAAACAATAAACTGCAGATTGTGAAGCAAATTCATGATTATTATTATTTTTTTAAAAATTAAATTAAGTTAACTTGCAGCAATTGTCCCAGCTTCCCACTCATTGCAAGGGAGGCTTTGTAGCTCATTGGCAGAACTCACATTTCACATATAATAAGGTCCCCGGAGCAACATGCATATACATTTAAAGACTTTCAGGTACCAGGCAGAGATTCCACACCTACCAAGCATCACGGGGAAAAAATTGAACATCTCATTTTTTGGCATGAGATTGCAACCGCCATTTAGGGTGCCACGATCTCACATGCTCCATGGCGAGTCATGTGATCCATGCTGCAATCTTGCCCTGAAAAAAGCATGAAATCATGGTGCAGGTCATGTGACTCCCCCTGGAGCACAACCTGGTTTTTGATCTGAAAAGTATGGGATTCTGGGACAGAGGACTATACTGGGCTCAACAAGCCAACTGTCTGAGGAGATCTAGTTCTTCATTCAGCAGTCCTGGTCATCATAAGAGTCAGACCCACTCTCCTGATCTATTGTCAAATGCTGGGTAAAAGACAGTGATGTTTAGATCTAATTGTATAGGCAAGCTGGCCCCGTACACTAAGGCTGCCTAATGGAAAGTTAATTGTAGAGCAGTGGAAAGGCATATAATGTGAATGAGCTAGAAACAGTGGCAGATATATAGGTGTCAAGCAGCTATGCTGGGGCTGCAGAGTTAGGCATTTGGTGACGTGTCTCATGCAGATGTGAATCAACCAGGGAGTGGTGACTGAAAAAAACATTGAAGGCATTGAAATTTCTGAGTGACTTATTGTCTTGGGAAATTGCTGAAAAAGCAATGCTTTTGTACTCCTCCCTCCCCCCCCCCAGTAAATGTTTCTTCAAGTAACTATGCAAGGCAATATAAGAGGCAACCAATGAAACCTTTATTTATCCAAAAGTACAACTCAAGACTCTTATGCTGACTAATTATTTTAAGGGATCTAATAGGCATATCTGCTTTTGATCAGTCGCATGTCCCCCCCCCTCCATTAATACAGGTAGTGATTTTGTTGCACCATACTAAGTCCGCCTGCATTTTCCACCTAGAGGTGCTCTGCTAGGAACCAGATCTGGCTGTTTTATGAAAAGAACAAATTGAGTGAGAGCAATTTCTGCGTTATTCAAATCCTCAGATCTGATGCTTGCCGAGCTGCAAATAGAAAGAGGGCAAAATAACACGAGCCAACCAACTCAATGCGTACATTTGAGATGGTAGGGGTTTTTAAAATCCATATTCAATTTTGCTGAGAATTTCCCCACCAAAAGTAATCATAACTTCTGCAACTGCTAATACATAGGCTAAAGGCGTAACGACTTTAGTGGGTCATTAGAAACCATAGGTGGGATCCAAAGACACATGATTGAAGCTTCTGCCCACATTCTGGGGCTTTGGGGGCATTCTCTGATTCCATTCTGGAGCACCTTGAGTCCACCCAAACAGGCACCCTTGAAAGTCAGGGGCTTTTCCAGAGCAGCCTCTGATTCAGGACAAGGAGCTAAAGTTGGACACTAGTGCATGTACCGAAGTTGCATGCATTGGGTTCTTGGGAGACCAGACCAGCAGAATTAGAAACAGATAATCTGGTGGAAATCTTTACGATGCAAGAGCCAATTACCTTGGCCCAGTAAGTCTAGATAGACACCTTGTTCCAGACTACAGGTGTGTGTGGTGGAACATGCTTGAATGTTCACCCCAAGGGGGGAAAGCTGTCTGCCTAGAAAATTAGTACATCAAGAGGGAGGCTAGATCGGGTCTCTTGTCCCTGGTTTTCTATTTGAAATGGTTTATTTCTTCCTTCCTTTTCAAGCTGGAGGAGCACTCAGTCATACAAATCCCCTATCTGTAGGAAGAGCTATTACTTGATTCTCCATTTGTGTACTGCAGGCCACTGAAGTGGAACTAATGGACACATGCAGTACAACCGAAGGGGTTCAGGAAGTCTTCTCATCCTGTTGCTCCATGTGCAAACCAGAGAGCTCTGGATTAATGGCAAGGTTACAATATTCAATGAAAACAACACATGGTAAAATTGAAGGTAGGGTTGCCATATGTCTGGGAAAACCCGGGCATGTGCTCTTTTGGGGGACCAACATGCCCACCCAGGCAGATTTTAAAGGAAATGTCTGGGTTTTGGAGGGTTTTTTGGGCTCGGACTTGGGCTCAGGCTCAGATAGCTTGGGCTAGGGCTCGCCAGCCCAAGCCAGGGAAACAGGCATGCAGGCATGGTGGAGACCCCTTGTGCCTCTTTTCCCGGCTCAGGCTGTCCTATTTTTTGTTCAAGATATGGCAACCCTAATTGAAGGCGATGACCAAAAACAACCACCTGAGTTTGTGAGATGGGGCAGAGAAACATACAGCATGATGGTATTACAACAAAGGCAAGCCTACCTGAATGTTAGAGGAAGAAAGGGATAACCTGACACAGGACGGCCTAGCTGAATGCCATGCCTAGTCTAAACCACAGAGGAAAATGGAAAACAAAACAGAAGCTGCAATTCCTAATTACCAGATTAGCCATGCCATTCAGAACTAGGCTGTTAACAGAGAATGTTGTTCCTATTAGACAGTGGCCCCCAAAACGTAACCGAAACGAAAAAATCACCACCAGAGTCTAATTGGTCACTGAAGCATGATCACATGCTCCCTGTCAAAGCAACAGATAAGGCTCCCTCAAGTCATAGCTCCACCCAATGTGCAACAAAGGCACATGCCTACAAAAAAGCCAAACTGCTAAGCAATGGCTGGCAATGAATCTGCAAAACTGTAGAACACATATTGACCCAACAGACTTTCGCGGACATCTACATACATTGGGAAGCCTGCACACAAACAGGTGGTTGTGGTGCCCTTCTACTCCATTTCCAGTGCAGCTGCAGGGGCTGCAGAGATAGGGCCTAAGTACAAAAGCTGGGGATGTTTCCCATCAGGAGGCACATCAGGGTTCTGGTTTCTGTTCCCCTCTGCCAAATTCCTATAGGTGCAAATGCTGCCCTTCAAACTGGATCAACATCCTATCCTACCTTTGTTCAAACGCAAAGTTGGATGGGGCCTTGCATATATATATATGAACATATTTTTGCAGAAGCTGCACATACAACACAAAACAGTAAAGAACCACCATTTCATCCCTGTCATGAGAAAGGAGTCCTTAATTTATTGTCCGCACAATTCTAGTGGCATTTCAGGCTTTGTGTCTGCACCATTAAATTTCCTAGGAGGACTGTGTTTTTTTAATAAAACAGCAGAATCTGGGGTAAAATAAATGAACAGAATGGCGGGGCTGGGTTTCCAGCAAGAAATAGCTCTTCTCTGCTTTAAAAGTAGGAAATTAGAACGTGAACCGAAAAAAGGGAGTACCAGTTAAAATCTGGAGAAATATTTTACTGCCCTCAGTCCCAGTAACAGGTCTTCTTTGGCACTTGAGAATGGTCACAAGTAGTTTGCCTTTTTTTTTTATTCATAGAGAACAAAATTTACAAAGTCATTCATACATTTTTCTTTTTTTTCTTTTTTTCTTTTGTTTGTTTTTTACTGACTTTGAAAATTGGGAATATTCAAAATACACTTTTTACCCCACTTCATTCTTTCATTATTTACAGATATGTACAAGAAAAATGTAAGAGTTCTTTTTTAATTGTATTAAAAATCTTTGCTGGTCGATTTCATTATATGGATGTTCCATGGGACGACTCCATGGCTTCTGGAATGACTCCCCCTGGCACAGACTGAAAGGACATTGGGATGGGGGTTTTCACAGGGCTCTGACGAAATAGTCCTCCGTTTGGTGATCTGTGTTTACACTGTATAGAGGGCATGGTAGCTGAGCTGCTCAGAGGCAGCGGCAGGTTGCTACCAGAGGCACCTGTGAGTGTCCTGCTGGCACCATGAGTTGTCTGTTCTGGTAAAAAGGAGGTGACAGAAAGTTGTGTGTTCTGGTATTCACGGACAGGCTCTAGGGTCTGACTGGGTGGCATGCCCCCAATCTCCAAAGCTGAGATTTCGATGGATGCTGGGGAGAGTTGCTTGTGAGCTAAATCTTCATCGATTAAACTGTTCATACGTCTGTGGACCTGTTCCAGGTTCACTTCTTTATCCTATAAGAGAAGAGAAAAAAGTTTATTAATCCTGAAGTATTGGGGAGGCTCTATTCCCATCCAAAGAGAAAGTGGTGACAAGTTTTTCTAGTTTATGTAATTTGTCCTTCTCCCCACAGTAAAGCCTAAATGTATGTCTTTGTGGCCTCTGGGTCTAGGCTGCTATTGTGGAGTCTCCTTTGACTATCTTTGCTGATTAAGATCAGCCTTCCATAACTTGTGACCTACACAATTAAATCACCAGCCATGTATGGTGGGCCAGTAGCTATTTAATAAACCTCTTGATGTTTTCTAACAGTGGAATTAGAAAAGTCGGTGGTTGTCAAACACTTGGTAGTATATGACCAGTGGTTTGGGTGTGCTTGATGAGTCACAGGTTGTGAGGATTTGATCTAAACATGGTAGCCCAAGCCTTGACAAATGGCAGATCATTTTATCACCCTAACTGTTGATTTCCATAGTATTACAGGCAGAAATCCTTTTGCCTTTAGGTCACTTGATCCTTGTGTGGCTAAAACAAAAGCAAATGTCTCTGATATTTCATGGTGTGGACTCTTAAGGCCAACTCAGTGCCCTTTGATTATATTGTTGCGCACCATCACAAGTCTGATTTATTTCACGTACCCGCACTGAGAAACCACAATTGGCAGTGGATTCTCGGCGCACACAACAGATTCTTGTTGTACACAGCTCTTTCACTCATGATAATGTACACTGGTTTCCTCCATTGTTTATGTGAAATGTCGTGCATGAAGTGGCCCTGGAGATGTAAGGGGAGAGATGCCAGGATCATAGTGAGGGGGCAAATAATTTAGCCATCAGCTTGAGAGAAGACCAGCAAAGATGAACTTAACTGCAACCTATGCAAGACATGGCCTGCCGTGGACAAAAGTCTCAGAAGTTGATACAGAAAGAAAACACTGGGTATTGTAGATGACGAAGGAGAGGAGCAGCACAAACATTTGTTAAATGTTTGGGTATGGATTATGACTATAAATTCAGCATCAGAAAAAAAGTAATAAAGCCTACTGTGAATACAAATAATAGTGTGCCGCAATCTGCACCAGATACCCAGGTGCTTGCCCCATGCACTATCCAAATCACCATGCTTTATATGAAAGTCATACAAGCCATGAGCCAATGCAAGCTGGAGGGACATTTCTTCCTGACAGATATTGCTCAGCTGATTAACAAATGTTCAGGAAGCTAGAGGGCAAATAGTTGCGCTAACATTTATAGCTTCAACTATGTAAAGTATAATATTTTCATGGCCCACCACAGAGTTTCCCACTGTTCCAGCCCATTAATGTCTGTAGATAGGAAATGACATGGGACAAGATAATGATCTGGGTACTCCCAATATGAAGTCTTTCTGCCCCTGTGGAAAGTCAGTAGTGGCACAAGAAGCAATTGTGCTATGAACCATCTCTGTGCACAGAGACATTACGGGAGTAAAGTAAGATAGAGTAGTGAAAATCATGCCACCCCTTTAGCGTCATCCAAGCTTGAAGCAGTTGCAGGTAAATAAAGAGAAACTTATCAACAGATATGGCCTGCAAAGCCAGCTTCCTTAATGAATAATTGTGTGAATCTTTCAAAAAGATTCTTCCCTTGACAGTACATCAAAAGTATTTTGAGCTGTGAGCCAATTACGTTTATCTACAACAAACAAGAGTTGTGAGAGACACCAACATTGACATCTACAGTATGCTAGGAAGTCTTTTTCAAAAAGCTAATTGAATAGAAACTAGAATATGTCATTTGTATTCCAAGGCAACATGGCCAGTTGGAGGTGAAAATTTTGCCACTAATATTTATTCAGAAAAACTAGCATTACTCAAAGAATTATGGCAACCATGTTGGGATTTTATGGGTAGCGAGTGGCAGAGATCTGGCAGTGAGCAAGAGTAAAGAAAAAGTCAGATTGACCTGTTTTTTCTGGTCAGCTGGGTGACTTTATTGCACCAGGATTGGCCTGTATGGGGTACTCAAGTTGGTTTATTCTCTGTAACTCTGTACTTACGTCCTTGTTGTTTATCTAAATAAAAACTATAAATAAAAGAGGGTTGCCAAATATCTGAAGTGGCCCCCTTATAATTTGGGAGTGCTATATGAAATCTGAAGATGCTTTGTCCCATCCCTCTTTTAAAAAGGGAAAGGGGAAAAAAGATGCCAGTGCATTTGTCTAACTGTCCACCACCTGGATTCAATCAATCAGAGGAAATGATGTACACTCACAGGGGTGTTCAAGCTATTTTCAAAGAGGGCCAGATTTGATGATGTTCAAAATTATTGAGCTTTTTTAGGATTGACGTTGTTGAGCTCCCCCCCCCCCAAATTTTACCCCAAAATTGTTGAGCTTTTTTTAGGATTGAAACTGTTGAAGATTTTTTTTACGGTTTTGCCCCAGGACATATACTGCCATGGGGGGTGGATTAAATTGACCGGCAGGCTGAATTAGGCCCCCAAAATGGACTTTGGACATGCCTGATTGTACAGTATAGTCCTACCCTGTTTCCCCTATTTTAAGACATAGTCATAAAATAAGCCATAGCAGGGTTTTTCGCATTCGCGAAATATAAGCCGTACCCCGAAAATAAGCCAGAGTTATAGGCGCAGTTCTGGAGGGCGCCAAGGAAAACGCGGGGCTGGGCTTACGTAATAAAAATAAGACATCCCCTCAAAATAAGCCATAGTGCGTTTTCTTGAGGGAAAAAAAAATATAAGACAGTGTCTTAAAATAGGGGAAACACGGTATAGAGGGAAGTGAGTTTCATCTGTAAAGTGCCCACTTAGCTTTTATAGCAAATGTAGTTTATTTGTAGTGACTTTAAAGGAAGAACATAGACATACTAGCTAAAAGAGATTGAAACTTTTATATACCAACTTGGCACTTTCCATCTCTCAGAAGGCATAAGATATAAAGACATGATAATGCTGATGAATCACAAGAAAATGTTTTGTTCTGTTTTACAGTCCCTAATGAAGATATCAATTTTCATTAGCTTTAAATGTAAAAGAGATTTGTTTCAAGACAAGGTGATGCAGGTGATGCAGAAACTCATCTACGTAATATATGGAAAGTGAAGAAAAATAAATTGAAATGAAAACAGTGGTATAGCATATATACCTACTGTTCACAATAACGATACTGTCTTCAATTTAATATGAAGTGAAAAATGTAGAATAATTTGCTTTAGTGGAAAGGACTCCCACTTTTAAAAGCTGGGGCACTTAGTTTTGGCTGATCCCCCTATCCACTCAAAGCCTCCTATCTCCCATGACACAATGGGGCAGTTTGTTTGGCTGTTAACCAGAAGGCTGTGGGCAGGATTCCAGCATTGCAGGGGGTTGGACTATATGACCCTGGGGGTCCCTTCCAACTCTACAGTTCTCTGATCCCCAAAAGCTGCAACTGAGAGTTGGGAGACTCTCTGGAACAGATTGAGATATGATGTCAAGGGCTGTAATATGTGCTGGCTATCCTGACTTTTGTAAGCAGAAGCAGTTTCTGCCAAGTCATTCACAACTGGAAGCAAGCCAATGTCTTTTCCCAAAAATCTCACATTGAGGGTGAACATAAATGACTATTGGTCAAGTGGTATCTTATCACGGTGTGCATGCAACCACTTGGTATGATGGCAATAAGGAATAAGTTATTGGTCAAGTATCAATCATACTTGCAATTTTGCTTTGACTACATTGCTATGTAAAGAAAAACATACCTCATACAAACACTATTCCCCTCACAATACAACAGCACAACAAAGGAACCCCATACCACCAACTAACCTCCCTTCCGCACACAACTACGAATTCAACATGTGACATGAAGAATTGTACTTCTAGTTTAAAAATTGAGGATGTCAGTCATGTTTCCAATAACGTGGCTGCTTGAAACCTGACCAAAGGCACCCCACGCTTATAATGTATAACCCATAAGGGAATAATTTTTTAATAATTTTGCATTGACTCCCTCCGTTAATACTTTCCAATTTGTCTAGTCCATTTGCAAGGCCATAATTCCAATTCATTCTGTCACAATTTGAGTAGCAGAGGTTTAGTTATTATCGCCTGCCAAAGGGAAGAAATGGGAGTAACACACGTATTTTGCTGTGATTTTAAAGTAACCGCTATGCACTGTTAAGCTAAATAGATGAATAAACAGTTGGCTTTTAATATACATTAATTTACACCCTCATTAGTCAAGGTTTTCCAATACTTAGCAAGGTGTAATCACTGAACATAGATACATGTGGAAAACAAGACTCAGTGGTGTACATTAATTTAGCACTGTCAACTGACCTAGTCAAACATCACTTAATGCTACATAAAATTTGCTGACTGCATTCAGAATGCAGTTTTGCTGGGCTTAGTTTGGCAATTACTGGCACTTATTAAATCAGACTGGAGCTATATTCCAGATCTCTTCTATGTTGCGAAGTGACCAAACCTGTTCCAGAAACTACAGGGACCACACACACCCCAGCTGACAAAGCATCAAGGCAAGTTAAGCAGACGAATGATGAGATGGTATATAGCATCCATTTATTTATTTAACTATTTGATATCTCAGACTTTTAGCTTAGCCTGGACAAGTGAATACTAAGAGCTGAAAATATTGCCATCTACAAATATCTGAAGGGCTGTCACATTGAAGATGGAGCAAGCTTTTTTTGTGCTCCTCCGGAGGACATGAACTGATGGATTCAAATTACAAGGAAAGAGATTCTGAGTAAACATTAGGAAGAACTTTCTGATGGTAGTGGAAAGTTGAGAGTGGAATGGACTATCTCAGAAGGTACTGGACTCTCTTTAATTTGAGGTTCTTAAACAGAGGTGGCGCGGGTGGCGCTGTGGTCTAAACCACCGAGCCTAGGGCTTGCCGATCGGAAGGTCGGCCATTCGAATCCCCGCGATGGGGTGAGCTCCCGTTGCTCGGTCCCTGCTCCTGCACACCTAGCAGTTCAAAAGCATGTCAAAATGCAAGTAGATAAATAGGAACCGCTCTGGCGGGAAGGTAAACGGCATTTCTGTGCACTGCTCTGGTTTGCCAGAAGTGGCTTAGTCATGCTGGCCACATGACCCAGAAGCTGTATGCCGGTTCCCTCGGCCAATAAAGCGAGATGAGCGCCGCAACCCCAGAGTCATCCGTGACTAGACCTAACGGTCAGGGGTCCCTTTACCTTTAAACAGAGGTTAGATGGCCATTTGACAGGGATTTTTAGCCATGATTTTTGAACTGCAGGGTGTTAGACTAAATGACCCTTGGGGTCCCTTCCAAGTCCACAATTCTATGATTCTACAAATACAAATCTATTCAGTAGGGTCCTGGAAGCAAAATTGAAGTTGCTAGGCAGGCTGTTGGAAGCCAGGACCTCCATGATAGCTTTCTCATGGAATGCTACCAGTTCCATGTGCAGAGACAGCCAGACAGTTTTAGCTGTGTAACCTCCACGTGTGAATCAGACAATGGTGTCAGGAGGAGGGGTTGGATTTGTTAGGCACTGGGGAATATTTTGAGGCAAGCCAGGCCTGGACAAGAGGGATAGACTCTGCTTGAATCAAGATGGAACCAGACAGTTGTCACTCCATATCAAAAAGGTGGCAGAGCAGCCTTTGAACTGATGGGAGGAACCAGCAGGAGCTGAGTCAAGTCATATTGATACTCTTGCAATTAATTGTAAATATCATCTAGGCCCATACTATCATTTACTCTGTGTTAATGGCAAACCCAACAGTTCACATGTGGATAGACTTTAGCCCCCTTCTTCTTCCTGATCCATTGTGAGATTAAACATTTAAACATGTAAATACCCGAAGAAGTTTATTAACATACTCTGCTTCAGAAGCCAGTGCAAGGCAAGCTATTTTCAGAGTAAATTAGTATAGCTTGGAGAAGAAAAGAACAATTGACAAGGTAATAATTGGATGGGAGGTAGTGATCCTCAAACCACAACCATTAGTTTGCTGGAAAGTAGAGTGTAAATGTAAAGAAAGTTGGAATGGGCAACTAGGTTAGGCCAAGCTAAGGTAGCAAGACAAAATGTCTGAGTTTGAAAGAAATGATTAAGAAAGAAATGAAAGAAAGAGATTAAGGAAGGAGCAATAACCAAAATGGGGAAAGAGTGTTATGGGTGGATTTATTTTAATGCAACAATGGAAATCTAAACACGTATAGGAATTTCTAGATATATATTCTTTCACTACTTCTTGCAAGATATGAACCAGGTCTGAGAGAGACTATGAAAAGGGTCTCTTTAGCCAATGAGTCTGTCATTTTCAGGTGTAAGGTCTGAGAGGACATGGTGGCTACGTAGACCTTTGGTTTACACAAACACTTCAATTTCAGAAGCAATAGAATGCTTTAATCCCTACAGTCTTCTTGCTGTGGGTCAAATCATGTTATGGGTGAAATGTAGCTGCCAGTTCCTCATGGATGGATAATAACATTTGAAATAAATACTGGAATGGCATGAGATGGATGGATCCTGTGGGGAGATCTCAAATCAGTGTTGTATGATGGGACCTGCCCATTCCTTCTGAATCTGTTATTCAAATATTAATAAAACTGTGCCGTATCTGTGGGCATCCCAAATTACAAGGCGATTCCGGGCAATACAGGGAAAGGTCTCTGATGCACCTTATGGTACCTTCTTGGTGGCACAATTCAATTCAGAAAGATAAGGTGCATCAGACATTGCCTAAGCTTTCTAATGGCTTTGTCTCCTTGACTGTCCCAGCCTTGTGACTGGGAAAATGCCCAGAGCTTGAGGTGGTAAGGATAAGATACTCTGTCCATTATGCTTCCTTTCTATTGCTCCTTTTTCCAGCCATAAGGGCACACGACAGTTTTCATTTCATGAAAGTTCATCAACATTTTAGTGTGAATTTTTCTTCTTCAAATGTACACGTTTTTGGTAAGGAAGTTTGCCTAACACATTTTGCAAGATTACACCTAATGCCCTGCAACTTTGTACATTGTTTTTATTAACAGGGAGAACTGCATTGCAAAATTTAGAAAAGTGCAAATATCAAAGGATGGCTGTATTTTGGTACAATACAGTGGTACCTCGGGTTACAAACGCTTCAGGTTATAAACTCTGCTAACCCAGAAGTAGTTGCTCCGGGTTGCGAACTTTGCCCCAGGATGAGAATGGAAATCGCACGCTGGCGGCGCGACGGCAGCAGGAGGCCCCATTAGCGAAAGCACTTCTCAGGTTAAGAATGGTTTCGGGTTAAGAACGGACCTCTGGAACGAATTAAGTTCATAACCCAAGGTACCACTGTACATTGCTTCAGGAAGTGTGAATTATGTAGTTTTGACTTCAAATTTATCTTTAATCCCGAGAGGTGAGTTGGGAGAATATTTCATTTTGACATATAGATTATAGGTTTTATTCACAGTGAATGATTTTCCCAAGACATTCCCAATCACAATTATTATTAATTTTTTTTAGGGGGGGGGGTTAAAACTGTTATTTTTTCACACTGATCTATGCATTCCCCAATGCAAGTCAGTGGACAGATTTCTCAGCCCAAGAAAATATTCATGGGTGGTGGAGGAGAATCCCACAATTAATTAACTTTTGGGTAAAAAAGTTCTTGCTGGGCTTCCTTTTTCCTCACACCAGTTTTTCTTGGAGATTGATGCTATTTTTTTCCTGTTACCTCCCTCCCCCATGCAAATCAATGGAGACGTTTCCATGTATCTCCAAAAATTCAGGGGTAATCCTTTGGGGTAACAGGGTCTTTGTGAGATATGAGTGAGATGTTCCTACACCTCAGTCTTTCCTACAGATCAATGTTCTTTTCCCCCACCCCAGCCCCCAATAATTCTATTGTCACAACCCTAACATTAATGTCTGCCCTTATGAAAGAACCATTGCAATAATCAATTTGGCAGTCTTCTCCCATTCTGGCAGAAAATTAAAAGCCTTAAATATATATATATATCTCAAAATTTAAAGGTGCCCTGCACAACCCTCTTCTCCCCCCCTCCAGTGGATCATCTTATAATTTGGCATGCATAATCCACTCGGGGGGGGGGGGGCTACAATGACCAAAAATTTCATCCACTTCTATGAAAAGGGGAAATGTCATCACAGTTTTTAGATTCTCCATTATAATGCATAGGAAGAAAACAGGGCATCACTTTTAACAGATCTGATTTGATCTCATAAGACTATAAAATGAGCCTGGATTATGCTAGTGGCACAGCTAACCCAGCATACTGTTCTCTGAGAAGCACATTCTTAATAGTCATATAGAAAGCATTCAAATAGGCCAATCCCCTTTTCTCATATTCTCTCTCTCTCTCTCTCTCTCTCTCTCTCTCTCTCTCTCTCTCTCTCACACACACACACAAATGGTAAACCAAATGCAAAAAGGTAAACCAAATGCAACTGTTGATCACAAGATAATTTCAGATAATTTCACTGGGCACAATCCCTTTTGCAAGGAAATCATCTTGAATATGTTTTTGTAGTTAAAAAGCAGAACCTGAAAGAAAGGATGCTATTTTGGCTTTGCTCATGTGGTCTCGTGTTTCTGGGAGGCATCAGAGTGCTGGTGAGTCTGAAATTCTGAGAAAATACTCAGCGGCACCCTGATGCTTTGGTGTTGGTCGCTTGAAACAGATTTCTTAATGTTTGCTGATCCTCAAACAAGATGAGAGCAGTAAAAGGCAATGGAACTACCAAGTAGCCATCTCTTGTTTTCTTGGGGGGTGATACTGTTGAGTAACCATGTGCAAAATGAAAGAACGTATGCCGAGCCGAGCAAAGCTACATTGAGCATAGCATCCTGTTGTCCGCTGTATTCAGCCAGATAAGGAAGGGCTATAGCTCAGTGCTACAGGCAGTGTGTTGCATGCAAAATCAAAGGTTCAATACTTGGTATCTCCAGGCATGGCTGAGAAAGACTCATGTATGCAAGCTTGCCTCTCTACAAGCTTACCGGGCAGCTTAGACAGTACTCAGCTGGATGGATCAGTGCAGCTTCATATGTACCTATTCCTCCAGAGGACCCACAAACATGGCTTGAAGCTCTCTCATATTGTTGCTCCCCAGCAACTAGCACCCAGCAGCTATCTCAGAACGTGAAGTTTCCATATAACCATAATGTCTTCTAACCTCTGATAAATTTTATTTTGCTGTGTTTTGTTTTTAACTATTCTAGTTGTCTGGAGCTCCTTTGGGGAAATAGCCAAAGTAGATTTGTTTAAAAATAAATAATAAATAGACAACTTCCATCTAGGCTAGTGGCGATCAATTCCATGCATTAATTATGTGCTGTGTGAAGTAGTACTTTATTTTGTCTGTCCTGCATCCAGTCCTAGTCAGTTGTGTCTGATGCCCTTGAGCTGTAGTATTATATGAGATACAGAAAGCTTCTCTTTCTGTTTTCTCTATACTGTGCCTAAGTAAGATCGATAGTGAGGCTTTTAAGCAAAACAAATTTTAAAAATGAGGCCTTGTTGGCATAATTGACAACATTTCCTGGTGTGAGTCAACATTGTTTTTAGCAAAGGTTCTTTTTCTAGCTGTTGTGACAAAAATGCATATGATAGCCTGCTGAAACCTTACCGACCTCCAAATACATGTTCCTCATGCCAAAAAATCTGGGTTCTGAGAACCTGGCATGTTAATTACTTCCCAACAGCGAGGTGGAAGACCTAAAATTGGGGATGTATGAAATGACCCTAATCCCACAGATGAAATTTGTTGGGCTTAAATTCCCTTGGAATTCCTCACTTGAGGAAGGACTTTTATATTTGCTTTGAATTTCATTCTGGCCAAGCTCCAACTGCAACCAAACAGCATGTCGAACCTGTTGATACATTTCACTAGTGTTAATACAACTCTATAGGCTTCTGTTTTGCATTTGCATTTAAGAGGGGAAATACATTGTTGGCGCTCACTGAATCCATGTTTCATTGGGTTACTTTCCCACAAGAAAGAAACCTGGATTCACAGACTGAATCATCAGGAACCACAGACATAATCAAATACATGATTGCTTTTTTCTCTAACATGAGAAAAATGAATTGTACTCCATTGTACTTAAGGTATTTTCACATTAACTAAGCAGGTGGAATTTCAAAACAGTCATGAATGGGCACTCCAAGCCAAGTTTCAGATAGACTGGCCCATTCCCTTGAGGAGTTCCTGTGGTTCTGCACACCCTTGAATTAGAGTTGGATAGAGGGAGATCTCCAGTAGCAGCAACGAATGTGTATCTATACATATATGGTAGCCGGTTTTGTAAGGTTAAGGAATGGATTATAGCTCAGTAGGTGAGCACGTGCATAACATGCAGAAGGTCTCAGGTTTGGTCCCTGGCACATCTAGTTATAAGGGACTCAGTTGCACTGTTTGGGAAGGGCATCTATGCCTGGCAAAGCAGGTGGCATGGACAGCACTGGCCAGATGCATCAATGGTCTGACACTGACTCAGAACAATACAGATAAAAAGCAGCAAAGAAGGATGAACAATAACATTTTTAAGGAAGATGTGACATCGCATGAGGGTTTGTTTTTTCATGCCAAGAGGTCTGAAAATGATCTGTTTGGAAATGACAGCATTGTAGGCTGAGGAAATGTGTGCTTTGTGTAGTTGGGGTGTGCATTCACTACAGGCAACAAAAGAGGCAGGGAGGGTGGAAAGGTTGGAGGTTTCGGGGAGTGACTGCAAGCATAGATTTTTATTTTTATAAAAAAATATATACGTGATTTTATAAATGCTCACCATGGTTCTGAGACCCAGCCTCACCTCATGGGCAATCTCCAAGGGGCAAAAAAAACAGAGAAGAAGAAAAGGGAGGGGAAAATGATCAAATAGTGTGGCTTCTAAGAAATGTACACATAGTGATGACAGATATCAGCACACCCATGTCATGCAACACTGATGATAGTAAGCAAAATGTCTGCATCTTTTATTTGAACTCTTCTCCACATCCCTTCAGCATAGGCCCAAAATGCCCCAAAGTGTGTTGGGGTTTTGGTGGGAGAGGAGGAAATACTTTCTAATTTTCCCCAGATTAATGTGTTACCCTTGATATTTTTTTTCATTGCTGATCAATCACATACATGCCACATGACATGAAATTGTCATTTCAAAGCAGGTTTTGATTTATTTCAGCTATACCTGTGTTGCATTCCAATGTACTCTTACTTGGAAATAAGCCCCACTGGATAAATTTGCTTCCAAGTAAGTATGAATAAAATGATAGTACATATCAACTGGAATATGAGTAAAACCATTCAAACAAATCAAAGTATGTTTTCCGTGTGACCTGGCCTGGAATTAGTAGAGGCATGAACTGGTTGCCTCCCACTTCTGATTTTTTTGGCAGCGTTGTGCGCTCAGTCACGAGTTTGCCTTCAATCAGCTAATTCAGATATTTCCTATTTGTGACATAAATGACACACTAAAAATGCACCCAAACTACTGAAAGTGACTGGCACGGTCCAGGTTAATTTGTCTGATTCTGTTGGAGGTTTTCGTTTTTAATTTTGGTGTACTACATACTCTGAAATGCTATTTTCTTCACCATTTTGGATACTGAAAAAGAATTGTATATTGGAAAAGAAAGGAAGTATACATTTTTCACCAATAAGTTAGGTAATCTCAATTAGTGCTACATTTTAGGAGTGCTTTATATATTTATTTGGTGGTGGGGGAAGGCTCACGGTAACCATTGAGGCCAATGTAGGCAAGTACCGGTATTTCAAATTGTGTGCATGTTGGCAGGTGTTTGGATGACCGGCCGCTCTGTCCCATTCGCTTGGAACAGGATTCTATTTTGGTATAAATTTCTCTGTACACGTTAAGCCTGGTGACTAGCATTAGGCCACAGGACAAGAAAAACGCCTCATCATATTTCATAACATGGCTGGGCCCCATTTCCAGTGCCTTGTGGCTTGCCCTCCTTGACTCATGTATTGGAAAGTCAACTTCTTTGCTGAGAAACCCTTATATAGCTTCCATGGAACCCAAGGCTTCTTGCACTTATCTTTCATAGTAATACAGGCCATACGTTATAGCTAGATAACATTCCTTCGCTACTGCCGGTTACATGTTGCAGTGGGAACACGTACATCGCCCCCTCCCCTTATTCCTCACTCTTCCCCTGGAATAGAGATGCTGGTAGATTAGAGTTTAGAATTTCTAAACAGTTCAGTGCCTTGACTTAAAATTGTATGTCCGAGAATTATCCAACCACCTATCACAAAAAAACTGTCTGTCAAATGGCCAGGTTTTCAACAGCTCTTCAAGTTCTATTTGTATGGTAGTTTTGGAACTCTATCCAGATTGTAGTAAAGGGCTAATGATATGTTGATATTTCTCTGAAGAGTGTTGGAGAAGAGTAGAATGACTTCCATTCTGCTCTATCTACACTCTGGAATCTACAGGAGATTCCACATTCCGCTACCTGGGACTTTCTGAAGTGTGGCAGTTTCTGATTCCTTAGGGCTTCAGTGGCAGGTAGCTTGTTTGGGTGGAAATCTGCTTTAGTAAGTATGAGTGAATATAGGCCAAGTGATAACTTGCTTCCAGTGCGTGTAACCATTTTACAGAGCCTCAAACACATTACTTTCCAATTAAATCAGTGATAAATTCAAGCTCTCAGCCATCCAACCACAATTAAGGCTGCAGTCTCTCATTTTTATCAAATCTTAAATTCTGCTCTCTAGATTTCTGCCACAATTTGTGAATTTCCTCTCGAAAATTCACCAGCATTTTGGTGTGAACTTCTCCTAGTGGACACATTTTTTCATACCAAGCCCCATTGTACTCTGAGTACCCATTGAACTCTGGAGTACTTACTTCTGAGTAGACTGGACTGAAAGCAATGAAAAATCAAGAGGATGCACATGTGAATTGGCCCTGTGTAGTAGCTAACATGCTACTGTTCTACTGCCCTGTATTGCCAGTGACATTTTTATTATTATTTCCTGCTCCCAAAAGTTTATTTCATCTTAGAAAATTAAAGTACAATGCAGTGATACATACAGATGATTATTTATATGAGAAATTTTAGCAAAAAAAGTACACAGATTTCAGATGTGATTGAAATACATAAAAATAATAATTTAAAAAGCAACGTAAAATATAAACATACAATGAAGGGGAATATATATATTTAAAATCTTGTATTTTTCTTCACATGGAATAGGGAACACAAGTTGAAAAAAACAAATAAAAGAAAAACAGCCAGCAATATGGTTGGGGGGGGGGGGAGAAGACAGTGATGAAATGGGAAAAAAGAGAGAGATAACAGTCTGTGTTGAGAGTAGTCAACCTGTTTTCTGCCAGATGTTGAGAAACACTTCCAATCAGCCTCAGCCAGCATGGCCAAAGTGATGGTTGGGAGTCCACAACATCTGGGGAGCACCATGTTGACTATCTTCAGTGTTTTTGTTTTAAAGTAGGAGGAAGGACCCAGTTCCCAAAACAGTTCAGCTAATTTTCCACTCTGAAAGTACATGAGTGTCCCAGTTGTGTGTTTTTTTAAAATAATAATAAAAAATCTTGGAGATAATACATGCCTAAGTACAATGGATTGAGGTGGTACACAATGGCTACCATTACGTAGAACCTGTGGTGTTATTTTTTTCAGTCCCCAAGGAATAGATGTTCCTACTTCTGGCAGCTAATATACATGATCAGAAATCCCATGCAATGTATCTATTGCTGGACTATACCACTTTGGACTAAATTGGAAATGCTGTTCTCCATGCAATCTATTTATTGAGGACCACTTCACATGTTACCCAACCAGCAAGTAGCATAGCTCTGTAGTGTACACCTGGCACCAATATCGAGTCTCTCTTCAGTGCCAGGTGAATAATTCCCCCCAGCCTTTTCTTTAGTTTTTATGATTTTATGCTAATTTGTAGTGTGATTTGCTGGGTTATCAAATTCATTGTATTTATTGAATTTTCATTTTTATACTGTGCACCACACGGTGAGCCCAGGCTGCAGAGATGCTAGCAAATGTTTCCATAAATAAAACAAAGTGTGAGAGCAATTCACACCTCCCATACAGGTGAGCGATCAAATATTTGAATGCTCATACGTGAAATATTTCTTGCAAATACAAAATCAGCCTGTTTGAGAGATACTTGTAGCCTGTCCGTCTCCCTTTCATACTAGCTTTAAGTATGCAGAGAGTTTATTTGTTCAAAAAGAGGGATCATTCAAACATTTCACACACACAGTTTGAAGTGATACTGTCCATCATTGGATGCATTACATGGGACTGTCGTTTGTGAAGCTCGACTCTAAGACAGCAGGAGTTTTTAGGATGCAAATGTTTTGAGGTAGGTTAGAATACACCCATCATTAACAGCTATGGTATTATTCAAGCTAAATACACTGAAGGGGGAGATTTTTTTTTTAATTTGATACATCAAACATTATATACCACTTACTAGAACAAAAGAGCTCTAGGCAGTTTAAAATATTCATGGAAAATACCAGTAAAATTGTATTTATGATGGTTGTGGCATTAGAGATCACAATAAGGCATAAAACATGTAAACCTGGTTAGGCTTGTAAAAAGAATAAGGTTTAAAAAAATAATGGTTGACACTCCTACAGTGCCAGAGGCAAACCTGTAGGAACAAGTCATCTCTAGTTCAAACGTTTTGCACACTAGAGCCTTGTGCACTGATTTCAAAAAATTATTGGTTCGCAGGAAGATGAGTGAAGGCACTGACAATAACAAAATGCCACTATTTTAGCTCCTGCAGTGCTAATCTCACTATTGGCCCTTTAGAGGAAAGCAGCTAAGAGGGAGAATACATTCTAGTAGAATGTTTTTCACATGGTCTGATAAGGAGCAGTTGGGCAAACACAAGTTGCTTTCTGGTGCGAATAGCAGCGGACCTAACAGACAGCTGTTTTTGCTACACAGCAAAATGAAGGTTAGGCAAAGATACATAGCAAAGCTGAACTAAGTACAGCATGAAAGTCCCTTTCCCACACAACTGATAAGATACTGGAACCCTGTCCTCCTTTACATCTTATCTTCCCAATATGATTACATAAAAACCCTGTTTAACTGATGGCCGCAACAGATTGCAAAACAGGATTTATTGATGGCTTGAAATGTGCCAGAGGGCCTCTCTCATTGATAGTAATTTCTGGGACTCCCTATGAACTGCTATAAAATTTTGATGTAAATTAGATTATTAATTAGGACAGGTTTAGACGGTTCAGTGTGCATTATTTTTTATCGTTATCAGGCGAAAACTCACTAAACTGATAGTAGAGAGCTGTAAGGTATCTAGGAACTTCATAAATGTAAGCACCAATGCTACTATTCTAGAAAAAGAGGTACCAGAACTCATCATGAATGCCTCCCTTGTTCTCTTACAATGGCAATGACGCCCACCTGAGAGGTTCCGGAACATACCTGTAGTTCCGGCTGAAAATACCCTGGTAAGCACCATCCATATTCTCAGCATGGAACAATGATCTAAATGATGGGGAACCTGTCACTCTCCAGGTATTGTTGAACTACAACTCCCATAATCTCTGATCATGAGCCATGTTACCTGGTACTGACAGAAGCAGGAATCCAGCAAAATCCAGAAGGTCACACATTCCCCATCTTAGACCTAAATGTAGCCAAGGCAGTGAATAGCTTGCAAGTCATGCCATGATCAGCATTAAATTGGCTTCCTCTGCCTAGATACTACCTTAGAGAGGAGTTGTCTGTTTCTATGTTCTACCCGAAGTTATTAATCCAATTTTCATTTCTTAAAGTATCGCCTCCTACTGAACTTAGGTTAAAAATAAACTCCCCAGAAGGAAATTCCCCCGAAATGGTTCAATCAAATCTTCCACGGTTGGTTTGCCTTAAAATCCTGGTTGTAAGATCCCTGCAGTGCTTGCAGGGCATAGCTGACTGAAATACCGCACTGCTACAGTGGTTGGTGAGCATGGGCTATGCAAAGTGCCTACTTGCTGGCAAAGCAGGTCTTAGAAATGGGTGGTTAGCATTTTACAATGTTAGAGAGCATTCAGCAAGTAATGACTAGGCTCTGGCAAGTCCAAGAGACATTCCTATTAGCAAAACTGCAGATTCCAACGTGTTAGTGAAGCTGGGCACAATCAGAAGCCCATTGGGATTCTGTGCAAGAAGCAGACAAAGAAAGAATCCCAACAACGAGAAACAGCAAAGAATGGCGAAAAAGCCCCCTTCCCAAATGAATGGAGGGTTGGAATACCTTGATATAAAAAGAAGCTGACCTCCATTTAACCAAAACAAAATAAAAAATAAAAAAATTCCTTGCAGTAGCACCTTAGAGACCAACTAAGTTTGTTCTTGGTATGAGCTTTCGTGTGCATGCACACTTCTTCAGATACCAAGATACTCTATTTAACCATTCGTTTTTGTATTTGGCTACAACTTTGGGGCATATTTTTTATTACGTGTGCTTGGGGGAATAATACGACCATAGTGTTGCATTGTAAGAACTTTGTATATAGTTAGGACTTTTCATTATATTATTTTTAATAGTGGCATTCTTTGACATTACGGCTGAAAGGAAGTGCCTCTCAAAATCCCTTTGCATATTACAAAAATAGTAGAGCTACTCCAGGTATAGCTTGTAAAATAAAAACCACTTCTGAGGACTAGGGATGGACAATATCTGGTTTTCAACACTGAAATAGTCTGAAAAAGTGGCTGGGCTGTGGAGGGAGCGAGAAGCGACCAGAAAGCTGCCTGCTTTCTCAGGCAAAGGATTTCCTACCGACTCTTCACTCCCTCCACAGCCCAGTTCTGGCCTCAGCAGAGGGAGCCTGAGAAGGTTCTCTCCCATCTGTCTGCCTGATTCTTCCTGTGACTGACTGGGAGGAAAGAGGCAGCCCACCTAACTTGCTTGGGCAAAGGCAAATGTGCAGGCAGGCAGATGGGCAAGCTGGCAATACATCACGGCTCCCTGGCTGCCGCCAGCACAGGTAGGAGTGAAATGCACTGTGCTGGGGGACCACGCAGGTATTGCCAACTCAAAATGTCTGAAACCGGTTTCAGACAATGAATAGAAATATTGCCCAGCTCCACTGAGCACCAGAGCTTAGGCTACCTACTCATATGCATCCACATTTACACATACTTTTTTTAAAAAAGTTGTGCATTGCTCACACATGGTATGGCCGCTTTCTCCAGTCTTAGGTTTACAGATGTTGTTGGACTATCCCCATTATCCTTGACTATTCTGACTGTGGACAATGGAGGTTATATTCCAGCAACTTCTGAGGAAGGCTGTTGTGTGAGATACACTTTGGGCACACCTTTTAGAAAAATGTACTCGGCAGTTTGGCAAGATGTAAAATAGGCCCAGTTTGAATGAACTAAATCAGCAATTCCATTTTCCACCGAGAACCCGCCATGTTAGAAGAAATGCAGGGTAGAAAGCATGTGTTTTAATTGGTCATCCGTCCACTGATTATAAATAATATTTTGCATTTCAACCAATAACTGATTCAATTTATACAAGTGTCCATGTATCACCAACAGCTAATTCATTATAGGTGCCATTTTGAGACAGTGAAGTGAGTGAACCTTAGAAAGAAAGACAATCCTTAATACATTTCTCTCTCTTTCAAGTGGCATTCTAGAACAAAAGGTCTAAACATTTAACTTACAAATTTATCAATTAAAAATTGTTCTCATTAATTCTGGCTGACTTCCCCCTGCCACCACACCATCGACTAACATCCCAATCCTATCAGTTTTCTCAGAAACAGTTCCTACTTTCTTCAATGGATTTACTTGCCCAAATATGCTTACTTACTATAGGGGAAGTAGATGTGATGCTGGAAACCCCACCCCCCTCTTTTTTTAAGTTAATAGAACAAGGGCTGTGATTCTGGGGGGCAGAATAACTTAATCTCTCCCCTAATTTTCTTGTCCTGATTAAAATTGCACCGTAGGTTTTCCCCTACAGGACAAACAGCAGCCACAGGGGAAAATTTCAGTCAGGAAAATGCTGTGGGAGAGATATGTTACTGCCACACCTCTGTATGAGGCCTTGTCCCACCGCATTCAGATAAAAAAAAAACTCTGGGAGATCCTGATCACAGCTTCCCCCGGGACACAGTTGGTTTATATGTTTGTTCCACATCATGTCTAGTTGTGCCCTGAAATTTGGGCAACACTGACAGGTAGCAGTGGGCAAATCAGCATTTATTTCATGTGTCAGTTTCACAAGGGTTTATTCAGAAATTATGTCCCACCTCTTTTGCAGGGGAGTTTTAATATTTAAAAAATGCACGAAAACTTGTATTTGAATGGTATTTTTGAACCTATTTTCTCACTTTTTTATTTTATTTCATAGTATACATTTCTATAGGCTTTTTTAAATCCCAAAGCACACTATATATATAATACATCTTTGGGTGTATCTTTTGAACTTAGAACTGCATCACAATTTTGGAGGTGAAAAAAAAAATCACACATTAGTCTAAGAGGCTACTTTGAATGAGGATCCACAAAGAGCAAATTCCTCAAACATCCCTACTGCCATGAACATGCAGAAGACTGAACTTTAAAGTGTTCAGTTCAATTTAGTTTTAGTTCACTAACTATTAACTGAACGAACTAAAGGTTTCAGCCCTCATACTAATAATGTGTATTTGCCCATAGATGGAATTCTCCACACATCATCTCCCTGTGAATAAGAAATGGATTCATGATACTCTTGGCTACGTGAGCAAATTAAGTAAGTTATTTTTTGACCAAAAAAAGTTCCCTTTTAAAAGAATGCACAGTGGACTTACATACAAAATGATTTCTCCGACTTGGATGTGAAGCATAGTAGCTGAAGACTTGGAGGACAAATTGAATGAACAAGTAGGAAATCCAGACAAGTGGAATGTTAATGACAAGTAGCATTATAGAATATAAGCCTTCCCATCAGTTTGTATGTGGTAGGCATGTCAATTAGTGCAGTGCTCAGGCTATTAAGAATTAAAAGTGATAGGCCCTGTGTTCTTTCCCAGTTGGGGTGTGGCTGCTGTCATAACCCTCTGGTACAAAGCATCTGTTCAAGATGAAAAGAAGGTTAAAGTGCCTTAATGTCTCAAAGCCCAACAGAGAGGTGAGGTTGTTAAAGATTGAAACAGATGCAAACAGATGCTGTCTCTTTGCACGATGTGGCTATGACAGGTTGATTATTATTGCTTTGAAATATTTGCAAGAAAAACCTTTGATAACAGGCAATTTCATATTCTGACTATAAGAGATACTTAACTAAAAGCCGCTCATTTAGCTCTGAAGAGTATTATTTTTAGAAAGAGACAAGGGGGGGGGGGGGGACATCAACCATTGATGGGTCCTGAATGATTTATTGTGTTATTAATGAGTGGAATAAAGATTCATTCATCTGTTCACACAAAGGAAAACAGCATTACATATTTCTCTAAAAGCGCTTGCCTTATTTATGCACTGCTCCCACACTTCCTTTGTAAAGGGCTACTTTCCTCCACAAAGAAAACTGAGTTACATAAGAGCACATGGGAACATACCGAAGTTCCTTGCTGCCATATTTTCACACCATCCTCTGCAATCTCTCTCTGACTGCTTTATCAGCTAACAGCAACTAACTACCATAGAGACTTCACATCTTGGAATGAAATAATCTCTCCATGGTGGCAGAAGACACCTGAGAAGGGCCTTACTCAAGTCCTCATTTCACAAACAACCAGATCAGTGTTTTCATATGCACCCCACCCCAAAAAAAAAAAACATTCACCAAGCTGATCACAGACCCTACTAGAAACTCAATAAACCTCATGCTCTTGTGGTTTACCTAGGACTGCAAAAAAAAAAAAAAAATGGGATAGGAAGGGTTGTTTAGCTCCTGTGAGATCACAATACGTGACTATATTTGAGCTGTCTCCAGCTTGGTGAATCATGAGTTGCGTATACCCAAGTTAAAATATATATAGTTAAACTATTAAATTGTTTGAAGTCACTAGATTCCACCTGACCTATGTAGCTTGTTGCTCAAGATTCATGTCACCTGGTGACTGCATTATTGCTTCTACCGGTATTGCCTTAACCAAAGATCAGATGAGGGCCCCAAGTGAGGTAAATAGCCTTACAATTGCTCTCAATCTTCCCATATTCCAGGTCGAGTATTTTAACACCAAACCAGAAGGGCAAAAAGCAGTCCTTGAGGTCAAGGTGCAGGACTTTGCATGGACTTATGTGGATATGTGTCACTGGCACCAACTTGGCCAGCAGGTAAACATGGGTTTTTTGTTGTTGTTGCAAGAATCAGGAGGTGTTGAATCTGTGTATTTAAGGCGGCCCTAAACATCCTTGTCTGTCAGTTTTAACAGAGGGGGCCAAAGGCATGGTGCCTGAGCTACTCTCTTACCCCTAAAGATGGTCTCTCCATGGCAAGGTTGAGGCACAATGGTGGGGCAATGTGGGAATGTTTGCAGTGCTGCTGCTGCCCAGGCTGTATCTGCTCTATAAATAAATACAGGACTTTAGTTGCCAGAGCTGACATTTTGGTACCTTCCATAAAACACAAACATTAGGGATTTAAAAAAAAAAATGGAAAAAGGATATAACTTTTTAAAAAGAAAGAAACCTGTGCTTAAATGTAATTATCTGCAATCGTAATCCAGTGAACTGGATTTCCACAGCTTCAGTTTGATGTAAGTTTTACATTCTCTACACTTAATTGTGATAAGAATAAAAGTTATGGACCTCTTTGGGTGTCTCTTGATGACAACGGTTGCTGCTCCACCACAACTCCAGGGCTGCCACCAAACAGGCCAGGAGCAGGCCCACTGCCAAAATGCAGAAGACCCCTGCAAAACTGTGAAGCTTCAGGGCCTTCCCATCCGTCTGTGCGTTGGTGTGGCTGTTCAGATCACAGCGTCCCATTCGTGGCCACCATTTCTCTTTGAACACATCCAAGTATCCAGCTTCTTGTAGTTCTAAGATCCTGCAGAGATCATTTTAGGGAAAACCACAAGCATTATATTTCTACAAGGAAAGCTTGCACAGAGGAAATCTGCAACTGAAAGAATATAAACTTGACAGTCGGCAAGGTTTGTGCTACCAAAAAAATGTATACCCAAATTGCACAATGAATGAGATATGAACACTGTAAAGTTCTGCAGGAATCAATATTAACAACACACTCGGAAAGTTGTAAATAAGGAAGGGCCTCTCAACATATTGGGTTGGATCCACCGATGTGCTTGGGGGGGAGGATGCTGCTGCTTGGGTGCTGCCATTGCTGTTCAGCAAACTGTGGCACAAGACTTTCTTCAGCATTATCTTGGTGCCATGCATAATGGTCAAAAATAATGTTGAGACGAAACCTATAGTGTTCTATATGGCATTCTTCCCATTAATGGTCACAACTCTCTATTAGGCTGGAAAGAAAACTCTACATGTGAGTATGCAAACATTACTGGGTTGCAAAGCAAGCCTACCTGTGGGTGGGTAACTGCAAAGAATGCCCCAACTGTAGGCGAGCAATGGCTTTTGGGCACATAAACATTACTTAGAACAAATGAAGCCTCACCTGTGAGTTCAGAAGCGTCTCCCTGATGAAAAGCAACCACCAGCTGTGACCAGTCAGAGGAAGCAAGCACTGTCAAGCTGTGCTTTTGAAGCACAAAACTCTGTGCTTGTACAGGAGAAGTCCTTACTGGCCTTTGTACAAACCATTATAGGCAGCAATGGCCACTCCCTTGCTCAACAAAACAGCCCATGGAGAAAGGCTACTAAATCTGATAGCCAGAAGAGGTACAGCAGAGAACCCCCAACATGTCAGGCCCCATTTAGAGAATCCCCTCCCTACACACTATGAGAGGGCTGAACAGGCATACTTGCTTTGTTCTCCTGCCTATCATTTCCATTGGTTTATTAAATTGACCTCGTTATAGTTCCAGGTCCCACGAGCTCCAAATCATATGCTGAACTGGATAGATTACCAATGCTTGCCAAATTCCTGTCCTGCCAGATTTTCGCTCTGGGGTGGGTGAGATGTGGACACGGAAAACAATGGACACTGGCAGAATTGGGATGGGAAGCAGCCTTGACCCCCAAACAAAAGCCAACAGGTAACTGTAGAGCTAGGCAGGGTTTCCTGCAAATCAGCTTCTGTAGTACTGCGTATCAGCACAGCAAGACTTAAGAGAGCACTACCTTACATATGCATAGCCCCATTTTGTTTGGCAACTGACAGACATGAAAACCCCTGAATTAGGCACAACAGGGAAAAACCGCAAACTTCATGCAGATGCTCTGATGATTAAATCTCCAGGAGTGTTTCTGTTTAAGGATCATGCCAGTCGCTGACAACAGCTTTGTACTCCTCCAAAGAGATTGTGGGAAACAGAAATTCAAGTGTGTGTGAGGGGGTGGAATTTATTTTCCATTGAAGCACTGCTGATCCTAAACTGGCAGATAGTTGAAGATGTCAAACAGCCCTGCCTGAGATCCTGGTGAACCACAGATAATCAGACTGGGCTGCTCTGACTCACGCAGGCTTGGTCATGTACGCATTTTGTACAAGATGTACAAAATCTGCCCCAGCTACAATAAAATATGTCTCCACCATATTGGTCTCTACAGCCACAACAGGCACTGTACTTCTCCAGTTATTTGACTTTACCCTCAATGGCACACTTGAGACAGATGGATGCCAACAGACAAAAGCTCTGACTGACCTGGATAGCCCCCAAAACTGCCTTGGTATAAGTCAAGTGCTACTTGACATTAGTTTAGGGAGACCCATCTTGAACCTGATCTTATCATGATCAGAGTGAATATTAGAGCATCATCTGTAGGACAGGAGAGTGGAAGTATTTCTGCAGAGTGAAAGCTGTAAATATGCCACCTGCTTCCTTTCCTGCTTCTGGAAACTTCCCCATGTGCCCCTGATGCAATCCCACACTCCCAGGATAAATTATATAAGGTAGTGGTGTTCAGCAAGGTAACAGCCTGTTCCTTCCACTTTCCTTTTTTTCACCTAAATTGTCAGTTCAGACTTCCAGGAATGCGCATGTTTTGTTTCCAAAGGAGGACACACTAAACCAAATGCAATCACTATTGCACATATTGATTATGAAGGTGACATGTTGTTCAGGACTTGCCCTAATGAAATGGTAATTCTGATTCTCTGTTAGGTTATTTTGGTGGAGATCTCACAGAATGTCAATAATTATTCTTTCTGCTAGTAGAAGAAGCCTCCTTTTGCAGAAGGCTAAATCTGGATCCAACCCATTATGCTTTTAAAATATACATCTGGTATTTTTTAAGAGCAGAGCAAGAAGCCATGAATTATGAATGTGGCAAAAAGGTGCTCGGAAACATATTATCATACAGGTATACTCATTAGAGAGACAGAGTTGACTGCAGCTTCCTGTTGAGCAGCAAACCTGGGTTTGTTGCTGTGAAAAAGGTGAAGTGGCTCTTAGGAGCACCTCTCATTTGCCTATCTTTGAACATAGAATAATAAACCACAAATTTCTCACTGATTATTCCCCACTTGACAGTTTTCATTAATTTGTAGCCATGGCTTTCAACTCTCACACAGTTCTTCGCCTGTGAACTAGTCCTAATTTAGAGAGGGCTGGACTGCCCCTGGGGCTTTGCAGCATGCCTTCCTCTGTCCCCGCGTCCCCCAGACTCACCTGAACTGAGAACCAGATGGGCCATGCTGTGACCCTGAAGAAGCGACAGAACCAAAATGCATTGCTACAAGCGATATTCACCCAGAAGCAGCTGATTGGCCAAGGCTCAAAATACCAGCAAATGGGATACTCGGCTTGATGTTGGGGAAGGGATTCAAGCCCAAGCCGTTTTGTATTACCTTTGGGAGAAGAGATCCCTGTATGGACTGCCATGCTGGAGCGCTATCCCATATCCTTTGCTGCTGATGCTGTTTCCAATGACTGTCACGGAGCAGTCATCGTCCGTCAATGCCGCGTACTCCACTACTGCAACATCCCACAAGAATGCGTAGTTGCCTTTCTTTGCCTGTAAAAACAAGGAACAAAACTTTCAGACACAGCTTTAACTTTGAGAAAATGTTATCATTCTCTTTCAGAAGCTATCAGTTTTTGAATAGAGAATTCTTTTTTACTCATTTTAACACACACACACACACACACACACACACACACACATGTTTCTGTTTTATAATTTAGAGTACTCATTTAAACATCTTAAAATATCAATGACTTCCCTTATTCTCTTTCCATGGTTCATTTTGCGTATCATAAATCCCTGCATATTTTACAAAATCTAGATCATTTAGTATTCCATTATTACATCCATCAAAACTTATTTACTGTTGAATTTATATTAATGCTGCCAACGTTTTCAAGTGTACTGTACACAATTTCCCCCCTTATATTCAATAAACGCTTTCCATTTTTCTCCAAATGTATGTTGTTCTTGTTGTCTTATTCTATATGTTAAGTCTGCAAGATGCGCATATTCTGTCAGCTTAAGTTGCCATTCTTCTTTAGTTGGGACCTCGTTCATTTTCCATTTTTGAGCTTACGAAACATGGGCCGCAGTAGTGGCATACATACATTTTAATAATTCTTTAAAATCACCATATACATTTTGCCAGACCCAGGTCTTCTCAAATTCACCTCTATTTTCACTATATATGTAACATTTAGTGGTAACCTACCTGTATATGAAATCCCCCCCAAAAAAGCTGTAAGAAATTTCCCAAGATCAACATTCTTTTAACTTCTCCTGAATTTCCAATCTATGTTTAAGCTAAGCAGAACTCTCAATTCAAAGTTGCTTCAAATTTCACTTTAGAAAAAGAGGCTCACAAATTAATGTGGCTTAGGTAAAATTTTAGAAGGACTCCTAAAATTCACCTCATTTTATTTTGGGGGGGGGAATTCCATATCAATGTCATATTCATACATCAATGTGTTTTTGAAAGAAATTTGGGGTGACATCTCTCTTTGTGTGAAACAGTAATACAGTAAGTGAAAGACAGAGCAAATTATGTTTTGTCAAAGACATCTGGTTCGTGTATCGAAAGTGGACCTAATGACTGTTTCATCAAACCAATTATGTCTAGCCAGCTTGAATAAAAGTAGCCACTACTAGGGAGAGATGAGAGCCACAATCTTCCAAGATAACGTTTAAAAAAGGGGGTATGCCCCCCATACCTTCTACATATGGGTGACTTACAAGAACTGTTTAAGTGCCCTGCTAAATTAAGGGAAGGGTCTTGTATATGTGATGGCTAGTTCCGACACAAGACCAAACCATGGGAGTAGATGGATGAGCTTACTTATTGTAAGCCTTCCCTCTGCCCACGTGACTATCCTTAGATCTGGGATTCATGCTAGAGCAGCATTCTTGCCTATCATAAGGGGTAGGAGGAGTCCTTACAGAGCATATATAAAGAGACTCTGCCAGAACTCCTTTGGTTCAGATAACTCCCTGATTCTGAAGGCTTATCTACAGGGGCAGCAGAGTTTCCTGGAGCCTTAAAACCCAGGCTTAGTGGGCTTTACTGTAATTAGGATAAAAAAAAATCAAGATTTTGAGGGCGAGTTGAAAACTTACTGAAAATAGAGAGGCTATTTGAAAATAGCAAGTGAAACTAAAACTTACAAGCCTGTTTGGGGTCAGTTTTATTATTTGGGTCAATTCTCCCAATTGCTTTTCCGCAGAGATGTGGCGGCTGTCTACCATCCATATCTGAAATCCATCATTATAAGCTGAGAGGGAGCTTTCTGAAAATAAGCAAGCTTCCTGCACCCTCACACACACAACCCCTTCAAAATACCATCTAAGAATGCCAAGCCCATTTGGAATTGAGCCAAGGCTAGTTCACCCATCACTACCTGGAAGGTGCGGGAAGTGTAAATGTTTTATATTTACACTTCATTAAAATTAATAGATTCAATAACGCTCTTTAATTCTTCATTAAATTTTGTGGTGTGCTTTTTTTCCCTGTTACAAAGTAAAACTTTTCGGGGGAAAGAATGAAACAAGCCTCATTTTATTTCGGAAAAGAATAGTGTGCTACAACTATCAGAAGTTTAGTTCTTCTAAGGAAGCTTTTCTCTTGTGACATCGTAGGCTAAAGGAACTGAATTCTCCCACGAGTTTCACTTGTGGCTAATATTTACTTATATTAGTACACACCTACACATCCCTCGTCCGCAAATGTCAGCCTTAATTGGGATTCCAAACAGTGACTGCATGCTGTGCGCATGAGGAATGTAAATCATTTTCGTTAACATAAGATGTAAGAAATGTCTCTGGATGGGAATTCAGGGAGAAGAAACTCAATCGCTTTGCTTGGTTAAAGTAATCATTGACTTCCTAATACATTTAAGTAATATGTTTTTAAGTCTCCAGTGAATGTACAAAGCACAGTGGAACAGATGGGCTGGTGAATTTAATGCAAATAAATGAGTAATCATAAATGCAGGCTCCCAAGCTATTAAAAGGAAGTTTAGATCATTTCTGTTTTCTCATCAGGTTCAGGGAAGCAATAATTTTGAATGTGTAATTAAATAAGAACACCCCCCCAAAAAAAGGCATATGGATGTTGTTGTTTTTTCCTTTTGGGTGGTTCCCCCCCCCCTTGCATATGGTTCTGCTAAATTTACATCAGGAATTGGGGACCCAATTAGTTGTTATTGTAATCACATGCCAAGTGCTGAAACTGCTGCTATATGAATCACTCTCTTTAACATGCAGTAGAAGCCACACAATGTCCTGACGTCACACAGCACTAGGCATCTCCTTGCTTCCGCTTGCTGATGACAGGCAAGCACAGAAATTTGACCTAAGTCTACGAGACAGGTTCTATTAGTCATTGCAGAGGGGGAACCAGATGCACAGCACCTGTCTTTACCATAATGTTCATATTGGCTCTTACTATGATTTAATCATTTAATTTCCTCTCCCCAAGAAACTCTGGGAATTGTAGTTTTGTGCAATGCGTCCGAAGACTCCAAAAGAGAACTGTCAGTCCACTCACTCACGGAACCACAATTTCTAAAATTCAATGGGGAAAAGCCATATCAGTTAAAACCAGAATATCTTTGCCATCTCTCTCTCCCCCCGCCCTCTCCCTTTCGGAAAAAGAATTAGTCAAGTACACAAAATTGTTCAAAGGATACAAACAGTAATTTGAATATTCTATATGCCAGGTTCTCAGAAAGAAATTACATTTGTAATCCTTCTTTTCTTTCTTTCTTTACAGTCACTTTCTTTCTCTTCCAGAAAACTAGTTTGAATACCTGCTACAGTCCATCTCTTTGCAGTTTCAACACTTCTCTTAAGTGACAAATATTCTATATTCATTTATTAAAATCAGTGTTTTTTTTCTATTATATCTGTGAGAGTAATCTAAGCCCAACCAAGTATTGTTTTTGGAACCATATTTTGTGAGGTAGTTTTTAAAGCAATCCCATTCCTTTTTTACCTTGTCGCCTGAGTGATCTCTTATTAATTCTGTCCTTTTGGCTAGTTAGAGGTACTCGCACAACTTTAATTGTCACTCGTCTTTTGTTGGTATTAACTCACTTTTCCAGTATTTTGCTATTAGCATTCTAGCCGCTGTTGTCACCAGGGCCGGCGCTTCCATTTAGGCCAACTAGGCAACTGCCTAGGGCGCCAAAATGGAGGGGGCGCTGGCCAGCCTGCCCGCCGCCCCCCACCGCCGCCCCAACCAGCGGCGGAGCGAGCAGGTTGGGGCGAAAACCGCGGCGGCGCCAAAATGGAGGGGGCGCTGGCCAGCCTGCCCCTCGCCCCCCGCCGCCACCCGGTGCCGCGGACCAGCGGCGAAAATCGTGGCGGTGCGGGGCGCCCGGCGCGCAGGGGGCGGGGCACCGTACGTCATTGCGCATGACGTACGGTGCCCCGCCCCCTCGCCTAGGGCGCCAGAAACCCTGGCACCGGTCCTGGTTGTCATGTAAAGAAACACTCTTTTATTTTCATTTGGAATGCCTAATAGGAAAGCTTCAGGTTTCTTTAAAAAATGTATGTTTTAGCATTCTTTTTAGTTCCTCGTAGATCATGTCCCCCCCCCTTTTTTTTTTTTTGATTTGGGGACATGCCCACCACATGTGGAATAGACCGTGCTACTCCTATCCTGAAGTCCCACAAACCCTTCTTAGTCTGCCACTTGTGTCCCAGAGTTTGGCCACCTATAGCGTCTAGTGCTAAATAGGCCGAGTCCTGCCTATGAACCACTAGCATAGCATGGCTTTAGTGGTGCTATTTCTAAATAGAGACAAAACCAGAGACAAGGTTGCATCAGACATGTTTACTTCATCTATTTTGTATCTGTCTCTTGCTTCAGGGTTTTTACTGTCACCAGCTCTCTTGAGCCTGCAATCTGCTGACAGGAATGATAGTCCCTATCTACAGTATGCCTCCTATTTGCACCATAGGTGCTTGGGGAAATATTATCATCCACAGGCATTCCATTTCCATTACAAGCCAATGCCCGGAGAAGAATACTGCTGTTCCAGCCTCTGCTGTACAAGCTGAATGTGTCCTGGGCGGAATTTCTCCCTTTCGTTCTCAGAAGCTTTCCAGCCTGAGTCTCAAAACAAGGAAGCCATGAGGTTATCCTCTCTCTTCCTCCCTCATAGCACTGCGGTACTGAGGGCTGCACTGAGAATATGGCAGAGAAACAAAATAGACCACAATCCAGCACAATAAACACAGTTAAGCCCCTTTAAATCCACAGGTTTAAGTGTGCCTAACTCTGTGCTGGATTGCAGCTATTAAGCTTACTGGGTCCCTCAATATCAATAATGAAGGTTTTAGCTTATAAAGGACTCTGGCCTGCACCATAAAAATAGATCATTTTCAACTATCCTCAGCCACTTCAACATTAAACAGAAGATTGTGACCATACTTTTAGATGTCTTAACTACTGCTCTGCCAAAATGTCGCAAGAACAAAATCTGGAGTAAAATTCATAGGTACTTCTCTAGGTAAAACATTCAAGGAAATTAGACAGAAGTCATAAAGTTTCAGTAAATGTTTTAGTCAATAAGGGATTAGGACAGGCCTGTTGAGAGGGGGCATGGGGGTGC
The DNA here is from genome assembly GCA_034641385.1 of Darevskia mixta. Taxonomy (NCBI): domain Eukaryota; kingdom Metazoa; phylum Chordata; class Lepidosauria; order Squamata; family Lacertidae; genus Darevskia; species Darevskia mixta. The sequence goes on from JAWWNH010000027.1 coordinate 761,173, forward strand.
AGATGTACCAAGCTCACAGACAGCAGAAGCATCAGACTCGGAGCTTTTATTATTATTTTTTAAGTAAGCTGATTGGCCTCCTGTAAAGGAAGTTAAGAACCAAAATGTGCTGGCAGATGAACCAGTATGGCTGTTGCTGCCTTTCAGTGCTTTTAGCCGGAGTGAAGTCAGAACTGTGATTGACAAGTGAGGTGTTTGGATACCAGGAGACAGTAATTCGTGAGGTCATAAACAGCTGCAGTATTCCTCACCCCTGCACTTTTATTTATCCTTTTCTATTTCTTGGAATCTCTACAGTTTGAGATCCAATACTCCCTAAAAGTGTGCGTGTGTCCCCCAACTATATGCCGTTGTTGGATTTTACATAGCCACTGCTGGGCTAGGCTAGTGTGATTAGTATAAGTCACATGAGATGTCTGAGAAGAGAGTGGGAACGGAAGACTGTCTTATCTCTTCCGTCTGAGAGTGTTATTATACTGTACTTTCACTTTTGCAGTATGCATTGCTGTTCTGCCGGAGCTCGCAGAACACAGACGTGATTATGGATTCTCTGTATAGAATGTAAATAAAATGTAGTTTAGATCTACGGATGTGTCTCCTTGCTGCATGATGCTAGAAGACTTGTGTGCACTTTTCATAAGAGAAGTGTCGCAGACGGGCGCTCTGGACTGAGGAGACATGCCATTCCAGAGATGTGCCTACTGGGAGACGCTCGGAGTCTTGGGGAGTTTGCCGTCTCCCCAGAGTGTATTTCCAACAGTCACCCACCCCTTCAAAATTTGAAAAAATAATAATAATGCAAAGATGCTTAGACTACTCCAGGCACTTATTAAAAACTCACTGTATAGTTAGCTTACAGTGCAATGGTATACATGTCTATTCAAAAATAAGTACCGTATTTTTTGCTCCATAACGCACACTTTTTTCCTTCTAAAAAGGAAGGGGGAAAGTCTGTGCGCGTTATGGAGCGAATGCATGGTCCCTGGAGCTGACTTGCCCAGGGACCAAAAGAAGATCGAGCTTTTTCTTTTACAAAGAGAGAAGGGGGTGTTGAAAGGCTGCCACTTGACAGCTGATCAGCAAGAGATCGGGAAGAGAGATAAGGTCGCTGGCTCCCTGCCTGCAGAGGAGGCTGTTGGTTTCCCCAGCGACATGTGACTGGCTGATTAGATTATCTGTTTGGAAACTGTAGAAAGGGCTTTTAGCTGATCCTTTTGCAACTGGGGGTTTTCTTTGCAAAAGCAGCAGCACAACTTTGAGCTGCTCCTTTTGCAAATGTGTCTTTTCTCCTTTGCAAAAGCCGCAGCACAACAACTTTGAGCTGCTCCTTTTGCAAATGTTTCTTTTCTCCTTTGCAAAAGCAGCAGCACAACAACAACTTTGAGCTGCTCCTTTTGCAAATGTGTCTTTTCTCCTTTGCAAAAGCAGCAGCACAACAACTTTGAGCTGCTTCTTTTGCAAATGGGTCTTTTCTCCTTTGCAAAAGCAGCAGCACAACTTTGAGCTGCTCCTTTTGCAGATGGGTCTTTTCTCCTTTGCAAAAGCAGCAGCAGCACAACTTTGAGCTGCTCCTTTTGCAAATGTGTCTTTTCTCCTTTGCAAAAGCAGCAGCACAACAACTTTGAGCTGCTCCTTTTGCAAATGTGTCTTTTCTCCTTTGCAAAAGCAGCAGCACAACAACTTTGAGCTGCTTCTTTTGCAAATGGGTCTTTTCTCCTTTGCAAAAGCAGCAGCACAACTTTGAGCTGATCCTTTTGCAAATGGGCCTTTTCTTCTTCCAAAAGAAGATGCACAACTTTGAACTGATCCTCAAAAAGGGGGGCTTTCCCCCTTTCCTCCTCAAAAAACTATGTGCGCGTTATGGTCCGGTGCGCGTTATGGAGCGAAAAATACGGTATCTGTGTGTTTAATGGGGTTCATGGCGAGAGGATCCTTTGTGCACACCAAACTGGGAGCTCAGATGAACACAAGTGGGACTCATGCATCCAAACATGCAATAATTAAGCCAGATGAAGAATGGTTTAAGCATTGGATCTGTACTACTTTGCAGGGGTAGAGGGGAGACCCAGAAAAAGTCCCTTTATAGTCTAATGATGCATCACTCTGTTTAAAGGAAGCAATATATGATTACTACTATGTGGAATACCGTAGACTCCTCACAGCCGCTAGGTTAAACATTCTGGATACGGCGGTTTTGTGGGGAAGATACAGGGGAGTTCCATATGCTCTGAGATTTTGTCTCTGTGCCCTGGGAACGGTTGAGTCAACTGAACATATTCTTTTGACCTGCCCATTTTATGTAGATCTTAAGACAAAAACTGACAGCCCCACTCTTATGCCAACTGAACCTAGTAGACAGAGAAATACAGGTTTTGATTTTGCTGAGCAATTTTACTGGTACCACAACCCTCTTGGTGGCCAAATTTCTTTTTTTTTGGCCTTTAAACTCCGTAAGGTTAAAATTGACAGTATTGACATCGGTCTAAATGTATAATCTACTTCTCATTGTATGTTTTAGTGTAAAGCTTTCCGAGATGTTTAGACGTTTTTAAATTTTGTATGGATAATGATTGTGCTCTGACTGACGGTCGAATAAACTGTATTGTATCGTAAAATATGATTACAAGTAGCCATTTTATTCCTTCTTCTATAGCTATATCCTACAAAAGAGGGTACAAATTTGCATATAACATTGCATGCAAATTTTATGTGCATTTTGTCAGCAAGTGTAGCAAAGAGCCCAATCCACAGTATATTGGGCCCAGAAAATCCTGTTCACACCCCTGAATAAGGGTTTCTCATGCCCCCTATGTCAAATTTTCAGACATACAGAGAAAATGTCTCTCTTTCTTCAGTTAGCAGTGTGGTAGGCATGAAGAAGACATTTTAATTCCCCCGCTTTGAAATGGAAAGTTCTTAGGTATTTATATTTTAGATTCTGCAAATTATCACCTTTTGATCAAATGTGTGCCTGCATGTTACTGTTTGATTGGATGTGACAGGAAGACAGCCTAATGTGAAAAGGGAAGGGGGTGTTTTATTGATAAAAACGTCAGATGAATGGGATGAAAGCATATTTCATATAGTTTCTGCTAGCAATTTCTGAAATGACATCAAAAGGCATAAAATGCCACCTCAAATACTTAAGGCTGAAGCAGTAATTTATAAAACAAAATTACTTGGAAGTCAAGAAGCAAATTCACTGCTTAAATCCATACAGAATATAAACCGCGTGGGGAAAGTGCTGGATTTGCGAGATATTGGCATCTAAGAGCCCCGCCCCCCAAAAGAAAGGTACTAAATAAATTTGCTACTTCTTAACTCCTTTCAACTGAATAATGTGTGAAATCCCAAAAACCCTTGAATTTCTCTTTATCAGAAAAATAAATAAATGCTGAACAATTGTATCAGCTAGATTTCACAGTAATATTTTTGAACTCATGTGTAAACTAAAGAATTAGTTCTAGTACAGTAATTATGGCTATTTAATATGAGTACTAAATAGCAATTATATAGAATATTTCCCCATAGATTATGTCTGTAATTCCTATAACAACCTTGTTATTTATTATCTCTGTATTGCAGATGGGGAGCCAAGGCTAAAAGGTAATGGCTTGCCCAAGACTTGCCTAGTGAGCATCTGATTAAAACAGTATTTGAATCAGGAACTTTGTGGCTCACATATGGCTACATCCTTTTTCAATACAGAACATCAGCTCTATTCTCTCTAAAGGTGTTCCTTAGTATATCTGCGGGCTTCACCTGTATGCCCATCCTAAAAACTGCACTGGGGTGGGGGGAACTCTAACCTCTCCTATAGCAAAACGATTCAGACCTCTAAAGCACCTATCAAGGCAAATTTGAAGTTGCAAGGCTTATACAATGAGGCAAAACCTTTTTAACCTGCTAGATTACCTGAAAAAAACAAACCCTAGTTCTCAAATTTACCTAAAGCTTCCAAAAACATATTTTGTAAAGTCCATTTCACAAAACTGCTAAGGAAACTGAATGTTATGAGCCTGAGAGATAAAGTACCGGTAGTAGATTATGACATCGGAACAACAGTGACATTTTAAAAGGACAATGCAAAGCACATGAATTAGCGGTCATGTGCAAATTGTTTAGGTCAGTCTTGCGATTAGGCAGAATGAGGCAACTGGGTCAGGTGGCAGATTCTGGAAGTGGGGAGTGGACCTGAGGACAAAGCAAAGTGTGCCACATAACTGTTGCCTAGTATACAAAAAAAGTATCAGGTGTTGTAATAATTGTGATCCAACAAAACCAAAACTCCAAAACACCAAATTGGCTAATAAATATTGAGAACAGTTTACTCAATCAAACATGTTAAAATGAACACATTAAGGTGCAGCGTGCAAATCCAAGCCTGTAAAAACTCAATAAACTGATGGCATAATACTGAGGCTAATGATAATGTCCTAGCATAATCAAATTACGCAAAAGTGTTGCAAATGGTACTCTACTGAACACACAAAGTCTTTTGTGAGGGAACGGTCACAGTCAGGCAAGAAAACATGGTCATGCGTGATGGTAATCGCAGATAGGCCCTCCATAACTGTTGCCTTCAGGTATGGTGGAGGATGCTGTCCTATCATCTAAATGGAAGAAAGATTGAACTGCGGAGCTAGTCGACTTCTGCATATGTCATGGGAGGAGGGCAAGCACGAAGCAAAACGCCTTTGACCAGCCCTGCAAATTGTCACTGAGATGAGTGTGGAATTTTTCTTCATTTCTCATTGTCAAGTAATTTTATTTTATAAGGTGGCATTTCATGCCTTTTCCTTCTATTATCCGATGTAATTTCACAACTCCTTGGCAGAAACGGCATGGAAGGTGCTTCCTTTCCATTTGTCTGTGCATGATTTTTTTTTTTTGGCAGATATTTACTACTCTAATATAAATGCCTCTTCACACTGATGGCTGTCTTGTGTCCCATTAACAGGTGAAGTGTGGGGATTGGATTCGTACTGTGGCAAGGCTACCTGAAGAAAGCATATTATTGTACCTGTACCTCATACTTTTATGCCTTATTACTGAAACTAACTCTCTATGCTTTAAAATAAGGGCTTTGTTTAAGAAATCAAGATGCTGTGTCTCACTGTGCCTTATTACTGCGTTAGCAGAACATGTGTATATTTAGCCATGTTTTCAGTCTGGAAGGAAAGACGTCCATCATGCCACACAGGATGTCTGGAGGGAAGGGGCTTTTTGCTTAGTGTGTCAGAAGGGGATTTTTGGCTTGGTTTGATTATATCATAGGAACGCCTAATATGGTCAATGTAACTAAAATTAAGAAAAGAGAAGTAATCTTTAAAAGGACAAAAGGAAGGGCGATGTCAACGCTTATTGGTTTAATTTTGCTACAATGTATGAATATGTAATATCTGAAGAGATCTATAAAACCTCTGGACACCATTGTTTCGAGGTCCAGATTTTTGGAGGTTACTCACTGGACCTTATTGCTCAGCAATAAAACTTACTCTCAATTTCTCTGAAAACTGCGTTTTAGTAATTCTAAGAACTAAGGTTCCCATTCTTGTGCAACAGTACGACAACTTTTAGGTCTTTACTGCCTTCCCATGCCTTTAAGAAAATGGCAGTACATTGCAAGCAGCTTACTCCAATGAAAATATAAGAAATCTTCTTGTTATAGTTCTTGTTATAACATTTCAGATTAGCCTCCACTGAAGTTCAATGGCATGTCAAGTTTCCATCCATGGAAACATTTCCCCTGTTACTTCCATTTGCTAATGCTAATTTATGTTTGGAAAAAATTTATAATGTCTAGGCATTGTATTTGACACAAACAACTTGTCTGTTTTAACCAAAGTGCTCAGTGAGCCGTGAAGAAAATATAATATGAGCATTATATTTTATTTGAAAATGTTATTAAACATTAGGGCTGGCTTAAAGGTAAAGGGACCCCTGAACATTAGGTCCAGTCACGGACGACTCGGGGGTTGCAGCACTCATCTCACTTTACTGGCCGAGGGAGCCAGCGTACAGCTTCTGGGTCATGTGGCCAGCATGTCTAAGCTGCTTTCGGGCGAACCAGAGCAGCGCACGGAAACACCGTTTACCTTCCTGCCAGAGTGGTACCTATTTATCTACTTGCACTGCGTGCTTTCGAACTGCTAGGTTGGCAGGAGCAGGGACCGAGCAATGGGAGCTCACCCCATCGTGGGGATTCGAACCGCCGACCTTCTGATTGGCAAGCCCACAGTGCCATATGCCAGGGTTTAATCATGGGGCACCTAAGTCAGCCAGGTATTGGAATGGCGCTATGTTGCCATTCAAGCTTTGGGGCAAAGCAGACTGAATTATGCAATTTTAAAAAGCCATTCGTGCCAGAAAATTAAGAATCTGACTTAATTTGACAATATACATTTAAATAACTTTCCAATTCTACAGTGAATCCCAAAATGGAATGCATTGGTATTCAACCAGTTTGCCCGTGTGACATTGAAACATGAATGTTAAATAAATCTATCCATAATAAATGGATGTTTATGCAATAGGTTATAAAATATGTATCTTTATATTCTTATGCATGCATTCAGCATCTGACATAATAGATGGATGTTAAATGGTGACATATGCATATGAAGATTGCAGCTGAACTCTTTGCACCCAACAAAGGGTATACATAGCAGCTGAGGCTGTATGTGTGCTGTTCTGTAAAAGCAACTGTAATCCTATTACCAGCTGTTTGCCATGAAAGGGGGGGATATATTCAGTCCTTGAAGAATAGGACTGAGGAATCAAAAACAAAAGTTCCTGTTTAGCTAGGGCAATGCATGCAAAACCCTGATTCCATAAACTTTTAGCTTTTAGGCATTTTGGGGATATATCTCTGAGTTGCCAGTGACATTTTTGCACCTTCAGGCAGCGTGTAATCTAGATCTTTTCCATAAGGTTCCTAAGCAGATGTGCGTTATATTGCTTCAGCATGGCTTTTGCAGTGCAGGACATTCAAGCAAAGCCAGCTTCGTCCTTTCTCCTATTTCAGTAGCTTTAGAGGCAACCCCCCCCCCCCCCACACACACACCAAGGGTTCGGTAATGAGAAAATCAGCTGAAAAGTCTGAAGCTAATGCACCTGACCCAGAAAGACCACAGCTAATTAAAACAATACCCCTAGGCTGAAGATGGCAAAGAAGACAGCAAGTGAACTAATCAGGGGGCATGTGAGTATCAGGGCATGATCTAAAGCTCATTAAAGTCAATGGAAGTTTCTAACCAAGTTCAATGGTGCAAGAATCAAATTCATGATGCAGAACACTTTCAATAGCACAAGACATACATTTCATACTCACTCTCCCAAGCAGATCCCCAAGGACAAAGCCTTTCACTTCAGGGCTATGACATGTGAAGGATGTGCATGGCTCCAATCACACGAGATAAGGAACGCTAGACTTTGAGTCGCTGCACCATCTAGTCTACTACACCGGAGTTGTTTCCCACTTCCGAACAGGGAGGAGACTGCGGTTGCCACTGCATTTTGCCCAAAGTGAATGGGATTTATGGTGTTGTGCAGGCAAAACAAGCAGAGAAATTTCCAGGAAAGCCAAAAGAGGTTTCAGTGGTCTCACTTCTCGCCAGGTTGTTGCCCCATATTTCACCCAAAGCAAAATTTGAAGTTAATCTGAGAGATACTGAGAGAAAGCAAACAGTTTTGATAAAACTATTTAAATTTCTCTAAGAAGAAGAAGAAGAGTTTGGATTTGATATCCCGCTTTATCACTACCCAAAGGAGTCTCAAAGCGGCTAACATTCTCCTTTCCCTTCCTCCCCCACAACAAACACTCTGTGAGGTGAGTGGGGCTGAGAGACTTCAAAAAAGTGTGACTAGCCCAAGGTCACCCAGCAGCTGCATGTGGAGGAGCGGAGATGCGAACCCAATTCACCAGACTACGAGTCTACCGCTCTTAACCACTACACCACACTGGCTCTCTAAGGCAGGTTGGTACATCTTTAGACTCAATGGGCGGCGGGGGGAAGTTGTGCCCAATTATGAGGGGCTGAAGAAATGAACGAAGGGTATAGAGATTTCATGGGAAGTCGTTAGTGACTTGAGAGGTATCTTAGTACAACGCTGGTGGTGGCTCATTCCCCAGCCATTTGTTTGTTCAACTTTTATTGATTCCCACCCCCCGTTGTGGGAGTATTCACTCTTTCTAAACTGATGCTTATAGAAAAGTGACAAAAAGGTGAAGCAAATGTTAAATGTGCTACTGTTGTATATGCCATTTTAAAAAATTGAAGTAAGCTGTTCTTGCTTACCTACAAAGTAAATATATATATATATATATATATATTTCCAATAGGGCAATGACAGCTATAGCACAGAGAAGCATTATCATGGATGGAGTGAGATGTGTGATGGATAAGACTGGGAATGACTGCCTAGGGGGTATTACAGTTTTAAAATCCCTGATGTTAGATCGATATAGCTGCTCAAACACAACTGAAGTCACAGGGCTCTAGAAGAATGGCAGTATTTCTGGGATGTGTCAGATATTTACCAGTTTTCTGCCCATCAAAATCTTTTAAACAACATAAATAGGTGGTCTGGGTTTTGACTTTTCATCATCCCCCCCCCCAATAAAAATGAAAAAAGTGTTAGTCACTGATGTAATTTCTGCCCATTCGTATTTAGGGGAAAAACCTGAAGTGAAAAGTGATGCCAACATTTACCTTTGGCACATGGGACAAACGATTGACTAATTCAGAGGATTTAATGATCCAGTGTTTCTCAAACTTGGTTCCCCATCTGTTGTTAGACTACAACTCCCATCAGCCCTAGCTAGCAGGACCACTGGTCAGGGATGATGGGAGTTGCAGTGCAACAACAGCTGGGCTAGGGACCCAAATTTGGGTTGAGCAGGAAGTAAGTGTGTTCAATTCTCAGAATTTTTCAGTAAGATAGATGTGTTAGAGGACGATACATGAAATTTCAAACTTCTCTGTGTTTTGGAAGGAGCCTAACAATTTTGACAACTTCATCAATGAACAAGTCCCAAGTGCTCTCTGTCTGTCTGTGTGGGGGGGGGGAGAAAATGAATGAAAGATAATTCTTTTGAGGGCTTCCCTTGTTCCAACATTTCAGGACACTCCAAGTTGTGCAGTATGGATTCCATTTCTTAAATTTCTCTGTCTGGCATTTGAGAATTATGAAAGAAAGCAGCAGTGGAAATCTCAAGTTTTGGGGGTCCCTTGGGCAAGAGGTTTTCAGCGGGCTGCCCTCTCTGAATAGGCCCATCTTGTCTCCTTTGCTGGTGTTACTGCTGCCCATTTACTTGCCTCTCTCCCCCCCCCCCAGTGCCCATATAAAGCCACCTGGCAGAGAGAGCAAGAGGGCAAGTCATACTGAGATTACTATTCCTGACTACAGTTGCTGGAAACTGCAGGAAGGGAGAGTCCTCTTCTGGGCTTGCCGCAGGAACCTTGCTGACCACTGTGAGAACACCTTGCCAGACTAGATAGACGATTGTCCTGATCTTGCAGGCTTTTCTTATGTTCTCATTGCTTCTTTTCTTCCTTGCTCACTCTGAAAGTGAACAGCCCTGAACAAGGAGGAAAAGCAACAGGACCAGTAGATTCTAGGGACAGACAATGGGTATAATAATAATAATAATAATAATAATAATAATAATAATAATAATAATTCAATGCCTAACAATGCTGACCTCTGACACCAGCTCTGCATAGTTGTCAGACAAATGTTAAGGCCTTTCTCCTTAAACTAAATAATCTCACTGCTCCTATAATTATGAGGAGCATATTGCCTATGGATACCGAAAGAAAGAAAACAGAGGAAAGGACATCCTTAGAGTGCTTTATATTGCCTACCATCTACCTGCATTGTGAGTAGAAGCACCCACACTGGAATCTAAACCTCATACACAAATTGCATTTTTCATTTCTTTTTGGTGAGTCTACATTAATGCAATATAATTGCAGAGCGTGCTTTAGTTCTCACACTCACCCTTGATATGGTAAATTTCCTACAATGTGACTTTTGCCTGTGATTTTCATGTGGAGAAATTTCTTTTGAACGCACAGTGTGAGGAGCTCTGCGCTTTGCTGTGCCCTGCAGAATGACAGCTCTCAGTGGCTTCCCAAAGACATGGCAAATCTCTGATCTCAGCAAGTTGAGGGCACATTCAGGAGAGATTATCACATGGAAATAAAAGGTGAAAGTCACATTGTAGCAACTTTTCAACATCAAAAAATGAATGTGACAATCAGGCTTTCGAGAGGAGGTGAGGCGGGGGAGAGAAAGGCAGCGTTAGGTTGCATTTCCTTGTCCTGTTGATTTCTGCAGAATTTTTGCTCTCATAGCATGCAGTGCTAGAGGTTAAATTCAATTGCTCAAGGGGGGGGGGAAAGTATTTCCAGAAAATTACTGAAATTTTAGCAGAAGAGACATTAGCACAAGGGAAGAACGATGCCATGGTATGGCTAAGATGTTTTCACTATTTTGCACTTGTGCCATATTCCCTGCATTTGTTGTCTAGTTCTACCAAGTATTCTTCCAATGGCATCTACCCTCCATTCATACTGATATATATAGCACAGGAGAAATTAGGAAGTACACATATAACAAAGGTCTCCAAGTTGCCACAGGGCTAGAAGTCAGGTGGTTCCTCTATTGTTGCTCTAGTCTGAGTACATCCCTTTGCCTTGCGGCATATAGACAAAATGTGCCACCTTTGAGTTGACACTTAAAATAAATAATGCAGCAAGAGTACAGGGTTCAGTATGAGGTTTCCAATCACCTCTGATCATTGAACCCAGTAACTGCCACTGGAATCTGGCAACAGCAACAAAGGTGTTTAAAATTATGTGAGCATATATGATAGAGGAGATATGGGTGAAGGAATGCACAGCTGAGTGGAATTACATGTCCCAAACCAACAAAAGTTGTATGGATGGGTGAATGCATAATGACATTTGATTTGGAGGTTGGACACCCGAAGCAGCTAAACAATGCGGCCCAACTGCAAACACAGTTGCATGAAACAATATGCACCAAGACAGGAGTTGAGATATACATCCAAATACATACTATGGTGGGACGCGGGTGGCGCTGTGGGTTAAACCACAGAGCCTAGGGCTTGCCAATCAGAAGGACGGCAATTCAAATCCCCACGATGGGGTGAGCTCCCGTTGCTCGGTCCCTGCTCCTGCCAACCTAGCAGTTCGAAAGCACATCAAAGTGCAAGTAGATAAATAGGTACAGCTCCGGCGGGAAGGTAAATGGCATTTCCGTGCGCTGCTCTGGTTTGCCAGAAGCAGCTTAGTCATGCTGGCCACATGACCCAGAAGCTGTACGCCGGCTCCCTCGGCCACTAAAGCAAGATGAGCGCCGCAACCCCAGAGTCGTTCGTGACTGGACCTAATAGTCAGGGGTCCCTTTACCTTTACCTTTACATACTATGGTATCAGTAAAGACCTGCAATCCTTGCTGCACCAAGTTATGTATTGGTTGAGAGTAGAGTGAGCAGGCCAAAGCCCTTTTCCCACGATAACTTAAATTTGTATACTGCCCTATACCCGCAGGTCTCAGGGCAATTAGCCTCTTATTCCCTTACTGAGCAGCATATTTTTAAAATAAAATAAAAAACAGTTCTGCTGTGGCAGCTGCAATGCTCAGCTGAGAACCAGCTAAGTGTAGCCATACACACAGTATGTTCATCTTCCAAGCTGCAGCTCAGCAAGGTGAATCCTGTTTTAAAAAACAAAGAACTGAGCAAAAGGAACCTCTTCTCTCCAGAGTGCAGTGCAGCAAGCTCTGGAGGGAGAACAGATGAACCAGGACAGAGCCAACATCCCACCCACCCCTGATTTGCCACACAAAAATGGAAAGGGGTTGTCTTTGTCTCGCCCCCCCCCCAGATAAACTTTCCTTTGGCACCTGGAACTTGGCTGAGCATCCGCTCAATTAGTTCCACACAAGGGTTCTGTGAAGCTATATTTGGTGGGATGCAAATAGAAGGCTGATCGCTGAAAAATTGATGCTTTTGAATTAACCTGTATTTTAATTAACGGTTTTTCTTTTTATACTTTATTGTAATTTTACTGATGTTAGCCGCCCTGAGCCCGGTTTCGGCTGGGAAGGGCAGGGTATAAATAAAATTTATTAATTATTATTATTATTATTATTATTATGGTGCTGGAAGAGACTCTTGAGAGTCCCATGGACTGCAAGAAGATCAAACCTATCCATTCTGAAGGAAATCAGCCCTGAGTGCTCACTGGAAGGACAGATCCTGAAGCTGAGGCTCCAATACTTTGGCCACCTCATGAGAAGAGAAGACTCCCTGGAAAAAGACCCTGATGTTGGGAAAGATTGAGGGCACAAGGAGAAGGGGACGACAGAAGATGAGATGGTTGGACAGTGTTCTCGAAGCTACCAACATGAGTCTGACCAAACTGCGGGAGGCAGTGGATGACAGGAGTGCCTGACGTGCTCTGGTCCATGGGGTCACGAAGAGTCGGACAGGACTAAACGACTAAACAACAAGAATCTTTACACCAAAATTCCAAGCACAAATTTATACCAGACCTTGAATGTAAACCACTGGCTTAGTAACTGACTCAATACATAAAATGACAAGGACTAACACCCTCGCTGATATGAAAGAAAACTGTAGGAAAATCAGAAATTCACAATAAAGTACAAGGGATGTAATGGAAGTTTTAATGGATTAGAACAATAGCCATTCACAATTGGCAGTCTGGACTCCTGCCGCGGGTTCTTCAAAGGCAATATGATTTTGATTGTCACCTAAGTGCAAGCTTCAGTTCAGAAGGGGGTGGGGTGGGGAGAGAATACAAAAAAATCACACCAATCTCGTTCCAAACAGATTTGCAGCTTTCTTGGGAAGAATAAATGGCAATGTAATCACTGTGGTTTAGATGGTTTCTTTTTGAATCTATTTAAAAATTATTAATGCCAGTTCATTGCTTTTACGGAACAGCAAATGGATTTTATCCTCAATGAAAATATTAAACACAAACCTCCTATAGGTAAATTAATTATGCCCACACTCTTACCTTCCGGATGCCTTCAGAGGGATTTGCCACACAGTTATCAGCTCCATTATTCTTGCTGATAGTCTTCCACAACTCAGCAAAGGTGCTGTCTTGCTCCAGAGGGTTTGTTCCTTTTGCTTTGAAGTATTCATAAACTGCAGAATCCCGGACAGTACCGTAAGATACATCCATTTGTTTGGAAAGATCCTGGAATGTTCTGAAATGGAAGAAGAGTTTAAATGTTTGTGGAATGCGGCGTCACATAAACATTTCATTTCTCTATCTGAAGGAAGCAATAGAAGTCTTTGTCTCCTGGTTGTTTGAGGAACTTAAAAGCAGCTTGGGAAAGGAAAACAAAATTGATCATGGCAGCAGAGTTGGGGGAGAGGGGAGGGTGTGAAGAACGAGCCACCCTATGGCTCCTTTCATGGGACTTGAGGTTTTAAGATTTTTTAGCCTGAAATTCAGGAATTCCCCTAAAAATCTAACATGACGAATAACACAACAGATCTTGTAGAAGGAAGAAAATCCTATAACTGTAGTCATAGAACATGTGTGCATTGCAGAAATGCATCTATACTGATTATTTGGCTGTCAGTTTAAGGATTGTTAATAATTGTTCATTCCGTTAGGCAAGACTAGAATCGGTCCTCTTAGTACTATTGCTCCAGCAGAGATGTCTGAAAATGGAAGAGGAGGGGATGGCTTTTTTGCAACCCCCACTTCCCTACAGGCCCATGCATCTCCTGAAACTGTTTTTTTTTTAGGGGTTACACCCCTCCCCCATTAAAGGGTCCCTTCCACTTGATCAAAAGCATTTTCACTTGTGCAAGGACACCAACTGGATAAAACCTGTTATTTCTTAAAAACTTCAATACATACATCCCAGTATGAGTAATCACAAGTAAGCCTTCGTTGCTGCCGATAAATACAACAATATAAGACCATCATATTTTAAAACAATGATTCCATAATGATTCCCCCATTCCATAATTTTGCGTTCTGTTTTTCTTCATCTACATCAATCAGTGTAGCAGAAGGTGATTGTGGTGGATGGTGCCAGCCCAGTAAAGGTAGCCCACCAACAATGGGTGTCTGGTTCTATTACCCTGTCTCCTTAAAAGGTAAAGGTAAAGGGACTCCTGGCCATTAGGTCCAGTCGTGACCGACTCTGGGGTTGTGGCGCTCATCTCGCATTACTGACTGAGGGAGCTGGAGTACAGCTTCCGGGTCATGTGGCCAGCATGACAAAGCCGCTTCTGGCAAACCAGAGCAGCGCACGGAAACGCCGTTTACCTTCCTGACGGAGTAGTACCTATTTATCTACTTGCACTTTGACGTGCTTTCGAACTGCTAGGTTGGCAGGAGCAGGGACCGAGCAACGGGAGCTCACCCCGTCACAGGGATTCGAACCGCCAACCTTCTGATCGGCAAGCCCTAGGCTCAGTGGTTTAACCCACAGCGCACCCTGTCTCCTTACCACCACGCATTTATATGTCACCTAGAGTGGGATTTCTACTACCTTGTGGTGGACTACTTGTGAGTAAAAGGAACTTCCAGCTAGGGATGTATAAATGTGCTTCAATCTGTGCAGACATTCACACTTTCTTTTAGCTAGCATTTTCTCTTCTGCTGCAATTGGCTAATTTTGCACAAGTCTTCCTTCCACTTCATCATCCACTGATGCTGAAAGCTATGTACTGTTTTACGTATATCAGAGCGCTCAATGGACACACATATCTCAGCTATCAACGGATATCTCCTAATCAGTTTACCTTCCCTATGGGTTCTCTTTCCAAGTTAATGAATTCCCAGAGGGGTGGCCCTGTTACTACGGTAGTATTTGTCATCCCTAGACTTCCATTCTCTGACCTGCCTTTAGCAGCCACTTGATCCTTGGCTTTTTGTAGCACCTGATTAACTCACTTTGACAATATATTCTGGCAGTCTGGAGGCATCTTATCTGGAACTGAGATTGAGCTGGCCTCCTTTGCATTTACAAATGCAGGTACTTAATGAGTAGTACTTAATGAATGGTAAGGGAATACATTGGAAATGTGCTGAAGAAATTCTTAAGAGGCATGCTGAGCTTAAACAGTAGTTACAAAACGCTCTCTTCTGCATTCAGCATTAGCACAAGTGTACAATGTGTACTGAGATTAATGAATTATACATGATAGGGGAAAAATAAAACCAAATCATGATTTCACAGTGAAGACATCTTTCTGATTATTGTTCATTAATTACATACAATTAAAGCAAAACAGCATCTTGCTGTAACAGGCATATGGCATAGAGAAGCTTTCAGAGGGTGAATCTCCTCTTCCATGCTCTTCTCTCCGTGCTTCATGGTATCAACATAAACAAAAACAATGCTTTGATGAATGTGGAAGATCAAAACGAATTACGCAGCTGAACCTAAATATGAAAGTGCTCTGAATTATTGCTGTGACAGCCACTGCTAAATTAATATATAACTGCCACAGAACACCAGAGCTATCACTTTCATCCAGCATATTTGAAATGGTAATTTCCTTCCCTTTATTAATATTTATTCATGGGCTTTTTTAGCAGCCAGACCAACAGGGAACGTTTCAACCATCTTCATCTGGCTGGTAAATTAAGATTCCCCTCCTCCGCAAAGTGTTTTCCAACGAGAGATTGGATCACTCATAGTTCTACATCATTTGATCGCTTGTCACTTGATAGCTCTCAGTTGTGTCGACTTGAAAGGGCTTTTTAAAATGATCACATTGGGTGATCATTATTAATCATAGAGCACCACTGACCTAACATTTCCTTTACCAAGTAGCCGAGCGAAAACAAAACAAAACAGGTCATTGGCATCCCCCCACCAATATTAAATCATCCATCCCCCTATAGTGCAAACTAAGAGACATCTTTTAGAGACTGGTTTGTATAGGTAAGGGACCCAGGTGGCGCTGTGGGTTAAACCACAGAGCCTAGGGCTTTCTGATCAGAAGGTCGGCAGTTCGAATCCCTGCGACGGGGTGAGCTCCCGTTGCTCGGTCCCAGCTCCTGCCCACCTAGCAGTTCGAAAGCATGTCAAAGTGCAAGTAGATAAATAGGAACTGCTCTGGGGGGAAGGTAAATGGTGTTTCCGTGTGCTGCTCTGGGTCGCCAGAAGCGGCTTTGTCATGCTGGCCACATGACCCGGAAACTGTACACCGGCTCTCGGCCAATAAAGCGAGATGAGTGCCGCAACCCCAGAGTCAGACACGACTGGACCAAATGGTCAGGGGTCCCTTTACCTTTACCTTGTATAGGTAATTCTTTGTTTGTTTGTGATCTCTCCCTTGCCCCAAATATAGAGCATTCTGTTCTCTTTTGCCAATAATAGGTTCTATTGGAAACTGGTAACTCCTGAAAAGGGTATAGCCTTCTCAATAAAGAATGCATTCTAATTGCTGCTATTTCCCCTAAAATTAAGAGATTGTTTTTTGCCAACTTTTAACATCTTTTTCAGTTTTCTTTATATGGGGTAGACAATTGGCTTGATAAAACTCGTTTTGATTTGAGGGTGTACTAACCCCCAAGTACCAAAATTGCTTTGGACTAATGGATACTTTTAATTCTTATTTTATGTTACTTTGTATTTTAGGAGGGGAGTTCTAAAATATATTAGATTTACTATAATTAATTTGTAAACCTGCTACTTTCTGTTACTTTCCCCATTCTTGTTTTTAAACAAGGAGCTGCAATGAATGGGCCAGGCAGCATATATAACCATGTCATCTGGGAATGCATGAGTGACTGGGAGGGGAAAGCAAAGCTCCCAGATGAGGACTGTGAGGGGCTAGGATTAAGGAAAAAAACTTTGAGAGAAGATTTTGTATTTCTACACTGTTCAGTTATATCAGATACCCTGCTGCTGATTTTCTCCTCCCTTGATTTTTTAAAACACGCATTTGCCATTGTTGGAATCTCTATAGGGTTATGTAATTTTTAGTATTATACCTGTATTTATATCATTGTCTTGATTTTTATGCTATACAGATATAATGTTATGTGGTGAAATTTGTGTTGTATGTTGTAAACCACCTTGTGGTCTTATAATGAACGGTGGTATATAAATTCAATAAATGATAATAACAATAAACTTTTATTTACTTATTTATTTAGCACCTTTTATGATAGGTCCTTTGATATTAATCTTAGCTCTTAATGCTACTGCCAAAGGTTCCAAAACAAGAACAAATAGTAAAGGGGAGAGGGGGCATTCATCCTTAGTAACTCTAGATAATGTTTAGAAATTTGGAATCATAGCCATTTTTCCTAATATTAGATGTATAGTGCTGGTAAATAAGTTTAATTAATTTTAGTCCAAGTTTCATGTTTGAAATTACTTGCCAAAGAAAAGTATTTTCTACACAAACAAAGGCTTTAAAAATAGTTTTTCTTTTTCTTTTTTGCAATAAAAAATAACATTCAGGCAAATACTGATGGGGTCTGCTGGAAGCTATGCATTAGAAAACTAGACTAGTCCAGGTCAGTATAATGAGGTATACACATCTTTAGTCTATTTGCTAGAATTGTAGTAAAAAATAATAATCTTATAATCTATATTGAATAATATGAATGACCACTGGGAATCAAGCTGCTCAATATATTTGTTTGGTTTAGGAATTAGATTTAATTTTGATTGCCTCCAGGTTCCTAGGATCTGTTCTCTTGCAAATAACATTGTTAAATAACTCCAGTAAGTGTGGAGTAAGATTTTCTGAAAAGTGTTTATAATATTATACACCAAACCTATCCAGTCCCAGAGATTTACTATTCTTTTAAGAAATTAAGGAATTGGTGTCTTTAAATTCTTCCTCACTCATTCATTTCAAAATAATTTTTGATCTGGAATAACTACCCCAAATTTATTAGTAGTTAAATCACTTTATAGTTACTTCATAGGATGCTGAGAGTTCTTGACAAGAGCCAGTTAAGGTCTTCTGCTGACAACAATTGTTGAAGAAACAGGAAGGGGGAATCATTTTGAAATTTTGAGGTACCAGGGGAGATAATATACACCATTCCACTAGTAAAAATTAAGGAATATATTATTCATTCATTTCAGAGATTTCCACCCATCTTTCAAAATACAGTTTTCTCAAGGCAGCTGACGACCAATATGAAACCATTTTTAAATAGCAAAAAAAATTCAATATCTAAAATATTAACAACTAACACAACAGCATCCATTAGACCAGCAAACCAACACAGGAATGGCAGAATTAAGATAAAAGATAAAATGAAGAGGACCATTAATTGAAAATCCAGTCCATCTTCTCTCTAAACTGGCCGTGAGCATCGTGATTTTTTATATCTACTGAAAAATTAATTTTCATCACTCATTGCTCACTCCCTTATCTTTAGTTACATTATTTATGGACTAGGTTATTTCTGTGGAATTGGATGCCTAAGAAGATCACTACAAAATGTATCTTCATTAAGTGGAACAATAAGAGCACATGGATTTCTTGCAAGTATTTCAGCAGATTTTTTCTGCTAATCATTAGAGATATGGCCTAATAGTTGTATATCTATCAATGTTTCCCCTCTCTCTTCATAGTACATATAAACGGAAAAATATATGTCTGTCTTCCTGTTCTCATTTTCTATACCTCTGTTTTGTCTATTTCACCATCCCCACAACTATTAACTCCTTAGCCCTGCAAACACAAGGCACTGTTGAGTTTCTCTTGAAACTCCTTTCCCGCAGAACACCCTCCAGCTACCACAACAAAACTCTTCAAGCCCTTAAGCTGATTGAAACATTTAAAGTGGTTTAAGTTGCTTTAAGGACTTCTATCATTGTAAGCCCTTAAGCAGCTTTAACTAAAGCTCGCAAATAGCATCAGTCTCTAGTTGCTGAACATTTGTGAATGGCCGGTGATGATGTCCAAAATTGCCTTGGCATCCCAAATTCACCTTTTCTTCTGGACTTAAGTATTATCCTAAGTTATTAGTGTAGGAGGCTAGTCTTTAATCAGTTTCTACTTCCGTCTTGGGATCTAACATATTATTCATGATGGAAGGCACACCTCCATTCCTTCTTCAGTATCGCAGGCTCCCAAGGGATGGGACCAACTAAGTCACATTAAGTCCACCAGCTCTGAATGCTGGCCCAGTAGAGGCTTCATAAATTTGCTACCTTTCTGAAGCTGCAGAAGGGATGTGTCTTTCAACTCCTTGGCAGGACACAATGCATGGCTAGTGTGCTTTAGTTAGCTTGGTGGATTCACAAAATACAGTTGGAAGAGGGAACAGGTTGGGCAGGTAAGACTAGGAGTGAGTGATGTTGTATTTTGAGGTCCTCCAATTTAAGCTTCCAAAGAAATGATCCGTTCCTGTAGGCCAGTGATGGTCAAACTTGGCCCACCAGCTGTTTGGGGACTTCAATTCCCATCATCCCTGACCATTGGTCCTGTTAGCTAGGGATGATGGGAGTTGTAGTCCCCAAACAGCTGGAGGGCCGAGTTTGGCCATCACTGCTATAGGCAATACTCCCTGAACACTACTTTCATAGGTTGTACAAAGCCTTCTCCAAGCTACATGAAGCAGTGCTGAAATTGCCTCCTGGGCAAACAACATACCTAAAGATTTGGACATGAAACACTAGACAGATGTGTAACACCCTTAAATGAAGCTGGCACAATATAAACTGCAGCTGATGAATTAAGAGGCATGCAATGCAATCTCCTTAGCACTTTCTCATATCCGTTCATTTTGCCCTTTGAGACCTAATCCCTGTTAGCTCAAGTACCAACCAATAAACCTTCCATTACTGCCGAAAATCATCTTTTTTGCTCTAATCGAATTTTAGATTCTCATCAGAGCTTAGGCTTGTTTCATTCTTTAAAGCCAGCTGCTGTGACCATTCATGAGCTTTATTTCTTTTCCTTGGCACGCTTAACTCCAAATCTTGTGCTCCCACTGCTTTAATATTACAACAGGAAGAAGATTCCACAGCTTTAATATCCACAATATTTGCAAATGAAGCTGCCAGTGTATAGGATGCCCCATTTACTCCCAACACTCAGCTCTCAAACCATCGAGGGGCTGTTTTTAAATGTGAAGACCAAAGCCAGTGGAGTATCAAGAGGCAATGTTCTTTGTAATAATTATTATTACCATGATTTCTGTCCATCATCTATATAGTGCCAGCCATGTGGCAAAGTGCTTGTCATTGTGATCAGAGCAAAACTTCCAATGCAGAGATAAAAATGAATCCAGTTGCAAAATAAAAAAATAAAAAGTGTCATTGCTTGAAACAATCTGTTTACACTGGAACTCTTTCAATAATATTTTGCATTTTGCCCATCCTGTTATCAACGTATCTCACAATAATAGATAATACTGTGGAATTAAATGAACGGAACTATAATTTCTTATGCTTATATAGTAGGCTAAAAACCAGCTGTTCATCTGTCATCCCATTACTGTAGCCATTGGCTCATTTGCTGTGATGTCATGTTAGGCAATATTATAACTGCTGAGAGCAAATGTCAGGCAGGTTGACAAATACTGAGGCCTCTGTAGGCTGTGTCATATACTAGGTTTTCCCCATGTGTACAAGAAAACAGGCATACTTGCAGTGTTTGACATTTTCCTTTCTTCTATTATACTGATAAATGACTAAGTTTTGATGAAAGAAAGCCAATCTTTTCCTGCAATGAGGGAGAAGGAAACACAGCTGTCAACTTTCGGATTTGAAAATAAGGGATTTTTCAAAGCTTTCGGATTTGAAAATAAGGGATGCCGCGAGGGCGGTGCAATGGCACCAAGTAGCCTCGCCACCCTGCGCTCCAGAGACTGCGCGCGCAAACGGGTGAGCAAAAGAGTGAGCGCATAGACGGCAGGCAAGCTGTCTGTCTGGTTGGGCGTGAGGGTCTGGCTGCACAAGGCATGCAAGCTCCGCCCCCAGTCGGTCTCAGACTCCTTATTGGCAGCCGAGCAACGCAGCTGAGGAGCCTCCCTGGCCGGCAGGGAGGGAGAGGAGCTGCTTCCTTTGAAATCCGGGGATTTTAAGGGATATCAACAATCCGGGATAGCAGCGGGAAACGGCATTGGAATAAGGGAGTTTCCCGCAAAAAAAGGGAGGGTTGACAGCTATGGAAGGAAAGACACACACATCTAGTATCTAAACATTAGTAGTAAATATGTTTTCCAACACCCAAGTATTCTTAGGTGATATATGACATGGTCCCATGAGGGAAATTAATGCTTTTTTTGGGGGGGCAGTGTGTTATGGCCTTGGCCTCAAGCTCCGAGTCAGAGGAGGAGGGTTAGCTGCTCAGATTTGAGGCTGCTGTGTGTGACCAAAAAGCTGGTTTTGCTGGACCAGTTGGATCAAAAAGTGTTTATTTCCCCCCTTTCTTTCCCTGCCAGGAAATGGTTAATGAACGGCAGTCTCTGATTGGCTGTGGTTCCAGGAGGGAGAGTTTAAAAGGAGAGGTTTTGAGAGACAGTGGGAGGTAGAGTGAGGGAGAGGGTTGGAATAGAGAGATAGGGAGGGAGACAGGTTGGGTTGAGGTAGAAAGAGTGAAAGCGAGAAAGAGTTGGTTCTGGAAAACAAAACAACTTCCACTCTGAGTGTATTGTGAAGGACAGAGTGTGGTGTCCTGTAGGAAGAACGGACCAGAAATTTTACTGGGAGGCAGAGGTTGAGCCAGGAGAAGTAGGGAATGGAAAGGAACAGCCTACTTGGGACTCTAGTCTGGAGGGGAGAGATTCTTCTAAGGAAAAGAAGAAACTCCCAAACCAGTGAAAGGAGGGGTGTGTGTGGAGAGCCCCTGAGTCTATTGCTTAAGGTACCTCAGGAGCAGGATTGTTAAAAGGGGTGGATAACTGAAAGAAAGCATCACCGTTTAAAGGAACCAAACCTATAACGCAAAACAACTGAGGACGAATTAAAGTGTAATCGTGCTGTATACCTGAAGTAACCTAAGTTTAATCCATTTGTGTTATATACTATCTTGCCTTAAATCTTTATTGTTTATTTAAAGAAAACCTGTCTGAGACTCCAACTTATTAGTTACCCCCTCACAAAGGTGCCCCGCAGGATACTTTGGGTTAGAATTTTAAGAGGAAAGGAAAAGAAACCTTCGAGTAAAGGGTTGTTCAGTGAGGTGGGGGCAATTTATCTAAGTGAGTGTAGGCCCAACAGCATGAGAGGAAAAAGTGCCACCGCGCCCGTTGCCGCCTTGGGCTATTGGCTGAAAAGCAGGACCACGCTCTTATCATTGAGCCTGACACCACCAAACCAGAGTCAGGACCTTCACAGGCACCCTGCCCTGAGATCAGAGAGCCAAATGTCTCCTGCATGGTCCCACCTGCCCAGTAGCAGAGGAAACATGCCAGGCAGGAGTCTGCAGACAGCAAGAGACACACTCATCTCCAAGCCAAGTACCTGATTGCTTTAAGAGTCTCCATTCTTTCAGCAAGGGAATGGAGCTTGGGAGGGCTGGGCTGGAGACAGGAGCGCACAAGGCCTTGGTCCACCTCCTACCAGTGTTGAGGAAAATTGCTCCATGGGAGTAATTTGTGCTCCTTCCTTGTGGGTTCCCTGTTTCGGTTAGGCTGAGAGTCAAAGGCCAGCTTGGCATGACCTCTAAAATGAAGTAAAAACCTGCCTGCAGAAATGCATGCAACCGTTAACGGCAGCCTAAGTGGTTAACCCAGAGGTGACCAGGAAAACACTGGCCCACCTTTAAATTCAAGATCCAAACATGAGGTTTTATTGACATTCACTTTTGCAAGTGTGGAATTCTACAGAACTAAGAATGGTTACAGTGCAAATACTTTAATGGAGAGTTTTACTGCAGCAATTACAGAAGTAGTAATATTTCTGAAAATGCTGAAATGTTTAGATTTTCTTAGTTCCTCTGCATAAATAGAGCCTTAATTACAGCTGAAGGGGAGGGGAATCATTTCAAATACTAAGGGGGTAAGACAGTTACAGAAAAGGATAGTTAACCTTGCTGCTGCTGCTACCCTAAGCAGAAATCTTTAAATATTTTTCTGTACTCATCAGGAAATGCCACAAATACCGGTAGGTCTCCTGTATTGTCAACGTCATATGTCAGTGCTTTCTTGAACCTCCCTGGATTATGTAGAAAGGTTGGATTTAAGACTTGAGTATGCATTCAGATTACACCAAAGCAGCAGGAAATGTAGAAGATATGCCAAGAATCTAATATCATTTTTTAAAGTAGGTCTCTGGCCATTATGTCTCTTGAGATGAGCTTGAAAGCCGGTGCACAGATGACCTAGTGAACCCTCAGGAATAGCAGTTGGGGTATATTTTCTAAAGGTAGGTCTTCTGCAGCCACAAATCTCCTTATCCTTCCCAATGCCCTGAGGCAGCAAGATAAATTTTACGCAACGTAAACTAATCTCTGCAATTTTCCATGCATGTTTCTGTGTGACTGCATTTGGGTCATAGAATGTGATTTTCCTTAGCAAATACTGTGCCACACAGGCAGGGCTGTCCGACCCAAGAGGCAAGGTGAGGCGCTCACCTCAGGTGTTTTATCTGGCCTCTGAAGTACAAGTCACTTGCTGCTGGCTCCTCTCTGATCTCTTTTCACTCCCCCGCCACCTTCAGAGCACCAGGGATGGTGTTGGCTGCAGAAGCGGTGTTGCTGTAGTTGTTGGTAAACTGCTTTGCTTTGAGGTAATTATTTTTTTTAAAAAAATCAAATGGTGTATAATTTCACCAAGAAATAAATAAGTAAAGCACCAGTGTTTAGCAAACAACTAATAAATTGGAAGACGGCTGTACTCTTATCACTGGTAATGTTTACTACTGGAGTTTAAAAGAGTAATGTCAGGGGCTGGGCTGGATCGGAAGATTGGGGAATGAAATCACAAGGAGATCAGCACCTAACAGAAGAGGAGGGGGACTATCCCCTCCCCTGCTTCCAGCATTTCCAGAAGCAGACAGACAGGCAGAGACAGAAGCTGCACAGTTGAGAGAGGAGCTACCCACTTTTGAGATAGTAGCTAAGCAACCAGAAGGGAGGGAGCAGCTGGGCAAGACATCAATTGAGAGTGGGGGAGACCCCTCCCTCCCCCCGAGCTTGGAGGTCCGAGTGTGTCAAAGAACAAAGGAGACACAGGGGAGGAGGAAAAACCCTTTTGCGCGCTTCTTGCTGCGGGAGTTGGGAGGAGTCAGAGTGAGCAACTGCTATCCTTGCAGAGAGTCTGTCTGTGCTCGCTACATGATACTGTAGTAAAAAGACTATAAATCTACCAAATGCTTGTTAATTCTTATTGGTGAGATAGCAGAAGGGAGAGGGGAACTTCCGTACTTGACAAGTAAGTATTTACCGACCATGAGTTGAGCCAATCCCCTGTGTTTCTGAAGAGTCTGGGCATGCCTCCTGATTAGAAAGAGGCAAACCTAGAATAGTGGCACATGCAGGGATGCTACAGGATATTTCAGGTTCATGTAACACCCTAGGTCTTTGACTTAGCGTGTTAAGAGTAGACAGGATAGATGAGTTACATAGGTTCATACATATTTTTATTAGCTGCCCTGCGGCATCTGCAAAAAGATGGGAAGTAAATTCTAAAATTAACAGAGGCAAATGCCATAGACTTTGGAAATAACATGTTTCACCACATAGGCCCTCTGCACAATTAAAAACATGCTGTATTTTAGGCCAAATGCTTGTTTTGGTGACATAGGGAGGCCATGAAGGTAAGCTTTTTGCTCAGGGCCACCACACTAAGCTTTCAGCTCAATGGTGCAACTAAGCTGCTCCAACAGAAGAGTTGCCACTAAAATGAAGTGCTGCCCAGGGCATGCAGACTTCTAAGCTTCTTTGGACAGAAAATGTGTGCTACCCATGTGCCAAATTCCCATTGCTGAGTTTAAAATTGCTTAGCTTTCTCTCCCTCTCCAACCTTCCCTCCTCCTCTCTGTCCAAGTATTAAAATCACTGAATAGACACATTTGAAGTTTCTGCCACTAACATTCTGAATAATGTAAATTTTAAATGCCTGGCTTGAATAAACAGAGTTGGGCAGGGGAATGGGGGAATTTATTTAACATCCATGTATGTCTGAATTCAAAAACACTTTATGTTTCCCAAGTGCATAAAGTGCTGGCCGGTGGGGCATAAATTAACAACTGGTTAGATATAATTTGCATACAAAGAACAAAATCTGATGAATAAAGGGTCCTTCACTCCCCCCCCCCCAGATAGAATTTAGTATGAAATAGGGGGTTTCACTAATGCACAATTGGTGTCCATAATTACAGGCAATCCTTTATACAGTATTTGAATTTTAGGCTGCTTTTGCAGAGACAATCAAATAAGAAGATAAAAACCAATAAAATCCAAGATGTGTAAAACAAAATAGCTATGAAAAGAATGCATACAAAGTAGCACCAAAAAAAAAAAAAAAAAGCCTACGTAGAATGAAATATTACTTTTAACCAGAGTTTACTGTAAACTAGTAGACAAGCCACAACTCATTCAAATCCAAAGGCCCAGTGAAATAGAACAGGATGGAATTCAACGCTGTGCTATGGAAAACATTCTGTCTGTGCAAGTGTTGCAGCTTGCAATACAGAAATATTCCCTCTCTCCTCCCCCAATGCTATACTGGGAGTCCTCCCAGCCCCTTCCCCAAGACCATTTCAGGGCTGTACAGGGAGAGGGGGTGGGAGACCCACTGAAACAGGTGGAAGTCTTTGCTCTTGGCTTTCACTGACGGGGCTTGTTAGTTGAATTTCACCCATTACAGCAGATTGAAAGATCTATGGCAGGGTGGTTTGATGCCTGGCCTGAGGGCTGCATGTGGCTCTCGAGGCCTTTTGGCACGGCCCTTGGAAACATTTGATGCACCTCCCCGCAGCCCTTGTGCCCCCTTCCCAAAGACAGGTAATTGAGGGGCTTTGGAAAGGAGGTGTTAAGGCTTAGGTAGTACTTTCATAGCCTGATGCCTCACTTAGCAGGATTTTGGAAGGCAGCATGAGGGCTGAGGGGGGCATCAAATTTTGGCCTCACTCCCCACCCCACATGACGAGGCAGTGTGTGGCCCACGGGTCCCATGTCAAAGTGCTCTTGTGGCCCTTTTGGTATGAAAAGTTGGGCTGTCCTGGAATCCATTCGGATCTTCAGAGAGAGTGAGAGAGTCAAACAACTTAGGCCACAGCTTTCAAAACTATATGTCATAACAAGTTAGTGTGTTAGTTACAGTGTGTAGGTGTGTCACACGAACACTCCCCGCACTCCTCCTGGGGGGCTGGAAAGGGCTTAGTTTAACCTCCGGTTTGCTAGTGAAACTGCATTTCTGTTTTGCAAAATGATGCATGTCTAAAAAGTGTGTCACCAATATGAAAGTTTGGAAAGCTCTGACTTAGGTGGTGCTGCCAAAAAGGCCCTGTTCCATATCATCACCAACTGCACCTATGAAGATGGGGGGTTATAAGGCAAAACCTCAAGGCAGAATGTTTATAGGAGAGAAGACAGTCCTTGCAATATTATTATTATTATTATTATTATTATTATTATTATTATTACTACTACTACTACTACTACTACGTGGTTTTTTCTGGGGGGACGCAGGGGTACACATACCCCTAAACATTTTGTGAATCTAATGGGAGAAGAAACTAAAAAAAATAAATAAAAAAAATATTAAGTTTATTCTCTAGCATGGTGAATCATCAGTTCCGTTGCTACCTCCAATGGCAAACTCATTTCCTGTCACGGTGTTTCCTGAGTCTCAGACAGAAGCTAACGTTTAATATGTGAAGTAGGAGTTGGAATCTAGCATGGTGATTGGTCAGTTTCGTTGTATTTACTGTATTTATTTTTCCCAATTTGAATTATAAAATGGTGATTTTCTTGAGTCAGAATGAGAGTGCCTCTAAACATTTTTTTTAGGTGGCTTACAGATAAAATAGGGACAACTAAAACATGGGGCGGGGTTTCCATTAAAAAATAATTAAACACACCCACCCTGAGCCCAAACTAGAAAGGGCTTCAACGACAGTCACATATGTTTTGAAGTCCTGTGGCTGCATACACTGCAACACACATGACACAGCACAACAGTGAGGGAAGAATAAATGCATAAAAAGATCTGGTTAATTGCAGCGGGAAGCTGCAGCTATAGCAAGTCTAGCAAGGTAGACCAGACCAACTGAATCACAGCAAAGCAAATGCATTTTGCATGAAATCCCATCCTGTAGAGAAATGGAATTCTATTATGTGTATCACATATTCCTTTGTGAATAATGCTTTATTAGGAGTGACCGATGGCCACTGAATTTTAAGTGCACATTTTCATAATATTCTTAGCATATGCACAAGTATTTGAAAGATTAAAACCAAGACTGTCAGATAGGCAAGATATCTAGCAAATATATTCATGGATACTGTCCTGTGGCTTTGAGCTGCATGTGGAAATGTGCAGATAAGAATGCTTCCCCATGTCCTCTGATAGTCAGGGGAATGTTTTGGGCATGTAATACAGGGGCTCCCTGTGCATGTCAGAAACATTTTCATTCACAGGAGAGAAGAGGAATGCAGCAGGAGGAGCTATTTGGATCTGACAGAGATTGTACTCTTTTTCATCCAGATAAATTTGATGTGCCATGGGCACAATCCAGCAAAATAACCATCTTCACAATAGTGAGTTGCTGTAAAAGTATGTGTTTTGCTTTAGATGCTTAACCAGGAGGCTGCCATTTTGAATTGTGGCTGCCACTTTGAATTTTCCAAGATTTCCCAAGCCTTCTGGAAGAACCAAAATGGAAGCCACATTGATTCTCTTCCAACCCCCACCCCCAAATTTTTTTCACTCCATCCTGAAATATTGTAGACACAAAACAGGCAATTTTGAGTGAAATGGCTGAGAAAACACTTGTTTCCCCTACTCCAGTTGCCAGCCTAACCCAATCAATTGTAGGATTACAGACGCTGCAAAGAAAAGAAGCAAATAATGCAATTAGGTTAAACACAGAAGTGACACAAAACCACTAACTAAACATTTCAAGTAGAAACAAGGGCTTTTACTATAATTTATTCATGGTGACTTAGTATTAATTAATCTTGCACACACATGCTGAACAAGATTTCTCCTGCCTCGGGCTTCACTATTAGCAGTTCTGGAGCTTTCCATCTAAGTGACAAGCACAGAAATCTGTTGTACAAAGCCAAATAAAATAATATGTTCCTCACAGAGTAATAGCAGACTTCTTGCCAAGAGGAAACACTATGTTGCATTTCTCTATCTTGCTTCATATATTGCTCAGATACTGAAGAAAAGGTATGGACTATATAAGCGTTTATTTGCAGGACCCTTTCAGGACTGGAGACTTTGAGCCATGCTGCCATAGACGGAGTCAGTCATCAGAGAGATGCACAGTTTAGATTTTAGGTGGTTGAAGATGGGTGTTTATTGTGGAATCTGTGCTTGCCATGCATGCAGGCTTTTTTTTTTTTTTAAGCATGGTCTTCAGTATCAAAATGCCAGACCATATTTCCACTGTTTAATATGAATTTACATTCTCTGGGAGAAATGCAATAAATCTGTGGAATGCTCTCCCCAGGGAGGTTCACCTGGCGCCTTCCTTATACACCTTTAGGCGCCAGGCAAAACCTTTCCTCTTTAACCAGGCCTTTAGCTGATTGGCATTCACCCTTTAAAAATGTGTTGGGTGGGGGTTATTGGGTTGTTCCTGTTTGGTTTTTTTAAAATTTTGATTATGTATTTTGTGATTTTATATTGTGATTTTATCTGCGGGGATAGGGCGGCATACAAATGTAATGAATATTAATAATAGAATAATAAAAATAATAATTTTTTAAAACCCCGTTGCCACAGTGAGCCATTTGTGAGATCTCAACAAACAGTTTTCAATAGTAAGAGCTCACTTGAAAGCACCCCATTTGACACTTAGCTGCTACGGACTGAAAAACTGTGATGTGCCAAAAACTAATCCCAGGGGGTTAAGCAGTTAAACATGGGTAGCCGCAATTCAATGCCCAAATGGGAGGCTGCCCCCAGACCCCTATGTACATCTCTGAAAGTTCCATGGAAGAAAGGGTGGATATAAATGAAATTGTAATTAATTCAATAATTAAATAACCTATCCTAAGTGTGAGTGTAGCAGCTCTAATAGTGGTGAATGCATTTTATATTCTAAGTTTTTATTCTCCGAATGCTTTATCACTTAGAAGGAGCTTTCAGTGGTGTGGGGTGTTTGTTTTCATTCCTCTATGCATAAATCAGTTTAGAGAAGAGCTCCAGTTTGTTCATTAACTTTAGGTCTAGGGAGTGAGGGAAGGTGGAAGCATAAGCTACAGAGCACCGTATATACTCGTGTATAAGTCGATCTTTTTAGCACATTTTTTAATGCTGAAAAAGCCCCCCTCGGCTTATCCTTGAGTGAAGGTTTGCTGTCCCCGGACAAAATCCGTCCCTGGAATGTCCCCGGATTTCATTTAATGTCCCCGGATTTATATTTTAAGTGTTGTAGATTTATTAGTAGCGAATGAATGTTGCGTGATTGGTTCAATGACACAAGACACATCATATGGGGACTTCCAGCGAGGCACAATGGCGGGCGCCACGGCAGCGAGCAGCTCCTGAAGCCAGCCAGAGCCAACTGTGCTACTAGGCTGGCTCTGGGCGGCTGAGACTGCCGCTGCCACTGCCGAGGGAGAACCGCGGATGCCCGGTGCGTCAACTGGGGGAACTGCTCTCTCTCTCTCTCTCTCTCACACACACACACAACCCAAATCAAGCCGGGAGCGAGAGCGCCCGGCCACCCGGCTGACTACCCAGTGGCACTCCGAGGCCAGGAATACCCTGGAGCTGATGCAGGGAGAAAGGGGAGAGGAGAAGGAGAAGGAAGAGAGAGAAAGAGGAAGGAGAAAAAAGAGGTGAACCACGACCTTGCCGCGCAGCTGCCACCGCCGCTGAGGAGGAGAGGTAAGAGAGTACCGGGAGGGCAAGGACATGTGGCGGAGCCCAGGCCTGGCCCGAGCCTACTTCATGGAGGCTAGCACTCCAAGAGAGCAGGCCGGGACCCAGAGGAAGGCCGTGTGACAAAGGAGACCACAGAAGAGAAGACATTACTTCTTTTCTTTTCTTTTTTAACTTCTTGTAAAATAATTTTTTTTTTCTCTTTTTTTTTTTTAAAAAAAAAAAGTGTCCCAGATTCTTTGAAAAAAAATCTGGTAACCTTAGCTTAATGGGTTAACACATTTACTAAAGCCAAGTATTTTAATACATGCAATATAATTAATAGCAAAAAGAAAGAAAGAAAGGAAGGAAGGAAAGCAACTAAAGCGACAGGCTGTAATAAAGAGCAACTCAGTCCCAACAGCAGGTTTTAGCCACTTTACCTAAATCAACTGTATCATAAAGTTGGCATGAAACCATTCTGTTTGAATCAGACGCATCTGGCGAATGACAAATGCTTTTGCCTAAAATGGAAGTAACAAACTACCTTGATTATCTATGTAGATTTGCTTTCCACCTGCTTCGTATCTATTTATCCAGCTACTCAGATTTGGAGACGCATCTATCAAAACTTTAGCAACAAAGATTGAAGTTGGGAAGAATTAAAAATCTGATACAATGCTATCCAAAGTGAGGGCCCCTTTGCAGGAATGAAGGTCGTACATTCCTCATTTAGGAGCAGCAACTGTTGTGTGAGTATCACTAGAGCAATGGTTACCATTTTCTTCTTTCCAACAAACCACCTGAAAATTGCTGATGGTCTTGGCAGATCACTTAATGATTTTTTCTGCCTGGGCAGCAATTGTAGTGCACCGAGCCAGATGCTTTATGATTTTTTAACTGTATTTTAATTGCTTATTTTATTTCTTGTTGCATTTTATTGTATATACAATATAAGAAACTAAAGAATCCATAAAATACAATTAAAAAGTCATATGGATATTTAACATGATGAATATGCTATTTCCCATCTTCAGACACAAATCCACAGATACGCCACGGTCCCTCTGAATGAAGCTCACAGACCACTAGTGGTCCATGGACCACAGCTTGAAATCAACACTAGAGAGTTTCTGCCCTCTGCTTCTCCATGTGTTCTAACTTAAAGGCGAGTCACATTAGGAACTGGAATACAGACTTCAGGAAGAAATAAACACAAGAGCAATCACTCCAGTGACACAGGAATCAGAAGTACCAGAGAGTCCACTGAGATTGTTTGGGATAAAAGGGGCTTCCATGTAATTTGGCATAGTGCTTGATAAAGATTCTGAGAGGACATGATTAAAGGGTTCTCTGGAACAGATTAGTTTTGACATTTAGAACAATTATTTGTTTATTCTAACTGTTCTAAAAGGCAATCATTTATATAAGAGTTGACCATGACTTGGCTATATTTAGCAGCTGAGCTGGCCAGATTTTCTTTTTGACCAGTTAAAACTGAACATCACATTCCCAAGAGACCATGGTGTCATGTGCAGTGCTGTAAAGAAACATGGTAGCCAAGACTGGGAGCTGCCAGCCAGCTCCTGTCAGTTCACGTCAAATTGGCTTTGAATTGGGCCGAGATATTTACCAAAGCATTGGCAAAAAGCTCAGCTCGCTGAGGAACCATTGGGGAAGCTGATGTTTCCGTGTGGCTGCTTGCAGCTTTGAAGAGTTGTGTCCAGGAAAACTGGATGAAAAAGCCCCCCCCCCCAAGGCCAACGGAGAAAACTTGGGGTAAAATGGTCTTCCACAGCGTTGGGATTTTGGCCCCCATTCCTGTTTTCCAAGATGTACTTCTCCAACATAGCCCTCTAGCAAAGCAACAGAGATGGTTGTCAATGGCTTTGCAAGGGAGCTCAGCTGAAGAGCTACTCTTAGAGAAAGTCCATCCGTATGAGATCATTGCAACTCAAGAATATTTGATAGTGATGTGTTTTTGTCCCCCTCCCAGTTTCACCAAGGATAGCTCTTCAATGCAGCCTCCTTGCAGAATCTTTGTCAACCATCTTTATCTCTTTACTGGGGAGCTGCTTTGAAGAACTATCTCGGGGGGGGGATCACACTAGTTGCAAAAGCCCACTCTTCCACTGGGGTATAGGCTTTTGCTTCTAACCCCATATCTTCTTCGAGAAAGCTCTTTATTCAATAAGACTTCTCTCTCTCTCTCTCTTTTAAAAATTGAAGCTGCAGAAGAATCCTGGGGCTTTGAATTCTTATCTCTTATTTTGAGGCAAGCATTACTGAGCCCTAGTAGCTCATTCCTGGGCCTAACTCTGAAAAAGCTTGTTGGCATCTCTATGAGACAGATGGTGCTTCCATCCAGGTTAGGAGGCAAGGAGGATCTAATAAATAAATGAAATTACAAACTTGCAATACAGAAGTCAATAAAAGTATTATTGTGTAGTGGTTTAATAGTGTTTTAATTAAATGGTGCTGATTTGCATGACCTACAGTGCTGGTGGTTCATTACTTTCCCTTTCATTATCCAATTCACTGATAATGCATGCACTGGAAAAATGTTAATAAACTGAAGGTGGATCTGGAAATTTGCTATGGAATCAGAACAAGCAGAGGTCGCTGGGACTCTCACTTTGGCAATCCCATTAGTCTTATGAAAAGAAAGTCTACAAAGGACTCCTTTTGAAGTTCTTGAATCTGACAGGGCTTGTGGTATTAAAAGTTCTAGGGCACACTCTAAAGTATGCTTCCTTGATGTTGCTTCCACAGCTCGGAAAGAGAAAGAGGAGAGAGCAGTTCATGCTTTCATGCTACAGGGAAATGCAGAGAAATACCAAAGAGACATTTGATTGCTAGAACATGTAGTGTGCACTCTGTGGAAATTATAATGTACAGCTCTTCTTATGAATAGTGTAGGCCATCCACACTGGGGAACATTTGCTATCTTACTTTATAAATTGGTAAACCATTTTCATCTCTCCAGGGGTTCGTACTAAACTTAAGCCCATCACGGCCGACTCTTTCTCAGGATGTCAATGATAGGCACGTAACAGAAAGAGGTTTCCTGTCTGTCCCTACGTTATCAGATTGAAATGCTAATGAAAACTAGACATTTTAGTCTATCACACCAGTTCCACGTGGTTTGCAATGGCTGCTAATTATTTTTTTGGCCCAATTCAAGGTGCTGGTCTTGTAAAGGCCTTAGTTACTCGGTGCCTGAGCAACTGCCAACTTCTGGCATGGTCTGGCATTTTGATACTGAAGACCATGCTTAAAAAAAAAAAGCTTCTGTAAGTTCCATCCCTGCTCTTTGATAATCATCTAGGGCCCTCCTGGAAATCCCTCAACCTTGGAAGTAGGACTGGTGCCAACCATGGCTAGCGTTCTTTCCGTTGTCTCTCTCGTTCTATAGAATGGCTTCCTAAGTGAGGTCTGTCAGTCCCCATTACTAGACTACTTCAAGGTGACTGATGAAGACTATGCTTTTTTTAAAAAAAGTCCTTTGGATAGTTATACAAACTTTGTTGGCTCAGTTTTATGTTACTGGACATTGTTAAACAGGTTCAATATTGTTAATTTATTATGCCTGTTTGTTTCTGTGTTAGTCTGTTTCTATCACTATCTGTTAGATGCAGATAAGCTTTTTCAACTATGAAACAGTGTTGCTCAGAGCCGGCTCACCCATATAGGGCAGATGGGCCTTTAACACCAAGCACTGGCCTTCTGGGAATCACCAAGCATCCAGCCACAGAGTTGCTGACAAGGATCACAAATAATGTGTTGGCAATGTGAGTTTGCAGTATTGCAGAATGTGTATCCCTATCCCTAAATACAAGCTAGGTAAAGGGTAAAGGGACCCCTGACCATTAGGTCCAGTCACAGACGACTCTGGGGTTTCTGCTTGCACTTTGACGTGCTTTCGAACTGCTAGGTTGGCAGGAGCAGGGACCGAGCAACGGGAGCTCACCCCGTCGCGGGGATTCGAACCGCCGACCTGCTGATTGGCAAGCCCTAGGCTCTGTGGTTTAACCCACAGCGCCACCTGCGTCCCAAAGCTAGAGACACTTAATTTTGAGGCATTTGAGATTATTTCCTTACTTTGTGCCTGCATGGCTTAATTTATAAGCAAAGGCATCTCTTCCGTTAGAAAGCCTGGAGAGCCCTGGGAAAGTCACATATACCACACTGGGGCAATCTTTACAAATGCAGATGGTTGGAAGATGCAAGAGGGGGTTTACCAACTCATTTCAGTTGATTTGGAATTTTGAAGATTGTCTCATGAAAAACAACATTCAGTGAATGTTGTACCCTTTCCAATACATCTTTGTTAGTATTCCTCCTGCTCTAAGATTCTAGTATGGTTTCTACCAGGCTCGGTTCACCTATGTATTTGTTTGATGGGTGGATTCTTATCTCCTGAGTAGCGGGCAAAGGGGTGGCAAATTTCTGCCACAAATCAGATCCTCTTTGATTATACAGACAACAGTGGCGGAATTTGGGCTTTCAAATTTCAGTGCCCCCACTCTCTTGCCTTCCGTTCTAAGTCACTGTTCTGGTGCCCCCTTGGCTTGGCACCTGGTGTTAGCGAACCAATCACGCTCCTGTAAATCTGCCTCTGCGTACAAAGAATGAACGGGGCCATTGTATTGTTGCCTGGGAAATGTGCTGCCTCTATACATCCAGACAGTAGTGAAATCCTATTGTTGCTATGGAACCACGCCACCCTTAACAACAGGAAGGTGCTAGGAAGTGGTGACAACAGAAGGGGAAATCCCAATCAAGAGCAAAAGGGATAGAGCCAAGGGCTCAACAGCATCTTATCTTATTTTTAATGGGCTAAATTATTAGATGCTGACCGATCAATTTTAAAGAGGCACCTCCCTGCCTGAAATACTTTAAAACAGACTGACACGGGCAGAGAAACGGGTGGGGAAGGTGCAATGCGTCACACACAAAAGATCACTTGTGGGCTGGGTGCTCCATGTAAATGCTGATATACGTGATTATTTCTCCTCAAGAAAACAAAGAAGGCAAGATCATGCTAATAGGGGTCTTACATGACTAGGTGTTCACCCTTGACATAAACAAACATGAAAACTCGGGAATTAAGGTCCAAATACTGACAACACTCCAAATCACCAGACAATAGATATGATTATATAAACAGACAGACTACACTCTGTGTGTGCAATCAAGGAACAGAGTTAAAGAGACGTACCTAAAATATTCATAAAAAACTGTAAATGTAAGAGCTTATCTGAAAAAGGCTTTAATTTGAAATGCCTTTGAATTTGCAGACAGCCTACTTTTCTATGTGTCCTACTTTGTTTGTTTTGAGCGTGGCACTTAATTATTACCAGAAGGGTGCTCCTGAACCTGGGCCCTAGAATATGTACGTAGTTGCAAACTCCACACACTTATCCTTACAAACAAGCAGCAACATGGGAATCCAGATCATCTCTAATTAAATTCAGGCACACACAGGGTTGGGCTACACAGCAGATGCCATGGCTCCAGGAAGGTAGAGTTGACAAGCGAAGCCCATATATGGTGTGGTGGGAAAAGCGCTGGACTCAGATGGAGGAGATTCAGATTGCATTTCCACTCAGCCTTGGTGGTCTTCAATCAGATTGCTATATTATAGGGTTGTGATGAGAATAAAAGGGAAAGGTCCGCTGAGGAATCGCGTAATAGTGGGAAGGGGGCATTCTAGCCCACTTGAACATGGAAGGGGGCAGGATAGTAGCATGGGGGAGAGGGGTTAGCAAACTAACACTGGGAGGAAATCTCGGAAGGTTACTGGTTTTCAGATGAGTGGGTGTGACTGGCAGCTATGATTTGATGTCCTGAATCTCACTATTTCTGAAAAGAAACCTAATTCAGATGTGTGTTCCTTACAAGCCTGGGGAAGCTTCAAGAAGCAAACAGCTGTTTTGTACTATGTGTTATTATAATGCTTGGGAAACTGGAAATCCATTCAAAAAAGCACAAGAAACACACAGCAGGACTCTATGCCTGGCACTGGATGAATCAGATGAGTGTTTGGCATCCAAATGGCAATAATCATGTAATGTTTGAAAGTACCTTACAGAAATGAATGCCAGAAAACTCCTTCCAGATAAAATGTGCTAAAGGTTTTCTAGGCACAAAGGAAGCTGCCTTATTCAGAGTCAAGACTGTTGGCTCATCTAGCTCAGTAGTGTCTATATGACGCTTCCACAGATTCAGTCAGAGATCTGTCCCAAACCTACATGAATTGAACCTGAGATGTTTGTTGTTGTTGTTGTTGTTGTTGTTTTGTGTGTAGATACAGATGGCACTGTGGTCTAAACCACTGAGCCTCTTGGGCTTGACGATCGGAAGGTCAGCGGCTCAAATCTGTGCGACGAGGTGAACTCCCATTGCTCTGTCCCAGCTCCTGCCAACCTAGCAGTTCGAAAGCATACCAGCACAAGTAGATAAATAGGTACTGCTGAGGCGGGAAGGTAAACAGCATTTCCGTGTGCTCTGGTTTACGTCACAGTGTCCCATTGTGCCAAAAGCAGTTTAGTCATGCTGGCCACATGACCTGGAAAGGTGTTTGTGGACAAATGCCTGCTCCCTCGGCCTGAAAAGTGAGATGAGCATTGCACCTCACAAGTAGCTCACAATGACGTGGGTGGTGCTGTGGTCTAAACCACTGAGCCTCTTGGGCTTGTCAATCAGGAGGTTGGCGGTTCGAATCCCTGTGACGGGGTGAGCTCCCATTGCTTGGTCCCAGCTCCTGCCAACCTAGCAGTTCGAAAGCACGTCAAAGTGCAAGTAGATAAATAGCTTCGGCG
This sequence comes from Darevskia mixta, assembly GCA_034641385.1. Taxonomy (NCBI): domain Eukaryota; kingdom Metazoa; phylum Chordata; class Lepidosauria; order Squamata; family Lacertidae; genus Darevskia; species Darevskia mixta. The sequence goes on from JAWWNH010000027.1 coordinate 797,999, forward strand.
GGAACGTAAACGGCGTTTCCGTGCGCTGCTCTGGTTTCACCAGAAGCGGCTTAGTCATGCTGGCCACATGACCCAGAAAAACTGTCTGCGGACAAACGTCGGCTCCCTCGGCCAGTAAAGTGAGATGAGCGCCGCAACCCCAGAGTTGTCCAGACTGGACTTAACTGTCAGGGGTCCTGTACCCTTTTAAAGGAGTCTCAAAGCGGCTAACATTCTCCTTTCCCTTCCTTCCCCACAACAAACACTCTGTGAGGTGAGTGAGGCTGAGAGACTTCAGAGAAGTGTGACTAGCCCAAGGTCACCCAGCAGCTGCATGTGGAGGAGTAGGGAATCAAACCCAGTTCACCAGATTAAGAGTCCACTGCTCTTAACCACAACACCACACTGGCTCTCTACATCACACTGGCATAGACAAATACCCAGTGTCTATGCCAAAACCACATCCATCTGGAATCAATAAAGTTGTGGCCTAATTTGAACCAAAAGAATATTTTCACGGGTAGTCCTTTCAAGACATGTTGCAGGAAGGCATGGCTCCTGGGCACGTAATGTGTTTATCACTGAGATCAAGGAGGGGAAACTCATAGAAAACAGAGATAAAAGCTGAAAGGCTAAGCCATACAGTCTATCATGGAAGGAATGCAGTCGTGGGGTATTCTCTGTTTGGAGGTAACAGTTGAGAAAAGTTCTCCATGGATAATTTTAACAGGCAATGAATTTCAAATGCAGAATATAGCAGCACTCAAGCACAAGTTCTTCTGCTGAGCTGGAAGGTTTTCAGAGAAACAAAAGACACTTTCAGCTTCTTTAGAACTGAGCTAATCTACTCCAACAACAGGGAAAGACATACACTCCAACATTTCTCAAATGAAAGTAGGGACGTCCTATTCCAGAATAATCATAATAATTTTTTTATTTGAACCCCGCCCATCTGACTCAGTTGCCCCAGCCACTCTGGATGGCTTCCAACATATAAAAATAATAATAAAATACTAAACATTAAAAAAAAAAACTTCCCTATACTGGGCTACCTTCAAATGTCTCTAAAGGTTGCATAGTTCTCATCTCCTTGGCTCATGGGTCACATAACTCCATATCTTCCAACATTTGTCCAATGAAAATAGAGGCTTCCTACCATACACTCCTACCATATACTCCAACATTCACCTGGAATACTGTGTCCAATTCTGGGCACCACAGTTCAAGAAGGATACTGACAAGCTGGAACGTGTCCAGAGGAGGGCAACCAAAATGGTCAAAGGCCGGGAAACGATGCCTTATGAGGAACGGCTTAGGGAGCTGGGTATGTTTAGCCTGGAGAAGAGAAGGCTAAGGGGTGATATGATAGCCATGTTCAAATATATAAAAGGATGCCATATAGAGGAGGGAGAAAGGTTGTTTTCTGCTGCTCCAGAGAAGCGGACACGGAGCAATGGATTCAAGCTACAAGAAAGAAGATTCCACCTAAACATTAGAAAGAACTTCCTGACAGTAAGAGCTGTTCGACAGTGGAATTTGCTGCCAAGGAGTGTGGTGGAGTCTCCTTCTTTGGAGGTCTTTAAGCAGAGGCTTGACAGCCACCTGTCAGGAATGCTTTGATGGTGTTTTCCTGCTTGGCAGGGGGTTGGACTGGATGGCCCTTGTGGTCTCTTCCAACTCTATGATTCTATGATTCTATGATTTCTCAGATGAAAATAGGGGCGTTCTAAGGAGAAGTGGGACATTCCGGGATCAAATCAGAAACCAGTATGGCTTTTGTAAATCCGAGACTGTCCCTGGGAAATCGGGACACTTGGAGGGTCTGGAAAGGACTGAGGCCTGCAAATAGTTCTTTAGTGTTAAGTTGAGATGGAAGAATCAATTAATGTTTCCAGAAAGAAATGTGAGAAGAAAATTACATATATATAAATTTAAGCAGGTGTCTTCAGATGAAATTGTCTCGCTGTCTCCTTTGTGCATTATCACTGACTGTAACGAATCAGCTGGAAGCTGGTTCTTGCCAATTTTGTTGACAGCTGGATGCAATTGCACCTCAGGATGAATAGCTGGAAGTTTTAATCACTGACACAGAGAAAGGTAAAAAGGCTAAATGCACTACTAAGGGTAAAACTATGAAGTACTTTTATAAGCCAGGGAGATTTACCATGCTGATATATGATGTGTACTATCTTCCACTCTACTGCTCCCAAGACCTCTGCTGCTCTCAATGCAACCGCGCTGTGGAAGCGTGTTCCCTTACGCACGTGCAATTTTCGGCGCATAACTATATGAAATGACACATACAACTGAGGTTACACAAATACATCCCGCAAACATTAAGGCCAGATGTTCTATAGTTTTTGCTTCATGAGCCTGTGCAGCTGTAGCCATATGGCAGATCCTAGAGCCTGGCCTCTCAAGCAGAATTAACATTTTTCAATAAATAATAGCACCGCAGTTTTCCAGCATTCACAGTTTCAGAGGAAATTTTGAATTAGTTTCTGATAAGTGATGGCAAAACCAAGTTAGGCGGGTGAGGCTTTTTCATTCCAAGTGGGTATTTCTCACTAGCTGCAACTTGCTGTCCCCAAACCTTTTCAAATGCCCTCTTTCCTGCCCACTACACCCTTCTTCATGTTTACAGATTGAGGTTGAATCCTGACAAGACAGAAGTACTGTTTTTGGGGGGACAGGAGGCGGGCAGGTGTGAAGGACTCCCTGGTCCTGAATGGGGTAACTGTGCCCCTGAAGGACCAGGTGCGCAGCCTGGGAGTCATTCTGGACTCACAGCTGTCCATGGAGGTGCAGGTTAATTCTGTGCCCAGGGCAGCTGTCTACCAGCTCCATCTGGTACGCAGGCTGAGACCCTACCTGCTCGCAGACTGTCTCGCCAGAGTGGTGCATGCTCTGGTTATCTCCCGCTTGGACTACTGCAGTGCTCTCTACATGGGGCTACCTTTGAAGGTAACCCAAAAACTGCAACTAATCCAGAATGTGGCAGCTAGACTGGTGACTGGGAGCAGCCACCGAGACCATATAACACCGGTCTTGAAAGACCTACATTGGCTCCCAGTATGTTTCCGAGCACATCAAAGTGTTGGTGCTGACCTTTAAAGCCCTAAACGGCCTTGGTCTTGTATACCTGAAAGAGCGTCTCCACCCCCATCGTTCTGCCTGGACACTGAGGTCTAGCTCTGAGGGTCCTCTGGAGGTTCCCTCACTGCAAGAAGTGAGGTTACAGGGAACCAGGCAGAGGGCCATCTTGGTAGTGGCGCCTGCCCTGTGGAATGCCCTTCCATCAGATGTCAAGGAAATAAACAACTACCAGACTTTTAGGAGACATCTGAAGGCAGCCCTGTTTAGGGAAGCTTTTAATATCTGAAGGACTATTGTATTTTAATATTTTGTTGGAAGCTGCCCAGAGTGGCTGGGGAAACCCAGCCAGATGGGTGGGGTATAAATAATAAATTATTATTATTATTATTATTATTATTATTATTATTATTATTTAAATGTTCAGATTTCTCGGCTATGTAATAGGGAAAAGCTCTTACCTGATAGGATTGTCCATTCTGTTCACAGTGAGAAACGCCGCTAGGTTCGCTGTGTAGGATGAACACACAATTAGAGTAAAGAGCCACCAGCTACCCATCACAATCCGCATCGCCATGGAATTGACTGCAGATTCACCACCTGAAATAGAAGAAAATGAGTGAGCTCTTGGGAACTTATTTACAAAGGCTAATGCCGGTCTATAACTCATGTCAGGTAGTTATCTGTTAGCATTCTAAGCCCACAACTTTTGTATTTTAATGAGCATCATCATAAAAAGCTGGATGTACACCAAAACAAAAAGAAACACACATTTTACACAATTGCGGGGATTAAAGGATGAATGCTACAGTTCTGGGAACTCTGTACCACGTGATCTGTGTAGATCAAGTTTTACACTACAGGTTCAAGGTTGTATATTTGACTACACGGCCATGGGGTGTGTGTGGAAGCCACACTCCAGGACAAAAATGTGCATTTTAGGGAGTTTAATAGTCTGCATCCCAATCCCTGAGATAACTAGTTTTTAAGGGCAGCAAGGAATATTCAACTATAGAGGAATATTTAACCGTGGGAGATCCTATTTGTCATTTGTAGTGGCACCACCTCTTGCTAGGTGAGTTTTAATGACTGTGTAAATTGGCTCTGAAATTCCCAAGTGGTTTACTGAAACATAACCCAAAATATCAAAACAATAATGACATATTTTTCTTGCTTCTTCTTGTTTTATAGCACTCCTTGTAACGTGTCTAAAATTAGACACTGGACCTGCACATGTCCCATGGACATTTTACTATTATAAACATGTACTTCATCAAAATTTGGACCTAGTGAGACAAATACATATTTGTCCTAGGAATGTTCAGAAGGAAAGTGTAATGGCATAGGGAGCAAAAAAACTGTAAATTTCCATACTATACTATAGAAAACTATACAAACCTGACCGAAATAAATCACCCTAAGCAAAGATCGTGACATTAGTTATTTATTAAGATAAAACAAATTATGAACAAGAGACTATGGTGTTAGTTATATCATTTCCTGCTCTGTTTTTAAATCATTTATGGGGATAGATGATTCCTATACAATTGTGCTTCTCCTTTAATTCAAAGGCGCATTGGCTATCAGTTGATCTTTGATTACACCCGTTACTGGTTGCTTAATTTAAAGTGCATATATATATATATATATATATATATATATATATATATATATATATATATTACTGAAACGCATAAGACAAAGTGGCAAAGTTTCCCATTAAAAGTTTTGCATCTTGCTCCTCTCCCAATTTCTTTTTTAACAACCTTGCAAGATGTATCCTTGTAATTAAGGGGGGGGGGGAGAGATTACTTCCATGCGGTAATCAACAAAATTCAGCTTCAAATTCAAGGCTGTTTCAAATGAAGCCAGTCTACAAAAGAACACATTCAGGAATAATCTAGAAAAAGAAGAAGATGTCTACAATTCTATTTGTTTCAGTGAGCGGAGGGTTACACATTTGCTTATCTCTAACTTTGAAATTAAAGGGCTAGAAGATGTTTGTGTGTAGCTGGATCATTCCTATTAACTTGTGGAAGGTTAAGGAATAATGGAACAAGCTCTAATCTACTCTTCGCATTATTATTTACCAGACACTAGGCATTTACAGACGCGGGTGGCACTGTGGGTTAAACCACAGAGCCTAGGGCTTGCTGATCAGAAAGTCGGTGGTTCGAATCCCCACAACGGGGTGAGCTTCCATTGTTCGGTCCCTGCTCCTGCCAACCTAGCAGTTCGAAAGCACGTCAAAGTGCAAGTAGGTACCACTCCGGCGGGAAGGTAAACGGCGTTTCCGTGTGCTGCTCTGGTTCGCCAGAAGCGGCTTAGTCATGCTGGCCACATGACATGGAAGCTGTATGTCAGCTCCCTCGGCCAGTAAAGCGAGATGAGCGCCGCAACCCCAGAGTCGGTCATGACTGGACCTAATGGTCAGGGGTCCCTTTACCTTTACCTAGGTATTGTCTTTATTAACTGCCCCCTTTTTGGCATTTCTAGAGGTGTCTATTTGGGCTAAATGGAATTTGATCTGATCCAGTGACACAGCGTTTACATTCCTAGGAGTCTGCTTTCCTGCATGATGAGATGCTGCCAGCTACAGCATGCATTGAACATAACTCTCCCCCCAGTAGGAGCACAGGCTGAAAATAGGTATAATATTGACACTGCAAAAAGAGTGCAGCAGTTAGGGAGGTTAGATGGCATATAACAGAGGTGACGTCCTTTCAGTGTTGAATGCCACAGTAGACGCTGCACTCCATGGAAAATTCCTCTTGCCCTTTAACCTCTGCTCTTTCAGTCACTGATCAGATTCACATACAGAGCTTAGCTACGAGAACAACAAAATAATGTGGTGAGGATTTCCCGCATGTTCAAAACAGGGATGGAGGAGGAGTTAAACAGATTTATACACTGAATCTGGCAGTTTCACTCTGACCGAGTCTTGTTTACATCGGACTGTCTATTTTATTGGGTGTCCTCTAATACCTCAGCAGCTCATTCATAGTCATCTACATTTCTGCAGCATAATTATGTAACTATATTAAGACATACATGTTATTTCAGAGGTACAGTGGTACCTCGGGTTAAGTACTTAATTCGTTCCAGAGGTCCGTTCTTAACCTGAAGCACCCCTTTAGCTAATGGGACCTCCTGCTGCCGCTGCACCGCCAGAGCAAGATTTCTGTTCTTAGCGGAGTTCTTAACCTGAAGCGTAGTTAACCTGAAGCGTACTTAATCCGAGATACCACTGTACACGCATTTCTGTATGTACCCATTTATGTGCTGGTTACTTTAGGAAACCTGGGTTGTATATGCATAACATATGTGAGAGTTGTTCGTGATTCTTCTGCTCCAGTAGCTTGTGCGTTTGAGACAGATCCTTGTATCAGAAAAATTATTTCAGAGGCTCAGCTAGCTTTTATAGGGCAATGCACATCAACTGGAGCTACAGTTAGCAGCTCCTGACCAGTGTGAGTAATTTTTACTCCAGTCACTTTTCAAAAAGTTCACCCTGCACTTAAGACTAATGGCACTTAAGGCTTTTTTTTTTAAAGCCACAAAGCATAAATACTACAACAATATATATATATATATAATGGGGGGGGGGAACCTTAGCACATTTACATAAGCCATAAAATACTACCCTCCTAATGTCCTAAAATAACAAACAAACCATATTTATATGGGTGTTTTCAAAAGTAGAATAATTTATATGTGGGGGTATAGTTTTTATTTGTTTCTGTATTATGTATTACTGTATTTTTATATTGTAAACCCCCCTGTGAAGAGCGGTATAGAAATTTAATAAATAATAATAAAATCATGCCGTGTTCACTCACAAGTATATAATTTGGCACAAATGGGTCGTTTTGGGTCAGCTTAAAAGACCAACATAGTGTTTTGTGTATCACTGCCCTAGAATACTACTTTTAAAATGGAAGGAAGAAATAAAATAACAACTAAAAACGAGACTTTAACAAGCAGCTCGGAGTGCAGAAATATACATGTTTTGTGTGCTGTGAAATCACGCTATGTCAACTCAAAGTGTATTGTCAGTAGCAGAACAAGTTCTGTAATGTACCCTTCAAGCGGTTATTTGTAAAAGGTTAGTCTATGGCCTACCCTTTTGTGCCGAGACTGAAAAGTAGTGAATAGCCATCAGTACCGTGTGTTGTGTTGTTTTGTTTTTGTCAGACAGAAAAATACTTGACCAAGTACCTTGCTGAACAAAGGCCCCGTACACAATCCAAATGGCACTGTGAAGTGTGGAGGAAGCGGAGGCAGTGGAGTGGGAAGAGTTCTGGGCTCTTACTGCTTGGATTCGGTTCAGCACAAATATCAGGACGCCAACGACAGGGATGGCGGCAGCAATGCAAGCCCACACAGCAAAATCAAAGGGGGCAAAGAGAGAAAAGATGTTGATCTTCTCTTCTGGTTTCTTGATCAGGATTCCGACGGAATAATCCATATAGCGCTTGCTGAAGTCTACAACGCTCTCCCGCTCTGGTGTGATAGTGATGGCGGAGATGGCCAAGTCAGCTCTCTGCAAAGGGAACAGAAACAATGGTCAGAGCCTTTCCTGGTCCAGTGGAATGGTTTGCCATTCAGCAGTAAAGGAAAGGTGGGAAGGACAGAGAAGAACTGCTAGGTTCTGCTCTGAAAAAGCTGTGGCGGAGAGGGGAATAAACAAGCCCCACTCCACCAAAGTCCAGGACTAGATGCAGCAATCCACTCTGGCTATTTGCAAAAAGAAAGAAAGAAAAATGCATAGCTAGCCCTGCCGTGAAGTGATTGGCGTCAGGAAGCACCACGGAGTTGGGAATAGATAAAGTTGGGATTTGGTGTCTAAATGGTGCTGTAAGGCTTTTTAAAGCAAGGAGGGGATGCCATCTGAGCTCCGCTTCAGGCAACAAAACATAGAATCATAGAATCATAGAGTTGGAAGAGACCACAAGGGCCATCCAGTCCAACCCCCTGCCAAGCAGGAACACCATCAAAGCATTCTTGACAGATGGCTGTCAAGCCTCTGCTTAAAGACCTCCAAAGAAGGAGACTCCACCACACTCCTTGGCAGCAAATTCCACTGGCCAGTCCAACATACTGGACTGGCACTGGCCTCTGCATATTTTAAGTCCTTCAGAATGAAGAAGGGCTGGTGACATTATCACTGGTGTGGACACAGATTCTGGTGGGGGAAAGGATGTGATGCCATGCTTAGCATGAGGGCAGCGAGTTAATTAACTTTGGGTGGAAATTCTCCCGTTTCCTTCTTAGGCTGCAGGTGATGGCATGAAGGTTTCAATGCTCTACCATTAAAAAAAGGAAGAAAGTGATTTTCTACCCAAAGAAAACTAGCATACCACTGAGAGCCTTTCTCTCTTGCATGCTACTTTTCTGTGTAAGGGAGAGGGCACGACATGATTTTGTTGCGTATGCAAATGAAGTATAATTGCAGGACCCTTATCCATTCAAATAAATTTCAATACCCAAGGTCTGGGATTCAAAAGGCTTGGATGTGCTGAGTGGAACTGCGACTATTGACTGTTTCAAGTGAAACAGTAGGTCAGCCTATGTCATAACAAAGCTCCTTTGGAAAGTCCCCTCCTTGTCCACAACACCTTCCCACCTGCGGCATATGTGGGGCTGCTCTTTGAAAAACACAATTCCAAAACCACTTTAGATGTGCAAAACATGTCACTGAACCATTATGAAGAAGAAAACACACAGGGCGCTGGTGGTTGCTTATTACTGCATACAACTCACTGTATGAACAATTAATCTTATGTGCTAACTTGTTTTTGTACGCACTGTACTCTACATCAATTCATGAATTGTGCTGCAACGATGAATGGAAAGGAACAATTGGAAACAAGGTGGAGGAGAAGTTTGCATTCCTAAAACGATCTTGCTGTGAAGAATAACATGCTGATGGTGTCCCTTCAACACTTAGCAGGAAGTGGACAGATCAAAAGAGGAGTCCTATAGTCCTGCCCAGGCATTCTGCCTGTGCGTGGGATTTGCATATGAGCTCTATACCAGCTCCCACTTCCACTTGTGGAAGGTGATGGACTAAAGCAGGGAGCTTCTCTGAGGCCGTCCACTACACAGCTTCTCCCTATACAACAACCTTTCTCAATCTTGGACTACAACTCCCATCATACCTAGCTAGCAGGATCAGTGGTCAGGGATGATGGGAACTGTAGTCCAAAAACTGCAGGAGGCCCAAGTTTGGGAAACCCTTATTGAGGGTTGAGAAAGGCTGCTCTACACCTTGGGGGTGGAGCTTTGCATGCTCAGTCCTGCTCATGTGTCACTTTTTTCACATGCGCAAAATAGCCTATCCTGAAATGCTCCCAAAACAGACTGATTTTCTGAGGGGCTGAGTGTGTTATTTCAAAGCAACAAACATAAAGAACGAAGGTGACATGAACATCCAGGATAATAATAATAATAATAATAATAATAATAATAATAATAATAATAATTTATTTCTACTCCACCCATCTAGCTGGGTATCCCCAGCCACTCTCAACAGAACATTAAAAACAGAATAAAACTTCAAACATTAAAAACTTCCCTAAACAGGGCTGCCTTCAGATGTCTCCTAAAAGTCGGATAGTTGTTTATTTCCTTGACATCTGATGGGAGGGCGTTCCACAGGGCGGGCGCCACTACCGAGATGCTTTGAAATAGTGAGAAGATTAAGAATATTACTGTACAGCATTATAGCCATAACAGTTTTCTGATGTTATGTTTTGCTTTCATTTGCATCTTAAACTTTCTCCGAGCAAAAATGCTAGGTAACAAGCATTACATTATAATGCAATAGAGCAAAAGTATTTGGAAATGGCCACACCATTGAATATAAATGCCTAAGATTTCATTCTATCGCTATGACAATGTTCATCCTCAGTCAGAAATGAAGTGATGTTTCCTACAAAATATATTCCAGCATCTGTGCTCTTAAGGATTAAATGGTGAAATCTGTTCCGCTTTGCTTTAAGCAGCATTCACTTAATCCAAGTGAACACAAGTGCCCCTGAATCAGTTGCGATTCAATCACTTTGAGATGTGTTTTCCATTTTCTACATTTTAAAAGTCTCTCTCTCTTTTTAAGGCAAAACTATAACTTGCTCTTTGGGAAACCACTCAACTGTTCATTATAAAATAGCATTACTATAAAAAGCATGCATCTAGCCCCCTTGGAAATCAAGGTGGAGTGGCTTTTAGTAAGAAAGCGATAGCAGAAAAGATGCCATAAAGCATGTAAGGGGAATTCATAGTCTGCTGTTGTGTGCATATAATGTACACCCCTATTTGCAAGTTCCATCCTTTAGCCATTTCACAAAGTTATCGGTTTTAGAGTGGCCACTGGATTTCTCCTCTAAACGAAAATTCAAGTGCAATTCCAAGTTGCTCCTCAGGTGAAACATTTGCAGAATTTCAAGGGGAAACAAAAAAAAAAAAAGTTTGTTGATAAATCTAGCAAAGTTCCACAGGGAGAGATTCCTAGGATTTCACTTATAGGCTAAAGTGAAAGATAGAAAGTTTCTCTTTAGGTAAAATATCTGAGATATTCAAAATAAGCCGATATTGTTTCAATAAGGCTAATGAAATCTTCCACGGATTTCTGGCACATCCCAAGTATGTACATTTTGATGTTGGAAAGGCAATATTCCAAATATTAGTCCCTTAATTGCAGTAATTATTACAGTGGCAATATTTTGAGGCAGGCAAAGTGGCTCCACATAGTTGACATGTTACATATCCTCAATTTAGGTCAAATCCTATACCCGTTTACCTGGGAGTAAGTCTCATTAAGCAGGTATAAGGGATTAAGCAGGTATAGGATTGCCTTGTTGAGTTTGTTCTCCAAGTATTATCATTATTATTATTATTATTATTATTATTATTATTATTATTATTATTATTTGAATTTATATACCACCCTATACCCGGAGGTCTCAAGGCAGTTCACAGAATATATAGTCTTTCTGCCCTATATACCTTGTTAATTAGTTCTCCAATCATGCCATTCCATGAGCTGTTATGGAGCTGTTGCCCATATCTGCCATCTGGAGATTGATATATCTCATACTTGAAGCCCAGATTCTTCGAAAGTGCATCCAGGACGTCAATGGAGAAGCCTTTATAGCGCTTGGGCTGTCCAAGTATATTCTCAGCCACCATAACAAAAGGTTCTTCCTGAGAACAAAGCAAGGTTTAAGCGGATGCTTCAATGGAAATTTAAAGATGATTAATCAAAGATAATCTAGCTCACAGTATCAATGGCACCCTGAATGGTGATGTTGCCAAGCCTCCAGCACTTTAGCTTCACATTTATTGGATTGACTTTCCAAGGGCGAGGGGGGGAGAGACTTCCAGGATAAAAGTGAGAAATCTGTTACTCGTTCTTCCATTATTCATAATTTTAAACCAACCCAAAAATAAATCTTAGAGTGGTTGGCCCCCCGAGGTACTTTTAGAGTTAATGAACTGCACTTTGGAAACCACAAGATGACAGGGGATCCTGTAGGGTGATGGTTTCAATATGACATAGACTACACGCTCACTTGCCAGGGGGATGCCAGCCCAACTGATTTTACTGCCGTTGCTCTTGGCTATCTATGCAAAGTGCTGCTGACATCTTCTCGGGGTAGAACAGCTCACCTCCTGGACAGACAGGAGATCTGATCATGACCCTTAACAGCTGGAGGGGAGAAAGCGAATAACAGATTGCAGGGGGAGGGGGTGTCCTAAAGATCTCACTGAAGCACTCTAAGTTGCTTTAATGCACTGTGATCTTAGAGAATAGCAAAAGCAAAACAGGGGGGGGGGACAAAGAATTGAAGCTGAGAGGTGGAGGGGGCTTGCATACATCATATTGCAGACTAGAGTCTCTTTTCAACTTGGATTTGACATCACAAACAAGCAAGTGGCATGCCCATACACTTTTGATACAGAAAGAAAACAACATATTGAGGTCGCAATGTTCAACGCAGCAAATAACTTCTAAGCTAGGTGCTGTTTTTGCAAGTACATTGTAGGTTTCTTTTTCCAGAGCTGCAGTAGGTTAGGAAATCAGCCTCTCTTTTTTTTTTTTTAGTTTATTTTTTAGAAGTTCAAAATCTGAGCCATAACATGGCTAGCATTCTGCAACATTTTAGTGTGCGTGTGGAATCCCACACCTCTTAAAAACAAACCTCATTATCATTGTCAAGCGGACATTTCTAAAGGAAGTTATAAAACAAAGCATGGAGACAACTCTAAGATGCTGCCACTCAGCAGGCAGCACCTTTGCTAAGGAAGCTTAAGCACTGTTGCTTAGTTACCAGATGAAGGAATGTTGACCATCCCACCTTTGACTCCCAAAGCAGTAGAAAAAGCAGGAGAAGCCAGATGGAGGGTAACGCTGGGGTAAGTTTGTTCAGGCAACTTCCTCATGTCCACGTTATTTCAGCCACTTCCCAAGCATACTGCCTGGTATGAAAGCGCTTACTGAAAAGAACGAAGGGGCCTACCCCTGCTTTAAATTAAGAGTGGAAACTTGGGTGAGGGAGATAAGGATTTGGGTCTGCTGAGGGAGTTTAGAGTGTGGGGAGGGAGATTGGTTTGACACCAGCCTAGAAGGTGTGGTGGTAGGGGCTTCCCCACACAAGTGCAAAAAAGGGGGAGGTAACTTGAGGTAAACATGGGCACTTGAGGGTTAACAGGAGTCTCAACTCCTACTCTGCCCTACATGGCAAAGGAGGTAGAGGAAAGAGATAGCCCCCCCCCCTTCAAAAGTGTGGACAGAGATGAACCTGGGGTGGAATGGAAAGGTTTTGTGATGTGGAGTCAGGCTAAGAGGAGAGGGAATATTGAATCTCCAGTTCTCCCACCTTAAACAGAGAGAGGGAAACTCTGACCGATGTAAAATTGAGGCAGGGAGAGCAAGCATGACAAGCAAAGTCAGCAGAGGGGCACCCCCTAGTAGGTACATAAGTACCATACTGTACTGCAGTGGAATATGGGAGACCACAAAGAATTATGAGCTAGATGGACCAGTGTTCTGACTGTTTCCTGTGTTCATGAATTGGTCATCAATGGCCTGCTCTTCATTCTATGCACCTTTTAAAAAAATGTATTTTAAATTGCAAATCAACTTGGGTGCCTTGGCAGAAAGGCAGTATAAAAAGGCAATACTTAAGTAACATTTTGATACCTTGACACAACATTCATAAACTCTAGTTTCACATGGCCCTTGCAGTGGAGAATCTGAAAAAATGGAAATTCTTATGGCTGTTTTCCTGATTAGGCAATACCATGCATAATGCAGCATTCATGTGCTGCAGGTGGCAAGAGAACTGAACAAAACCTGTTAAGTGTGGGGGGGGGATAAAAGATGGGTGAAGGAAGGAAGAAAGGAAGGAAGGAAGGAAGGAAGGAAGGAGGGAGGGAGGGAGGGAAGGAGAGAGAGAGAGACTAGCAAGTAACATTTTTGAGCATTTTGCTTCCTCAACTCAAATATGGTCATACCAAGACAGTCACCACTTTCAGTGTTAATCCTTGCAAGTCACTGCCCAAGCGCCGTTCCTGCAGACTGCCGTTCATCCCCTTCTCAGAGTCCCATGTTGCCAACTGCAAATGGAAATAACACGACAAATATGAAGAGGAAATAATACATTTGTAATCTTTGCATAAAATACTTCAAACGGGAGTTAGATGAGAAAGATGCGTGAAAACACAGAAAAGGCTGAGAGAGCAGAACGGAATGTTCTATTATCCAAACAATTTTATGATCATAATTACAGAGCTTTAAATGGGTTGCACAAGAACATTGGTCACCTGTATTATTTCAAAACATTCGTTCCTATACATCATTTTTGTACATCTTTAGTCTACAACAAACTGTTTGTCTCTTTATCAAAATGGTTGCCTAGGAGTTCTGTTCCCATAATTATGCACATTCATCTCAGGGCATTTTTGCATTTCTGGTTCTACTTGAATCAGTGTTGGTTTGAAGCATCTGAAACAGGCATCTGATATCACAGACCTGGACTGTAATGCATACTCTGTTTAATCATGCACACTAAGATGTTAATGGTCATTCACCCATTTCGGCAGTGGGTGACATTTGTGGCCCGGTGCATGGCTTCCCCATCCTCCTGCAGCCACGCCATCTTGCCAACCGTTGCTCCGCTCCCCTGTCCATTGCAGGGCCTGCTGGGTTCCCACCAAACCCAAATTCAATTTTTGACCTATCTGTAGAGGCCTAGGGGGCGGGGCAACTGGAGCAGACCAAGTTGGAGCAGGCTTCACTCCGGTCCGCTCATGAAGAACAAAAGAGGGGCCAGAGCTGCCGCCGGCAGTGCAGTCAGCCCCAGAGCGCCAAGGGACATCGTCGGAGGAGAGGAACCAGAGAGAGGATCATCGGCAAGGTGGCAAGATGCGGCCTGAGCAGAGTATTGTGATGGGTTGAGCCCTCTGAAAAGCTAAAGACGCTGGGTCATAATAGCCATCTAAGTGCCATGGTGCAGTGGTAGCAAAGGCACCATTAGGGATATTAACCATGTGGAACATTGTACCAACCTGATAAATTAAGCAAGCTGAATAACTGCAAAACTCAAAACTATAGTCGCACAGAACAGTGTCATAAAGTTGGAAAGTCCATCAAACCTAATGGCCTGCTGCAGTAAATGGCACACATGTTTCAAAGAGACAAAGGTGGAAACTCCTCCCACGTTGAGAAAAAGCCACGGACTTGGTCAGATCCTTGTCTTAATGAGATGAGAGGAGAGGCACTGTTCAGTGAACTCAGACATAGCTATAAGCTTATTGCCTAAGTCTGGAAGTAACTTTTTTCTTCATTTTTAACAGTATACAAGTTCTGGATCCTATGATCACCTTGAGGGCTGGTCCACATGTGAGGCAAGGTGAGGCAGTTGCCTCAGGACAGCAGGCTCCAGAAAGCTTGGTGGGACAGCAGATCCAGTCTCTGAGGAACATGCCACTTGCTGCCACCACCTTCTCCACTGCATGCATGCCACCATGTGCCTAGGCGGCAGTGTGTGTGCATGCAGCAGTGGGCGCATGCCAGAAAGATGTACAGTGGGTGTTCTTTGGCATGCAGGCAGGAGTGGCATTTTGTGTTTTTCCTCTAGCAGAAAAACGTCCTGGGCCAGCCCTGATCACCCTTAAGCACTTGTGACTTACAAATCTTAAAACTGCGTTCTGTTGCAGTCATTAGGGGTATGCATGCATTTTCTGTAAAATCAGTCAATTTCCTTTCCAGCACATTCACTAAAATAAAAACAAACCTCAGCATTCACATTGTCTCACATTGGCTGCCATAATGCTGGGACACAAAACAACATAGCAATTGAAGCCAGGGGGTTAGGAAAAAACAAGAATCCTGATGCCTGATGTCCCTGCTGGCCAGTTGGCATTGCAAACACATCAGGCAGCACTGTGACACTTCGTGACAAAAACCTGCCATTGGGTTTTGTTCAAGGGTGCCACAAATTGGCAATCATATTCAGGAGCACTGAGAAGAGGACACGGTGAAAGCTATTCATATAAGGGAAGGTTGCTTTGAGATCCTATCTGCCACTGATTCTGGGCGCAAAGTGCCTGGCAGATTGTTCCTTCCAACATTTGTTTCCCAAATCCCATCCCATCCCAACTCCACTCATTTTGACAACATGGCATGGCTGTGGATGGTCCAGGGAGGCCATCGTCATCCTGTGTGACCAGGGAGAGGTTGGCCACCTGGTGCCACCCACCTTTGACTGCGCTGGACCTTCTATTCCTTGGCCACTAGGCCAATCAAAGTAGGGGCATATTTAAGAGAGCAGCCAAGTGCAGCTCTCCCTGTTTGCTGACTGTTGCAGGATTTTCCACCCACCCACCCACCCAGACTATTGAAGGTCCACCCAGTGGGGGAGATGGCATCTTGTCATGTGAACCTTACTATGGTTTACTTGGTATTTGGGACCAGTGAGGATTTTTTCCCTGCAAGCAAATTGGCCAGCTTGCAGGTTTTCGCCTATCTCATAGCGGATAAGGCATTGGGCTGGATCCTTAGTTGTGGGGGTACCCCATTAGAGGGGTTCAGGAGGAGTGAATCTGTCTGGGATTCCATAGAGGGACCGATGGGACAATGGTGGACTATGCAGGATGGTTGCACCCAATCCATGTCAGGGGCGACTCCCCAGCACAGAGTCAACCTCACTGGGTTCCGATTAGGTAGCAGGCGAGCTGCATGATGCTGGATACATGCCCAATGTCTTAGCCAAACCTACCCTTTCCTGTAATCAATAAAGTTATGGCCTAATTCAGCCCAATACCAGTCTCCTGTGTACATTCTTTCAACCCTCTCTGCACCAGCCACTGACGTTATGTGCCTGTTGCAGCAATTTCTCCCTCTATCACTCTCTTATATATTTAATTCCAATAATGAATCGCTTCCCATGTCAGTGATAACAAGAATTACGTGGTTTCATATATAAAAAGAGTTATAACAATTAAAAGCACTTTCATAAGTAAAAATAATTTCAAATCCAATACTGATACAGCATGGGATAAAAATCTCTACTTAAAAAGACTTGTGGAAGGTCTTCAATAGGTGCTGAAAAGACAACAGGAACAGCCTTACCTGTGACTCTTCCTTAGTTTCAGACATGAAATACTAATGTGGTGGAGTACAGAAGAAAGTAAGAGCTGCTGTTTCCCAAAGACTTCTGACTGCCTCAGAGAGAAATGAGGGGTCATTGTGCTTCTGCCAGCTTCAGTGAGGCAGAGAGAGACTAATGTGCCTGATTGCTGATGCTGCCTTCTTAGAACAAAGCTGGCCACTGTGACCTACTGATGACCATTAATGATGACACTGTCTACCTGAAGGAGACAAGTTGTCCATTGTGAGCTAATGATGATGAGGCCTACTTGAAGGAGAAGGACTGGCCATTGTGACCTAATGATGACCCTGCCTCCTTAAAGGAGATGGATTGACCATTGTGAGCTAATGATTGGGGGAGGGGGGAATCCCAATTATGGTCAGCCAAGACCCCAACAACTAGAAATGTTCTAGTTACAGGTAGGTAGCCGTATCTGAAGAAGTGTGCATGCACACGAAAGCTCACACCAATAACAAACTTAGTTGGTCTCTAAGGTGCTACTTAGCGTGGGTGGCACTGTGGGTTAAACCACAGAGCCTAGGGCTTGCCGATCAGAAGGTCGGCAGTTTGAATCCCCGCGACGGGGTGAGCTCCCATTGTTCGGTCCCAGCTCCTGCCAACCTAGCAGTTCAAAAGCACGTCAAAGTGCAAGTAGATAAATAGAAACTGCTCCGGCGGGAAGGTAAATGGCGTTTCCGTGCGCTGCTCTGGTTCGCCAGAAGCGGCTTAGTCATGCTGGCCACATGACCCGGAAGCTGTATGCCGGCTCCCTTGGCCAATAAAGCGAGATGAGCGCTGCAACCCCAGAGTCGTCCGCGACTGGACCTAATGGTCAGGGATCCCTTTACCTTTAAGGTGCTACTTGAAGGATTTTTTTTATTTTGTTTCAACTAGAAATGTGTTATCAGGGAATACGAAGCCCTATTTTTCAACACATTTTCTTCCCTTTAACCTCCCTCATTGACACCTTGGAACTTTAAGAACATAAGAAGAGTCTGCTGGAACAGGCCAACCGAGTCCAGCATCCTGTTCGAACAGTGGCCAGTAAGTTGCCTGTGGAAAGCCAGCAAGCAGGATCTAAGCACAGGAGCATTCTCAGCTCCTGCAGTTTCCATTATTTGGAATTTAGAAGCCACGGAGACAGAGCTAGCCACCCTTTCTTTTTCCAGTGCAGAACATATCCATAAAATTTGGAAGCAATCTTCACATTACTGACAACTATTGATGTCTCTTTTATACTGATGAGCTCGGCTAGATTTTAGTAATCTAGGGTTGGCTGCTAGTTTCATCAGTTGTCGATTCCTTGTGTTTCACCTCTGAGTATTTTGTAATGCTTTTCTGTGTTTTATTGGAATGATTTCTATATTATTGTTTGCCACGTTGTGAGAAATTTTCTGAAATACGTGATGTAAATTTATTTTTCAAAAGAGAAATATTAAGAATTTGTTGTGTGCCAGAATTATTGCAGGAATGCTTTGACAGAGTATGGTCAAATGATAATAGATTCAAGCTACAGGAAAGGAGATTTCAGCTAAACACAACAAAGGACTTACTGACAGAAAGAGCTGTTTCACAATAGAAGGGACTTCCTAGGAAGGTGGTGGACTCTCTTTCCTAGAGGTTTTTAGGCAAAGTTGGATGGCAATCTGTCATGGATGCTTTATGTATGATTCCTGCATTGCAGGGGGTTGGACTAGATGACCCTTGGGGTCCCTTCCAACTCTATGATCGTAGGAATACAAATCTAACCAGTGGGAGGGTCAGTTCGGTCAAACATTGCAGGGTTGGTTCATAAGGGGAGAGGCGGTCCTTGAGAGGCGGACTATCTTGCCAGAGTGGTGCATGCTCTAGTTATCTCCCGCTTGGACTACTGCAATGTGCTCTACGTGGGGCTACCTTTGAAGGTGACCCGGAAACTGCAATTAATCCAGAGTGCGGCAGCTAGACTGGTGGCTGGGAGCGGCCGCCGAGACCACATAACACCGGTCTTGAAAGACCTACACTGGCTCCCAGTACGTTTCCGAGCACAATTCAAAGTGTTGGTGCTGACCTTTAAAGCCCTAAATGGCTTCGGTTCAGTATACCTGAAGGAGCGTCTCCACCCCCTTCGTTCAGCCCGGACACTGAGGTCCAGTGCCGAGGGCCTTCTGGTGGTTCCCTCACTATGAGAAGCCAAGTTACAGGGAACCAGGCAGAGGGCCTTCTCGGTAGTGGCGCCCGCCCTGTGGAACTCCCTCCCTTCAGATGTCAAAGAGAACAACAACTACCAGACCTTTAGAAGACATCTGAAGGCAGCCCTGTTTAGGGAGGCTTTTAATGTTTAATAGATTGTTGTATTTTAATCTTCTGTTGAAAGCCGCCCAGAGTGGCTGGGGAAACCCAGTCAGATGGGCGGGGTATAAATAATAAATTTATTATTATTATTATTATTATTATTATTATTATTATTATTATTATTATTATTATATTGAGGTATTGCGGTCATGAGTCATTTAACACACAAGATCCTTTGATCTTATTAAATTTAGTAATGACTAAATCTCATTGAAATCAATAAAAAGGTAGTCATTACTGACTTTGGATGGCTTGGGACCTTTCTTTTTAAGGCTAAGTATGTGTTAGCTTTGAATAAATCTAAATAAATTCAGCACCAAGGATAGGGAATTCTGGAAATCAGCCAGCATAAGTAAGATTTTCTATTATGTTTGACTCAAAAGAAAGAAAAGGGCTGCAATTTGCTTCTTGCATATTAAACAGTCCAAAGAGGAGGATAATTTCTCTAAGGCATGCTTATAGTTTCCTTTTATTTCATACCAGCCAGCACATAAAAATCTTTTTTGTATGCAAGGGTAAAATTCTACACTGCATTCAAAAATAATGATGATGCAGATAAGGTTAATAACAGGACATGAAGAAAGCCTTTTACCAAAAAGACACCCCCCCTTCCGATTCTCTGGGCCCCTAACCATCCCATTTGTTCACAAATGTGTCGATTCTGACTTGCACTTGTTCTAGGTGGCAGGAATGCATTCTGTAGGATCGATGGCACCCATTTTTGACAGCTGACCTGTCAAGATCAGTGCCTGAGAAACTAATTTCCAGCACGGTTAAACCAAATGAGCCCTGCTGCTGTTTGATAAGACTTATACAACCTTCATTCCTTTCAGAAATTAGCTATACCTTCTTCCAGGACTCTCAGAGCCAGAGGTTACACCACAGTCATCAACTGATGGAAGAGATAACAGCTTCTAAATCTGTAGAAATTTATATAAAAAATAAAGCAAGAGATAACAGCTCCTAAATCGGATGATGACAAACAACTGCTCACAGGGACCAGCCAGTTATAGAATAAATCTGTTGGTCTCCAGAAAATATATCTGCCAAGGCAATCCCATTTATTTCATTTATTTTTAAATTCTTGATTTACTAAACCGTGAAGTTGGCTCCCTCAGATCCCATAGCCCAATATTTTATTTTATTTTATTTTATTTTATTTTATTTGTTAAGTCACTTAATACATAGCATTTTCAATAGTTAACTAATTCACCAGGTGAGTTAAATGAGAAAACGGCATGTACTGGAGGAATTGATCCATGCACAAAGAGGGACAAAGTCAATACTTTAGGACAAATAATATCAGAGTTTTGATATAAGAGAAACAGAACGACAAGAACTGTGGATAGCCTCAGCATAATAATATTTCCAGGAAGTTTAAGGCAGTAGTCTCCTTTTCTAATTTTTGAATGGTACATGGAATTTTCTTTGGGGAGGGTAAGCTGTAATATTTAAAGGTGTCAGTTATTGTACGATCCATTTTACATCATTCACATTAAGAAAGTCACCAATTAGATTAGTCAGGATTAAGCAATGCGCTCATTGAATAAGCTTTCATGCTTTCTTCCAATCTCTTGACTAATGAGCAGAAGAAAACGGTTGTGATTCTGGTTATACCAGAACACGTTATTGGAGAATTTCCTGCAACTTCCTCTTGGTCTTATCACAGATGAAATATTAACTTAAACTAGACAGAAAGAATCCTGCTTACATATGCAATTCTTATATTTGTGTTGTACTGTTTACTGTGGCAGATTGTTTCAATGGATTTTCTTTTAAACTTTCATTGGGTATTGATTTCATTTTGTAACATATTTGTGTTAAATATGTTGTCTGCTCTTTTAACATCCATAGTGAGATAATCCTTGTAACTGGAATGTCAATATTCTGAGGATAAACATAATCTGTATCCATATTGTAGAGGAAAGTATTGGATTAGCTCTGTTGCCAGTTTAGTGTGCAGCTTCAGCTATCAAATATGCATATAGGTTTAATTAGGGGAGAAATAACTATATAGGCAGTTATACTTTACTTCCTGTCTCGCTACTGGCCAAGCCACCTGTGTCTGCGTCTGGCAAGAGTTTTAAGGCTGAGTGGGGGAGGCGTTAGCAGACATCCAAATGAGACTTTTTAAAGGTTGCTATCCAGAATTCAGGGACGCGGGTGGCACTGTGGTCTAACTTAAACCACAGAGCCTAGGGCTTGCCAATCAGAAGGATGGCAGTTCGAATCCCTGCGATGGGGTGAGCTCCCGTTGTTCAGTCCCAGCTCCTGCCCACCTTGCAGTTCGAAAGCACATCAAAGTGCAAGTAGATAAATAGGTACCGCTTCGGCGGGAAGGTAAACGGCATTTCCGTGCGCTGCTCTGGTTCGCCAGAAGTGGCTTAGTCATGCTGGTCACATGACCTGGAAGCTGTCTGTGGACAAACGCTGGTTCTCTTGCCTATAGAACAAGATGAGCGCGCAACCCCAGAGTCGACCGTGACTGGATCTAACGGTCAGGGGTACCTTTACCTTTATCCAGAATTCAGATTGTACTAAAGCTTCCTGGCACAAAGAAAAGCATAATGGCTGATTCCCTATCTCTGGAAATAGAGATGTTACTCAAATCTGTTTCCATCCTTAGAAGAAACACACAGGTTTCTTGGTAGGTGGCCAAGAGAAAGAGGCATTCCTTACATTAAAATAAGTAGACATTCATTTTAGGTGTGCTATGTAACCAAAAGAAAGTCATTATAAAGTTAGAGCATGATGCTGATAAAACCAAGGTTGCAGGTTCAATCCCCATATGGAACAGCTGCATATTCCTGCATTGCAGGGGGTTGGACTAGATGATCATCAGGGACCCTTCCAGCTCTACTATTCTATGATTTTATAAGCTAGATTGGCAGGGGCGTAGCTAGCTGCTCCGGCACCCAGAGCGGCAGGGTGGGGCGAGCAGCCCACAGGGGTAGCATGGCGATCCATCCAGGGGCGTGACCAGCGAGCTGCCCACGTAGTCCGCCTGGTGGACGCAAGCCCCATGATGCTGTTTTGGGCAGCGCGGGGCCCCGAGCCACCGCGTCACTCCCAGGAGAGACGCGTGGCTCGGGCGCACTGCAAGGCCATTCCCTGTGGTAAGTGCCACCCCCTATGGTGTGCCATTTTGTCACCCCCTCAGGGATGACACCTAACCCTACACCCCTGCAGATTGGCTAGCTTTACCTCTTAGCTGAAGGAAATGCTCACTCGGGGAGTAAAGTCCCATCTTCAGGTTGTATAAGATGGTCTTCCTCCAGTTTAAAATTCCCTGATAATATGGCTAAAGTATTTTTTATCATTTAGCCCACGGAAGAGTTCTGGAAAACTCAAAAGCTTGCACACTATTTGGATCATGGGCCTGCCACTGTCTCTCAGCCTAACCTAGCTCACAGTGTCACTGAGGATAAAATGGGAAAGGGATGAGTTGTGTATGCTGCTTTGACCTCCTTAAAGGAAAGGTGGTGTATAAGCACAATATATAAGCAAAAAAAGCACTTATTTTGGATGTGACTTGGAAGATACCGAATTCTGTACTTTTGCATCCCAGGAGGGAAGCCTAGTAAAAATGTTTCCCCCTGCTGTTAAATTGATTGTAAATGCAATTCCGGATTCCACTATCCACTCCAGCATCTTGACAGAATGAATGATTTTGTTCTACCTGCTGCACAGTGGAGCCGAGAGGTTCTGCCCATCTCTGCTGTTAATTATCTAAAACATTGCTTATCTTTGACTTCTATCCTGGGCCAGTCACAACACAACAATGATTTGGTTCGAGATTTCTCTCTCTAGGCATTGCATCCTAGCCAATCTGAAAAGCACCTGGCCCTGGCCCCTTCTGATGCAGAGATGAGTTCATGAATGTAAATCCTGAAAATTCCTTCCCCAGTCCGTATACAAATGCAACTAGGGCAGCCAACTTCCAGAGTTCAGAGTATATCCAATCAACTTGCTCAAATAGGTTTAGGTTGTTCCTTCCGGTCGATAAATGTGACTTCTGCTGGAAAAGTGCCATACAAATTAACAGTGTCATATAATGGATAATAAACCACCACTACAGAATAATGGAAATATGAAGATTAAACTGCATGATTTTACATTGAACAAATCATTCTAGACAAACTTCATTGCCTTCCTGATACAATCACAGAATTCAAATTCAGGGGAGGGGTGGGTGGTATCTACATTTTGGTAATGGGTTTCAACTTTTGCTCATAAAATCTTTATCATGAGAATATGAGCATCTTTTCCTAAAAACAATATTGCACAGATATTTACTATCAGGGAACTACAATGCATGCAGAACAAGAAAATAATGTTCTGGAATACACCTTGTGTCAGCATCATGGTTCAGAAATACATACATACATACACATACACACACACACACACACACACACACACACACACAATATCTTTGTAGAGGGAGATGAGCTCGCTGGTCAAGTGTCCAAGGAAGCTAGGATCATAGGAAATATAGCTCTCTGCATCTAGGGAATTCTGCAATGGGTCTGTGCAACAGTATTGTGACTGTGGTCCCTGGAGCAACATTCATAAAATCATAGAATTGTAGAGTTGGATGGGACCTTGAGGGTCATCAAGTCTAACCCCTTGCAATGCAGGAATCTCAACTAAAGTATCCATGGCAGATGTCCATCCAACCTCTGCGTTAAAACCTGCAAGGAAGGAGAGTCCACAAACTTCTGAGGTAGTCCAACTGTCAAACAGCCCTTACCGTCAGAATGCTCTTCCTGAAATTTAGTCGGAATCTCCTTTCTTGTAACGTGAAGCCATTGGTTTGAGTTCTACCCTCCAGGAGCAGGAGAAAACAAACTTGTTTACATTAAGTAAGGTGGTGCTGGCAGGGAAGAAGGAAGGAATTGGCAGAGACAGAGGCATATACTGACCCATTTTAGATTAAAACTGATCCTATGGTATACAGACTGGAAACTGTTCCGAAATGGGTCCAACTAGGAGACACTAAAAATCCAGTGTTTATCTCCTCCCTAATTCAAGACCCCCTTCAACAAAGTAAGAAGGAAAATGATTTTGGTATTCTATGATTTTGTGAAAAAGGATAAAAGGAAAAGGAAAAATATAATATTGGGTTAAAAATTAGATATGTTTTGAACTTAGGAAACTGAGAAAGAGGATAGATAATGAATTCAACAGGGGGGGGGGGGACTTGAGGAAGTCAACCGAAAAATGAAATTGAGGAAAGGAAGAATATCTGGCCTACAGAAATGGGTCAGACTCAAGCAATGATATGGACTACGTCCACATTACGTCAAATGTGAAATGTTTATTGTCTTTTCCGGTGAGAGAGGGGATTGGAAATTTGCTTCCCCCAGTGAGGGGTGTGTGTGAAAATTTAACGGTAATGTAAAGTGCTTAAAATTGTTAAAATCAATTGAAAAAATGAAAAAATAAAATAAAATATAGCCTTAACAAAATATACAGCTTCATCTTGAATTAAGAAAACTCACATTTCTATAAAGGCTTACGCAGTATGACCTACCAAGCTGAACATAGGACACAAGCCATTTATTGGCAACCCATTAGATTCCTGTTTTTTGGTTTTTTTTGCTGCAGGTCTAGAACTGCAAAACCTGGGATGAGGAGAGGAGGTTTTGAGGATCTGGAAGGCCACCAGATATGATTGGCAGGCTCTGTTAATCTTCATGGGTCACAATTTATGCAATGCAGTGCTAGAGAGATACCATAAAAAAAGGATAGTGCTTCCTGCTACGAGAGAAAAGGGAATCTATTCTGCTGAGTTTATGATTCTTTATTGTAGAGGAGGTAAAATTCTAAAAAGTTATGTGCAGTCACATTCTGTAAGATACATCATTAACCTAGACCAAATTCAGCGAAATGCATTCTTCTCTTTCTTGGGAATCACTTGCGTTGCATTCAAATGTGTTGGGAAAGAAGAACAAATGAGTACCGGTAGAAGCCTCGGCCCACACTGAGGGGAGCACAAATGCCAATTGGTGACAGGGAGGCATGGGAAATGTGAGGGGAGCCACAGCAAAGGCCTGTGGGGGCCACATGTGGCCCACATACAGTGCCTAAGTGCTATATAATATACTTTTAAAACACAGAAACACTGCAGGAACATTCATTTACTTTGCCGATTTATATATTGCTTCATGTACATACCCTGCCCTGGCACCATGTGGTGAAGTGGTGGTTATAAAGGCAGTAAATAAATGAACAAATAATCCAAATAAAGGCTACTTAAAACATTTCTTATGGGTAGAGAACACACAGAAGCTCAGTTCAAACATAAATGAACCACGACCCCAGTTCAATATCCTAGCTAGTTAAGCAACTGTAGTTTATATAAAGCAACTTCCCAAGTTTAGCCAAAAGAGGAAACTGCAGCAAGAGCAAACCAGTAGCAGAAACCTTTAAACCTCCACTCCTTGGGTGCCAAGAATGAGGGGGACAAATAACCCCCAAAACTGATGCTCTTCCCTCATGGTTTGTTGTTACTGCGCCAATATATATACCCATACACAAACAAACACACAAAACCAACACTGGTTTTTGTTTTGTTTTTACAATTTATGTAACTGGACCACGGTTGCAGCCAGGGTTATCTATCTTGGCCTCGCCACCATCAACTCAATCCCCACTCAATAGGTTTCTCCTAAAAGATTAATCTTTTTAAGATTGCTGATTCATAGGGCAGCAACATCAATTGATTCATCAACTTGATTAAACAATTAAACATTTTTTGGCTGGATGAAAACAACAACAACAACAATGGCCCAGAGCAATGAGATCATGACTCCACACAAAGCTAAGGCAACTTGTGCCATTTTAAAGACCCACAGCAGGCTCACGGCGCTAATTTTCTTTTCCCTGCAACTGATGCCTCGACGAACCTAAAGATAAGCCACGAGGCACCAAACTTGAAATTTATTTATTAATTAAAGATGTATTGCACTCCTTTCTTCGGTGCTGATAACCAGGGGAGGGTACAACTTGAAATAAATTACAAAATGGAATTTATGCATACCTGTCAGATTCTCTTATCGGTTGTTCAATGGCAAGACCAAGCCATCTTGTCTTTAAGTCTCTTTATTTTGTGCAAAGCTATTTACAGTGCAGAGTTCAGTTTATCATGTCTGCTCAGTCACTCGCAGAATCCGGAAGTGCCTCCCTTCTGTTTTGGCACCAACACCAAAGCCTTGGCATCCTGAATTGCCGCCTTCTCCTCCTACGTGAGATAGGCGCCGGAACTGACGCCTCCCCCTCCGAGCGAGTCTGCTGGGTGGTGCAAGGTCTCTCAGCAACTCCCTGGACACCTGGCACTCCCTGGCTCCCAGCCACTAACTGCTCCTGCCCCGAAGAGGGGCTGCCAGATTCACTCAAAGATGAATCTGTCTTTAACACAGGCTGCAGGTCCCTTTATGCACTCAGAGCTGGACTGGCAGGGGTGTGTAGATCCCTGACAATACCAATTAAATGCAAATAAACACAGATGGAGGCAGCTAAAAACAACAGATCAAGCTAAAGCAGCCACTCACTGCCCTCCAGAGCATCATGGAAGACACAGGGCATGGGGAAGCCAGACACCAGTGCTATTCCTGCCTGAACCTTCCTCTTGAAGCAGCAACCAACCAAGCAGCTCCTCCTGCCTCACACCCTTTGCATAAGCTTGGAAAAACTACTAAACTGCTAGTTCAGATAAATTACTTTGCAATGTCCTCCTGGGAAGTGCTTTCCCCCCCTCATAATGGGAGCATGCTTTCCAGAAGGTCAGCTGAAAATCAGTTAAGAAAGGACCTGAAAGTCTTATGTGAACACATGCTGGCAAAATGAAGTCTTTAACATTGCTGCTAATGCAATGTGAGATTCAGCCACAGTGAAGAATGCCTGAAGTCGCAAGGGATTCAATGCGCCCAACTCAAATCGATGGGACTGAACTTTGCTTAATTTTGGAGGCACTGTGGCCACAGATTCTGGAATGTGTGCTTGGCTGGATACAAACATTTAAATAGATAATGCATATATATATATATATATATATATATATATATATATATATATATGTATATATAGGTTTTCTTTTTCTTATTAATATTTTTATTAGGTTTTCATAACTTTAACCAATTAATTTCAAACTTCAAATTTGTTATACATTTCTCTTATAATTTGACTTCCCACTTTCCCTTCCTTGCTGTTTTTTATAGTCATCCCTTTTATATACTGCATAATACATATTCCTCTATTACATCACACATGTCATCTAATGTATATTCCTCTATTTAATATATTATCATTTCTTCCCATTGCTCAAATGTCAAATCCTGTCCGCAATTTCATTCTGTAGTTATATATATATTTTCAAATTGGTTTTATTTTCAAACCCACCTGTTCTGTACTGAATTTCCAAACACTGGCAGGTAAATGAAACTTTCTCTAGTTCTGTGCAACTAGACTTAAGTTATGATGCTCTTTCTTGCCTACAATGAGCATCGATGATGATAAAAAATTAACTTAGATCAGACCTGTACAGCTTACAGCCATCAAGGCAAACAAGCATGCATTTGACAAACATGCCCCCTTTTCTCCCCAATCCCAGGAAAATAGAAAAAAACAAACAAATAAATCCCAGTTTATAAAGTTCCTGGTGGACCACTACATATGATTAGGATGAAATCAGCTTGGTGTATCACAATCTGTGCAGGAATACATTATATATTGCTATTAGGAACCATCAACCATTATAACATTTCAAAACGGTTAATATTTTCCCTGGGTTACATTAGTGATGTCTAGGGAGGTCACAGAAGCTTGAACAAATGTATTGGCTGACATCAAATACATACTGATTGGAAAAATCAGTAAGCTGTTATAAGCACAGGTTGTTATAATGAGACATTGAGGGTTATAAATACACCGTGTCCACCTGTGGTGAAATAAATTGCTCCAATTAATGCCAATCTTTGAATGAAGAATGACAACAAAACGCTGATGAAGGCAAAAAGAAGATGGAATTAGAGGAGGACATTGGCAGTTCTTAAAATGTAAGCTTAAACTTGAGTGAGAAAAAAAATGCAACCTGTGCTGCCAGCAAAGATAATGGTACAACCCAAGCAACACAATGGCAATGGTACAACCCAAGCAACACAATGGCAATGGTACAACCCAAGCAACACAATGGCAATGGTACAACCCAAGCAACACAATGGCAATGGTACAACCCAAGCAACACAATGGCTGGTACAATCCAATGGCATTGTGTTGCTTGGGTTGTACCATTAAACTTGAGTAAGAAGCAGCCACAATAAGTAATTAAAAGCAGCAGCAGCAGCAAAGAATTCTGAGATACGCATATGGTAGTGGCAGCCATTTATAGTGTCATAAAAGTTTGAGTTTATTTCCCATAGGGCACAGAATTGAGAAGATGGTGCATTATTAACAAAACGCCAGTCATTATGAGAGATGTAAGTGAAGAGGGGCCATATTGTGCAGGCACTAGGACAACACATTCCTGTATCCTCTGTACACATGTATGCAACCCGCCCGCCCCCCCAAGCTATAGTTCAGGCTAACCAAAGTTTGCCCGTGTTTGAACATTATGATAAACCATAGTTATAAAAAAACAAAAACAAAAAAAACAAAAAACAAAAAACAGAAACAAAGGCTTACTCCTTGCAGCTTCACCAGAGGAGGAGTGGAACATTTGACCAAGCTCTGAAATCCACTTTTCCACTTATAACCTTGCATTTGGAAAAGAATGCATCGCTTCAAAAGCCTAAAATATTGGAAACATGTTGGGGGACGGGCCATTTGCCTAATAAAAATACTGTTCCGGGGCTTCCCACAAAGTTCCAGGAAACAGTATATACAGGGTCAGTTTTCTTGTGAGTTGAGTGTGCTGAAGAGACATATACAGTGGTACCTCGGGTTAAGAAATGAATTCGTTCTGGAGGTCCGTTCTTAATATGAAACCTGAGGTACCACTTTAGCTAATGGGGCCGCTGCCCCACTGCCGCTGCACAATTTCTGTTCTCATCCTGAAGTAAAGTTCTTAACCCGAGGTACTATTTCTGAGTTAGCGGAGTCTGTAACCTGAAGCGTTTGTAACCCGAGGTACCACTGTATACCGTATTTTTCCGTGTATAAGACTAGGTTTCCCCCCTAAAAAATGTCAAAAATTAGGGGGCGTCTTATACACGGATACATCTCCCCCCATTTTCTTAAATCTGAGTCCCCCAAAATAGGGGGTGTCTTATACATGGGGGCATCTTATAGACGGAAGTGTGTGTGTGTGTGTGTGTGTGTGTGTGTGTTTAATTTCAAATAAACAGGTTGAAGAAAAGGGGTGGAATGGAGGTAAGCTAGCACAGAGATAGGCAATGCTGATCTGCAGAGAACCACCAGTTTTCCAAAGAGCAGGTGCTTAGAGCTCTCAACTAGCCAAAAAAAAGTCCAAAAAAACCCAACAGCCATAGGTACTTAAAAGCCGGCAACCATTGAAAACTACCGAGCAAGAACATTTTAGTCCTTGGCGTCCACTGAAAGCTCTTCAGGCATTAGATAAACAAAATGCCTTCAAGAGGAAAAACTCATTTTACATAGCCTGAAAGGACGTATACAATATACATTTCATATTGGTTACATCTTAAGGTTAAAGAAAAGAAGACTGATGCTGGGATTCAGTCCAGTGATCCTCTGTGGGGAGAATGGAATATGCCAGTGTTGCAAGACTAGAAACTGACAAACACTTATGGCCCCTGTCAAAGTTATAACAAAGCAGCCAACTGGGAAATGAACAGAAGTATATAGCTGTAAAATGGCTGATGTGCATCAACATCACATAGCCCCTTTATCACACTGGAAAATATAATGCCATGAATCAATGCTATGGCTTTTCCCAGCCAAATCACCGTACTATGAATGTGGATTCTCTATATCAATTGAAAGGTCTAAATTACATGTTAAGGCAAAACCATACTCAGCAAATAGAAGATAAGTGCATATTGAACACTCACAAGTCTTCAGCATGGGTACCCTTGCCTGGTTAGGTGAGTGAACAGTTTGCAAATTGTTTGGTCTGAGAAATGTGATTCGTACAGTCAATCCGGTCCCACACAAAAATTGGGCGGTCACTAGGAACTTGAAAGAAAATAAAATGTATATAAGTAGAAAGTGATGTGAAGAAAGGGTTGGTTCTGCACAATGGACCTGTTCTGTTTGGGATGCAAAAAGTATGTAGGGAAAATTCATAACTGGCCTAATTTTGAAAGAATAGCTGGAACACTGGCATGAGCTAACAATGTATAAACAAATATTTGCTAGTACTCGATTCTTACATACCCAGGTTTTTCTCATACATTGTCAGCAGCTCCATACAGTGAACCAGAAGCTGCTCTTAAAATTCTCTCAAATTTAAGCAACATCTTGAAGTTTGGTACTGAAGAGAAAAGAGATGGAAAACCTAGGGCTTCATCTGGAACTGCCTTAATAAAATAGTTCTGTACTCTTAACCTTCTGCACCAGGTGCCTAACTAATAAATAATAATAATATACAGATACAAATAAAATTGCAAATTAGGGATCAACAAATACAAATCAGGAACAGACAAAGACTATGTAAGTAAATTAGAAACAACAGCTAACAAAACCAACAACAAAGATTGACTCACTCAGAGGTCTAAACAAGGTATTCACCAGCTGATTAAAATCCAGTAGAAGGGGAGCCAGAGTTCAAACAGGCTTCCTTACTATTGCAACTGCAAAACCTAGGTGCAGCCACTGAACAAGCCACTTCTCATATGCCCATCAAATGACTTTCTGTTATTGATTGGAAACAAAAGAAGGGCCTCTACTGAAGATCATATAGCTTGGGGAAGTTCATACAGGAAAAGGTGATCCTTCAAGAAATGGTTTTTTCCTCCCCGCTTGTAAAGTGTCCCTTCTGTTCTAGCTTTCTGATTTGATGGGGTGAAAATGCTTCTTTATAATATTGTTTTATCACCACCACCACCACAACCCACCACCACCACAGAAAGGGTCCTCTCACCTACCACAAAAGATACAAGTAGCACAAACAGATATTTTTGTCATTATGCCATTTTTCCGACAGTCCCAGAAAATCTGCTCTGGCGGGGGGGGGGGAGTCCTCCAAAACTGTGTTAAATGGGAATCAGCCAAAAATGTATCAAAGAAACTTTGGTCCACACAAGGATGTCTCCCATGAATGGAAGAACACCTTTGAATCCAGCCCATTATTGACGTGCAACACTTAGTACTTTAATATTTTCTGTAAGGAAAGTCAGGATCATTATTTCCAGATAGCAAGGTGGTGGGCTGAGGCTGAAAGGGAGTGGTGGCTTGTTTACGACCACCAAGTGAGTCTGCAGCAGAGTTAACAGTTGGACTGCAGATTTCTAGTTTTACAGCTCATCTTACTGCTCTTCCAGAGATTTAAAAAAACAAAAAACAAACCGTTTTTGTTCAACATAGGGAATTGGGTTTTTTTTAACCAGCAGATAATTAGTTCTCTGTGAAACAAATTAGACTTACTTGGCAATATTAAGAAGGTATGCATGCTTATCTCCATAAGGTTGCAATTTATTGGTTCTAATTTACTAGGGAAACAACTAAGGATCTCTTTCCCAAAGTATATTCCTCCCTTTTGGGTGTGTGTGTGTGTGTGTGTGTGTGCGTGTGGAGAGAGAGAGAGAGAGTTTTCTGGAAGCAGAACATGCCATCATCCTACTCAATTCTCATTAGTTCTTAAAAACACAGAACTTCCTGTTTCCAACAATATTTATACAGCAGACTCATTATTATTTGCAATATTGGCTTACTGAGCTTATCCGCTTATCCTTCTAAAAGAGGCGTGGGGATACCCTGCATTGTATCACAAAGTCACATGTAAATATTTCATTCTTTGACTTGTGGTGTCTTTTCCCAAGGCATATTTAGTATTCTGGCATTATTAATTAGAAAAAAATGTCAGCTACTCTTTAAAAAGGCAATGAATTCAATATTCAAATTTGACTAACAGGCAGAAATTATATCTCTGCGCAACCCATTTTATTAATCCAGATGGCATTTGGTGATAAGCATCTGGTACACAGCAAGCAGCAAAAGTATCAGAGACAGTAGAGTTCTAGTACACATTAATGGCAGAGATTCAAGGCATACACTTTTACAAAATTAAAACTCAACAGCTATCTTTTTATCAATGGTAAAATGTGGTTTCTGTTTTGCAAAAATTACCGGGCATGATTCAACCAGGTTTAATGCACTCCCATTAATTGTAATTTCTCCCATGGGGGGGGGGGGTTGCACTGCATGTCCCCTCCAATCCATTCCAACTTTCCGGTTCTATATTTGGTTTTGTCACATTGCTGATACTAAAAAAAAATGTGCAAACTAGCCCCTTCCTCCCACTAACCCAATGCTTTAATTAGAAAAGCCCAGTACTAGGCCGTGCTAAATTAAAACGTGTAATTTCCCCCCTTTGCTCCCCAAACCAGCGCATACACTTTTGTGGCACCTTTTCAAACTCTCTTTTGGGCACACTCCACCTATCTGACAATGAGCTTGTACAATAATTAAATTTGGCGTAATTACTTTACAGAGTGATCAGTGACAGTCTATTGTTCAGGAAGAATTAATCCTCCGAGTCTTCCAACAGCATTTCAGTTCCTGGTTCTAAATGAGATTTTCAAAGAATGTAATTCATAATAACTAAAATCCCTAATGCACACTAATATAGACTTGCTTTGTAGCTCGCTGGTAAAATGCTTCTGAATTAGAATCCTTCTGGGGTAATGAGTTACCTATGCCACACTCGGCCACCTGAACTGAAGCAGGAATTTAATAAGCATCCTTAATGACTTTCATTTCTGATGCTGGGGGGAAATCTTTATTGATTTTTGGAGAGTCATGCAAAGCTGATTCTTTAGCGCCTGAATTCTCTGTCCCTCTTCAGTACAACGCCTTTGGGAACATAAAAGTCTCCTATTTACAGCATAAAAGTAAAATACCAATATTTTTGGCATACATTTCCATTTAACCAGTTTAAAAAAGAGGGGGACCCCAAATTTAGCAGGCGAAAAAGCATTGGTCAAGTATACTGCTTAATTCTTACAATTCCAATCTAGTCTTCCCTGAGGTGGTAAATCTGTGTCTCAATTCTATACCATCTGCAGGTATAGGCTTACGTGATGGAATCCTCATTTGTGAAAAACATCATATTTTAAAAAGAAAAGCTTTTGGCTTGCTTGCACTCTTTGTCGAACACCGTTCTTGATCTCAGTTTTCAAGTGGATTCTGACACCTATAGGAGTAGCCCGTCAGACAGAATCCTAAATTTGAGATGTTTTCCCTGACATACAGTTTCCTATGTGAAGAGATTTTGTTTTGGGGTTTGTTTCTCAAGATACTGCTTTAGCACATCAAGGAGACAAAGCCTCATTGCAAACTGGCTACAAAACTTGTAGCAACACAGTAAGTGGCTTGTTTTTAAATACAACACGTGTAAGCAAGAAAACATTGTACCAGGTCATTTCTGTACCAAAAGCCTCCTCCAGTAAATGGGCATTGGAAAACAGCAATTTGCCTTGAAATCCTTACTGACTGGCACTTCATTTATTGTATCATTCAGGTATATACCTAAGATGTCTTTTGTATGTTCTTAAAATGTTAAGTAACTGGGTTTTCAAAAACATGTACTGTATTATAAAGGTATATGAGGAATGAGAGGGGAAGCTCAGTGGCATATAGGTAAAGAACATACCTAAACAAGCACATACATGCACACATTTTCAAATTAATTCTGTATGGGCTACAGATGAAAGAGGTTGCACACAGATTCCTTAATGGTTGTTGTTGTTATTATTAACCTTCCTGAATTCTAAGTCCTTCTAGTGCTTGGCTCCTGATATTTTTCTCATCCTGTAGAACTGGTTGGATAGGTAGGTTCTTATATTTCTTTTAATATTTGCTTTCCTTTCACTAGGGAAGTGCACCAGTTAAACCTTTAGCTGCCAAAGGAAGGGCTATAGGGTTGCCATTTCTTATTCTCAAAAGTCTGCCAGTGGAACAGTTGGAGCCTGTTACAGACTGGCAGAAAATCCGACTCTTTCTTTTTGACTGGAACCTGGCAAGGTCATGGGTGTGATTAGTAACAACTACTACTTCATTAAAGTACAGGAGTAAGCTGTACTGAATTTTTCAACTTTCAACTTCCAAACATGAGGGGTGCTAAAAAGTTGTAACATGATTTGGGAATTGAAAAGACTTTTTGGTTAAATTAATATAATTTACTATGGCTTGGTAAGTAAAATGTGTGTAAAATTGTATAGAAATCATTAAAATGATTGCCAAGTACCTGCTGCTCAGCTGCTACTGCAGTTGTTGTTGTTTATTAATTATTATTATTATTATTATTTAATTTTTTTATTAAAATAAACTTTATCGATCACATAAAATTTACAAAGAATTACACCAAATACAAACACAAAATCAAAACTGACAACACCAATTTGAAAAAAAGAAAAAGAAAATTTATTATTGTTGTTGTTTATTTATTATTATTATTATTATTATTTATTAGCATTACCTGACATTTTCAGAAGGTAAAATTATAATTATTTGGTTTTCCAATATCAGTTTATGTGCTTCTTGATCAAACATAGACTTACCAAGCTAAATGTTGTCCAATCACAAAGAATAATAGCAGATTTGTATTCCTCACATGGAAAAATGTATTTTTAAGACCCCTCACTGAAGAAATTTGCAGTGATTGAGTTTTACCCCCCCTAAAATGGCATGCCCTTGTACAGGAGCTCTGTCCTTCTTTGCAACTTGTCTATGGCAGCTGTAGTTGAAGATACAGCTCTGTTGACCAAGCAACTTCAGAAGGATGAATTTTCCTATCAGGGCCACATCAGGCAGGGCCATATCAAAGGCCTTATATTGCCTGCCATTCACGGGAACTGTGATGTTACACATGCTTATTCCTTTCTGTGTTTAAATAGGGCTCCAAATCTGAGCATGCACAGCCACAAGTAACTCATAGGTTCCAGCCATAGGTCAGAGGTTTCCCAGTTTAGTTTGTGGCAGGATCTGAGATTGGGTGAAATTGAAGAGACTTGAGACTGATGTCACTTCCCCCCCAACTGGCTTCACTGAAGTCACTTTTAAATTATCTGCACATGCACAAACTGATAAAGCCCTTCTTAGAACGGCACCCAGCGAAAGTCTTGTGACTGTTCTAATAGCATGCAGCCGATAAATTGGGTTTCTGTAAGTGAAGCCTATAACAGCCTAGTTGTACTGTTTAGTAAAAACAAACAAACTCAGAAACCAACTGAGAGCTTTGCTGTGTATTAACATAAGAAACACAATAAACATGAAATAACTGAAAAATAAATAGGAGGAAAAACTTGCCTGCAGAGAGAGAAACAATGGTTCTTATAAATAAGTTCTGATATGAAATATTTATTGGCTGTTTGCAATTCCGCAAATTGCTAAAAATGCCTCTTGCTTGCAGGCAAATAAAAGGAAAACAGGTTACTTGCTTCTCCCCCCTCCCTCCTCCTTTCTCTTTCAATTAATTAAAGTGTGTTGAATGTGGAAAGACTTCGAAAGCATTTGACAGTATAATCCACAATGCCAGCAGAAATATGACAAGGCTAATCATTTAGTTTAAAGGAGTATAAGTTTGCCTTGCAGGCATGAGCGTCCTATCAGTTTTCTTGTGGATGGACAGTCAATAATGCTTTCCTAATCTCATATAACCGGCAGAGGCCAAACATCTTATTACAAGCCATATTTTCTAAAAAAAAATCAAAACAACGCAAGGAAACTCTAATATTAGACCTGTCAGCAAAGGAGACATTGCAGTAATTATTATTATGGTAGCATTAGGGAAGGAGTAGGTGATGGGTTTGTTTTCCTTAATCAAAGCAATTATTACAATTGTAAGACTTTTAGAATTAAAAAGGCTCTGCTAATTTATTTGTTCTGCTCAGCCTGTCATCACTGTGCTTTATAAATGACATTTGCTGCCCACTGTATGATCTCCCTGGTTGCTATTTAGGCCACGTGGGGAAGGAATACTACCCAGTCTCAATTGCCAAAAAGGTAACTACTTTTATGCACAATGCCTGAAAATGAATCATAACTTACATTTCTAACAACAAATATTTCATTACTATTTTATTGCATTGTGAGTAGAGTGTAGCCTTTGCTCAAAATGCATCTCAGTGCTATTACATGAAATCTAAATGCTGCTGCTACTAGAACTGGTAGTAAAAAATTTGTTGATATAACCTGGCAAATATAGGCTGTTACCTACTTGAGATTTTCCAGAGATTTCCCTTCATTGTGGGAAATGTGCCTCGTTCTAGTTAAACTGCCAAGGATTCTGAAAACTGTAGGCTGATGGTGGAAATCAGAGCCGATTAATGGCTCATTCATTTCTGCACAAACACTTTAAAAACTGTTTGTACCCAGGTGCCTTTGCCTGAAAATTCCATCCACTTATGTAAAAACAAAACAAAAAACCCACCTTATAGCTATTTTCAAGTTCCCCATTATAGTGAGTCAGGACAAGGCAGAGTTTCGGAATTAACAGAGCAGATCTAAACCTCAATAACAAATCAAATCTGAATGACACAGAGTGGACCTGAAGCAGACTGGGATGCTTCCAAACACTATGGACACAAAGAGAATCCTGTCGTCAGCACCATCCTATGCATGTCTACAGAAATTTAAGACATAATAATAAATACTGTGGTGGGTATTGCTTTTGAGCTCCTTTGACATCCTTGGGCAAGCAACTGCCTCAACCCCATATTTATCGCATCAGAGTTAAAAATAAAAATCCTCACATTATAAACTAATTAATTTAAAAGATAAAGTGCATAAAATAAACTAGAATATTCTATACTATTGTTGCAATTAGCTTAGTGTTTATAAAATCATGTCATGTCATGGAAGGTGGCATAGGAGAGTATCCACTTGCTGATTGTGTCATAATATGGATGCAAAGGGTGGTGTTTCTGTAACAATCACACTGTTGTTTCATGCACTATTTTGATTTGACATCGACTATTAATCTCCATGATACAGGATCTGAAAAGCATTTTTTCTCTTTGGTTACTGATTAGTAAACCTGTTTATTAAAACTGTTTTAAGCCTCTCTAAAGCAATCAATCATTTGCTGCAGCCAAGGTACTACAGGGAATCAATAATGAACTACATTCCTGCTACATGCTAATTCAGAGTAGATTTTAGAGGGAAACTGTCTGGAAGCTTGTTATGCAATTTTATAGTTGTAGCAGGGGCTGCTTATTAATTACTACAGTAGTTTTGGGACCATTACATTTATTCCAGGCAAACAAAGAGGGTGAGAAA
The DNA here is from genome assembly GCA_034641385.1 of Darevskia mixta. Lineage (NCBI taxonomy): Eukaryota > Metazoa > Chordata > Lepidosauria > Squamata > Lacertidae > Darevskia > Darevskia mixta. The sequence continues at coordinate 835,477 of JAWWNH010000027.1, forward strand.
AACAGGGTGGTGGAGTCAGCAGGCTCTTAAATGGCAAAGCTATTCACAGAAAAAAACCAATGCCAGATGCATCTATACAAAGAAGCTTTCAAATGTTTTGCTTCTGGATAGCAACTAGACCTAATTGCAAATGACCTCTCAACGTTACCTACTGTATAAGCGGGCAGAGATATGAAGGAAACCATCACACCGAATTTCTCCATTGGGTAGAGAAATTCTCCAACAGATTCTCATGGAAGAGACTCAGCATTAGCAATGACAGTAAGACAGTGTCTTCCTTTCTCCTTATCTAGTTCAACCCCTTGCAATGCAGGAATATGCAGCTGCCCCATACGGGGATCGAACCTGCAACCTTGGCGTTATCAGCATCACACTCTAACCAACTGAGCAATTCAGGCTCTAGGCCCTTTCTAGTCTCATTAGCATACATTGAAATGACTATACTAAGCTTTTCGTCCCAGCCATATTATAGATGAATCTACTTTGAAATGAAATGTTTCAGAATTCTGATGGATGCAATAGACATTGTGCTTAAAGCCACACGATGCTGATGCAATGAAATAGCACCTCTGATTGAACAGAGCAAGAATCATGCTGAAGCATACAGATACTGACTGTCACAGCTCCTCTTCATTTCAGTAGGGTTCGCATAAGAGACAATCTCTGGAAAGATCACATATTTTGCAAATTGCTTTAAAGTTCAAACAATCTGATAGGACAGCTACCCCAACCTGCAAGCAAGTCCCATCAAATTATCTTTTCATCTTCATTTTTTCCCCTCTTCCCACCACCCACAAATATACACACTATTGCTAATACCTGTTGTTTTTCCCTTTCAACGTTACTGAAAATGGATCTTTCATTTACGGTACTTGTCAAAGCACTTGAATGGACTTCCTTACTGAGAAAATACTGTATATGTATGTGAATAGTGGATGCCTGGTTAGGAAATTTAACTGGCGAAGTACCATATATGGTGCAAGACCCACTACTGCATCACTAAAGAGTTCAGTGTCTCTCCAACTACTCTTCCAAGTCTGTTAATATGTGTACACTTCATGGCAATGATGGTAGTTGACATTCTCAGAACAAAACCAGGAAAAAAAAACCATGTTTGCATGTTAAAATTGTTGAGTTTTAAGAGCACCATATGTTTCCAAGCACAATTCAAAGTGTAGGTGCTGACCTTTAAAGCCCTAAACGGCCTCGGTCCTGTATACCTGAAGGAGCGTCTCCACCCCCACCGTTCAGCCCGGACACTGAGATCCAGTGCCGAGGGCCTTCTGGCGGTTCCCTCACTGCGAGAAGCAAAGCTACAGGGAACCAGGCAGAGGGCCTTCTCGGTAGTGGCGCCCGCCCTGTGGAACGCCCTCCCATCACAGGTCAAAGCGATCAACAACTACATGACCTTTAGAAAACACCTGAAGGCAGCCCTGTTTAGGGAAGTTTTTAATCTGTGATGTGTTAATGTATTTTAATGTTTGCTGGAAGCCGCCCAGAGTGGCTGGGGTGACCCAGCCAGATGGGCGGGGTACAAATAATAAATAATAATAATATATTATTATTATTATTATTATTATTATTATTATTATCTGCATGAGAAGTACAATTTGTGAGTCAGAATCTGATCAAGCACTATGGCAAGAACTTACATTATTTTACATACTAATATTTTAAAAACACAATTAGATAAGCAACCTTATTAGGAAGCAGCACTGAAAATACCCACATTTATCAAAGAAGTACATTTGTGATAGGATACTATTAATTCCTGAACAACAGTTTACACAACTCATACATGTGAGTTGAAATAAGAAAACACGTGTACAGCTGTACATGTGCTCAATCTGCAAACCAATTTGCATGTGTAACACTGCACTGCTCAGAAACACAAAAAAACATGGCTTCACCTGTAGGCATGGCGAACAGCCATAATTAAGCCTCTAACAGATAGGAATATTCAGCAATAATCATACATTACAGATAGGCAGCCTATGTTTTCTGTCCTTACTAACTTATTTAGTAAACTTTCACAAGTTTCCATGGTTATTATTAAAACCTTTACTCAATTTAATCAGTAGATAAATCAATTAAGCTTTAGCTGGTTGGGACTGAGATTGAAAGGCACATTTGTTTAATATTTTAAGGCTATTTTCAGATTGGTATATACAAAATAGGAAGTATTAAAGCTGTCCTTTCCTTCCAAACTGTTAGTTAAGTTTTGTTTATTAAATTTTGAGATATTGAAGAAAGTTTTTTTGTGATTGCTTGTATGTTTTAGTGACACACCCATTTATTTAACTGAGAGAAATTTCATATTAATTAATCATCAGATTATTGAATATTGTTTCTGACTGCATTTGACATTGAAGTATATATTTTTATTTTAACTTTGCCTAGGATTATACAGATTCAATAAAAAACAGTCTTCAAACATATTTATAGAAGGAAGATGATTAATTGGTTTATAGTTCTAACAATAATCCCAAGTGCTCCGAAACAATAGCTGGTATTGTGCAAAATTGTGCATCTCTGTTTATACATATTTACAACTTTATTTTTCTGTTACATTTTTAAGACACATTATTAGCAGTAGCTCCTCTGTCTTTCTAGAAATATAGACCTAGATATATCAATCTGTCAAGAACTACATGCACATTGGCATCTTAATGTGTGTCATAAACTCCCTTTCCCCAAAGCAAAACACACCACCAAATTATACAGAAAGAAAACTAAACTAGGACAGGATATATCCCTCTAATGCACATAAAGTTCTCTGTAACATCAGCTTCAGGTTTCATTAGTTTTGATGCTAATAATTTAAAGTAACTGTCAGAAGGATGCATGTGAAAAGCACACTGATCTTAAAAGAGTGATGAATCCTATAATCATGTGGCGTTTTGAGGTAAAATGCCATTAAGTACATCAGAAACCTGACTCGCTGTACTAAAAGGGGGGGGGGAATTCTGACTCAGATTCCAACGGTATAAACCTGTAGCAGAGCCACTGAAATCAAAAGCATTTGCATGAAAAAATGTGTTGGCTCCCAAAGTTTGATGATACCAACAATTAGAATAGCAAGTGTAAAAATAATTATAAAAATAAATAAATGCATCAGGTGTCAGACTACTGATTACAAGAACTGGGGAGGGAAGGAGTCTAGTAACTCCTTAATAGTGCATTGGGAACAGAACTCCACTGACAGCAGAACTTTACATAGAAACTGAAGATTTTTGAAGGTGTCTCTTCTGAGAAGTCAAATCAGTGCTCCGCCAATACCACAACACTGGGTCTTGATTCGGAAGTGCATATTATTTGACTTACGATGAAGACAGACATGTACTGGAGGGGATGTGGATTCACCTTCACCACCTTGAAAAGTAGGATTGCGCCAAAGCTCCGCACCTTCCTTTGCAGCCTCATTTGTTAATACTTGGAAGGGGCTTCGAAGAAGGGCGGAGTCTACCCATTGAGCCAAAGGAAGGAAGTGCTTCTTTTCTAGCCTATGCTATGTTGCGACATAATACAGTACTGGCTGGAAGTGAGTGAGAGAATCACACAGCATTGTGCTGGCTGCAGGAGAGGGAAGTCACCCAATTTCCTAGGCAATCGGGTGACTCTCTTTCTGCTGATGCTGATTGACTGACAGAATGGCCTGGTCTGGAAGAGATGTAGTTTTCTAAAGTGTGGTTTTCTCCGGGCTTCACAATATGCAGGACAGATTTACATTATTTCAGTTTGAATCCTGGGTTGCTCAGCCTTGTTTCTATCACTATGCTTCAGCCAGGCAGGAAGTATTTCTATTTTCTGAAGGGTAGATATATGAGAGCTAGTTTTCTGTGCCTTCCACAACCAGCTTTTCTGTGCCTTCCACAACCAGCAAACTGGAAGGCCTGCTTGTTTTTGAACTTGTCCCTGGAGTGGAAAAGGCATGTACACACTGTCTTGAGGGAACTTCCAATCTGTTCCCCACTAATCTGCACATTTTTTACCTGGTTGCACATATTGTGTGAGTGTGATTAACACGAACATTTTTTGTTATGTAAATAGCAGCCTGGGGAGCCTCACAATCATGGAATGGGAAGCTTAATTCTTCCCATCCCTCCCACAGGGTTGTCAAAAATTGCCTCTCTGAAGGTGCCTGGCAGATTTCTTGTTCCCAATAACAGCCTGTAGGGTCCCTTCAGAGTCCCAGCATGGTTATTTACCCCCAGGTTCCTCCCAGTGAATTCTCAACACCCCAGAGAGGAAAGGACTCTTCCCATCACAGATTCCTTTCGTAATGTGCTGTCCTTGTAATTTTTCTTTGGTATCTCTGCCTCACCATTAAGGCTGTAACCTCAAACCTCCCCCGCCCATCTATTTCTCTCCCTGCCTCCCTGCCTGGTCTCTATCACTGCCAACTTTCTCTCTCTGTCTCCCTTTTATTCCATTCTCATTCAGTACTCAGCTCCATTGGCTTTGCTGGTGGTAGACGTTCCCCCTTCCTTGCTGTTCATCCCTGTTCCAAAGGCCCAGTATTTGTCACCAAAGTTTCCCCACTTTTCTTCTCTGTGTTTTTGGCGTCTCCTACTATCTCACTCCCCAGCTCCCACCAGTCATCCTTTATGAGGCTGCCGTGAATGCGGGGGGTGCCCCCTGCACCATCACCATGGCATGCTGCCTCCAGCTCTTCACATTGCAGTTTGTAAGAGAAGCTCCCACTAGTGGCTATTAGTGTCACTTCTAGTTCAGTCCTAAATCAGTTACAAAATGGTTAAGACGCCCCAGTAAATATTATATCCCACTACATAAATCATCACACAAATGCTGTGAAACTCCAGTTTGACATCAGTTCTCAAGCCCTTCACTCCTATGAAGCTTCCCCCCATATAACTTTAACCGAGTTTCACCAAGAACCAAAAAGGAAGCATTATGCAGTACATCCTTGATTAGCCTCTTCTATGGCTTTTGTAGAAGCTCCAAAGGGAGTTGAACAATGGGGAAATGGCACACTGGGAGATGGTGTTGAACATATCAACACCATCTCCAACTCCTCGAAAGATTCCATCAATGGTGTCTCCGAAATTTTTTACATATCACTTGGGAAGACAGGCAAACTAATACCAGTGTACTGGAAGAAGCAAAGATCATCAGTGTTGAAGCAATGATTCTTCAACATCAACTTCGTTGGACTGGCCATGTTGTGCGGATGCCTGATTATCGTCCTCCAAAGCAACTACTCTATTCCAAACTTAAAAATGGAAAGCGTAATGCTGGTGGGTCAACAAAAGAGGTTTAAAAATTATCTCAAGGCAAATCTAAAACGTAGTATAAACACCAGCAACTGGGAAACTCTGTCCTGCAAGCACTCCAATTGGAGAACAGCCTTTACCAAAGGTGTCATGAACTTTGAAGATGCTCAAACTCAGGACAAAAGGGAGAAATGAGCTAAGAGGAAGGTACATTTGGCAAACCCTCACCGTGATCAACTCCTGCCCGGAAACCTATGTCCCCACTGTGGAAGGACGTGTGGATCCAGAATTGGCCTCCACAGTCACTTACGGACTCACTGTTAAAACTGTGTTTATGGAAGAAAATCTTAAGATATTGCTCCCACTCCCTTTTCCTGAAACTAAATAGCCCCATGTTACATCCCCCCCCCCTTCCTAAGCTAATATCAGCTTTGGAAGAGGATTGCGGATTTGGAGAAGGACATAGGAGGAAAGGATTAAACACCTTAGTGCTTCTTTCCCAATTGGGCTTCTAATTAGTTAAACAAAACCCATGGGGAATTCTAATACAAGATCCCCTGTGTAGCATCTTGTAAAATGTAACCCTAGGATTACACACCTTGGGAAGGAGCTTTGAGGCCTGGATTTTTATACTGAAAATAAGGGCTTGCCCATAACCGTTCACCGCTTTATTATTGCAGAACTTTTATGAGCATTTTCTTTTAAAAATGTGGAGTTTATTTTGCAATCGCATAGCCAAATTGGGAAACGCTTTCTGTTATAAGTTTCCCCCCATTTCATACCACCATTCCCCTTCCGGTATATGATTTTAATTTACGATCTCAGTAGATTTTCAACTATCTAGGGAGTGTCACAGTTCGCACAGCAGTAAAAGGAAGCACTTAATTATTGAAATAAGCTAATCTTGTTAGCATTGCCGTGGGAGGATCATATCTCCAAAGAATTCAATAACAAAGGAGATCTGCTAGTATGTACAAAGACTAGGTGGCGATAACTAGAGGCCTCAGTGCCAAATCTAATACTTTGAACAGTATCAGTGTCTCCATCAGCTGGCAGGCACAAGGTATGCTTGGAGGAAGTGGTGGTTGTGTAACGGGACTCCCCAACAACACTTTGGGAAGATGGTTGGAAGTTTAACCCCTTGTCTCAATCATCTCCAGAAAGTGGTCCTCTCATAACAACTCCCTGCTTGTACTGACTCATAACTGAGCATGGAATGTGGTACACTTTTTGGAACCCCACACCACATGGTCATGATTAATATAATATGGGTACCAGCAGGAATACAGATGCAAATCAGAACCAAAATACCTAATATGAACTGTCATCACTAAAGCATGCATGCACACACACACACAGAGAGAGAGAGGGGGAGACAGGGAGACTGCTATATCAACACCTTATCTTGAACTACAAGCTCCTAGTTAAACACAACTGAAAAATGCAGAGGGATATTGAAGCCACTGGACCCATAGGTTAGTGACACAGCACATGATTGATATGCAGAAAATGTCCCAGATTCAATCCCCGTCAAGACCAGTAAAAAGGGCTTCAAGTAGCAAATATCAGATAACAAGGCCTCAATCATACCAGCTTCACCACACTTAAAATGAAAGTTCATCCCCAACAATCTAACTAGTATGACAGAGCTAGCATTGCTCTGAAGTACAAAAATACAAAACATTATTCTGGAAAAAATATGCAAACTGAAACATGGTCAACCTTTAAAATTCGTTGCTTTCTGAATTTTTCAACGCAGCTCTCTGGTACAACAATGGAAATGCTATGTAGGAAGGTGTGCATTGAGGATGTATACATGAGTGAAAATAACATACAGAAATGCATTAGATATGGGGAGATTGCTTTGTGGAAATGTGTGTATTAGGCAAAATTGTATACAAAAATGTGTATGTTAGAGGAAATGCTGGTGAATTGCACAAACTCTGTTGGACATTTGGAGAACTGAATTTAATATTGGGGGGAAAGAGAAGCTGAAATCTGTCAGATTCATGCATTTCTATCTGAGTAAGTAGGAACTTGATGTTTTTTAAAGCACTATATAACCTATTTGATCAGAGGTCACAGTAGGCCTTAATTATTGTTATTTTTAAATCCAGGCATATACAGTAATAGTAATGGCTCTATCATATTATCTTCAAGTTTCTGAAAAGAATTATATCCAGTTTTACATGACATATGCCCCAAATATTATGTCTTGTTTTTAAAACGAGCTGCTTCACCGATGGCAAGATTTTGTTTAAAATAGTAACAGGAATGAAAAGCATCAAAAAGCAAGACTTCAACCACAACCAAGCGAAATCACAAACACTACCAGAAGTGATTTCTGCAATCTGCTTGGGAAAGTGCTAAGGGAAACAGTAAGGCTGATTCTAAGAAACAGACGATATTTAAAGAAAATGAAGCTTTTTTTAAAAAAAAAAAAGTGTGCGAAATGACAGAAATGAATAACCAATGATAAATGTTATCACTGGAAACAGAATGTTTCTTGTAAAATACGGTATGTGTGTGAGATGGCAGTTTTGCCTCCATTCTGGATACCTTGAGAAACAACTGATAAGGCTTGCTTTAAAAATGAAAAGAAAGCACAATGTTGTGAAACGAAACTAGTAGACATGTGTACAACAGAGCTGCATCATGCACACATTAAATTTATGTAAATTCAACTATAGACATCTGGCTGCAGCTCCCACAAAAATGTCAAGGAACCCTTTTGCTTTCCTTGTTCCTCCTTCCCTCTTATAGGATCCCATTGGGGTAGACTTTGGTCTTTCAGATTTCAATGGCACCCTGTGTGAGACCAAAATTTGGTCCCCCCCTCCCTGCTTTCCATTCTGCTGAATTCATTGCATCATTGTTGTGACACCCTGCAGTGCCCCCTAGGCCTGGTGCTCAGGGCGGTGGAACCAGTCGCCCTGCCCTCTGATCTCATTTGCCAGTTGGAGGATCCATTCCAGCCTTTTCATTCTGCCTCAACGGGACTTGCTTGACCTTGTCTGTATCTGCCTACCTTCTTCCTCCTACCTTGTTTTTTTAAAAATAAAAAAAATTCCTGGATTCTTCCCCCTTTTGGAAGGTTCTTTCTGCTGGTCAGTTGCCTGTGGAGAGGCAGCAAAGAGATGGAGAAGGAGAACCCAGGGTTCTCCTCGCCCCATGACAGCTAGTAGCCAACATGTACCAGAGCTCCACCAGCCAGAGGAGAAGGCAGGGAAGCCCTTCTCTCCCTTCATCGATCCATGCAGTTTCTGCTCACTGGCCCCAAGAAGGCACAGGGACTGAGGGGGGCACTGTCGGCATGTAGCAGTGCCCCCAGCCAGATGAGGAAGAGTGAGTGAGCTGGAAGACTTCTCTGAGCCCAAAGTTCAAGAGTGCACTTTGGGGGCAACTGAAGATAATTTTGACTATACATGATTTTCAGCTTACCTGCTGACTTTAGAACCTAACCAAGACGTATTATAAAGCATTGGTCTCAACTGGTTGGTTGGAACCTACTAGTGGATTGTGTTCAGCCTAATTTGAGTTGATGAGAAGACTCCCTGGAAAAGACCCTGATGTTGGGAAAGATTGAGAGCACAAAGTGAAGGGGACGACAGAGGATGAGATGGTTGGACAGTGTTCTCGAAGCTACCAACATGAGTCTGACCAAACTGTGGGAGGCAGTGGAAGACAGGAGTGCCTGCCGTGCTCTGGTCCATGGGGTCACGAAGAGCCGGACATGACTAAATGACTAAACAACAACAATTTGAGTTGCACCTGAATACAGCACATCACCATTTAATTTTCCTTTACTGGGGATGGGTGGAAGAGCAGATGGAGAGACAGGCACTTTGGGGGATAAAGGGGTGGGAACAACAATCACAGTGAAAATAAAGAGAACCATGAAATTTTTCAGTGAAAAAAAGGCAATTGGCTTTGCCTCAATTCACCCTTAAACTTTACTTGAATTTGGGACCTTAATTTATCTTCCTCTCCTCCCCTTCCATCAGTCTCCCAACTCCTCCTTCTCACAATGTCCTCATTCAAAAACCCATCAGCACAAGTTCAATTAACTGCTGAGTCTTTTGTTTTCTGGCACTGCATTTCTTGAGATAAACTTTCGTTATGTGACAACTAAACCACAGACTCCATCCTCTCACACCTTTCCCACTAATTATTGATTAATTCAGTTTGCTTTCACGTAGCAGGTTTTCATTTCAGTAGCTTCAGACCCCAGAAGGCACCCATTTCCCCCCAACAGCAGGAGCCTAATTCTGTATGGATTTCTCAAAACCAAAATGCAACAAGGCAGACGGCTACATACACAATGAAAAAGTTACACTCAGGTTCCAAGCAGATTGACAAATCATTCTATTGCTTGAATCTCTATCAGCCTTCACCTACTTATGCATTTCCTTCTAAGACCCTGACCTACATGTTACACTGTGGATATATGCAATGATAGATGGTTATGTCTCCGTTGCAAAGGACCCTTGGGAGCAGACAGTTTTACAGGGTTTTACAGGGCTAGAGAGTGTGAAATCCTTTGCCTACCTGTGATTTCTCCCTGAAACATCCCAAATTGCTGTGTTTCAAAGAAATTTTTGCCCTGGTCAAGGTGGTTCTTCTTTAAAAAGGCAACAGACACAGGCTAATGTTAAACAGCTGAAATGCAAGAGCCCCACTCTAATTGTATTTGGTTTTTTTTAAAAAATGTAAGCTGCCTTGGGGAACAGAAATAAAATAAATTTATTTCCTCTTCTACATAGTCATATCTTTCTTTCAGTATAACACTCTGTCTCTGCGCTGAAAGATTTTACAGGGACTAGAAATAAAATATCACATTTTGTTTCCCAAGTAGGACAGGTCTTAGTTATACCAATTATACTATAATTCACCTGGAAATACCTACAAGTAGAGCTTAACATTTTCACAATTATGCCCACTGTCTCAGTGTTGGAATATTTTAAGGAATATAGCACATTTGAGAACAATTTTCTGGACTCCATCCCGACAGTCTAAAATTGTTATCTCTCAAGACTTAGGTGTGTGAGAAATTAGAAAATATTATTTCCACAGCTAACGACTTTAGTGCTGTGAGCAAGATCAGTTCCACCAGTTGTTCTAAAAGGGTAGCATTATCCCAAGGAAATTAGAATGTAACTCTCCTTGAGTGTGAATAAAAAAGCAGGAAAAAAGAGAAAACATTGTTACCCTCCGCACATCTTTCCCGAATGTTTCACTGTAGCTGGTCCCAAGGATTTCAAACTGGACGTAGGGGTTGGCACCATCTTCTCTGAACTCCATAGCACCTGTGAGGCCAGTGATGTGACCCTAAGGAAACAAGGTCATCAGTTTTAGGACATTTATTATATAGATCACAAAAGTGACTTGCAAAGTAGTGTAATGAAACTGAAAGTAGCATCATGTATAATAAGCACCACAAATGCCCACAATAGTCTACAAACACAAGAACACATTTTCTAAAATAGAACCCATTTTCTAAGATAAATAGATTTTTATGTAAATTGTACATTGAATGATCTTAATCTACACCAATGAAAATAATAATAATCCCCTTTTTAAAGGAACCCATTCTGTAAAGAAACTAGAGAATGTTGGCAAAGACCATTTAATACTCATAAGCACCTGTGGGAGATTTAACACACACTAGAACTGCCAAAAGAGCAGAAAATATTTTATTTGGATCTAAAACAGAATTCTGCTGAGGCCTTGTGCAGATATAAGCCGTACTCGGCATGTCTGGATAATGTTGGGAACTGACCACAACCCAGAACACAAAACCACAGTTCTCTTTCTTCATGTCTAGAGTTGCAAGCAAGATTGGCATGACTATTCACAGCAGGCTGCCTCCAACTGGGGTTCTTACCCTACGCTTGTCCTCCCTTCCAGTTTCCCCTTCTCCAAAGAAAAATAACTTACCTCAGCTAAGTAGAAGGGGGTAGAGGGCTCTGATCATGGAAGGAGACACCTGGCTGCTAAATCCCATTATCCCCAGCAGCAAATGACCACTCCAAGGTCATTTGCAATCAATGAGAAGGCTTATGGCAGCAGCCAATGCTACACAATGTGACATTTTCTGCCAGGCATCATGGGGCACAGGCCCCTCTCATGCCATGTAAGGGCCTTTACCACCTGTTATTTCCTCCCACAGGGCCTTTGTTTTGTTTTTTCATTTTTTATTGGGAAAGAAGGGGACTGGTGGGTGGGGCAGGGCAGAGGTGATACAAAGCCCAGATAGGTCTATGTCGGCATTCACAAAACCTCTTGCAAATTCTTCCCTTCATCTGCCTTGATTCTCCCTGAATCCTGGCCAATGTGTTCCCCAGCTCGCCCTCCGTTTTCCTCCTGATCCTTTCCATTTTTCTATTCTTACCTTCTTAATCGTTTCCAGCATGGAGCGGCCTCCGTTCCAAGGCTTGGTCGATTTCCTCATGCAGTTCAGGCTTGCCATGCTGTGCCACTTCCTGTCTTCCAGCTTTCTGTGGAAGGCATTGGCCAACATAAGCACACTGTCATAGAGATAGAGGTTGGAGACCTGAAAACAGGGACAAAAGAAAAACATACACATAGATATGAGGAAATGGTCAAAGAATCCCCAATTTGTTTTAGGGTACAGTGGGGTAGGCAAAATCAAGCATGGGACTGATTCATATTTAAAGCAATGACAAGCCCATCATGTAAATAATTGTTGATTACCTAGTTTGCTATAGTTTCACAAATGATATAGAAGGAATCAGCACTCTGGTAGAGCACATGCATTGTACAGTATGTAGAGATTCTGGGTTTTACTAGAATAAACCCATTGAAATTCATGGACCTAACTTAGTCATGTTCTTTACTTTCAATGGGTTGACTCTGAGTAAGACTGTTGAGTAAGTCAACTGAGATTACCACCCTCTGAGTTCAATACCTGGACTCAGTTCAATACCTGGACTTCAATATCTCTCAATAGCCAGAATCCCATATCTCTGTATTTTCCTCCCCAGATGAATTCAATGCAAAATGTTCGTTCTTGACCAGGTTAGGCTGCTGACACAGAGCCCACGTAAATCTACAAGTGTGTCTCTTTTTAAAAAACCTCAGTCACTCTCCAAGCAAGCTGGAGAGCCTCTAACGCCTCTAACACCTTGAAAGCATGTCCAAAAATTCCAAATACAAAACTGAACATTGTCTAAATTGAGGCAGATTAAATATCATTATTTTAAGAGCTCTGAATTGTGACTTGGCCTTACAGGCCCATTTTTGCATCCATGCCCAAATTATAGCAAGGACAGGAAACTCTGATTGCCCTTCACTTTTGATGCTATTGCAGCAATATCACTAAATCTGAGAAGGTAGCTCTAGAAGACTCAAATCAGAGTGCCAACAGAGCTGCAAAAATAGCCAAAGTTTAACCTCAGGGGATTTGTGTCTGCAGCTCATTATTCTACCCAACTCCAGTTTTCGTCTCTTCACACCACATTTCAAAAGCCAATGTTCAAGGAAGTATTTGTCATTTAGTTGGACTCCCTGTTCTCCTTTTATACCGAGCTTCTCATCGGGGTTCTGTAGCTTACTTGAAAGCAGGTTTTACACATAGAAGGCAAAACTATACCATTTTGTTTAATGTACTGAAAGTGAGAGACCAGATTCCCTCCGCTCCCTGATGAATTCCATTTCACACCCACACTTCATATTAGTAATTCATTGCAGAGTTGAGTTTTAGTAGCCAGTGTGAAATGCACTACACATACTCTCAGGTTTGAACTGTTCTATTATAGTTCCGGAGAGGCGAAAGTCACAGCGTCTTTTTCCAAGAATACACTTCCTCTTTCTCTCTATAGAAAGCTCTAGGACTGACTTCATGTTCTATCTGCCACAGTTCCTGCATTGCTATATTCCCCATCCCTGGGTATTTACCAGACAATTCCTTCTTGATGTATATATAACATGTGGTGCCTTTTCAAAAATTCTTCATTTTGAAGACTGTTCATTCTGAACATCTTCTATTTTGAAAGATGGAGATATATATATATCCTTGCCAAAAAAACCTCTGCTGTTTGAGGACACAGACAGATTGTCTATTTGCCTTTTCCCTCACTGTTTGCAGCAGGGATGGGAAATCTGTGGCCCACAAGATGTTGGGGGACAACAGTTTCCACAGTCGCTGACCCTTGGTCCTGATAGCAGGGGCTCATAGGGGTTGGAGTCCAACGACATCCAGAGGCCCACAGGTTCCCCATGTCTGGTTTATGGTATTTAGCATGTGTGCTCTCACTCATGGCCTCTAGGTTTTTTGTTCATTGTTAATGTGCACGTTTTCTTTAAGGGAGAATCCACTTCTCTCTCATATTTCTGAAGTATTTTCATATGTTTAGATGGGCAGGTAGAATGGAGGGGCAGATGTTAGTGGAAAATAGAACATTCCAGAGGTCCTAATGGTGACAAGAAGTGATGGGCAGGGAATCCAAAAATCAAATAGTAGAAAAGGCAAGTGCTTTTGACAGGCAGTGCAGAGGGTTGCAACCATATTACACCAACACAAGAAGCCCTGCTGTAAGCAGCTGCTTATAGGTAGGAAACCTAAGCAGAAATGGGGGACCCAAGAAATTTCAAATTGAGAATAGGAGCAAAAAGCACAGGGTAGGAAAAATAGTATACACTATTTCCCATCACATTTCAGACCACTCTGATCCTTTGTCAGGGAAATCTACAATTTTAAAATATTTATCATTACAGAACTGAATATTTTAAGCTTAATAACCAATCAGTAAAAATCACGGCAGCCTTAAAATAAGAACTGTTCACAAAAATGTTTAGAAAATATACATGAATTCAAAACAGAGATACACATCACTCAAACTCTGCATCTTCCACCAGCGGCTTACTAAAATCACTCCACATGGAAAGTCCCCTTCAAACTTTGCAGTTCACTGCACAAAAGGAAAACAACACCACCAATGTGTTTCCAGATCAGGGTCAAACTAATTTCCCGCAGTTCCCTGCCATGTTTTAGATACAGCAAGAACCTTTCCAGCTACCTTTCCTCCTTTAAACATGACATTCAGAATTCCACATTGCTGTCACTTCAAATCCCTTTCAGGGGCCCCATCCATTACAGACTCATAGAAGTGAACACGTTTCCCTCACACAACTCTCTTCTGGTGTCAGAGAAGATATTTACAGCATCACACTTTTGCTGCCCAAAATGGAAATGCTGTGAAGGAGGAAAGGGGGGAAGCTTGCTTACATTTGTTAACTCAAGCACCACCACAAATCTCAATTTGCTGCAAACACTCACTGCACATGGAGGTGCACGATAACAAGGAATTCATGTAAATTCCTGAACCGCCATGCAAGGCCTGCCCAGGTGGTCTCAAGACATGAGAAAAGAGGAAACTGAAGAATTATCTCTGGAGCAGTGTGCCTCGATTGGTAGAAAAGGAGTGTTAAGGAGAAAATAAAAACAAGGTCACCACTTTTGATTTGGGTTTACTGAGTTGTGCAGCACTGCTGATTTTTCCTCGTTACACACTTGGGAGAAGGAATACTTTATTTTATTCAGACAATTTGTTTCCTGCCCCACATCTGGAGATCTATGAGCAGGTAAAAATAACATTTCACAAAACCAAACACAATACACTAAGAATGCAATACGGTAGTAGAAACAGCAGTCAAAACCACCTCAAGTGAAAGCTTTGAAATCTGAGCAAAAAGGCAGGTTTTAACCTGGTGCCTAAAATTGCCTGAAATATAGGTTGATTTCAATGGGGAGGAAGTTCCAAAGTCAGGATACCACAATGGAGAAACCCCTTTCCTACTTTCAATACATTTCTAAATATGTACATAAGAACAGCAAGGCAACCCTCTCCACTGCAAGACCCAGGTACCTTTTACTGGACACATACAAATGTACTTCTTATTACTTTTGCATAATGCATCCTGAAAGAATTGGTGATATTGTCAATCTTCATTATAAGCCACATTCTTTGAGTATCTTTTCAGGAAACTCTGGTGGTGTAACATGTTCAGCAAGTGATGTCAGAATGAAGACCTAGTATGCATTGAAGGAACCCCTACTGTAGCTCCTCACCATGCCAGCTTCACCTTGTTTGGAAACTTGGTCAACGTTGCCCCAAGAAGCTCCCTTTCGTATGTCGAACTGCAGCTAGAAAAAGAGGTGCGGGAACTCACCATGAATTCCTCCCTTCTTTTCTTATAATGGCAATGGTGCCCACCTGAGGTGCCAGAGCTGAGTTCCAGTGAGTTCTGGCTGAAAAAAAGCCCTAAATAAGGAGATATGCTAGAACAGCCCCTATCCAGTGAAGGTTACATGCAAAGGGCCTTCACTGATGCATTAAGGCTGCAATCCTAGACATCCTTGCCTGGGAGTACACCCCACGGAACACTGGGATTTCCTTCAGAATATACTTGTATAATCTTGCACTATGGGATGATTCACACATTAATGAATAATCCCAGATCAAACACTTCAGAGAAGTTTTGGTATCACCCAGTGTTGCCTAAAATTGATGCTTGTCACTGGAACCACTTCACACATTAAGCTCCGAGTCAGAAAGTGCTGAGGAATGAAGGGAAATCAAATCAAAATCAAGTGTATGTGTGTAGGTCAACCCCATACAGGGTCAATTCCAAACTAGGTTAAAAGGGGACTTGGAAACCCAGGAGCAAATTACTGGTATGGTGAACTGTCAACCTCACCTGGCAGTCAGGAACAAAGAGGATATAATGGTGAAAAGGGGAGAACCTGCCTGCAACTTGGAACGTTCTGCTGAGCAAGTTCAATAGATCAGGAACAATTTCTTTCTTTCTTTCTTTGAAGTTACTCTTTCAAACTTTCTGTTCCTTTAATCAAAAACAGACATCTTTCAGGAGAATAATGCAGTTCAGCAGGAGAATGGCCCAGTATCATACCCATGGCAGGTTCAGACTAGTCAGCAAGGCTAGGTATTGAGTTAGACAAGAGGACAATGGAGAGAGACACAAACTAGGAAAGCAAGCTGATTGCCAGATGCCATTGCTTGAGGTTGAGTATCCTAAGACTTTCAGTTGCCAAGTCCACTCCATGAGTGGACACAACTGTCATCTGTCAAGACTGTAGCAGATGGATGTAACTGAAACACATGCCACTCTTCCAGAGGTAGAATTTATATTTTCTGGAGAGTCTTAGAGCCATGTGTATTCACATAGTAAGGTATTATGAAATTCTTAAAGCTCAGAGAGGCAGAGTCGAGCCAAAACAGAACTCATCCTGCCTCATCTGCACGAAGTTTGTGGGAAGGTTATATGATGCTGGCTTCTTATTGAGCATTCATTCTGATTTGTTTGTGGGGATGTTAGATGACATCCTATCAAGCAGTTGCTACCCCACACTTTGCAGTGCATTTCCCCATCACTTTTGATCCTGCAAAAAAGTCAATTTCTTTTGGAAGCAGTTTTGCACACTAATGCTTGTAAAGCGAGCTTTAAAATGGCCTAGGAAATGAGAAAGCTTTAGGCAAAACTTTGGCCCAATGTTTCAAACCAATATACATGAGATTACTTCAGCTACCCCCCTTCCAAGTTGTTCTTTTCTTCTTAGACCCCTCCCTTCTGGTCTTACCCTTTACTGTTCATTCTCCTGGACCAGTCCCTCCTGACTCTCTCGCTTTTCTAAGCTGTGTTCTAGAAAAATCACAAAATTAGAGAGATTGATGGCACAGCAGGCTTTGGAAGCTAGCAGTAGCAGAGAAGCTTCCCCATCAGGTTTTTGTGCCCAAAGGGCTAGCAAAAGCAGAAGCAGATTTTGTTGTGCCAAATGGCTTTCTTTCTTATCCTACATAAAAATAAAACGAGTCCCCCTCTACCCCCCAAAAGTATGTTACAGTTTGGAATAATTAAAAATCGTCCAAGTCAGAAATAGATGAAGTTTGTGGTTGACATACTTATGGGATCAGCATTTGCAGACTGAAAAGGGTCTTCTTTTGTTGTATTTGAAACAAACAAACAAAATGATGTACTGTTTGCACTCTGTAATTTGTATTGTAAAGTTTCTTCATAAAAAGGAGGGGGGGGCAAAAGAAAAAAAGGAAGAGCAAAAACAAAAGAGCCATTCAAATAGATTCAGTCCATCTCATGTGACAGTGAGGTTTTTCCTTTTTTTTAATACAGCTATTTTCTGCTACTTTGTCCATTCTAGTTTTTAAAAGACTCAAGTGACAAGACTTCCAGTCATTTCTTTCAGCAACTCTTTCACTATTTAATGGATCACCCTGTCAAGGAATTTTCACCGATACTCAGTTTTCATTTCTTTTTTCTTCATTTCGCTCTTTTACACACAGTTATAACTCCCTGAACAATTTCTCTCCGTCTCTGTTGTTCATATCCTTCAAGTAACAAGTGTCCTTCAGTTACTTGCATAAACCCCCCATACACAGAATCAACATCCTTCTGAGAGTAACAAAAGATTTCTAGTAATCACAGGACACAAATTCAATCTCAACTGTGTCCCTTAGGCAAAAAAAATCCCCACCAACCCCTGATTGACAAAAATGGCTTGGCTTCTGTTTCTGAGAGCAGACTGACAGTCATTGGGTTATTCACACAAATTCCATTCCTGTTCTTTTCCTGTTATCATCCCATATCAAACCACATTTCTCCTTCACATATTTCCAGAGCACTGTGAAAGGCACGTCCACATGGCTGGACCTCATAGATGATGCTGTCATTAAAAAAAAGGTCAGGCCATTTAGCCAACCTATGTGAATTCTCTTTAAATAAGAGTGGCAAGAAGCTATTCTATAGGGAAGAAGCTTCTACACTGTTCCAATAAAGAATGACACACACACACACACACACACAGAGAGAGAGAGAGAGAGAGAGAGAGAGAGCACATAAAGGGTACAGTGGTACATTGGTTCTTGAACGTAATCCGCTCCGGAAGTCCGTTTGACTTCCGAAACGTTCAAAAACCAAGGTGTGGCTTCCGATTGGCTGCAGGAGCTTCCTGCACTCAAGCAGAAGCTGCATTAGACGTTTGGCTTCTGAAAAACGTTTGAAAACCAAAACACTTACTTCCGGGTTTTTGGCATTCGGGAGCCGATTCGTTCGCCAACTAAGCTGTTTGAGAACCAAGGTTCCACTGTACTAACATACGTTCCAAAGACGCCAAAATTATCTCCAGAATCAATCCATGGACTATTGACTTTGATGAAAGGTTCTCAGAGGGGCTGTACATATAGCAATATTACTTCCAATGTTAACTAAGATCTAACATGGTGGAGTAGGATAAATATATTATTTCCCTATTACTTAAGAGATATTCAGAATGGACTACAGCAGTCAAGATCAAACTAACAGACTGCTCTTATAAACATCAGGAACTGTTTGGGCAGGCAGTAGCCATTGTAGTGACTGATACAGATATGACCCACTGGTGCTATTGAAACATCAGTCCTTCCAAATCCCTGCATAGTGCAATTTTGCAATGCTGAAGAGTCAAGGAGAAGAGCAGAGCATCGGCAAAAGGCTGTGCTGGCGCTTTTGAAAAGGGCAGCAATTACTGTCCGGTATCAAATATTTCATTCTTCAGTGACGTTGAAAGAGTGGTGGCATTTCAATTCCAGGCAGTCTTAAAGGAAAGTAATTACTTAGATCCATTGCAATCTGGTTTCTGGCCTGGCTATTGGATGGAAACAGCCTTGATCACCCTGGTGGATGACTACACCAGGGAATGGGTGGGTTGAATGTAACCCTGTTTGTTCCTCTGGACCTCTTGGCAGCTTTCAGTTCCATTGACCATGGTTTCCTCCTAGATCATCTTATTGGATTGCCACCATTTTTTATTGGCTCTGGGCCTTTCTGGAAAGACAAACTCAATCAGTGGTGCTGGGAGACTTCTGTTCCACCTTTGGTCTATGGGGTACTGCACCTCAAGCTTGTTAATATCTACTGTACATCAAGAATGCTTTGTTGTTGTTGCTGGCTCTGCAGACTGTAATAAGTTCAAAATAACCCTACATCTACAACAATCCTGTAAAGTAGGTCATATCACAGCTCAGGGTGAATAAGGTCTGAAGCTATTGGCTTATGTAAGGGCACTCAATGAACATTAAAAGAGCCTGCTGGATCAGGCCAACAGCCCATCTAGTCCAGCAACCTGTTCTCAAAGAGACAAATCAGATGTCTATGACTTCATGGCTAAGATTATGTTTGAACTAAGGACTTGTAACTCAGCTCATAGCATGTGTGTTTAACTGCTTCAATCCCCCCCCCAGGGTATTATAAATGCTTTTTATATATTTTGGGTTTAGACGGAGTAACGTCAGCTGCCTCAGATCCTTTCATCCCATATTTTGAATATAAAAACTGAAAAGAACAAACTGAGTTTAGGTAAATCAGTTCCTGCAAGCACACACAAAATGTGAATAGAAATAACATTTAAAAAAAACCAGAAGCACAGAGCTGTGAAATTATTTTTCAGTAATAACAGAAGCCCTACACCTTAGCTGGTAAATATATTATTTCAGGGGTAATGGATGATCTGCATCACACAGCACAACTAATAATAGAGCAGGAGTCATTTTGAAAATCTGTGCTCACAATAGTATATTACCCTTGTTCTGTCTAGGACAACTTACTCGCATTCTAACAGTGCAACACTGTGTGCTTCTTCTTGCCTCCAGGTCACATCACTGGTGACTTCCAATGATGGCAAGACATCTTGAACTTATAGGTAAATTGTCCAATTAAGATGAAATTAGTCTCCATTGTGGGAAGCAGCTATACGTTAACGTGACACATATTTCCAGTCCAAGTTTGCAAGAGATACTGCAGTTGACTCCCAGGTTCAGGGTAAATAGTTGAGGGCCCTCAGCCAGAAAGTGTTGGTTAGTGTTTAATAGCTCATATATGCTGTTCAGAAGAGTGAAGAATGGGACAACCGTTTTCCTAGCATGCAGTGCATATTCGGGAATTGTCTAGTTGTTCTAGACTTAGCTAGTTGCCTCCCCCTAGAGGAACAGGCACACAGTTTGAGACTGCTCCTAGAATCGTCACTCAGAGTTCAAGTAGTTTCAGTGGTTCATGGTGCTTTTTGCTGGCCCACTGGCTACAACTGTTCCTGGAGAAAGACCTTCCATCAAAATCCTCCCACTTGAGACATTTGGAACAAACAAAAGCTAAATTTATTTAAACATTTGGCTTCATGGCTCCAAATGAGGGCCAGAAGACAATGCTGGCAAGTGATCTGATGGAATAAGGTAGGCACTGCACAGTCAAAGCACACACAATTTAGGAGCGATGTGCTCCACTGTCTGAGTTTTATGGACAGTTTTACTAGGCTTGTCAGACAGAGCTTTACAAGGTTTGTCACCAATAAAGAAAACCTTTGGGTGCTGTTCATGAGGATATTCAGAACCAAGTAGCTCCGGCAGAATTTTAGCTAATTCTATCAGATTAAAGTTAATATGCTGTGACCTAAACATTTTTTCTTTATTGGCTTATATTCTAAGTAGTTGCATTTATTTGCCCCAATAAATACTACCCTAAGAAGATGGCAGAAATCTGCTTGCTTACTATAGCAAAACAGAGCCA
This sequence comes from Darevskia mixta, assembly GCA_034641385.1. Taxonomy (NCBI): domain Eukaryota; kingdom Metazoa; phylum Chordata; class Lepidosauria; order Squamata; family Lacertidae; genus Darevskia; species Darevskia mixta. Next base: position 856,302 of record JAWWNH010000027.1, read on the forward strand.
GCAACAGCTAATAAGAAAGATGGCCAGGTATTATTTATTACTACATATTAAGTTGAGTTGATGACTACTGGACATTTCAAAAGGAAATGACAACACCGAAACACTCTTTCCAATCTGGCAGAGAAAGCAGTAAATGTTTTACCAATAACATTCTAAGTAACATCCGAGGTTGGGCGGGCGGAACAGTTAATATAATCATCACTCCTGTTCTACTGCATCAGTTGCAACTGGTACCAGGTTGACCGAGCGGGTGCAGAATCTCCAGTGGCCCAAGAGGTGGTGTTTTGGCTCCAGCAATGAAATCATGTTGCAGTGGGGTGGGGAGGTAACTTAAGAGCGCCACTGGGCTCACACTGGGCTTTCTAGCTCAGAATCCATGGCGGTCAACCTGGTGTTATAGGAAGCCCACCAACAGGAGACTGGGACAATAGCACTCTCGCATTAGTGTTCCTCAGCTACTAGGACTTGGAAGCAAATTGCCTCTGATCTTGGAGGCAGCATATAGTCATCATGGCCAGTAGCCACTCGTAGCCTGATCCTCTATTAAAGCTGTTCAAGTTGACAGACATCACTACATCAGATGTGCACATTGTTGTTGTTGTTCAGTCGTTCAGTCGTGTCCGACTCTTCGTGATCCCATGGACCAGAGCATGCCAGGCACGCCTATCCTTCACTGCCTCTCGCAGTTTGGCCAAACTCATGTTAGTAGCTTCGAGAACACTGTCCAACCATCTCGTCCTCTGTCGTCCCCTTCTCCTTGTGCCCTCAACCTTTCCCAACATCAGGGTCTTTTCTAGGGAGTCTTCTCTTCTCATGAGGTGGCCAAAGTACTGGAGCCTTAACCTCAGGATCTGTCCTTCTAGGGAGCACTCAGGGCTGATTTCTTTAAGAATGGATAGGTTTGATCTTCTTGCAGTCCATGGGACTCTCAAGAGTCTCCTCCAGCACCATAATTCAAAAGCATCAATTCTTCGGCGATCAGCCTTCTTTATGGTCCAGCTCTCACTTCCGTACATTACTACTGGGAAAACCATAGCTTTAACTATACGGACCTTTGTTGGCAAGGTGATGTCTTTGCTTTTTAAGATGCTGTCTAGGTTTGTCATTGCTTTTCTCCCAAGAAGCAGGCGTCTTCTAATTTCGTGAGTGCTGTCACCATCTGCAGTGATCATGGAACCCAAGAAAGTGAAATCTCTCACTGCCTCCATTTCTTCCCCTTCTATTTGCCAGGAGGTGATGGGACCAGTGGCCATGATCTTAGTTTTTTTGATGTTGAGCTTCAGACCATATTTTGCGCTCTCCTCTTTCACCCTCATTAAAAGGTTCTTTAATTCCTCCTCACTTTCTGCCATCAAGGTTGTATCATCAGCATATCTGAGGTTGTTGAGATGTGCACATACCCAAAACTTAACATCCTCTTCAGAGGCCCTGTTCTGGATGTCCCCTCCAACTAAAGTGAGGTGGGCAATCACCAAGGAGAACAGCCTTGGGGAAATCATCTTTCCTGGGTGTAATCATCTCTTGGAACCAGATCTTTTTAAGCAAGTCCAATGAAGAATGCCATGTTCATTTTTCCTTCTCAGAAAGACTGCATTTGGCTTGGTGGCCTAGTACCTGACATTTCCCTGTCAGCAGGCAGACAGGTTCGCAAGATACTTGGTGCTGGGATACGTTTTGCATAAACCACCTGCTTAAATTCTCCATCATAAGCAATGGCTATGAAGGGGGGGAGGGCTTTGTATCTGGGTTAGCTGAATTTCACATTCCCTGGCTCAGCTAAAGACTTCTCTGCCTTGATGGGAGGCAGAAGAAATTAAGGCCAGGCCATACAGCTCAGTGGCACAGCACACACTTTGTATACAAAAGGTCCCAGGTTCCATCCCTGGAATCTCCCTGGAGAGCCATTCCAGTATAGACAGGGCTGAGTCTAGTGGACTAATGATGTAGCATCTTCCTGTGACTTCCTTACAATCAATGAAAAGTCCTATATTCTTTCCTTTCCCCACAATTTGATCTTCCTGCATGCTTCTAGGTATGGGATAATGTATAAACATGAATCCGATGTACCTGTGTGGACATTTTGAATATAATTCTCACATTCCTGGCTATGACAGTTGGTCTAATTTGATTTTAAAAGGATATTGGGCCAGAAATCTGAATGAGCTTAGGAGTGCCTAGCTCTTTCTAGAGTTGTGGCGGTTATCAATATTCACAAAACCAAACCACATGAGAATATTCTCAAGCGTCAAAAATTGCAAATTTCAACACAAGCCAAGGAACGCAAAACCCAGGTAAGTCATTTCAGCAGAGTTCTTGTCAAAATTTCCATGTTCAACTTCCCTAGTCAATACATTTGTGTCTATGAAATTGCTTAATACACAACAATAGAACGTAACATACTTTTTACATAAAACAGCTTCCCAGGGGGATTTGACAGGAGTCGGTGCAATGGGCTGCCATAAAATCAGATCTAAAGCATTTGGAAACTAGGGGAAGGAGATGATTGGGTTGGCCAACTTCCATTTACATCCTGTATGTGGAACACACTGAGATCTAAGTCCTTCAATTTGCATTTTTCCTGTTCTCTTACTCCTGTGAAATTTCCTAGTAAAATCACAGGTCATGACCTCCTCCCAGGGGAAAGAGAAGGGCCCTCTTACTCAATAGATATGCTACTGACCTGGAGCATTTGAAGATAACCTTCTTGTGGGTCACAGAGGAGCGAAGATATCCGGTGGTTGTTCCTCATGCATCGTTGATTGTTCTCTCTTGACAGAGGGAAGATCTGCCGTATGACGGTCATCCTCCCGAGAGCACTGTGCACCAGTTCCAAAATTTCATTGTCGCTGATTTCCTGCGAGGAAAGAAATGAATTCATTAAAATCCACTTCCATGATAAATTGTACTTTGAATTATTCTTTTATTTATTGAAGTTCAGCAACTATATATTTTTGAGGACATTTTTTAAAAACAGAAAATAACTGAGATGGAGAGAACTCGGTGCTCTTATCTCATGAAAACTTAGCCAATCTCTGGCCTCATCTACACATGACATTCTGTGCCTGGAAAGCATGGCTCCAAGCAGCTTTTCGCTTGCCCCATCCTTTCTAGGCATGGGTCTGAGTGGCTTTGCCTTTGCCCCACTGTGTTTCCCTGGGAAGGCTGCTCTTTAGTGCTAAATCGGAACAAACTGCAATCTGCAGAAAACCCAGTTGCATTAAGCCATCAATTTCAGCTCTAAACCATCAATTTCCCCCCAGGAAAGTGGCGGGGTAAACAGAAGTGTGGATAAATTTGGTCAGTGTCCGGATGAGGAACTACTTATTAATAGCTTCAAATATTTTTCTCAGGCTTCACAAGGGAATAGTGAAGTCTAAGTGTAATAAGGAAATAGGAAGAATAATTAAAATGGAGGAAATTTATGCTTCTATGGCATTTTTCTTCATTCAGACTGTGAAGACAGTTGTGGTTGTTTTGTTGTGGTGGTTGTTAATTTCATTTATGAATCACTTCCCATGGGGCATCCTAAAGCAATGTACAATATAATCCCACCATTTGTCACAAATTGAAACTTCAATTTAAAACATTTGTTGGATTACTGTATATTTTCTCATAATAGCTATAGCAAAACTATTATCGGAATAAGCAGGCACTTTTTAATCAAAGGAGCTTGCACTTATGGCATGCATGCCCTAAAATATAAGACAATTAAATCAACCATAAAAACCACCACACAGAGCCTATCAAGTGGCCAGAAATATAGATGTTCCTGGGGAATAATCAGGATCCTCACTAAATGGCATTCTTACATCATGTATTAATGTACTAGTAAATAACCTTGCTGACAAAGGTCCGTATAGTTAAAGCTATGGTTTTTCCAGTAATGATGTATGGAAGCGAGAGCTGGACCATAAAGAAGGCTGATCGCTGAAGAATTGATGCTTTTGAATTACGGTGTTGGAGGAGACTCTTTGAGAGTCCCATGGATTGCAAGAAGATCAAACCTATCCATTCTTAAGAAAATCAGCCCTGAGTGCTGACTGGAAAGTCAGGTCCTGAAGCTGAGGCTCCAATACTTTGGCCACCTCATGAGAAGAGAAGACTCCCTGGAAAAGACCCTGGTGTTGGGAAAGATGGAGGGCACAAGGAGAAGGGGATGACAAAGGACGAGATGGTTGGACAGTGTTCTCGAAGCTACCAAAATGAGTTTGACCAAAGTGCGGGAGGCAGTGGAAGACAGGAGTGCCTGGTGTGCTCTGGTCCATGGGGTCACGAAGAGTTGGACATGACTAAACAACTAAACAACAGCAAATAACCACAGCTTATCAAATTTCCACGATAAGTATAAACTGAACCTATTCTTTGTAGTGTTTTCTATCCTGTGCCATTATATGATGGTGATGATGGAGGACAGATTTCAGACCAAGGTATTAATGGAAAAGCATTCGAAGGTTACTAGCTAAATAACGGCTCATTTAAAAGCACTTATGGTTTTTTCTTGGAACTAAAGAAAATAAATCCAGGAAGATCCCCCCCCCACCTCTTTCTAAATGACAGGTGCCATAGGATATTGTCAGAGCATCTATGCTTTCTGAGAATATTCCATCTGATTAAATTGGCTATTTCAGAAGGAATAGGAAAACACATTTGACATGAGTCACCTTGTTTTGTCCTGCCCTCCACTTGTGCTTGTGGCACAACAGTGTCGCTTACTTTATGCAACTTAATCTGTATAGGGAGTGAGAATCTTGGTGCCCGGAATAACATTACTCAAGATTTTTTTTCCTGGGGTTTCAGGCAAGAGTGTGTCTCTTTTGCATCAGCCCTTCTTCTTTTAAAGTCAATTACATCCAATCAAGATCATACCGATGAACACAAGCTATATTAAACCCAACGGTACATGCAAAGCATTGCTTTTTGGTCTGATCAAGCGTAGCTGTACTTAATAGTCTCATTATTTGCTTACTCTTGTGGCCAGGGGAAATGCCTCGGTGGCAAACGTATTCTGAGAAGCCGACATAATTCTCACAACTTACGACCGAAAGCACATGATGATTCGAAACCTACCAATTTCCCATACAGAGTATTTATTTAAATAGTTGCCGGGGGGTGGAGGGAAGGCTGTATAAGGAAGAAACTATTTCAACGTTTGGTTGTACAGCCAACTCCCAGTTTTTGCGGGGGTTACATTCCAAGGCACCACACATTTAAGTGAAATTGTGTATATTTTAAACACCACTGAAAAAGCCTGTAAACACCCCGTTCCACCCCCTACCCCTACCCTTCTTGTGATGTTTTCCGGTCACTTGCAGGGTTCGGCATGATGCGCATGTGCATGGTTGCACACATATTGAACACACACAATGTTGGGTTTTTGACTATGTGCCGGTTTGCAGCTTCCCACAATAACAATTAAGAGTTGGCTGAAGGCGAAGAAGGAGTTATTCTGCCTGGAGATATGGGACCTTGGATACAGGTCTGCTATTGGACGAGGTCATCCATATAGGCATGATGACTCATGACTTTCCTGTGGTGGGCGATAGTGGAGAGTCAGTGAGTGGTCTGAGAGTAAAGTGGAGGTTGTTCAGAGAGAGTTTAAGATCCGTGTCTGTATCTTGTATATAGTAACTTGTGAGTCTGCTGTAAAGAATAAACGTCTGTATTTAACTAAGTTACTAGCAGCAGCGTCTTGTTCCTGCTTCATCCTGCGCAGCTTGCAACCGAATGCTTCCTGAAAGTCTGCATGTACTGGTTATAGTTGTGATACTTCAACACGTAAATGGGGGTTGCCTGTATTAACAATGGGAAGTGTTTGAGCTTTATTGTTGTTCTTCAAACTCAGGGGTGTGGGGAAGAGATTGAGACAGACAGACGGAACCAACACATTTAGCAGCTCACACATCTAAAAATATGCTAGATGGGGGATACAGAATGTAGTCTATAAGAACTTCTGTTAACCCCACATTACCCTTCTAAGGCATAGATGAGATGTAGTGATCTTAGTGCAATAACCTATGGTCTGGGAATGGAAGGGGCAGCACCTATGTCAGTGGAAGCCACTTTTTGCTTTGCCTGTTAGCTTCTGTAAGAGGCAGCATCCCAGAGGCGGCTAATGCTCTCTGGAGGCCTCTGGAGAAACAGGTTCTACCACCACCATTTCAGCCCCCAAAACTACATACTGAATATTTAATCTTCCTGAACATTCAGGAAGTTAAACCCAAAGATTATTTTAAAGCATCTCAGGCTCCCAGTACTCAATCCATTTGTGTATTTATTTATCTGCAGACAAAGAACATCAATTATTGTGTTTGCAATACCTAGCTATTTTGCTCAGGGGAAATATTTAAATCTGCTTTAGCTGCATTCAGTTATCATAACACAAATTGCAAAATGAGACAATTATGTTTCACATTAAAAACTCCTATTTTCCTAGAGGTAATGAAGGAAAATTATAAATTTTAATGACATTAATAATTTACCAAACCAAAAAGAGTTCCATGGAAAAAAAATGTCCCTGAGAAAAATCTGAAGATTAAACTTTAATAGGCATGAGGATCATAAGGTTGATGAAAAATCTGTAGACTTATATGCAGTATTTACAGCAGGGCTGGTGCTTTAAAAATATGAAATGGATTTCCCTTACTTACATATTTTGGTTTATAGAAGAGCAGCAATGTGGAGTGATGGTTGGTTCAGTTCTAGGTATGCAAACAAGAAGTGCTTTTTTCTGGGAGGACACAGGGGTATGCATACCCCTAAACATTTTGTGAATCTAAGTTTGGCCTCATTGAGGGGCAGTATTTCAATATGAGTTGGAAAATGAGAGTACCCCTAAACATTTTTAAAGAAAAAAAGCACTGAAAACAAGCATGGGGCTTCACTCAATGTCTCATGGAGGAAACAAAGCAGCTAGCACCAGCAATTTGCATGGGAGGGAACAAACAAATTGACAGTGCCATCAATATATTCAGAGCAAACTAAGTTTAACTTACTTGAAACCACTGGGACAAGTTAGACGTGACTTAAGTCTCATTCATTTCAATGAGAACTAACTTTAAGTAACTGATTATTTATAGAGAGACTCAGTAACAGCTGAAGATTTACTTAAGATACATCCCAGATGCAAATAATCTAAATCACTCGCGTTTGGGAGGAAGAACATAGCTACCAATAGATTTATTAGCCAAGAATGACGTCAGACAAGGGAGAAATAAATCCACCAGCACAAACAATGAATGAGGCCACGAGGTGAAAATGGAAAGTAAGGAAGTCTAGACTACGGCAGAGACAGCAAAGTAAATAATCATCCATCATGCACTGAATGGGTAGCATGGCCTCTGACAGTCAAAATTAGGAGAGCAGGTGCTCTGCAGAATTGGGCAGAGATGGTGGAGGACATTAAATCAAGGATCCATTGGAAGTTGGAGGGAAAGAAAATTAAATAGACCAGGAATGGACAGAAATAATCATGAAGCCACATCCTAGACACATTTACTTGCAAGCAAGTTCCACTGAGTTTAGTATTTCCGGGGAAGTTTGTGTATAGTCCCATGGGCGTACCCGGGGGGGGGCAGAGGGGGCAGCTGCCCCCCCCTAGAAGGCAGCCCTAGAAGCAAAAATGATCAGCGTCCATTCAAAGCAAACCTGAACGACCATGGCTTGCCCCCCCCCCTAGTTTTGATCCTGGGTACGCCCCTGTATGGTCCCAGGCCTAATGACAAAGAGTCTTCAGTGTCAATCCACACATTGGTAGGTAAAGGTAAAGGTACCCCTGACCATTAGGTCCAGTCGTGACTGACTCTGGGGTTGTGGCTCTCATCTTGCATTATTGGCCGAGGGAGCTGGCGTACAGCTTCCGGGTCATATGGCCAGCACGACTAAGCCGCTTCTGGCGAATCAGAGCAGCGCATGGAAACGCCGTTTACCTTCCCGCTGCAGCGGTACCTATTTATCTACTTGCACTTTGACGTGTTTTCGAACTGCTAGGTTGGCAGGAGCAGGGACCAAGCAACGGGAGCTCACCCCGTCGTGGGGATTCAAACTGCCGACCTTCTGATCGGCAAGCCCTAGGCTGTGGTTTAATCCACAGCGCCACCCACGTCTTCAGTATCAATCCACATATTGATACATGCACCTCAAAGTACATGGTGGTGGCCTAGTGTCACATCACATGGCAGCATAACGTGGGATAAGAATACTCATGACACCCACAGTGGAAATGTCTATATTAATTGCGGGCATGGGCGAGAACCTTTTTTGGGGGGGCCTGGGAGCTATGTTCCTTGGCAGACACCCTCCCGGGGCTGTGTGGCAGAGGCGCGTGAGACAGGTACAGATCCAGAAGGAAAAGCAGGTGAAGAAATGTATACCACTCTTAAGTTTTAATGTAAAATAATTTAAAAATTTTAAAAATCCACCTAATTACAAGGCAATCAGTGTTTACAGCTGATCAACTGCAAATTAACATTTCCAATAGACAGATTTGTAGGTGGCAGGTGGTCTTGAGTTTTTAAAAATGAGTGTTTTATCTGCTTGCAGTCCACTGGGACCGTTTCTCACATGTGTTCATTTCAAAAGAACATCTTGTTGCACACCTTTTTTGTTTGTGTTCAACTTAATTCTACTGAGATATGCTGAGAAGACGCTCTTGGACGTTTCTGCACAGTAAGCCAATGTGAAGTACCAAAATAAGTGTTTTCCTATCACTACCATACTATAGAAACTCTGATCTAATCTCACAGTAACAGGAAAAGAACAAACATCCTCAAATATTTCTGGGATCTCATACAGAGAATTTACAATATGAATAAAGCATGACATTCTTTCCTCTGGCAATGTGTTTGACAGATAAAAGAAACAAAAGAATGGTAATTATAGCTTGTGGTGAGGTAATAAGCGGTACCCTTTGAAACTTATTGGATGTGTGTTAATCTGAATTGACTGAAAGTCATTAACGTGAATAGCCACAAATGAAAGCCTCAAAGTCAAGTAGCAACTCTAACCTTCAGCTCTCCAACTTGGTTTAGCAACTTGTAATTAAATCTGTTTTGTGGCATTTCAGGTGACAGCAGTGTGGCTGCACTTTATCTTCCCATCAAAACAAAGGGGGGGGGATTTCATTATAACCAATTTATGTCTGGAAACACTGACTGCAGCTAATGGAAGTTGCATCGACAGGGAGATACAGCAAGGAGGAAGTTGACTTCCAGAATTAGCTAATTACAGGCCAGGGCTTGATGCGCAGTTCACTTAGAGCACTTATGGGAAATCTAAGAAACAACAGGAAGTGCAAGTCCTTCCAGTTTTTACATTTCTTCTCTACGAATCTAAAATGGGAATTCACACACCCTGGGATGGATCCAGGGTTGCCTTTCCATCAATGGAAGGGCTCGTTTCATTCACAGAAAGTGAATCCAGCAGTCCCCACTGCCACCTCCCATGTATTCTGGAGGGTCCCCTGATCACCTGGAGGGCTAAAATGAGTGAGAATGGGCAGAGATGGTCTCTCTCCCCACTCGCCAGTTGGTAGAGCGCTGTCACAGGTAGTCTGAGTCCAACTCCATTTCCTAAAGCTTCTCCCTTGCCCTAGGCATCATCATAGACTGGGAATTTGCACAGGATAGTTAATATTAGGGCACAGTAGAATAAACAAGTCATCTTGAAGTGTGGCCACCCTATATAAAAATCACAGGGCACGGATGCACAACTGAATTGCTCTGAGGGCTACTTTTACATTTTTATTAACTTGAGAGGGCTGTGCCGTGAATTAATCATGGGAAAATGTTCTTGTCATATTTGTACTCAGTTTACTCACACATGCAAAACTAGCGTACGTGGATAAAATATGTTGCTGCAAATCTTGCCACCATGTTTAAGGTTTTTCTTTTGCTTAATAAAACGCAAAGATCAAGTACCAGGCTGTGACACAAATGTTAAGAGCTCTCTCTCTCTCTCTCTCTCTCTCTCTCTCTCTCTCTCACACACACACACACACACACACACACACACACGGGCTGGGTGATATCTGGTTTTCAATATTGTGATATATCTGCCCTGACTATCTGCCTCCTTGCCCTTCGACATTCCTGTTTGTGCCTGCTTCAAGTAAGCTCATTATATGTGATTCTAGCCTGGAATCAGCTTTGTTATTTGGACTGCATTCCTTATAGTTTGTCAGCTTGGACCGGATTTCTTGATCCTGTCTAGGTCCTCCTGTGGGATCTCTCCTGGAATTTGAATGATGCTGGTCTTGATCCTGCAGGGACTTGTGCTGTCACATTTCTGAGTGGTCAAACTGCTTACAGCCCACAGCTGTCAAAGAGATGCTTGCTTTCCTCCACATTCTTCCTTGTTCTTAAAGCCTTTTATGCTAAGCAGATCACATATCCTTTCATTTGTCCTTCCTCTCCTTTAATTTTCTTGTACATTCTGATAAATATTAACCCTGCAGCTCTGTGACTTGCATCCTGATCATCCCTTCTGAAATGCAGATAATCCAGGCATAACACAAACTGCGAGTAGCTTGTTCCTTTTTTAAAATAAAAAATCGGAATATAACTCGAATTCCCACTGAATTACAACCGCACCTTGGATCTCAAATGCCTTGGCTCCCGAACAAATGGAATCCTGAATGATCGAAACCTGGAAGTGAGTGTTCCGGTTTTCAAACAATTTTTGGAAACTGAAAGTCCGTCATGGCTTCCACGGCTTCTGATTGGCTGCAGGACGCTCCTGCAGCCAATCGGAAGCCGCATCTTGTTTTCGAATTGTTCCGGGAGTCAAATGGACTCCCGGAACGCATTCTGTTCAAGAACCAAGGTACGACTGTATTGCTGTTTGAATGAAATGGAAAGGTTCCTTTCAGACAAAACATTTGAGGAATTATGAGGGACACTAACAGACTAGCCAAAAGCCATGTATCTTTCAACCTAAGCTTATTGTTGGATGTTTGTATTCCTTTACTTGGTAGGGGTGGATTTATGCTTCAGTCTGGGCCTTAGAGCCTAGGAGATGGCCACCACATCCCAAAGGCATGATTTACAATGGCAGAAGAAAACAGTCAACTATGGACTGAAAAAGACATGCTCCATTTACAGTGCATATACTTTACATGCTGCAAAAATGCATGCCTGAGTATCTCAAATTTGAATCAAACTCCAAAGAGCAAGTCCTCTTATGGAAGTAGGACAGAAGGTTTTACACGGTTAATTCCTTCCAATCCATACAGAAGTTCAAAATGATAAGCCAGCCAGCCACCAGCCCTCTGTAGCTAGACAGCATACCAAGTGCTTCTCTGTTTCTCAGAGTAGATATTTGCTCTGTTCAAACTCTCAGATTCTAGACATTTGAGAGAATGTATAGTTGTCTGTTTTAACTCAATTGAATTTTACAGAGTCTATATAAGCTTGCACAATGATAGTTCTTCACTGGATTATATTTATGTACCTATTTGCACTTTGTAACCCATCATAACCCTGTCCCTGGGATTTTATCACGTTATGTAGGGATTCTAATTTGTTCTTGTCTCGTGAACTTTCTGATTGATACCTTTAGATCTGCATCCTGCAAATGCTTCTCCTATCTGTACTCTGTCAGTGGAAGGGGGTCCATATTTTGCGACATTTAATAAATGACGTACATATTTGTAAGCCCACGGGAGTCTTATTTCGGCAGAAGAGAGGTGAAAAATTATGCATCACATTACACGGTTTTAATTGGGGGTAGTGAATTTCAGCACCTCAACAACACCAACAACATCCTCCTATAAACCCTGTACAGAGTAGACAGTGTATTGTATTTATGTGAATATAAACACTGATTTCCTCTGTGCGTTTCTCATGGTGATTTTTTACGAAGCTATTACAGCAAAAAAAGAACGAGTTCCATAAACATCACAGGGACTGGAGAAGATTCATAATGGCTTTTTGGAGGTAGCAATTTCATACCCACTACCCCTTTTAATTTCCATGCATTACCGCTAACCAGACAAAAGCAATTTATAGTTCCTGTTAACATATATGGCTGCCTTCCTCCGCATGATTAGTGAGAGGCAAAGGACGGTATGAAACGTGAACAAAGAAGTCTGTACTTAAACTTGATGTCTCCTATATAATGCATTAGCACAAAACAACAGATAACACAGCTCTCTTTATTTAAATATTTTACCAGCCTTAAGCACATAAAGAACATACATTTATTAAGATATACAAATGTTTATCATAGTGCAGCTTCCCCTAAGTGGCCAGAAATTTATAAATGATCATATAGGATATTCTCTCTCCCTACCCCCACCGCCATGCTTATATTATGAGTCATTTCTCAGTGCGCAGACTTTGAATACGGGCCTCTATAAAATACAGCTTAGGGACATCCCCCCCCCCCAGTATTGATATACACAACATAAATAAAGCTCGATTATCCTTTAAGTGGAATTTGGGGGGCATACAAACCAATTGCTTCAATGCAGAACTGGATAACAGTGATAGAATCAGTTCAGTTCTACAGAAAAGATGATAATGCATCAAGCTCACAGAGCTAATCTTTTGTAACATTCAGACACTGCAAACTGGAGAGCAGCGGCCTTACATGTAAGCTCAGTGCTTTCTTGGTTGTCCATGGTAACAGACTGCAAGCTTACAGACCACCAAGAGCTATATATCTGCATTTCTGAGGTTTATGTGGAATAATTCTCTCTTCCCTACAAGCACAGCTAGTGGAGTAGGTCAGCATGAGAAAGAACGGGATGACAAGCCTTGCCATTTCCCGGGCACACTCGGGACTTTGTTTTGATCTTTATCATGCTGTTTATGCCAGCCAAGAAGAAGTCTGGAAATGGAGCCGTACAATTTGCATTCTGGTATTATTCAGGATGGAGAGAGACAACCTCCCTGCCCTATTCCCCCCACCCCGCCAACAGAAGTTAGTGTGAGAGAGTCTCCATCGCCAACGGTGTCTGCAGTAAAGCTGGATGTTTACAAGTTTTGATTCTTTTGCCCCAAAATGGCACACTTGACAAGCAGGGGGGAGGGATAAGAAGTATGTGAATCACATCTGTTTTCCATCCACTGCCAGATTACCAAATAGGCAGAGTAGGCACCAGCCTATGGGCTCCATGCCTTTCAGGGGCCCCGCGACAATGGATCAAAATAATATTGATTTGATAGAGAATTACAAAAGCATATTAGGAGATAATTTGCAAGCCCCCCCCCCGAGATTTTGACTGCCTAGGGGCCTCCACAGGGTTTAATCTGGCACTCTTTCCCTCTGAATAATGGACACAATAAATGCTGCTCGTGGGAGAGATGCACAGGAAACCTCCAGAGGTTGGATGTCTGGTTTTTTTTATTATTATTCTTTGCAAAGATCTGTAAAACTGCACAACCTCTATGCTAACTTGCAGGGCCAAGCTCAGGGTAGCTTCCCAGCCTGAAGCTGAAGGAAGCTCCTGAAGCTGATGAGCCGATCTGCAAACACCAAACTTGAGAAGCAAAGCTCAGGAAGCTAAAGGACTGTGAAACACACCCATCCAACAGAGCGGGTTCTCCTTCATGGAGAGCACGTGTTGCGGTGGGGGCTAACAAGTCACCCCACTGTTGCTGGGCGGGTTAGGATAGATGACCATGGCAGGTGATTGGGCCCCGCGGGTTGCTGGGGAGAATGTTATATAGCAATTTTTGATGGACAGCTCAGAGGTTATATATTCCCAGTGCAGGCAGCACGCGGCCCTCTTTGCTGCGTGCATCGGATCGCCCGCCCTCCCTCCCTTTATTTAGGCTTGTGCATTGACCTTGCTATGCCTGTCATGGGGTCATCTGCTTTTGGGGCAGGGGCCTGGTAGGAATTTTTTCCATCTGGCTGATTGGCTGTTGCCATTTGGTTTTCGCCTACTGCGTAGCAATTAGTCACAGCTTGTAAGGTTGCGGTTAGGCATTGGTTATGAATTTGGTTGGTGGAGTGGATGTGGTTGGCTGTGCCTGCCCCTCCAATGCTGCTGCTCGGGGAATTCCATTAAAGGAATCCAGGGGCTCATCATGCTTTTGTCCGTATCCCCTGGTAGGGGGCCAGGACCACGCAAGAGCCCCTGGGAACATTTGGGGAGAGGCGAGGCCCTGGGCCCCTGACCCCCATTCTCTCCCCAAAGTGTTTTCCCTTTACTGACTTCCGCTAACCGGGCGGATGTCAGTCTGCCCCCGAGGGGGCAGCTAGTTGGAACCAATGCCTAAGCAACCACTCACATTTTTGTATTTAATAAAAGTTGTGGCCAAAATCATGCCAAAAACCTTAAACTTAAATTACGGTGTGTAGTGTGAGTTATTTAGGGGGGTGGCTTGGGGACCTCAACACGCAAAACTAAACCCTAGCACAGTGATGGCTAACCTTGACACTCCAGATGTTTTGGAACTACAACTCCCATCATCCCTAGCTAACAGGACCATGATGGGAGTTGTAGTCCCAAAACATCTGGAGTGTCAAGGTTAGCCATCACTGCCCTAGCACAAGCCCCATTCGTTGCTTCAAAACCCTGCAAAAAGAGAGATGACAGAGGGCAAGGGATTTTTTGGGGGGGAGGGAGGAGGTAAGCCCCACCCCACATAACTGATCACAAGATGCGGCAATGCCCATCACCTTTGGGGGGAAGCCCCCTCAAATATTTTATTGGGGAGGCCGAAGGGACCTCAGCCCTTAGGAGTTGGCTCCTATGACAAAGAAACTGATATGTAAACTACTGAAAGTGATGGCTCTATCACAACACCTTCAACTTTCTGCAACCCCCCTTCCCCACAACTGTTGTCTATCATTAAATACAAAAAAAGTGGGCAGGTGAGAGTGAAATGGATGGGAGACAGAGAAACAATAGGCAAAGGAGCCTTTTTACGCAGCATCATTCTCTTACCTCATTAACATAGACCCAGTGACTATCCTTCGAAGCCAGATTGGTTTCCACTGCCTAGAGAAAGAAAAGAAAAGAAATAAATAAACAACTGAAAATAAAATAAAGGTGTTGGAAAACATTCCCCAGTTAATGTATGCCTTGTGCTACAAAGAGCTTACAATAGGTATTTTCTGGCACTTTTTGCTCTCATACAATACTTATATAATTGGCAGTCATCTAAAGAGCTACATACTTCATTGTGAATTATATGGCTACTTCCAGTTGGGCAGCTCACAAGGACACAGCACTGCAGCGTCAAAGATCATTTATTCAGTATAGGAAAATCCAGAAGGATCTGGTTTAATTCTTTTTGGTGTATATAAATCCTGTGACAGTGTTCCTTAGGGCTTCCTTTATTCATCTAACTAGGACACTGACCAAGTACGGGATCAATGCAATGAATAGGTCTTTTCTGGCTTCAGAAAGAAGGCTGAAACGGTGTACATGATGTGTGTCAGGCTAAATTGATAGATGCAAAACGGCAATGTGATGCAGAAGGGGGAAAGGGCTTCAGAAAGAAGCTGGCTTGTTAGTATTTCATATATCCAGCGGTGGAGTACTAGTAAGTGATTTCACAGGGTGTTGTGCAAATTGCACTGACTTCCCCAGGACGTGTCCCAATTTCCCTGAAGGGAAGCTCGTCCAAATATACCCCGGTGCCCCCCCCCACATCCCAATGTGATCAACCAAATACTGGTTGAGCAAATTCTCCTGCCCAATTATTACTAATGATAGGCCATCGGTAAAGCACACTGAAGTGAGAAGCATTGCTTTACTAATGAAATATCAGCACCATAAGCAAGTCCACGTTGACCCATCAACAAGATTTCCTGGAAGTGGAAAGTAAGTTAAGAGGAGCAATATGGATTGTAGACAAAGAATGCTCCCTCTCCAATATTGTGATGATCCTGCCCTGCTCTTGCTTCATCTACATTATCTTGCTTTTCTCTTATTCTCTTTTGTGACATCCACCTTCCCTTTCATATACTTCCTCTCTGAAGGATATGAAAGGGTGGGGAGGCAGTCATTAAAATCTGAGGTTTTGAGGGGGGGGAAATTGGAAACTCTCTTGCCTGTCAGTGTGGAGCCTTTTTGCTACCAGTGTTGCGGTGGTGGAAGATCTGCTACCAGCAACAGTAGAAGCCAGCAAAAGGGTGCACAAAATTGGATACAGGTTTCAAAGATCGTCTGATCTCCCAGCTGGTAACCTATCAGCTAATGGTGGCACAAGACATAGGCAGAGAGCTTTTCATTCCCTGCAGATTTTACTGTTCTGTAACTTTGCATGAGTCTGGACAGCACTATCTTTTCAAAAGAAAAGCACACCACATGAACATGTCATTTTTTTTTACCTAAGGGTGTCTAAGTATGTCAGAGCAACAGTGGCTATTGTTGCAGAAGCAAAGCTTAGTTATTCATCCTGTGCTATTCTGTATAATATATGGTTCAAGAGATTTAAAAATGGATTTTTCCTCATGGAAATGTTTTAGAGTATGTACAAAATGACTCAGTCATTCCTATGGTGTGTGTGTGTGTGTGTGTGTGTGTCCATTTCTCATAAAATTCCCCGAGGCTCTAGGCTTCATTCAGGACTAATGGCCTGCAGCATTTCCTCCAAAAAAGAAACACAGCTTTTAAGACAGATAATGCATTAGAAAGTGGAGACTTTCCAGCTTTCATTTATTTCACCTTAAAATACCCAAACAAATCACTTCTGCAAATTTAGTACAAAAAGAAACACATTGAAATAGATGCATTTCCCTTTGGTTGCACCTCAAACAGATTTTAGGGAACAGATTGATTTTTTTTCTTTAAAAGGATCCCCATTAATATAATTCCTCATAATGAGAAGTAATTGATTGAATCCAGAGAACAGCAAACAGAATGTCTTGGAAGGAACCTTTTGGAAGGGGGTTCTGCTCTGTCCTGGAAAGTCACTCCTAAGAGCCGATCAGGGGGCTCTTTGGGAAAGGAGGCTGATAGAGGAGGTATAATCACCAAAAGGTGAGCAGAGACACCATGCACAAGTGCACTAAAATGGTTAGCACGTGATATTGCACGGGTAGCCAAGTGTGTTGATGACCTCACATTATTTAGGGTGGCAAAACCAAACAGCTCTTAAAAAAGATCTCTCCAAACTAGAAGAATGGTAATCAAAATAGCAAATCTGGTTCAGGGTGAGCAAGTGTGAAGTTCCAAACAAACAAACAACAACAAGAAACAACAACAATAATAATAATAATAATAATAATTTTTTATTTATACCCCACCCTTCCCAGCCAAGACCGGGCTCAGAGCGGCTAACAACCATAAAAACCACAATAAAACATACAAAACAATCAATTAAAATACAAGTTAAAATGCAATTTAAAATTTAAAATGCAGCCTCATTTTTAAGTAGCCCACCAATAAAACCATAAAGGAATAAAACATCAGGGTTAAACTAAAACCAACCCAAAGGCCAGGCGGAACAGCTCTGTCTTGCAGGCCCTGTGGAAAGATGCCAAATCCCGCAGGGCCCTGGTCTCTTGTGACAGACCATTCCACCTAGTCGGGGCCAGTACTGAGAAGGCCCTGGCCCTAGTTGCTGCCAGCCTAGCATCCTTATGGCTCAGGACCTCTAAGATGTTATTATTTGAGGACCTTAAGGTCCTACACGGGGCATACCAGGAGAGGCGGTCCCTTAGGTATGAGGGTCCTAGGCCGCAATCCATCTTCATATATACATTGATGGGATCTGAGCTGGAAGTGACTGAGCAGTAATGGATCCTGGGGTTGTGGTGGAGAGCTCAATGAAAATGTCAACCCAACATTCTGCTGCTATACAAAAGGTGAATGTTAGAGATCATTAGAACAGGGTTTGACAATCAAACATCCAAGATCATATTGACTTTATACAAATGTGTGATGTGACCACACTCTGAATGCAGTGTACAGCTGCCCTGGGCTCCATTGGAAGGGCAGGATAGAAATTTAATAATAAATAAACACAGGTCTGGTTGCCACATCTCCAAATGGTTATTGCAGAGCTAGAAAAGGTTAGAAGAGGGTGACCAAAATGATCACTGACCTGGAAAAAGTCCTCTGTGTGGAAAGGCTACAACACTTCGTGTTTTTCAGTTCAGAACAAAGGGAAGTACAAGAGGACATGGTAAGAGTGTTTAAGTAATGGAGGAAAAGGGCACAGAGTTGTTTTTCTTCCCCCCTCACAGTACTAGAACCTAGGCTCATCCAATGGAGATGTTTCAGGACAGAAAAATGTACTTCTACACAGAGCATATAAACATGGAATTTGTATAGTGATGGCTGCTAACCTTCGTGGTTTTAAAGGGGGGTTAGATAAATTCACTTTAAGTTGAGGCTATCAATGGCTGCTGTTCATAATGACTAAATATTACCTCGAAATAAAAACAAAATGCTCAACTAGATGGGTTGTTAGTCTGCTCTTGTAGGGCTATTCTTATGTCACCGTCAGTGACAATAAAATAAAATAAAACCAGGGCTTTTTCCCCCAGCTGGAACTTGGTTCCAGCACCTCTCAGGTGGGTGCCGTTGTTATTTTAAGAGAACTGGAGAGGCATTCATTATGAGTTCCAGCACCTATTTTTCTAGAAAAATAGCACTGCTCTTAATACTGTTATTGTTGCTACCACCAAATGTCACAGAAGGCAGAATTCCAAGAGAAAATTCTAGAATTCTGCTCAAGCAACATCTCTGAGGACCCTTGAAAGAAGCAAAGCAGGTTTTGATAAACCCAAAATCTTTCTCATGGGAGTTCTACGTATCCCACAGAAGACACTGGTGTATGTTGTTATTCAGGTTACGCTGTGGGCACCAGCTGCCTTTCACCAACACTGGATATATGTATAGTGGTGGAAGTCCAGGGCTGATGAAGAGATTATCTATGCAGTAGGCCTGGGTTGCAGTTGCCATAGAAAATGTTGAGTATTTGGAGGTTCACGCTCAAGTGGAAAAACTGAGACATTTCAAAGGAATCCGAAAAGAGTTTCAGTGATAACAGACTCTCAGGAGGCTTGCACACAGCTTCCAGGCGGATAAATGAACATATAACACAACAGATAAAATGGTATTTCACAACTAAATTAAAACTTCATTTTCTCAAAATCTATAAACTGCATAACTAGTAATAAATGTATGCAACTTCATTAGAAAACTACGATCCCTTTGAAAGCAGTTTGGGCACATCCACATTTAGCGTCTCCATCTAAATGATCAGGATCTCCTGCCATGAAAATGAGATTTACTCTCATGATGGGCTGCCATGATTTATCATACATTCCACTCTGCTCTTATTAGTATAATCTGGGACAACCGAAATTTATGCTGAAGGGAGGAATAGATACTTGTCAGCCAGGCTGATCTGCCAACTGGATTGATGTGACTTACACCCCACCCTTCATCTCTTTTGTGATCCCAGGGTGGTTTTCAAAAAAGATAAAAGAAAAACACATCAACAATTAAAATACAGCAAATTACAATTATTTTAAAAAATTGAGCAGCAGTCGATAGTAAACATCAACTCAATGCCAGCAGGATACACACAAGCAATACTGCAGAATAAAAACCAGAGATCTTCAAACATTTACTTTTCTGCAGTTACTAAGAGTTCATTCACAATACTTACTGCACTAACACATTTGTCCTTACAGCGGGATAGGCTGGCCATAAGATTTGGAAGTATGCATCAGAGACCACACAAATTTCACTAGAGCGAAATTGAAAAATTATATTTATACCTGGTTGGGCTCTGTAAGTGGTACCAAGTCGGGGGTACTGTATGTGATTTTTTTTGTTTTTGGCAGGGATTGGAGAGAGCACAGAGCCTTAGCACTAAAACAATTTATTCTCCTAAGCTTAAATAGCGTTGAAAGGTTTGCAGCTAGCATGAAAGAAAAACAAAAATCAACCAGCCAGCAAGTCTTCCTGCCTTTAATGCAGTTGGCATTCCACATTTACACACATTCCATTTCATCTCTGTCTTTACGGAATAGTAAATAAAGGCAAATTCCTGTACATGGATATCTTCCAAGAGCTTTCAGTGAGATTTCATTTTTACAAAGCTCAATATATCGTAGATTATTTATATGCATGTTAACTATTGAACAACTACATGCTACACAGTCGTCGATACAAGTTAATTGCATCTTTCTTTAAAGTCACTTGCTTAACATTCTCTTAGGAGTTTAGCCTTCCAGGGGACTTTGTGTTTGGGATCTTGGCAACATGCCTCATGGTTTTAAAGGTACCCCTGATCGTTTTTAGGTCCAGTCGCGGACGACTCTGAGGTTGCGCGCTCATCTTGCTTTACTGGCCGAGGGAGCCGGCGTTTGTCCGCAGACAGCTTCTGGGTCATGTGGCCAGCATGACTAAGCTGCTTCTGGCGAACCAGAGCAGCGTACGGAAACACCGTTTACCTTCCCGCTGGAGCAGTACCTACTTATCTACTTGCACTTTGACGTGCTTTCGAACTGCTAGGTGGGCAGGAGCATGGACCGAACAACGGGAGCTCACCCCATCGCGGGGATTCAAACAGCCGACCTTCTGATCGGCAAGCCCTAGGCTCAGTGGTTTAGACCACAGCGCCACCCGCATCCCTGCCTCATGGTTTTAAAGACATACTGATAATGGAGTATTATGAGGGCCAATTGCTGGCTGCTTATTTGCATGCGTATTGCTCTAGTAAAGCAGAGGGGGGTGCAGGTAGTATGTTCAAGAGCTTTTAAAAACACTCAGTAGAAAGAGCATCGCTCAGTATTTTTCAAGCTTTATATTTTCTGCAGATATGTGTCCGCCAAGGGTCTTTGCAGGCCTGCCAGCAATGGCAACATATGGTAGAGCACATGTGGGCAAACTGCAGCCCTCACTTAGTGCAGCTTCCAGCGCCTCTTGAAACTGCCCAATTCTTCCATCTCTTCATAGAATCATAGAGTTGGAAGGGACCACAAGAGTCATCTAGGCTGGATCTACATATGTGTTGCAAACTCATACAGGGAAATCCTGTAGGGAAAGATGGGTCACCACAGTGCCATCTGGTGTCACAGTGTTATATCACATTTACAACGCAAATACAATGCTTTTTCTTTACCAATCTATCTGAGTCCCAAGTCAAGTCCCCTGCAATGCAGGAATCTTTTGACCAATGTGGGGCTCAAACCCATAACTCTGAGATTGAGTCCTGTGCTCTATCAACTGAGCTATCAGAGCGCTCTTTTATCCAGTTTGTTTCCTAGCTTTCACCATGAAAATCAACATGGATGAGGCATATAAACGAAAGCCTTCTAGAAATAGCTGTTTCGAAAAGAATCCCATTTTCAGAGTGGCTGGAGGCCTGTCAGTTCTAATGATAAATCACCACTCCACTTTGGCAGTAAAATAATAATCAGTATCTGCTTACTGTATCGCATCATCTGACTTTATTAATAAAGAATAATTTTTAATCCATTTGTAATAGCTACATCGAGGGACTTTTAATTTTCACAGTTTAAGCAAAACATATTACGATTGCTTGTTGCAGCAGATTATACATTTAAAAAGATTTCCTGTAGGAGACCGCACCAAAATAATAAAAATGATAAAATAAATATATAACCAGAAACCCTAACTGGTGGCGCACATCCTCATGTTCATCTGCATTTTATTTCTGAAATGAAAGTTAGAAAGGAATGTGTCAATTTTACCTGACACATAGCTGCAACAATAAGCACCTGCTTATCCCCAGTGCGAGCCAGTGCGATGGAGTAAATTGATTTTGGATCTGGATGCAGAGTGAGCTTAAGCAAGTCACTATCAATCTGCCTGACCTATCTCGCAGCCAGGCAATTCTTAGCCCCACCCAAATCCCACACTGCTTATCCTGCACTGTGACTCTTTATGACTATAGAGGGAGGAGAGGATGGCATTTCATCACCTCCTGAAATCAGTAGTACTTAAATGTGCTTAGCTTTGGATGGGTTGTGACCTTAGCATAAACACGGTGGCAAAACACTTTGGTGCATTCCATCAAGCCTTTGCCAGTGGCGTTCACTACGGTTCCAATACTGGGAAACAGATCTCTTACAAACGTCACGAAGAAAGATGCTGCAGATCATTCCTTTAAGAAATTGTGCATTTTAGCATTCACAAGTCTCTCGGTTGTGCTGTTGCAATCAAATCAATACGCTCATTCTTTTGTCAGCTAATGCGGAGCTTTACAATGGAAAGTAGCAGAAAGAAACTATTAATCAAACTTAATGATGGCTCTAATTAAGAAAATAAAGGACACTGTGGTGCCCTTTAGAAATTATCCTCACTGTGGCTGTAGGAGAGCTGCATCACTGTATGTGGCTCCCACATTGGTTCTTTCAGTGGAAACACCCCATGCAATTGGGCCTCATCCATAATCCTTGTGTTATGAAGCAATTATGGAAACCATTGTGCAATAACAACAAATACTTCATTATACTTTGGTACAAGTATACACCATCTTAGTTCATCTTCCTCATTCTCTCACACTCCTCTTCTCTGCTGCTGACCACCAATCCCACACACTTCTAATATATTTTATTTTTGTTCCTTCCAGATCATCTCTTAAAGCAGTCTTACTCTCACCACCCATGAGGGCGAGCATTTAAATGCACTGCCAAACATACATGAGCTGCTCACTGAAGAACTGGCTCATATATAGCTGGGAGAGTATCTAAATAGCTTTTCACAATTTTAGTCTGCCAATATTTGACTACAACTCCCATCACCCCTGAAAACCAGCCATGCTGGCTCAAAATAATTGGGATTGTAGTCCCAAAACAGCTGGGGACCCAAATTGGATAAAAGCTAACCTAAAGGGTACTATATATTGTGTCAGTTTTAGCATCGCATACATAAAACGTATACCTAGGCACATGGTATGAAGCAGAGAGATGGTCTGAAGTGGTGGTAGCAGCTGCCAGAATAAAAGGAAACATGGGAAATGACATAGATCTGAAAAGAAGGCACAGCTGAGGAGAAAGCAGGGTGCCAGTTTTGGTGAAGAGGGAGAAAGATCACAGTGGGGGCAGAACAGGATTAAGGGTGAAGTTTTATATTGTTGTTGACATCTGTCTGTCTCGGGAGACAAGGGAGGAGTGCATCTTTGCGGGGGAAGGCAAACTATTGGAAGGTTACAGCGCCTGCTCTGGCTGTAGAGACTGATAAGGGAGAAACATGGTTTGTTGCAATAGCTGGGGCACATGCACTGGCGTAGGAAGGGCGGGGCATAGAGGGCGGGGCGCCCCGGGCAGCGCGATCCCGGTAGTGTTCCATCTCGGCTGCCCCCCCCACCCGCGCTGCGCGCCACACCCCCAGAACGCGTGCCAGCCCCACCCCCGCCTGCTTCCCGCCCCGGTGATGGAGCGTGAAGCTCCACCACTGGGCACATGAAGGTGTCTGGTGGTCCTGCTGCAAATACACAGACACACACAAAGTGTGGGGGAGGGGGGAGAAGCAAAATATAGGAACACACATTGTAGCCATTGTTGTATAACCTACAATAACCAGAAAAATGAATATTCCTGATGTGGTGAGATTTATGGAATGACCTTCTCCAAATGGGATTGCTGAAGGAATAGTAATACTTTGGTTCAAAGGGACCACATCCATAGCATTCCCGCCAACTTTTGACCAACCCCCCTACTTTGTCTCTAGCAACCTGTTCTACTAGATGTTTCCATCTTGGGGATATTTGGCTTAGGTGTGTGAAGGAAGATAGCTGGGGGTGGGGGTGGGAAATATTATGGGATAAATGAACATCTAATATATAAATAGTCTTCTAGGCCTCCCCCAAGCTTCAAGCAATAAATAGGCAGACTAACACCACAAGCCTTATCATGTCTGTTGAGAAGGACACCCAAGCATGTTCTTCTAAGAACATTTAGAATTGCAGTTTTAAGAGCCGTTTCAGGCAACTATGTATATCACCTGACTTCTCACAATTGGATATGTGAAATGATTCCATTGCAAAACAGTGTGTGGCTAAGATCACATGAGGTGATGAAAACAGTATCTATGGTGCTTCAACTACACTTGAATATATCCCCTTGATGGTTATCACGTGATGAATGTGTGAACTGATCCAGCGTTTATATTGCACAGTAGCAATGCGACGAAGATGTTTTGAGGAATATTTAAATGTGTGAAAGGAGAACGGTCAGACATTTTACCAGTTTGCCTCCTGGAATGATGTGGCACCATCAATGTGTTCTTTCTGTGAGCAATTCGCACTGAACACCCAACTCCAAACGGTGATTTGCATTCATGTTAAATTTGTCCCACAGTAAAATGGCACAGTACTCCAATCCTATTACTCCAGTTAAAAAGCAATTAAAGCATACTATGTTTATCTCTTTCTTTCTGCAGAATGCACATAAGCTGTATAACACATAAAGGTTAAAGACAAATTCAAACACATTCTCTAAATATAAATTGCAGCTGAGAAAACTCTATATGTACTTTCACATGCACCCACTCTCTTTGCAAAGTCATCTAAAAAAAAAAAAGAAATCTAAAACTACAGACAACTCATATATATTTTATGTAAGTGGTTAACCCCTAAGAGATAAATGCCACACAAACAGGTAGGCCACCGAATAACAAGGCACATTGCAGAAATACTCCTGCAGCTCCACAAGCCTGAGGGGCACCGCTGGATTTCAAAAAGTACATTTAAGCCATTCCAAATTGCAGTAGCACTCCTGGAGCTAATATCGAGTTGACATTTCTATTAGAAACTCAGACATTCTGGGTTTAATATCTCAGCCATTCCAAATTGCATCGTCCCAGAACTTGGCAGGAAGGTTGTCAGCCTCAATGCTGTTTCTTGATCCCAAACTAAACTGTTTTTAAAAGATTAAGGTGTTTAAAAAAAATTAAGGCAACAAGGGCTAAAGTGACAATCTTTTTCCATTCAGATAAGGACTTTACAACTCAGCCCTTGTTTTTTCATTAGAGGCTAGGGAAAAGAAAAGCCTTTTTTGGTGCAGCTTGTTTTCCAGATGTTTAGTGCCTATTCTTGAAATCAGAAACCAAGAATTAATAAGGTTGCCATAAAGTACTTCTGGGGAAACAATTATTTTTATATTGTGCTTACATATTGGGTTATCTGACCAGCTCTTCAACCCCCAACGGCACCTCAGAACAGTCTGGCCCACAGAAGATTAGATTCTTCAGCGATAAAGTTCAAATTAAACCTCCAATCCTGAATTATTGCTGCACAACATTGTGAATATACCCATCCATATTATTGCCCGGTAATGGTAAACATTTAGGAATTTAGTATATTAACGAAAAATTAATCAATTTGAGTCATGCAACTCAAATTGGGTGTACTAGACTGATTTTTTCAGAGCTATGTGGACAAAAGTCACTTCCGAGGCCTCTCTAATTAATTAACTAATTAATTAAGCTTAATTAGTTTCATAGTAGATCCGCCCCTGCATACACCTCCTTAGTGTAACAAGAGACATCCTATTCCTGCCATTACCACTGCTGAACCAAACAGTCCTGTTTCCTTTTTGGTCTACAGGATCACAGTTGGACACATGGAACTGATCAAATAGCCACTACACAAAATCTTCCATAGGAGAGAGAGGAGAAAGTTGACCACCACCATACCTTCCCATGGGTTTGCTTTTTAGGTCAGTTACTAGCTCTTTAATTTGTTTAAGCCTGAACTTGGCTTGGTTTCCCCCTCCCCCAATGGAAACTAAATATACCTGAGATAGGCTACAATCCTAACTCTACGTACCTGGGAGTTAGCCCCATTAAATTCAACAGGGCTTCATTTTGAGTAGACATGGATAGGATTGCACTGTTAAGACTGGTTTTTCACATAGCTGTACTGTATATCCCTAGGAGTAGACTTGGTTGTTTACTGATTCATATGCAAGAGGAACTAATATAATCTAAATGGAAATAAAAAGGCAGCAAGCAAGCTTTCAAGTTCACCAGAACTCTTCTTCAGTGTAGATCTTAAGAAAGGTTGTGTGTGTGTGAGAGAGAGAGAGAGAGAGAGAGAAAGAGAGAGAGAGAGAGAGTGTTGCTGTGCATGATAAAAAGGCAAATTGACAGCTTGTAAGAGATTGAAGATGAAATGGAAGAGGTGATCTGTAGATTTAATTAGGTTAGACTGTGCCCAGTGCAAAAATATATACGGCTGTGGAAAGGCACCATGGGCTAAAAGAGTCAAGGCAACCCTAGCGCTAAAATTATAAAAATAAGAGTAATTCAGATCTGTCCAATCCCCACTCCTATGGGGGAAACAATGTGCCCTACAAGTGGGCAATAGTTTGATAAACTTTATATCTGGTGCATCACCCAAAGTTCAACTCTAAATTTGCTAAAAATAAGGGAAGTCACATTTTTCTGCACTCTTGCCCTCTGCCTTCCAGGCAATCTGTGTGTTCCAATTAGTTCCAGAGGCAGATCCAAAAAATGAAAGCTTTTATATTTCCAAGGGGGAGTAGGTGTTTCTCCTTCACTGCAACATGCTTCGCCGTAACCTGAGAATTTCTTTGTGCTGGGCACAGTAATCTCTCAGCCTAACCTACTTTACAGGATTGCTATGAGAATAAAAGTGAGAATAAGGGTGTTCTGAGTTCCTTGGAGGAGGGATGTGATACAAACTTATTTATTTATTGTGGGAAACACTGAATGCAGACAAGCCATCCCCTGAACATGCAAAGTGTTAGGTCTCAAACTCTGCCAATATGTGCAATACCATTGTGCTGGATTCCCCCCCCCCCCCATTACACTATTTTCATTTTGCTCACTTACAACTAAAATCCTCAATAAGACTCAGCTGCAGGTTATGTATGGTTACAAAAAGATAGGTTGTAGACATCCAGACGGAATTACATCCTACTGCAACTGACAATGACTGATCCATTTCAGTGGTTCAGAATACTTTTTTAAATTATAAAACACATTTCTGAATTTCCCATCTAGCTAGCCAGAATGTTTCCCCAACATTTTCTTCATTTAAGTCTCCCTTTATTATTTCAGTGCTCCAACCTCAGGCCAAAAAGCCAAATGGCCAATACAGCAAATAGTGTTTGCTGTATTTGCAAAGCGGCAATAATGCAATGCAATTCTCTCCACTTTACACTTCACATCTTGGGAAGAAGAAGAAAATAGACAGGAAGGAAAATATCAGCCTTACACAGAGCCCACTCTGTGGATCTGAGAGAGAATTTTGCCTCATGTTTTGGTTCCTCTGTAGTAGCTAACTAGGGTAGATGCACTATTATGAACAATTACACTAACAAGTAAATTGAAATATTACACTTTTGCATGTATCGTGTCAACTAATTTCCATCTTGGCTCCCATAAGTTCGGCTGCATTTGATGACTCCTCAAATTAGGGACTCGCATGGAAAATGATGCAACTCACTCAATATGCACATATGGCCAGATTCTCTACTCTCTTGTATTATGCACAGTAATTTGGGCGGATGCAGATCAGCATCAAAATGAGGCTTTTGACTGTGCAACCCTGCTTGCATCTATTCAGAAGTAAGTCCCACTGAATTAAATGGGGCTTACTCTTGGGGAAATGGGCACAGGATTACAGCATGAATCAAGCATTTGATGCCTAGTTGTGCAGGAAGGCATTCACGTGAACCAAAACCAAACCCTAATTACAAATATTTCTACTGAGATGATGATAATAGTGCTTACAATTTTCAAATTCTAGAACTGGTTTTGGCCATGCATGTAGCTTTTTGGCACTGATGACATGCAAATTACTTCTGCCCATTGGCAGCGGTGCCATGAATATTTGTGATTTTACTTCCCTCGATGCAAAAACCACACATTTGTTGTTGTGGATAAGTGTCCTAAGTATTGTTGTGGATAAATAGCCTTCTCAGTAGGAGGTCTGAAATTATTACTGGGTACATGGAGAAAAATAGTGACTGAAGACAGAAGCTGTTGCACAATTAGGCAAACTACTCAAATAATGTGCAGCAATGATTCAGATCTGCCTTATATTGATTATATAGTTTCCTGTTCTAAATGGGCTGGAGAGCCTGTGGAGTGCTGGTATAGGAGAACTGATCAAAAAGGAGAGGCAATTAGCAGCAGGGCGCAGCAATAAGGAGCAGGAAGCCAATCATAGGCAGCTGGTCCTTCAGGACCAGGGAGAGCTCCCATGGATACTAGGTGATAGTTCTGACAAAATACAAAACCCATCTGAGTCCTAACTTTAAGTCCCAATGATCACCAGATTCATGTCTCTCACATGAGGCTGCATAAAGATTTGAAAGAAAGACTTAAACATGCCTCCCTCCAACTGGGAGTAATGGCAGTTTGGAGATGGATACTGATTGAGAAGACTAATGTGGTTCAGAATCGTCGTCAGAGTGGCCAGATCTCAACAAAGGCCCGCACTTTTAAATGGGGAACAAAATGTACAGATGGCAAGTTATTTATTTTTTAAAAAAATACTTATACCCCCACCCCCAGCATATGCAAAGTGGCTGTTACAACAGAGAAAAGAGTAAATAAACGACAGCTGTACCAAGTAAATTAGAAACAGAATTAAGCAAAAAGATAATAAGTAACTATGAATTGTATCAACTAGTATAGTTTCTCTAGGAAGAAACTGTGAAGGCCTATCAAAAAGTATGGGGTGTTCCAGTTTGCGAACGATTTTTGGAAGCTGAACATCCGACGCTGCTTCCATGGCTTCTGATTGAGTGCAGGAAGCTCCTGCAGCCAATCGGAAGCTGCGCCTTGGTTTTCAAATGTTTTCGGAAGTCAAACAGACTTCCAGAATGGATTCCGTTCGAGAACCAAGGTACAACTGTATTTACTGAATAAAAAAAGAGGGCGGTAAGAAACCTTCCCTTGTCTTTATACTATCCTGGGGCCGTTGCCAGCTGGGAGCCGTTGCCAGCATCCTGACAGTACCAGCTGAAGTGTCACCTTCAACAGTAGCCTCACATAAACTGTTTTACAGTAGCCAAACTGGCAGAGGATGAAAGT
The DNA here is from genome assembly GCA_034641385.1 of Darevskia mixta. Lineage (NCBI taxonomy): Eukaryota > Metazoa > Chordata > Lepidosauria > Squamata > Lacertidae > Darevskia > Darevskia mixta. Next base: position 885,250 of record JAWWNH010000027.1, read on the forward strand.
ATGGGTCTTCCTGTCAATTTGGAGGCACACATTGGGGCTAGCAATGTCAAATCTAGGACCATCCCAAATGTAGGTGTGAAGCCAGATTGAACCGTGATGAAGATAACAACAACAAATCAAAATTGTGTAAACACAGCTCACAAGAATCTTTTAGACATTTGTTCCACAAAATCCATATCCATTCTTGTAGGTTGTGTATTTCCAGCTCACAGGAAAGAAGAAATATCTACAGAAATGATGACAGGCTTCGCACATCTCCACCTATCGCACTCCAGAGGTAGTGCAACTTCAGCTGCTTGGTGGAAAATCATTCAAACTACAGGTTTACTGGTTACTTTCCCCTTAAAGGCCATATCACCACTTCTGTCAAATTGAAATGTCTCAGGGCTGTATTCTATGTCAATCATTAATCCTGGGAGGCAGCATGTTGTGCTCAAAACATCATCTCCCCTAACTTCCCACCATCCTAATTGTCCTGTTTCTCTTCATTAGTTCCATTCAGCATCCTTCTCCATAATCCATATATTGGCCTTTTTCTCTCATCAAATTCCTCTCTGTCTTTTTCAACAAGGGTAAGACTTCTGTCTGTGAGTGAAACAAATCACATAAATTGCTGTGATAGATATAAGCCACAAGAAGCTTGGCAGTCATGAAATTTTGTTGCTGTCTCTTGGCATTTCATATAGTCCAAAGACTCCTGTAAAATGTTTAGGGAGCACTGGTTTAATATTCTTTTTAATAGCTGTGGTCCAAGACTTGCTATGAATATATGGAAAATTTATCAACTCCCTGATTTGGAGTTTACCTCTTAAAATAATATAATATAAAATAAAATGAAATGAAATGAAATGAAAATTCAACTTTCATTTTGTTGCCTATGAGAACATACAGTACTATTTGATGGCCCTAAGTTTCTTAGGAAAGCAATTGAGAAAGATGAACGGATATCTGAGTAGCCACCTCTCATGCTTTGAATTAAGTTAGACACTACCCAGAATGCACCCATAAGAATTACTGAAACGATGATTTTAAGAAGCTACATGAAAATTAACAAATATGAACAAACATATAATAAGGTGAACTGAACAAAGAGGTTGGCAGCTCCTTGGAGTCCAATGCTTACTACCAATAATAAAATTAATAATACTTTTGAAAAATAGATTTTTATTTTTAAAAAGTTCCTGGGAACAAATATCTAATATCATTACTAAACATACATTTTCCATCCCCCCCTCCCCTCAACTACCATTTCTGGTTTATTGCATCCAATGATACATTCTGCTGTTTGTATACAATACTATGTTATCACATTGTTATACTTCTTGTTCTCTGTAACTAAAGTTGAAAATGTTTATTTAAATCCTGCCAATGAGATCCCTTATTTTTGTTGTTTCGGCAAATATATTGTAATAAAATTAATAATAATCTTATCTATGTTCACTACCTTAAATAAATTTTCTTTCTTTGTTAACAATCTCAGTCTCCAAAATTGGCAATGATCATCTAGCTGCTTAACTCAAAACATTTTATCTAACCACGGCAAGAGACTAAACCTCCTACTGGGCATGCTCAAGCTTTTGGATGTACCCAAAGTAGCTCTATAGATCCTGGCTCTTCTGTTGCCAGTTCTTTCTCTTCTTGCCTTGCACAGTCTGTCCTTATGACTTTATCTTCCTTTCTCTTTCTGTGGGTAGAGAAAGGCCCAGTTCTCCATTTTTCCTTTTCTCCTATTGCACTGTCCTCTTTGGGCAACTCATTCATCCACACTCATCCTCATGTTTATGTCAATATTTGTCCAGTACCAGGCACCCTCCTGGTGGTTTAGAAACAATTTCATCAGCTTCCCCCACATGCCCACTTAAATCTGCCTCAGAGGATTGGGAGATCCACCAGAGTAGATCAGGAGACATATGGGGGTGGAGAGGCATGGGAAGTTCCGTTACCTGGGAAGAAATCCACTTTGCAGCATCGAATGAGTAAGACGACTGGCATAACAATGCAACCCTATGTGTCTGCTCCACACTAAATCCCATTCAGAAATATAGAATTTCAGCCTCAGAGTACTACTCTAATACAGAAGTCCACACCACAGAACTTCCAAACAAAAGACTGTTAACACAAAAAGTCGCTTCTCAGTATTAGAGTGGCAGTGGCTGCCTATTTCCCCATCATTCATCTTGCCAATGTTCTTTCCCACTAAATACTATTATTCCTCTGCCTGTGACCCATCCACTTAATGAAGTGAAATTAATTTACCGTAATAGGAAATTTTCAGAGCCACAATCTACATGAAAGCACAAGGCTTAATATGGGAAGAACAAATGGCATTTTCATGCAAGAGTGACCACAAGCACTGAAAAGAAATTTGAAAGGACATCATACCTTTCGAAGAAGGAAAAGTATTAGCCAAGATAATATGCTGCAATAAATAAGACAAATTGCCATATATATCATCAGAGCTGAAAGCAATGATGCAAATTTAGGCTGACTTTCAAAATGCTAAGCAATTATTTCCTTTCATTGAATGTGTATCTCTTCCTTTGAGCCAGGCCACTCAGTGCCTTTTCGATGCTCACAGCCACCTATGTAAGTGAGCAGAATGTTTTTCCTGTGCTATCCACATTCGTACAGTATTTCAACACCAAATACTTTTGGATCTTCTTGATGCTCATCTTTTTGAAACAACCAACAATATTCTTATCGCTTAACGCTTTTGCATCAAATCACTGCCAGAATCATGTGACCAAAGCACATATTTATTTACTTTATCGGTCTGATTTATACCCTGCCCTTCATCAATTTCATTGATTCAAGTGTTACGTGGCACCCCAGTCTCAGAGTGGTGTGAGATTCCAGGGAACTTTGTGCTTACCCAGGGTTGGGTAATCCACCAAGGATCATGCTTACCGCTATCCCCAAATACTAGACAACTTGAAAAGAAAAAGGAGGAACTTAGGTTTCTTTCAACAACAGCAATATGAGTAGGTTCCCCCCTCCCCATTAGGCCAATGGTTACCAATTGTGTTTTAAAGATCCCTAAGGATTTCAGATACTTTGGCCACCTCATGAGAAGAGGAGATGGAGAGCATAAGGAGAAGGGGAAGACAGAGGACGAGATGGTTGGACAGTGTTCTCGAAGCTACCAACATGAGTCTGACCAAACTGCGGGAGGCAGTGGAAGACAGGAGTGCCTGGCGTGCTCTGGTCCATGGGGTCACGAAGAGTCAGACACGACTGAACGACTAAACAACAACAAGGATTTCAGAAGCTTATCGTGGGCTTCACAAAGTGATCAGTATTTATTCATTTCAGAGGTTTCTTACCCAGCCTTCACCACAAGAATCCAGGGCAGGTCACAACCATATAATCAATACTAAAAGGCAATGAAAATGATTTAAAACAAAGCAAATAATATAACACAAGCCAATAGTGATAGAGAAGATGAACACAACCACCATTTCCTAGCCTCTGCAACATACAGCCTCAGAAATTGCTTCATGTATCTAGGGTGCATTCTCTGTTGATATGGCATGGTAGTCAGGCCAGTATGAATGAGGTGTGCATCACATAATGATGTCTAAAATCCCAGTGACATGAAAGATTGCACCGAAGTTATAGAGCAGTTCCTCAGCAAACCATTTTGATAAGCAGAGTCATTAAATACTTGCCCACCTACCTTACACACCTGCTACTACTATTTAAAAGTGTGGGGCTTTTGTTCAGAAAACAATGTTCTGCTGTGGTGATAGCTTCCAAAACCTCAGTTCTCTATTCCCAAGGAGCATAAATTGACCCAAATGCTTTAAATACTTTGCTACACAGAAGCCTTCAGTGAGTTAGTGGCATGGCTCCAGCTTAGTAGCAGAACATGCATAGCATCTAGAAACATGAAAAATAAATGTGATTTAAAATTATTAGAAGTCATTTGTTTCCTCTTCTGTCAACCCCTAGCATACTTGAGTATCTTCTTGCTAACCAAAATAGCTATTAAAAGAAATAAAAAACCTCACAAAATAGTGCATCCTTGGAAACCAGTTAGCAACAACAAAATAACAAGAACTTCTGATGCTCTCAATCACTCTCAGAGAACAGTTCAATGTATTCTGAAGCCTGGTCTTTACAGAGTGCTCCATCAATTTAGAGCATCCCTTGACAAGAGAAATCAGTGAAAAGAAATTGCTGGCTAGATCTTATATTCCCATAGGGATTAGCATCCCCGTGGCCAGATTCTCATCACGTGGCTGTATCAATTTGTAGAACTCACGGCAGAAGGTGAAGTCATCAGGTTGTAAGTTTATTTGCCCTCACCAGGGAACATCTATGATGTGAACCTCAGGTAGGAATACTCATGAAGTGAGGCCATAACTCACTATGAACTTGGAACAGCCTTTCTCAACCTTGGGTCCCATCGCCCAGATGTTCTTTGAATAAAAATCCCATAATCTCCGACCACTTGACCCGCTGGATAGGGATGACAGGAGTTTTAGTCCAACAACATTGGCCCAAGGTTGAGAATGGCTGACTTAGACCATCTAAACCACCTCTTCTTTGCCTTTGCTTTGAAGCTCTTTAGACAAACAGCTCTTAGCAATTACAGGTAGATAGCCGTGTTGGTCTGTCATAGGCAAAACAAAATAAAAAAATTCCTTCCAGTAGCACCTTAGAGACCAACTAAGTTTGTTCTTGGTATGAGCTTTCGTGTGCATGCACACTTCTTCAGATACACTGAAACAGAAGTCACCAGACCCTTATATATAGTGAGAGGGTGGGGAGGGGTATTACTCAGAGGGGTGGTGGGAATGGGTGATAGGCTGATAGCTGTGGTAAACCTGTTGACGACTGTTAACAACTGCAATTAGTCTTACAGGAAAAAGCAAGGAGTGAGAAGGTTAAAAAAGCTTTGTCATGTATAATGAGATAAGAATCCAATGTCTTTGTTCAGACCAAGTCTCTCCATGGTTTTAAGCTTGGTAATGAGTTGCAATTCAGCAACTTCTCTTAGCAATGTTCCTTAACAATGTTTGCCACTTTAGACCAAAAGTATGGGACTGCAACTTTAAATGTTCTCCTATAGAGACAGAAAAAAATCCATCAACCCCCCCCCTCCCCACTTAAAAAAAAAGACTTATAATGAAGAAAGTGGGAGCCGGAACACTTTCTCTGTGACATCTAGTTTTCTATGTGAAGAGTAGGTTTAAAAATAAATAAATAAGAGTACGCATTCAATCATGCCCACCTGCAGTCTGAAATGAATGAGCTGTTTGTCTTGATAGGTTCTAAACAAAAGGCATAAAAAAGGTAACACATCAAACTGCATAGCTACTGTGAGCAGTGATGGGAAAACTCTCCAAGTTCACATCATAATGAGTTTTGTTTTGCTAAGCCTCCTCAGGTAACTTCCTGGAGTTTTCTTTCCTCATGTTGTTGTTCTGATGGCTGTTTTGAAAATTATTGTTGTGGCTTAAGTTTTTTTCCCCCTTCTGTCAGTCATGCTGATTCTCTGATTGGGAGCCTTGTTATATTTTCATATTATTATGAAATGTTTTGATTTGTTAGCCACCCTGAGTTTCTTTTAAAACTAGAGCGGACATAAGCTTTCATAGTTAATAATAAAATAAATATTTTTTTGGGGGGGAGGGGGTCGGTAGCTTTCATGACAGCTATCCATGGCAGCCTGAAAAACTGAGGCACTTGGGAAACCTTACTATCAAACCCCTGCCCCCCTAATAAAATTGATCTTGTGGAGAATGGAAGCAGGCAGCAGGGAGGGCTGGGGAAATGAATTTGTCTAGGAACTGAAGCTATAATTTCTATACATCCAAAGGCAGTGGACTCTCCTTGGCATGTTGCTGTTTCTAATCAGCCCTGACCATCCATGGTTGTCCACACCTGGCTGGTGGCAAATGAATTATGAGCTGGACCTGAACTTCTCTGCTTGGTTCATAATAGACTTAGTGATGAGTAAACCCTTGTCATTACAAGTCTCCACCCTGTCTTCCAAACTATAAAGACTCTTCCAGATGCCCTGTTTATTTAGCATTCATCCTGATCTGCTTGCACAAAGCTTATAAAGGCCTATGCTCAATCAGAGGCGTAGGAAGGTCAGGTGGTACCCGGTGCGAAAAATTTCTTGTCACCCCCCCATTGTTGTTGTTGTTGTTGTTTTGCCTGCAAAAATGGTTTTACGTTATTTCATATTTTCTTACAAAGGAATAATAATAAGTAAAACTAAATTTTTATTTATATCCCGCCCTCCCCGGCTGAAGTCGGGCTCAGGGCGGCTAACATCAGATACATATCATTGATATAAAATCAAACAATAATTAAATTACATCCTAAAAACATGTCAAAATCAAATTAAAGTCTAATTAGATGGTTTTCCGCGGGTTAGGGTTGGGAACAGTAAGTGCTCCACTGAATTGAAATTTCAGCCTTCACGACATAGGAAAACAGTCAAGTAAACAGCTATTTTCATGGAGGAGGATCAAGATATTAACTGATATGCATGAAATTTCATATATAGCTATATAATCCCTAGTGTAGTAAGATAAGACCTTTGGAGCAGGCATTTTCAAAAAAAAAAAAAAAAGTTTTTTATGAACCACCCTAGTAGGGCAGTAATTGTTCCTTGATAATTTGTCACCCCCTCCATGATGGAACCTGGGGCGCCCCCCCCCGTCCTCCACTTCCTACGCCCCTGTGCTCAATCTTTATTGAGCATTCATTCTGATTTGGTTGCAAAGTGGTTACACAACAATGCACATTCATCCAAATCTACTTGCCGGGTGTTTACATGCTTTCACATTAATCATTCATTCTTTCCACACTCTTCAGTGCATTTTCCTGTCACTTTCCTCACTGCAAAATGTCCGTTACATTTTTGAAGTGGATTTGCTGTGCTAGGGAGACAGAACTCTTTAATCTACTGTAATTGCCCTAACCTAAATTTCCAGTAACGGAAACCTTCCCATAAAATTGCGGCAGTCTGGAGGCAACTTAACAGAGCAATTATTTCCATCCAGTGTTTGTGGCTGACAGATCTTCTGGTTATCGTAAATCTACTCCAGGAAAGAATGGAATGCTAGAAAATGCAAGGTGACAGTGTTGCAGAAAAATATTTTTGAGCTAAATACGAAGCACTTCGGCTGCTCATTCCCATTTTCCTGCATTTTGTCTTGAACGTGGAAGCTAGCAACTGGAAGTGCACAAAGAAGGACTCCGCCAATGCCTCTGTTATTGCTCAGAGTTGCAGGTGGGGATGAAGAGTTTGTCATCTTCATCTTGGAGTAAATAGCTGAGGCTAGGGATGGAGGTGGGATCTGCTTTGGATGGATTGATACACAGCACTGTCTCAAACTGACCTGATTGAGCTTTATCTGCAACAGACCACCTCTCACATCGAGCACCCGCTTATGCCCAAGTTGCTCATGCATTTTTGTTTTGACTAAACTTATGTGAAGTTGCATGCAAAACCACACACACATTTTTATGTATAATATGTACAAAAAAAGGTCCAGCACCTGGTGGTACTATATTTCCACAGCGTGATTATATAATAATCAATCCATAAGTATTTTATACACTTATATGCATTGTTTTGGGATGCGGGTGGTGCTGTGGGTTAAACCACAGAGCCTAGGGCTTGCCGATCAGAAGGTCGGCGGTTCAAATCCCCGCAACGGGGTGAGTTTCCGTTGTTGGTCCCTGCTCCTGCCCACCTAGCAGTTCGAAAGCATGTCAAAGTGCAAGTAGATAAATTGGTACTGCTGCAGCAGGAAAGTAAACGGCGTTTACGTGCGCTGCTCTGGTTTGCCAGAAGCGGCTTAGTCATGCTGGCCACATGACCCGGAAGCTGTACGCCGGCTGCCTCTGCCAATAATGCGAGATGAACGCCGCAACCCCAGAGTCGGTCATGACTGGACCTAATGGTCAGGGGTCCCTTTACCTTCACCTATGCATTGTTTTATGTTCTGCTAATCTGCTGGTTACTTTAGGAAATGTGTAGAATATCCATACCATATCTACAACAATGCATATCACATCATCTATAATGTTCAATAATTGCTCATATTTTAGTGGAACCAGTAAAGTAACTTGCTTCTCATTGAGATCAAGGAGCAAGATGGGAATTAGAAAAAAAAATCTGTGCAGATAAATCCAATGTTGAGATTTTCAAAATATTCCACCTCTAGCTGAGATGCATAATGGTAGGGGACAACTCTTCCAAAGTCTCTATTATTGCTCACAGTGGGGTGGAGGTGGCCGAAGAGCCATTCGCCAGGGAGATTGAGTAGCTGAAGTATATAAAACTTTTTGTTCACATTAGGTGAAGGGAGATGAAGTGTCATTCACATCTAACTCTAGCATATCAGTGGCTGGAAGGAATGTTCCTTCAGCCTCCCACCCCCATTCAAAATATGGTCACAGTTTAAAATTAGTTGCCAGTGAGGGACATAAATTATCAACAAATATTTTGTTTAAATAATGTTGGAGAGAATGTTCAGGACTTGGATCACTAGGTTTCTGTTCCAATATTCTAAGATGAAAAACTGAGCATATGCATTCTAAAAAAAACACACCCCAAAACCACATGCCGTTGTTAACAAACTTTTCAGTAATTGCATGGAAGAGCAGGAGCACATGGGATGAATAAAGCTGCTTATTTGAAGAAATTATTATGATTATAGCTAATTGAACTCTTACCCTCTTACCCTCTGTTCAACTCTGGCGCATGCTGATGTTGCATGCTATTTCAGTGGAGAGTTCTGCAGTTGTTTTCTTTCAAATTAGTTGGTTACTTCAATTAGTAAGTGGTCGGCAGGCAGCCACATTAAGCATAAAAGCCTTGGCAGGAAATCCAATAACTCTCTCACACACATTTATTATCAGAGAAACCCTTCTGGAGGTTGAGTCAAACCACACCTCCCTTTTACCTGTCCTCCTCAAATTCATTTCTTTTCCTATGCTCTTTGCACTCTTTTTCCTATGCTCTGTACACTCATCCCACGATAAAAAAAATCCCTGCTGATTTCAGCAGGACACAGTGTCCTTGCAAAGGGAGGCAAATGATTTGAAATTATATTTATCTTCTGCTTCCCAAGTCACCTGAAACAAGAAAGCCGAATAACACCTTTTTCTATGTGGAATGTAAACAGTTCCATCTTCTGCAAACACAGAGCTTAACTGTCTTTGAGATCCAGTAGATTAGTTGTGTTGGAGCCAAGCTACATGTCATATGGCAGATCCATAACTAGATCTCTCAACCACAAATTCGTGTGTGTGTGTGTGTGTTTAGAAATAAATAGATACAGATATAGGTATAGGTATGTCATGGGAGAAGCACTTGGGGGAATGTCAGGAACTGCTGATCGAATCCAACTGAACTACCGGTGCCCACCTTCTCTTTGAATAATTTGTCACATTGCATCCACCTAACCAGGCTGTCTATTGCATTCTCTGGTCATGAAGGAGAATAAAGGCCTTCTTGTTCCAGATGAGACTTGCTTGCACAACACATTATTTTTTAGCTCTGGTGTGCCCCTTTATTTTTGTGTTTTCTTGGGTCTTGTCTCCTGGTTCATCCTCTGGTTCTGCTTTGCTCTTCAAGTCCTGACATCTGGCTTGCCCCTTGATTCTTCTGCCCTTTGCTTATAACTTATCTCTTACTCTTTGGTTTCTGACTAGTAGCTTGTCCCGTGACTTCTGGTTTCCAGCTCCTGGATCACCTCAGACTGCTCTCAGGCCATCCTTAAACCTTTCCTCTGTGCCACTTCTGTGGCAAAAATCATAGCTGTCATTAGCCCCATTGGGCAATAGATAGAATTTTTCCCCATCATGGCTTATAGCAAACTTTTCCTGACCTTTAACCAGAAAAAAAAATATTGCATAGTGGTAAAGTGTTTACCCCCCCTCCCACTCCTCTAGTGTCCCTATCCTGCTCAATTGCCCTCTCTTCCTGTCAATCTAATGCCACTGTAAATCTCATACTTGGTACTGATCCTACAAACTGAGTAACTATTGCTGTGAACAGTTACATTGGACCAAAAATGGGAAGCGGGTGGCGCTGTGGTCTACACCACTGAGCCTCTTTGGCTTGCTGATTGGAAGTTTGACAGTTTGAATCCCTGCGACGGGGTGAGCTCCCATTGCTCTGTCCCAGCTCCTGCCAACCTAGCAGTTTGAAAGCATGCCAGTGCAAGTAGATAAATATGTATCGCTGCGTTGGGAAGGTAAACAGCGTTTCTTTGCACTCTGGTTTCTGTCATGGTGTCTCGTTGCACCAGAAGCGGTTTAGTCATGCTAGCCACATGACCCAGAAAGCTGTCTGTGGACAATTGCCGGCTCCCTCAGCCTGAAACCAAGATGAGCGCCACAACCCCATAGTCACCTTTGACTGGACTTAACCATCCAAGGGGCCTTTACCTTTAACTTCCTGTCACAAATACTTATGCTTAGATTATTTATTAAAACAAACAAACCCTGAGTAGATCTATTCATGAATCTTCTGCCTCATGTAATTTTGGCCTTCAGCCTTTATACCTAAAAGGCTGCTATATGTACTGCAACATGAGTTTCCATCAGCAAAGAGTATACAAATCTCTTGCTCTGCTATTCTTAAAACCGGTGAAGAGTCTCTTTGAGAAACAATGGTTTTCGCTGCCTGCTCAGAACGTTGGAGGTAACAAAAGAGGCACCATCACTCATGTTATGCACCTTCATCTCAACATTGCGTTTCTTCACATTTTTAAAAAGATTTCAGTAGTGCTTCAAAAACCTGTCTGACCAGACAGAAGAGATAAAAGAAATGAGTGTGCACACCACGAGTAAAATATATCATCACCTTTGACTATCAAAAAATTCTGCCATCTAATGCCGTCTGCTGCCTTCAGGAAGTGTTTCTAACAATTCATGAAGGCAGCTCATTGTAGGCAGAATGAAGAGAGGTTTAATTGTTAGAGGTGAGGCAAACACCTTCATCCCAAGATTCTGAGCGTGAAATTTATTTCTAGTCTTCCCTCTAATGGTTCCTGCATCTATCTACTGGCTTGCCTCTGAACAGGTTACTTCACAATGCTATTATATACGTTATTAAATGCATACCCAACACTACCTACAAGGAGCCCAGGGAGACATACATTTGGTTTTCCCATTTTGTATTAAAATACTGCGTGAGGCAGGTTAGGCTGAGAGACAGTAACTGGCCTAAGGTAACTCAAAAGAGGTTCCTGGCTGAGTAGAGATCTGAACTTATCTCCTTGCTCTCTGTCCACTGCTCCTAGCCACTGTGCCACAGCTGAAAGAGAGTTCAGGAAGATTGTTGAATCCAGTACCAACATTCGTTTTTACCTAAGACATTGTATACCGGTAAGTGACATTGTATACCGGTAAGTGACATTGTATACCTGTAAGACATTGTATACCGGTAAGCTCTGGTCCATGGGGTCACGAAGAGTCGGACACGACTAAACAACTCAACAACAACAACAACAAGTGACTACCTCTCTGTTCATTTCCCTGAAAGGTTACTGCACTTATTGTCAAAATGCCATTGTAAACACAATGGCAGGCAAGAAATTAGGCCTAGATAGAGAGATAGATGATAGTGTGTGTGTGTGTGTTGCATATTTTCAACCACCTGTTTTGTAGTACATTTTTGGAGAACACACTGGTGGCTATTCTCCTGATTAGAAACATCATGGCATTTTCACAAGAAAATAGACCATACTCAGAGAAAATATTAATTTATTGTGCTAAAGCACTTCACTTTCCTTTTCCCCTTCTTTAAATCATATTCACAAAATAATGATGAGAACGACTTTAGAAGCCTTTTAGGTTTAACTGGTTCTTTCTTCAGCTGGTTGCAAACAGTGTACTCTCATTTGAACAGCAAGGGGGCACTTTTCAAAAGGCTAGTCAGGCAACTATTGCTAATGATTCATAATATTAAATCCATCTGAAATCAAGGGTGTTTTCTGAGAGTGCTATTAGGTTTCTGATGCTTTCCATACAGTCCAATTTACTCTCCTCTAATACAACAAATCAACTGCTTTGCCCAGCTCCTTACAGTTTTCATGAAATAAACATTAGCAATAATCAGCATGGAATAGAGGGCGTTTGCCTTCCCCCTATTCTCCCTCCATTCATTTATTCAAATTTTGCTACAAGTCACAATTATCTTCCAATGGACTTTTTCCTATGTGATTATGAGCAGATAAAAAAATGAAAAAGTCTATAAAAGTAATAATAATTAAGCAAACCACCTGGTTACATATATATGCATATAAATAAATCCGGACAATTTGTAGATGTTAAAAAAGAAATGAAAAAAAGCCTTGGGAAGCAGTAATTTGAAGTGGGGCAGTGGGAATATAGTCCCATTGGCATTTTGTTTTACTCAAAATCCCCCCCCCTCTCTCAAAAGCTGCTTTTCATGCCATGGGTCAGACAGGGAATTAATATAGACAGTGGGGAAAGCAAATGTCCAGATAGGGCCCTGAGTTTTTCCACATGAGACTGAATCCCAAGGGTTATATGTGCTTAACGTAAAGGGTAAAGGGACCCCTGACCAATAGGTCCAGTCACGGACGACTCTGGGGTTGCGGCGCTCATCTCTCTTTATTGGCCGAGGGAGCTGGCGTACAGCTTCCAGGTCATGTGGCCAGCATGACAAAGCCACTTCTGGCGAACCAGAACAGCGCACGGAAACGCCGTTTACCTTCCCGCCAGAGCAGTACCTATTTATCTACTTGCAGGGACCGAGCAACGGGAGCTCACCCCGTCACAGGGATTTGAACCACTGACCTTCTGATTGGCAAGCCCTAGGCTCTGTGGTTTAACCCACTGGCTTAGCAATAATCATATCCAAGAATCAGCAGAAAATAGGTGTAAATTGAGAAGGGTTTCCTCTTGGGTTTCTGTCAAACAAGATGAAAATATTGTCTTCTGATACTAGATAATAAGTATAAAACATTGTCAAAAATGTACAAAATACTGCTGGAATGGCATTTGAAAGACGAGGAAGTGAAGTCGGTGATGATGCACTGGGCACAGGATATTGGACATAATATTATGCTAGATGACTGGGAAAAACTATGGAAGGAAGGTATGAAGTTTACTGCATGTAATGCACTGAAAGAAAATGTGTTAAAAATGATGTATAGATGGTACATTACAACGGTCAAACTGGCGAAAATGTATAAGGTGGATAATAAGTGTTGGAAATGCAAAGAGAAAGAAGGTACCTTTTTTCATATGTGGTGGGAGTGTAAAAGGGTGAAATGCTTCTGGGACATGATATATGGTGAGATTAAGAAAATGTTGAAATATACATTTGTTAAAAAGCCAGAAGCTTTTCTGCTGGGAATTATAGGTACAGACATTAAAAAGCAGGATATTAAGCTTTTCCAATATGCAGTGACTGCGGCGGGAATGTTAATAGCACAAAAATGGAAACAAGAACAAACACCGACAATGGAAGAATGGAGAATGAAATTATTGGACTATGCAGAACTGGATAAAATGACAGGGAGAATCCGAGAACAGCGGGACCAGAAGTTCGTCAAAGACTGGACTAAATTTACAGACTACTTAAAGGAAAGTACTCAATTGAATACGTTAGTAGGACTACAAGAGGCTTTGTAGATCAAGGAAGAAATACTGTTGTTAAATATGAACTTACAGTGATTAAGATAGAGAGAGATATAATAAAACAATGGTAGAAATAAGAAATATAAATTAAGGTATAGATATTAGAAAGTCACTTGGAAGGTCTGAAGGAAGTCAAGGCTATAAAAAGCCGAAAAGGTATAAGATGTGAAAAAAGTATGAGAATGTTATTATTGTAAAAATTTGAAACTAAATAAAAATGATATTCTGTTACTTAACCAATTCCTGAAGAAGAAGAAAAAATGTTGTCTTCTGTATTGGAGGAAGATGTTTTAGGCATAACTTATTCTCTGGAAAAGTACATAGAATCCTGGCAGAAACAGAATGAATTAAAGGGTTGGTGGCGGGGGGAGCTGGAGCTTCTGCTTTTGCTGCAGAACCATAATAAAGAACAGCAGGACAGATGATCAAACATTTTCTTCAAAAAATGTCATGTTCAGTCATAGTTTCCTTTTCCCCAACTGAAAACTGGCACAAGCTCCCAACTTCTAAAGGGCTAATTACGTGGGAGTCTGATCAAACACTCCAAAAGATTCCATTTTCTAAACCGTCATAACCAATGACAATGGGGCGAAAATATTTTTTCCCCCTGGTAATTTAAGTCAAACATCACAAATGAACAATCACACCCTATGCCAACCCCAACCTCTCTCACCGCCAAAGGAGCACAAGCGAACAACAGAGAACCTACACAAACAACGCTGACACCAAACCCTACATATATTAAGTAAAATAGGAACACCATCACCGCACCCCACCCATCTCCCCATCCCGCCCACCTCTTCCCCCTTTTCTTCCTAATGTCTCAACAAAAGAAACTGATCTGCAAAAATGTTACATGGAAAAAATACGAGAGAGACATTGCACACACCTTTGTAAATCAAGAAAATCTTTAATTTTTTAAAAAATTAAGTCAAACATTTTTGCAGATTTAAGTCAGAAAAAGTAGGTGAGAAAAGCCTTTTCTTTTCTTTTGAAATGATATTTTATTTTTCTTTATTTTGAAAAGTTTAGAATTGAAGGGTTGTGGGGGAACAAAAAATTCCAATCCAGCAACGCAAGTTAGAATAAAAACAAGAAAGTGGTAATAGAACTTTAAAATATTGTACACCTTTACAGACCAAAATATAATTAAATTTAAATGGCAGGGATCCCATTCCTTTAACATGTCAAGACTGAAATTTAGCAAAGGAAAACCAAAACAACAGCTATTCACAAACATTTCATCCTTCTTGAGCATATAAAAATTCAGGGTGGCCATTCGAAATAATTTTTTTAAATCAGTTCTGGTGGTTTTAGGAAACATATGTTGGAAGAGCAGGAATGAATGTGATGATTTTGCTATATAAACCTGACCTTAAATTGGGGCAATGGACTCTTCTTCCATGTTAATCATTGAAAGAACCGTTCCTCATTAAGTTCAGTTTGCTATCACATATACCTTGTATATGTATATCCAAGTTCTTAGAAAGAGGACAACATTCTGTTTAACTATCCTGGAGTTCTTGTTGCCAGCTGATCTGACCTGGTATCTGAAAAAGTAAGTTAATAGCCTACAATAACTTATGATGTAATAAATAATAATCAAATTGAGCTGTTTGACAGTGGAATGGTCTCGCTCGGGAGGTTGTGGACTCTCCTTCCTTGGGGGGGTTTTTAAGCAAAGGTTGGATGGCCATCTGTTATGAATGCTTTAGCTGAGATTCCTGCATTGCAGGGGGTTGGACTAGATGACCCTTGGGGCGTCTTCCAGCTCTATGACTATATGAATATAGGTGACTGCAAACAAACTTGGCCATTCCAGAATATTTCCCCATCACTTCCCACCAGTCAAAACTTCACCTGCTAAATTTCTACTCATCGCACTGCCTTCAGCAGCTAAGAAAATTGGCAACCAGTTGGCAGAGTGAAAGGAGGAAGTAAGCAAACAAACAAGCAAGCTGGGAAATAGATCTCAGCTGCAAGAAAGCACTGTAATTTAAATTTATAGTTTGCAAGTTTAATTCCACAGGTCAGTTGTGGTTCAAATTAGGTATTATTTTATCTCCCGGGAGTGAAAACCCTGTCCTCCACAGAACCAGTCAAGTTGGAGCAACATTGTAATTAAACCTGTGGTGTCACAAATCTGTAGCCACTCGGGTCTGACATCTCAGCAAAGTAATCAGACCTAGAGACTACAAGGGAAATGTTTTCTAAACCAGCAAAGTGGGATGAATGTAATAAATCCCTAATTCATGACACAAGCACGTGTTTTCCTCAAGAGGGCAGCTCCGGGCTCACTGTGGGCTACAAGATACAGTGGCACTCGGTGAACAAAATTACAAATAGTATCATGAAATCAACCGAAGATTGCACTGAGCTCTTTTGAGACCCGCGAGTAACTGCTTCACAAGGAAACCCTCAATTACACCATCAGTGCCAAATGATGTTGTTTCTTACTCAACAATATTTTCCCTACAAAGCAGTTCTCTGCAATCAGCCAAGTAAAATATTTCTTAAAATGAGGGACGCTGAAAACAGAAGCTAGTGCAGTTTCGGGATTGAAATGTCACTCTGGGAAGGAAAGGGGGAGGGATGAGTGTCCTCAAAGAGATATTACTTGCAGTTTGCCCTGTGGAAAGGCATCCGCAGTGGTGATGGCCAAAAAAAGCACACTGGAATTGGCAGTGATAAAATGTCAGGCAACAAGTTGGGGGGAAGATAATGCCTGGCGCGCAAAACTCAAGTCCAAATGGATTTCTGCTGCCAAGACTCTCACTAATATCCTGCTCCTCGCAGGAGGAAAGAACTCAGAGGAAATCTAGAAATAGTTTCATTTGTTGGTGGGGAATGTGCGCGTGTTAAAAAGAGGAAACGATAATATGGAATCAAGACATTTCTCAGCCATAGCAGAAGACAGATTCCATCAAAATATTACTACTAATGTTCGCTTTTATGAAGCACTTTTAGTATCCAAAACACTCCACATACACTCTCACGGTAAACCTTACAACAAACCAGAAATGTGGGTCACTGTTATCATAGCCATTTTGTAGATGGGTGTCTGAGACAGGCT
This sequence comes from Darevskia mixta, assembly GCA_034641385.1. Taxonomy (NCBI): domain Eukaryota; kingdom Metazoa; phylum Chordata; class Lepidosauria; order Squamata; family Lacertidae; genus Darevskia; species Darevskia mixta. Next base: position 901,970 of record JAWWNH010000027.1, read on the forward strand.
TTGAGTGATTTGAACAATTTGGGAATGTACCATATACATGGTAAGCATTATTATATTAGATTCCTAGAACCTGAGAGTTTAAAATGTGAACATTTAGCATCTGGGTAATGTCAGGACTGAAGTCAAACAGGACACAAGTTTTCAGATGTGAGGTAAAAAGGTAAAGGGACCCCTGACCATTCGGTCCAGTCGAGAACGACTCTGGGGTTGCGGCGCTCATCTCGCTTTACTGGACGAGGGAGCCGGTGTACAGCTTCTGGGTCACGTAGCCAGCATGACTAAGCCACTTCTGGTGAACCAGAGCAGTGCACAGAAACGCCGAGTGCACAGGACCGACCAATGGGAGCTCACCCCGTCGCGGGGATTCGAACTGCCGACGTTCTGATCGGCAAGCCCTAGGCTCTGTGGTTTAACCCACAGCGCCACCCGCAATTATTTGAAGTTTCTACAAGTGCTAATAAGGAACAGGTGAAGTTTTAAAAGAACTCTGCTAATAAATACATTCTATTATAAGAAATAATTACTTTCTGTATCTACCAACTGTCATAATGAAAAATCAAAGAGCTGCTTCTCTGGGTTGTTTTTTTTTAAGACAATTTCCACTAAGACTTATCTAATGTGTTTGCATTTATATTGGTTTAAAAACAAGTTTTCTTTTGTATATAGGTGATAGCAGTAATTAAAATTGTATTTTACCAGTGATACTGCTTGCTTTCCGTGAATTGCACGAACTCCAGACGCCATGGAATTTCCATTAGAGGTACATAGTATATTTCATGTGCAATATCAGAGCCCTTTTTTTTAACTCCTCAATTTGAAGAGCTGTCCGAGGGCAGTCCTGTTGGAAGGGCTGTTCATCTGAGCCTGTTTTAAAGCCAAGGAGCCCTAAAGTAGGGGCAGCAGAGTCTGAATTTGCCCATCAACAGTTATACGAATTTTATGCAAACCTGTCTTTTGTCCTTTTCTCTCTCTCTCTCTCTTTTCCCCTGAAACTTTTGGTAACTCTGTCAAGTTTGATGGTATTTGGTGGATATTTATGCTATGTCTCCCTTCAATATACCCTCCAACATTTCTGCAATGAAAATAGAGACGTCCTATTCATTATTATATTAACAACAACAACAACAACACCCTGCCCATCTGAGTTGCCCCAGCCACTCTGGACGGCATCCAACATATATAAAAACATAAAGAAACATTTTTTTAAAAACTTCCCTATACAGGGCTACCTTCTAAAGGTTGTATAGTTACCAGCACTTAACTCCTTGACTCAGGGGTCGCATAACTCCAAACCCTCCAACATTTATCCAATGAAAATAGGGACATCCTACCATGTCCTCCAAAATTTATCCAATGAAAACAGGGACATCCTAAGGCAAAGCAGGACATTCCAGGATCAAATCAGAAACTGGGACGGTTTCTGTAAATTCAGGACTGTCCATGGAAAATAGGGACACTTGGAGGGCATGCTTCAAGGATCTCAGGGCAGTGCTTAAGAGTTGCTTGTAACACTTTATTTTCGCAACTCTGCATTAGGCAGAAAGAGGGATTGGTCTAAGATCACACAAGGTCTTGAACTTGAACGCAGGGACTTGAATGCACGTCCTACTCTGTGTGTTCACCACTCCACTGACTTGTCTTTGGATTGCTGCACTTTGTCCCCACCACACACCATGATCCATCACTGTTGATGTATTTAATGAAATAGCCCAGTAGGAGACCACTTCCATTTTCAATTCTGCGCTAAAGGCATTTACTTGGTTTATAATAATAATAATAATAGAACTGCCTTTGACTTACTTGAGTTGAACAGATTTCCAACAGATTTCCAATTATACTTAGAGTCACACTGTAAGCGTGTGATATCATTAATCTGCTTTAATTGCAATAGTGAAACAATTATTTGCATCTTTACAGTTTCTGGAGAGGTTATCATGGCATAGAAAGAAGCCACAATCTGGACTGCTCCCTCTTGGCCTAGGAGCCCAAACATGATCCTAAGGGCAGGGTGAGGAGGAGTCACTGGCATCAATACGATCTTCTGAAGCTGATTTTGTCCACCTAGGTTCACTAAAACTTATCTGACAACAGTCAACAGCCTTTCACAGTTAAGTCTTCAGCAGAGCTATTTCCTCTGCTCCTTGAGATGCCTTGAACTGGAGATAGCAGGCATTGCATTATTTTGCATGCAAAGCATGCACTTTCCCACTTAGCTATGATAATTTCCTGCTGTTCTGGGTCTCTTACGTAATGTGAGATATAGAAATTGGATCTAATTAATTCTCTAGGATCACAAATTCAATAATTCAGAACCCCACTCCCGTGGATGCTGTACTATAATAGTACTTCCACCATCATAAAATGATCTTTAAGTTTCTCACACAAAGAATTAGTATTCAGGCTGTAACTATTTCTCATTTGCTACTTTTGTCGTTCTGTCTTATCTTGGAATTCTGAAACCTATTACACTTTTTACAAATGCACTTTAGGAAAACAACAAAGGCATTGTTGGAAACAAGAAAGATGGAGTGAGCTTACCAGCTAAACACAAATCCTTGAGATACTGTAGTTCTAATATCTTAAAATGCCCCGGTGCAATAAGTATGGATATAATGCAAATTTCCAAGAGACCATTAACAGAAACCAACCTTCATCGAATGATAATTTTTACAAGACACTTGGAAACTTTATGATACCAGATCATGAAATTATCAATCAGAAGCCACATTCATTTTACTTATTTTCCAATGGGCAATTTGGATTATATTATATGTGGACATATATTTTATGCTTATAAAAATGAGGCATTTTTAATTGAAATTTATGGAAAATTATTGAAATGGTAATTTGAAAGGTACTTTGCTTCCACAGATCAAAAGGCAGCATTAAACAGGCCCGATAACATGAGAAAGGGTAATCTGGAACATGCGATTCTCAAACACTGTCCCCAACCCCTAATAAATCTATCAGGACCAGTGGTCAGAGATGATGGGAGTTGTAGTCTCAAAACATCTGGAGGGCCAAGTTTGCCTATGCCTGGCTTAAAGTTACAAGAAAGGAGATTTCAACTAAACACCGGGAAGAACTTTCTGGCAGTAAGAGCTGTTTGACTGTGGAATGGTCTCCCTTGGGAGATCGGGTGTATTGGGACACCCGATCTCAGTGATCACGGGCAGGAGGAGGAGTTACGCTAAGGCCAGACCATGTCATTACCGAGGAGACAGGCTTAGTCGTTGTTTGAGGACTATCCCTGCCTCCGGGTCTGGCCCTGACCAGATGGGTACTGGAATCAACAAGGGATACCCACATGACCTGAAAGTGTTGCTGTGTAATGCCAGGTCAATGATGAACAAAACCACTGCCATCCACAACCTGATTGTGGATGGAGGATTTGACCTGGCATGTGTGACAGAGACTTGGTTGGATGAGGCAGATGGGCCAGTCCTTGCCGCTGCTTGTCCACCAGGTTTCTCTTACGCACAGCAACCCAGGCCATCTGGGCGGGGAGGGGGGGTTGCAGTGATTTTTAGGAAGTCATTAGTTTGCACCAGGCGTCCTATTGGAAAGACCCAGTTTTCTGAGTGCATGTTCTGGAAGTTGGGCAATAGGGGCAGTACAGGATTCCTTTTGGTGTACCGACCTCCCCGCTGCACCAAGGATTCCCTGCCCGAGCTGCTTCAGGTCGTGGCGGATGTGCTCCTGGAGACACCTAGTTTGGTTGTCTTAGGGGATTTTAACATCCATGCCGACACGACCTTACAAGGGGCCGCTCGGGACTTCGTGGAAAGCATGGCCTCCATGGGGCTGTCCCTGAATAAGTTTGGCCCAACTCATAGCCGCGGACATGCCTTGGACCTGGTGTTTACCTCTACGGATGTTGGTGATCTGACACTAAGTAAAAGCGAAACAAAAGAAGTGCCATGGTCAGATCACTTCCTGGTGCAGCTGGACTTCTCCGCGACCCTTCCCCTCTGCCGGGAGGTGGGACCGATTCGGATGGTCCGCCCCCGCCACTTAATGGATCCAATTGGCTTCCAGAGAGTGGTAGGGGATGTTTTATCCCATGTTGATGGCCTTTCAGCCGATTCCCTGGTGGCCCGCTGGAATGTGGAGCTAACCAGGGCTATTGACTGTCTGGCTCCGAAGCGCCCTCTCCGATTGCATGGAGCCCGGACAGCCCCGTGGTTCTCCCCGGAGCTGAGGGCGATGAAACAGTCGTTGAGACGGCTAGAGCGCCGGTGGCGGAAAACTAATTCCGAATCAGACCGGACACGGGCTAGAGCTCAACTTCGAGCCTACCAAGTGGCAATGGCGACGGCGAAGAGGACCTTCTTCGCCGCTTCTATTGCATCTGCAGAAAACAGCAGCAGGAGACTCTTCCAGGTGGTTCGAAATTTATCAGAACCACCGTCGTCACCGGGGTCTGGTAGGGACCCCGAGATCTCCTGCAATGCTTTTGCAAAGTTTTTTGCGGATAAAGTCGCTCAGATTCGGGAAGAGGTAGACTCCACCGTGGGAGCAGGGCTGGGGCGGGAGAGTGCTAGAGTCCTGTCTAGTCCAGTTGTGTGGGATCAATTCCAATCTGTTGCCTCCGAGGATGTGGACAGGCTGCTTGGACGAGTGAAACCAACCACCTGTCTCCTTGATCCTTGCCCATCCTGGCTTATAAAAGCTAGCCGGGAAGGGCTGAGTGATGGGCTTTGCGGGGTGGTGAATGCTTCTCTTTGTGAGGGAGCCTTCCCAGACCCGCTAAAAGAGGCGGTTATTAAACCGCTTCTTAAAAAACCATCTTTGGATGCGGCCAATATGGCCAACTATCGCCCAGTCTCAAATCTTCCATTCTTGGGCAAGGTGATTGAGCGGGTGGTTGCTGAACAACTCCAAGCACGCCTGGAGGATGCGGACCATTTGGATCCCTTCCAATCGGGATTTAGGCCTCATCATGGGACTGAAACTGCCTTGGTCGCACTGGTCGATGATCTCCGGCGGGCTAGGGACAAAGGTGAGAGCTGTTTCCTAGTTCTGCTGGATCTCTCAGCGGCTTTTGACACCATCGACCATAACATCCTTCTGGACCGTCTAGAGGGGTTGGGAGCTGGGGGCACTGTTATACAGTGGTTCCGCTCCTTCCTCCTGGGCCGTGTTCAGAAAGTGTTGGTGGGGGATGAGTGTTCAGACCCCTGGGCTCTCACTTGTGGGGTACCTCAGGGTTCCGTCCTCTCCCCCATGCTTTTTAACATCTATATGCAGCCGCTGGGAGAGATCATCAGGGGGTTTGGGCTGGGTGTTCATCAGTATGCGGATGATACCCAGCTCTACCTCTCTTTCAAATCAGAACCAGTGAAGGCAGTGAAGGTCCTGTGTGAGTGCCTGGAGGCGGTTGGAGGATGGATGGCGGCTAACAGATTGAGGTTGAATCCTGACAAGACAGAAGTACTGTTTTTGGGGGACAGGGTGCGAGCGGGTGTGGGGGACTCCCTGGTCCTGAATGGGGTAACTGTGCCCCTGAAGGACCAGGTGCGCAGCCTGGGAGTCATTTTGGACTCACAGCTGTCCATGGAGGCGCATGTTAATTCTGTGTCCAGGGCGGCTGTCTACCAGCTCCATCTGGTACGCAGGCTGAGACCCTACCTGCCCGCAGACTGTCTTGCCAGAGTGGTGCATGCTCTAGTTATCTCCCGCTTGGACTACTGCAATGCGCTCTACGTGGGGCTACCTTTGAAGGTGACCCGGAAACTGCAATTAATCCAGAACGCGGCAGCCAGACTGGTGACTGGGAGTGGCCGCTGGGACCACATAACACCGGTCCTGAGAGATCTACACTGGCTTCCAGTACGTTTCCGAGCACAATTCAAAGTGTTGGTGCTGACCTTTAAAGCCCTAAACGGCCTCGGTCCTGTATACCTGAAGGAGCGTCTCCACCCCCACCATTCAGCCTGGACACTGAGATCCAGCGCCGAGGGCCTTCTGGCGGTTCCCTCACTCCGAGAAGCGAAGCTACAGGGAACCAGGCAGAGGGCCTTCTCGGTGGTGGCGCCCGCCCTGTGGAACGCCCTCCCATCAGAGGTCAAAGCAATAAACAACCACATGACCTTTAGAAAACACCTGAAGGCAGCCCTGTTCAGGGAAGCTTTTAATCTGTGATATTTTAATGTTTTGTTTTTTAATATTTGCTGGAAGCCGCCCAGGGTGGCTGGGGAGACCCAGCCAGATGGGCGGGGTACAAATAATAAATTATTATTATATTATTATTATTATTGGGAGGTTGTGGCCCTTGGAGGTTTTTAAAGCAGAAGTTGGATGGACATCTGTCATGGATGCTTTAGCTGAGATTCCTGCATTGCAGGGGGTTGGACTGGATGACCCTTGGGGTCCCTTCCAATTCTATTACTAGAAGCATCTGATACACAGGTCAAATACATACATGGGTCAATTTTAAACACACATGAGTCTGGCTATTTCCCAGTTCTAACACACAAGCACTAATTAAAATCTAATGTATACTGAACCCAGGCATTTAGAACCCACAAACCTATAACAATATGCATATTCAGTAAGTTCAACAGGATGCAGATGAAACAAAATAAAAAATAAAAAAATTCCTTCCAGTAGCACCTTAGAGACCAACTAAGTTTGTTCTTGGTATGAGCTTTCGTGTGCATGCACACTTCTTCAGATACACTGAAACAGAAGTCACCAAACCCTTATATACAGTGAGAGGCTGGGGAGGGGTATTACTCAGAGGGGTGGTGGGAATGGGTGATAGGCTGATAGCTGTGGTAAACCTGTTGACGACTGTTAATGACTGCAATTAGTCTTACAGGAAAAAGCAAGGGGTGAGAAGGTTAAAAATGGCTTTGTCATGTATAATGAGATAAGAATCCAATGTCTTTAGTTCAGACCAGGTCTCTCCGTGGTTTTAAGCTTAGTAATGAGTTGCAATTCAGCAACTTCTCTTTCCAGTCTATTTCTGAAATTCCTTTGCAATAAGACAGCTACTTTGAGATCTTGTATAGAGTGTCCTGGGAGATTGAAGTGTTCTCCTACTGGTTTCTCTGTCTTGCGATTCCTGATGTCAGATTTATGTCCATTTATCCTTTGGCCTGTTTGTCCGATATAGAGAGCTGAAGGACACTGTTGGCATTTGATGGCATACACAATGTTAGATGATGAGCAATTAAATAGTCCTGAGATGGTATGTTTGATGTTGTTGGGGCCAGTAATGGTGTTGTCCGGGTGTATGTGGCAGCAAAGTTGGCATCTGGATTTATTGCAGGCTCTGGTGCCAGTGTGCGTGTTAAGTCTGGTTGTAGTATTATTGTGGGTGAGGAGTTGTTTAAGATTGGGTGGCTGTCTGTAGGCGATGAAAGGTCTTCCTCCCAGAGCTTGAGAAAGAGAACTGTCATTGTCTAGGAGAGGTTGTAAATCTCTGATGATCCGTTGTACTGTTTTAACTTGGGAGCTGTATGTGATTACTAGTGGTGTTCTGCTATTTTCCACCCAATCTTAAACAACTCCTTGAAACACTTCACTGTAGACTTTGTTGCTTGTCTTTAGTATGGTCATATAACAGTCACTATTTCACTCTCCCATCACCAGGCAGAGGGCCTTCTCGGTAGTGGCGCCCACCCTGTGGAACGCCCTCCCACCAGATGTCAAGGAAATAAACGGCAGCCCTGTTTAGGGAAGTTTTTAATGTTTGATGTTTTATTGTGTTTTTAATATTCTGTTGGAAGCCGCCCAGAGTGGCTGGGGAGGCCCGGCCAGGTGGGCAGGGTATAAGTAATAAATTATTATTAGCGCACACCCTGCAAGGGAAGTCAGTAGTTCTTTGTTGCATCAGTCAATACAAAAAAGGGGGAATCTCTGACTGACCAGTCACACAGTCAGGTTATCCTTTGGTTAATGTCTGGTTAACATATTTTGAATGCTTAGGACCTTGATGTATTAAAAGAAAGGAGGGATCCATTGCCTTGAAGAAGCACACATATCTACCTCTATTAGTGGTTTGCTTTCCAAGTTTTGGATGTTGACAAGATTTGCTAAAATACTTCCAACAATTAAAATATGAGAAAGATGGTGGCTTAATAGGGAACAAGAGGAAGTAATGAAGCTTGGCAGATGATTCTGTGGAATGCCTGAACGACAACTTAATGTGACACTTATTTAATGGAATCCTCAATCTTGCAAGATTGACACTGCTGGCTCAAAGCAGCATCCCCACAAGCACAGCTCCAGAAGAGTATCTGGTTCGTATACTAAAGGGCAGATATCCAGATAACTCTCCGCTGAACCTTTTATAATTGCCAACCCAAACATAAACCTCTGACCTAAAGCACTTATGTGCAGTTGTCCACCAAGTTGGAGAACTAGTCAGTAGCATGATATCTGTTAGCCTCAGGTGCCTCCATTACATTATTCATTGAAGCAAAGGCGGGAATACAGCTCTAAATCTCCCAGGATGTTACTCAGTTTCTGACCTTAAGGGCATCACATCGTAGGAAAAGATGCTTAGAGGTCAGATAGAATGTGAGACTGCTGAGTTGCAGTTCATTTGCAGATTTGATAATATATCTCCTGGCTTTGCCTGAGCTTGGAACTGGCTACAGCTGGTTCAGAGAGTTGTATCGCCACATGGACAGGTCATTTCTCATTATCACTTCAAAGGGTTCTTATCCAGCAGAATGCTAAATCGGGGCAGGAATTCTGGATCCAGCCTGCCATTTTAAGGGCTCAGCCACACTTCCATTTGCCCCACAGCTTTCCCCCTGGAAAGGGTTTTTTTTACTGCAGAATTGGATCAAACAGCAATAAGGTTTTCCTTTCCTTTCTTTTTTGCATATTCTTTTATTAAAGCTATTTTGTGCTACAACAAGATAAAAGAACTTAATCTATATAAAATCAAAAGCAGAAAAGAGGGGGGGGAGAGAAAGGGGCTTCTGTTTCTCCATCTGTCAGCTACATAAAAATAATAAATCAAAATATTTGCTCCAAAATAAACATCCCAATAGTCTACTTTCTATAAACAGCAATAAGGTTTTCCATGGATTGTTGTTTGTTCCGATTTAGTGGTAAAGAGTGTGTTTTCCTGGAGAATGCTCCAGGCAATGCAAAACTACTCAGGGCAAGCAGGAAATCTCTCAGACCCATGTTTTCTAGGCAGCAAACAAGCAGGAGTGTGGATGAACCCTAACTTGGCCTCTTTTCCTTCTGCAAAGTCAGTGCTATTTTTCTAGAAAAATAGGTGCCGGAACTCACCATGATCGCTTCCTGTTGTAGCGTACAACACTTCCCTTGTTCTCTTACAATGGCAATGGCGCTCACCTGAAACTCCAGCTCAAACAAACAAAACAAAAAGCCATGTGCAAAGTTGCTATTGCTGGGAGGACATAGCACTCAGGACACAAAAAGGACCATTCCTTCCTGTTGCCTAAGACCTCTTAGCAAGGTGCCACACCAGAGGGAAAAGAGGCACCTTTGAAAAGTAAGGAGAACATGCTTTCCTGTCCACTGCAGTGCTGTGCTGAATGGTGAAGCTCCTCTCCTCCTAGCCCAACACTGTTATGAGAGGAAAACCATTTTCTCAGCACTTCAGATACCAATTTCTGAATAACAGTAGGTTTTCCTCCCTATCTCATTCTAGGGATATAAGGAATGGAAGCTGTCCTCCCTGCACAGCTCTGTGATTGGGGGGGGATATCCCCGCTCCTCTGCCCATTGGCAGTACAGCAGAGGGTGGGGCAGAATATTTGTGTGGTCTGCATCTGTGCTGCATGTTCAGTGAGTGTGTGTGTATGTTCTTGCAAAAGAGAGAGAGAGAGAGAGAGAGGAGGAGACAGAGATAATCACTGATCGTATAGTATTGTGCTAGATCAGGGGTTGGCAAGGTTTATCTTCCCTGGGCTGGATCGGTCCCGCGGAGATCCCTCCGTGGGCCGGATCGCGTGCGTGCGTGAGCATGCGCGCCTGTGATTTTTGGTGTCTGCACATGCGCGATTTCCGGCACCACGGAAGTGAGTCCCCACAGCATGCTGCACCGGTTTAGCACAGCGCACGAGCGGGCAGCTCAGTTTGGGGGCGGCTCGTGGGCCGGTCAAACAACCTCCGTGAACCGCTTCTGGCCCATGGGCCTTAGGTTGGTGACCCCTGTGCTAGATTTACTGTGTGGATTGGAATTACATAGTGATCCAAAAATTCTGTTGTTCCTTACAAGGTCCATTCAGAAACACCATGGTGCACCTGTAGCAACAAAACCGGATGCCTAAATCTGCCCCAGCTGCAACAAAACATGTGTCTCTTGAATCTGTTTCTACTCGCACAGCAAATAACAGCTTACATGAGATTTCAAGACTGTCTCCCACCCCAGGCAGTTTAGAGGGCCAGATCTGCTTGGTTGTTGTTTTTACCTGCCCTGTGTGTGTGTATCATTATCTTGGCTTATTAACGTTGTCCAAATTCCTTTAGCACTTCAACCTTTCTCCCTCTATGGTACACACCCAGGTTTACTTGAAGATATAGAGTCCATCTCCGTACGTCTCTGGTTGCTTATTAGCCTGATGTATTACAAATGCAGTTATCTTTCATTCTAATGCAAACAAAGCCTGCCACCTTGTTCTGAAAATGAAGAGACAACTTAGAAGAAACGCTGTAAAGTGAGACGACACCTGTGAGGTAGGAAAGAAAATTACACTGACGTTGTGCAGGATTAAATCATGCTCAGCTCAGCTCCTCAAACCAGGGAGACTGGGCGAGTGGGTGGTGTTATTTCCAGAACAGCAGGCCCTGGAAACACGAAAAGGATATTAACCATCTCTGGAAATTAGACTAAGAGGTATATGGTCTCTGTTGCACACACACTTTCTCATCTAGCAGAGCTGTGAATGTTCAAGCTGTTCCGCCCCCTCCCCCCCCCCACCCTCTGATCTCATCTTTGTCATGAGGACTAAATATTTATTGCAAAGGGAGATATAAACCGCCTGCCCTTCCTGACATTTATTGAACCAATACTCAGCATTAAGTTTCCTCTCTGGCATCCTAGAGTGAGATAAATAGGGATTTAAATGGCAGAGAGCAGGAGAGGCTCTGTAGATTTTTATTTATGCATTCATTCTCCCAGGGTTAGAAATAAAGATGTACCAGAAAACAACATGTGCTAGCCTATAAAAGTTAACAGTAACGCCAGACTAGAGGATTTCTGAAGGAAATTGCAGGTGATCACTCTTGCTTTCATGCACACATGCACACTTCTACTGCGTCTCACAACCCATATTCATGAAAGCTGGTTTGCAGTAGTCCATCGGACTCTGGCAGTGGGTTCCAGGATGGGAGATGCAGATGGAAAGGTTTGCATGCTCAATTATAGTGAATTGAGATCTGGGACATAGTTGAAAGGGGGCAAAACCTGACTCTGGAGAAACAAGGAATAGTTGTAATCCCCACAAGTGAAGACCATAATAATAATAATAATTTATTATTTGTACCCCGCCCATCTGGCCGGGTCTCCCCAGCCACTCTGGGCGGCTTCCAACAAATATCAAAATACATTAAAATATCACAGATTAAAAACTTCCCTAAACAGGGCTGCCTTCAAGTATTTTCTAAAGGTCATGTAGTTGTTTATCGCTTTGACCTCTGATGGGAGGGCGTTCCACAGGGCGGGTGCCACTACCGAGAAGGCCCTCTGCCTGGTTCCCTGTAGCTTTGCTTTTCACAGTGAGGGAACCGCCAGAAGGCCCTCAGCGCTGGACCTCAGTGTCCGGGCAGAATGATGGGGGTGTATAAATGACTGCTTACCACTCCTATGGGAAAAGTAAGAAATTGTACTTAGGGACAGCATTACATTTTGCATATCATCCATGACCCTAAGATGGCCTGGCCTAACCTAACCTAAGTGGGATCCCAGCAAGATGCAACTTGGTCAAAATTAATCTTTAGCACAGAATTGTGCCTGCCACTTTCCCCATCCCCTGGTAACATCTAGCAATGCAAAACTTGTGCCGTGACTTCACCATACGGAGAGTTTCAATGCCCCATTCCCTTCTATTCCACTTCACGCTGCTGCCATTGTTCAGACTGCAATACTTTCTATCTCTTATTCAATATACAGTCGTACCTTGGTTTTCGAACAGCTTAGTTCTCAAATGTTTTGGCTTCTGAAAACCGCAAACCTGGTTTGCAAACTATTTTTGGAAGCCAAACATCCAATGTGGCTTCTGCGGCTTCTGATTGGCTGCAAGAGCTTCCTGCAGCCAATGGGAAACCACACCTTGGTTTCTGAATGTTTTGGAAATCGAACGGACTTCTGGAATGGATTGCATTTGAGAACCAAGGTAAGACTGTAATGAACAACACCCCACTAGTCTGTCTTTTTATCTTGTATTTTTGTGGTGAATCGCCCTGAGATCTTCAGATGAAGTGCAGTATACAAAATTTAATAATAATAATAATAATAATAATAATAATAATAATAATAATAATGTGGTGGTGGTGGTGGTGGTGGTGTACCTTGCATCATTAAGCTTAAAGAAATAAATAAATTTAACCAGGCAAATAATATGAGATATATGGCTTGTGGTGCAGCCTAAAATGTCAAGACAAAAAAACCAACATGTTCTTAAAATGCACTTTGTGTCCCCATATTTTTTAAAGTCTATCAGGTCACCATGCATCAAATTGTTTCTCTAATGGACTTTGCATCATTATGGCAATGATAGCATAATTTTTCTTCAAACTCCAGCGTCTAGTGATATTCGTCAGAAGAACACAAGAGGTTGCCCTGCCTTTCTGAAATCCTAGCCTAGGAGCTTTACTTTACGTAATTTATTTATTTAACCTATTTATATGCCACATCACAGATTAACCTCACTAAGCAGGGCAGCATTGCTTACATGGGGATTCCCATGACAAGTGCGTGAATAGCAGCACATTTAACCCCGAAGCAGGGCAGGTAGGACAGGGCAGTGTAGCTTATCTGGCTTCTCAATGTTGTATGTCACTGCCAGTTACTAAGAGGGAGTGGAAGACAGTAACTGGCAGTGGTTTGTGTGCATTGGAAAGCCAGGTAACAATGCTACTGGGTTAAATGTGCTGTTCAAGCACTACTTGTGGGAATCCCTCCTCGCTCCACCCGTAGCATATTCCACTGGTGACAAGGGTTAAATATGCTGCTCCTTTGACAGGGATAAAAAAAAAAACTGTTTGGTAAGAGCCAAAGCCTTAAAGAGGACACACAAAAACAAAGGAGTTTACCATCAGAGGAGATTGGCAGCAATGTCTCAAAGTTGCTGCTCTGGCTGGCTCTCCCAATAATTGATTTTCTCCATCCATGGCTTCCCTCAAAGAATCCTGGGAAATGTAGTTTGTTAAGGATGCTAAGAGTTGTTAAGATACCCCTATTCCTCTTCCAGAGCTGCAGTTCTCAGGGTTCCCTGGGACGAGGGATTGATTGTTAAACCACTCTGGGAATTGTAGGGTTCTGTGGGGAATATGGGTCTTCTAGCAACTCCCAGCACCCTTATCATGCTATAGTTCCAAGGATTCTTGGAAGGAAGCCATGAATGAAAAGTAGCATCATAGTGCTTTAAGTACCTAGTGCAGAGGTAGTCTCTGCCTGGGACTTACGCCATTGGTTTCAATGCTATTTAATAATGACTGCATTTCTCTGAACTGAGGGCAATAAAAGTAAAATATTCATACTTGCTATTAGAAAGATGTTAATAGTGAGCAAAATAATTTATATATTAAATAATTCCCCATTTAGAACTGGGGTTTATTTACTATTAGCAATGTGTTGTTTATTCAGATATGAAAGTACTTTAGCCAATGGCAGTTAAAAGAATAGCCTTATTTGTAATTATCTTTGATTGTTGAAGAAATAAAATTATGGCAACCCTTGTTATCCAGTACATTCTCGCTTCCCAAACAAGATCTCTTGGCTGACTTCAGTCAGTGTCTGTAAAATTTATGGGAGTGCTTCTGACTTGTTGACATAAATTACATTTATAGAGTCTCTTGATTACAATAGCAGTGCAGAAATGTTCTACAAGCAATATGAATATATTAAGTTAATCTACAAACAACTGTTTGTTCAGAATCAAAATCAGTGTGGGGGATGAGGGTTCTTCTCAAGGAGCATATTTAAAGAATCCCTCATCCATATGTCGCCAAGCCTTTGGGCAATTATAGCGAAAGCAGAGATGGTTCAATTTGGCGTGTGTAAAATATCCCTGAGAAACTTTGCTAAATGATTACGCTTTGTTCCACTTTAGCTTCCCTCAAATACACACAGATGTTGCACCAGAGCAAGACTCTCCAAATTTTCCCAGATTTCTTCTTCAGACAAAATTTGGTTCAAATCTCAAAAAGCCCCACTCAAGACTTTCCATAGATGTAAATTTTCATAGATCTTATTATTTAAACATTTTGAAACAGGTTCCCTTCAAATTCACCTCAATGTTTGTTTTAGGTATCATTCAGTAGCAACTCTAATTTCATTGTTAAGAGACTTCATTAGCACAGTAGAAACTGAGCTGAAAAGGTCTACATCAGGCTTCCTCAACATCGGCCATCCAGATGTTTTGAGACTACAATTCCCATCATCCCTGACCACTGGTCCTGGTAGCTAGGGATCATTGGAGTTGTAGGCCAAATACATCCGGAGGGCCGAGGTTGAGGAAGCCTGATCTATATTTTGGAAGGACCAGGATAAGCTACCTGTGGTATTCCCCCAGCACTCAGCAGGCATAGACCCAGCCCTCTACTTGAAGGTCTGCCCACCCATTGATATGATGGTGGCAGTGGTGAGCAAATCTCCAGGCTGCATGCCCAAAGTCAGTGGTATAACTGTCTTAATCAGGCACAGGCAAACTATGCCCTCCAGATGTTTTGGGACTACATCATCCCTAGCTAACAGGACCAGTGATCAGGGATGGTGGGAATTGCAGTCGCAAAACATCTGGAGGGCCGAGTTTGCCTATGCCGGGTCTTAATGGTGACGAGGGAAGCTTAGAGAATCTGGTCTAGTCTTTCTACTGTGGTGGGTCAGGCAGGTGGAGGAAGGAAGCAGATGGAGAAAAGGCAGGCAGGCAAAAGTGGGCAAAATAATGGCAGCGGAAAGAGGAGCGGGGAGGGGAGGAGGACAAACCAATTCTCTGCCTCTAAGATGCTCTTGTAGTTAAAGCTATGGTTTCCCCAGTAGTAATGTACGGAAGTGCGAGCTGGACCATAAAGAAAGCTAATCGCCAAAGAATTGATGCTTTTGAATTATGGTGCTGGGGGAGACTCTTGAGAGTCCCATGGACTGGAAGAAGATCAAACCTATCCATCCTTAAATAAATCAGCCCTGCGTGCTCACTAGAAGGACAGATCCTGAAGTTGAGGCTCCAGTACTTTGGCCACCTCATGAGAAGAGAAGACTCCCTAGAAAAGACCCTGATGTTGGGAAAGGTTGAGGGCACAAGGAGAAGGGGACGACAGAGGATGAGATGGTTGGACAGTGTTCTCGAAGCTACTAACATGAGTTTGGCCAAACGGTGAGAGGCAGTGAAGGATAGGCGTGCCTGGCGTGCTCTGGTCCATGGGGTCACAAAGAGTCGGACACGACTGAACGACTGAACAACAAAAGATGCTCTTGAGGCAGGGGTACTGAGTCAGCTCAGGAAAGTACAATGGCAATCTAGATCCTACCTTCAGACCTTGTGCTTCCTTGCAAAAGCATTTGAATTACAGTGGTACCTCTGGTTACGAACTTAATTCGTTCCGGAGGTCCGTTCTTAACCTGAAACTGTTCTTAACCTGAGGTACCACTTTAGCTAATGGGGCCTCCCGCTGCCGCCATGCCGCCGGCATGAGATTTCCATTCTCATCCTGGGGCAAAGTTCTTAACCCGAGGTACTACTTCTGGGTTAGCGGAGTCTGTAACCTGAGGTGTATGTAACCCGAGGTACCACTGTACAGGCAAGGAGACAAGACCTCCCTTTGGATGCAGATAAACTATTTCCAAGCACAAAAACCCCTATGCAAAGAAGATCATTGCCACATTCAGAGAATCGGTTCTTTGTGTGAAAGATATTCCATGCAGCCGTATGTTTTAGACTAAGAAAGAAGGCTGGAGCACAAGCATTGGCCAGTTCTCTCTGGCTCTTCACTCTGAGTTTTAATCATTTTCCCTGGGGACCCTGAGAGAAGGCTACCTTGAAATTTTATGGCCATCTATGAGCCCTGACAATCCTGCTTTTAGTAGCTGCGTAACAGGGAGAAATTCAGCAGGTACAGCTTTCCCCAAGGCTGTCCTTGCTGAATATTTGTCATCGTGCAGCTGTTAAAGCCTGGGGGCAAAGCAGGAAACTGACCTACAGCCTGGGATTTATCATCTCCTCTTATGCCTAACTACACCTCACCATTCAGTAGAGCTGCATGTACTATTTTACCATCCTTTTTTTAAAAAAAAATGCAAACCTTCAAATTTATGGGTGTTTTTTTAAAAGCAAACCAATGTTGACTAGTTGCCAAGCAGCATCTGTTCAGAAAATGCAAGTATCAACTATTTCTCCAGTAACCCATCCATGATACAGACATAGTTTGGCCTCTGGCTTAAATTACAATAAGTCCTCCAAGGGGCTCTATTAACAATACATCCCCTGCATACACAATCATATATTTTTCTGTGCCAAGAGACTCGCAGGTTAGTTTAGCCCCAGGCCTCTTAAACTTCTATGTGGCCCAGCTTCCAGGGCAGATTTTCTGACAACTGAGATTCCCCAAGATGTCGACAAACAGCACTAGCTTATCAACCAATTTAAAACAGCATCCACCCTCGCAGCACACAGTTTGCTCTAGATGAAATTACACAAAGTAGGGCAAAACAAACAACAAGAAAAGTCTCCGAGAAGCGAAACAAACCTGTGCAGGCCAGTAGTTTAATTTGCATGCACTCAAAAGACATGATAATATTAGCCTACGTAACTTTTCATAGTGGGGTTCTTGTTTGAATTTATGGTTGCTGGTAGATGGTGTTTGCTTTTACATCTATGCACACACACAGTGGTCTATGTCCCTCTCCCAACACAGTATGTTCTTATATCTCGGTAGGAGCAGAAGCTAACCCATTAATTTCCAACCAAGGCCTACAGCCAAATGTTTGGCTGGTTATTTCAAATGAGTAAGAGTGGAATATTCCTCACTGCTGCAGCTCCTAGTGATGGGCATCTCTTATCTGCCCATTCTCCTTCCCAGTTTCCCTTCCTTTCTCAGGTCCCTCTCAACCTCCCTGTCTCAGTCCTCCTTTCATAGGTCCCCTTCCTCTGCTACCTACTTTGTCCCTTTGTCCCTCCCTCCCTCTTTTCCCCTGCCTCTCCCAGCATTTGAGCAACCATGAACAGCAAAGCTCTTAAGGTGAGAGCAGCTGAATCAATGATAGGGAGAGACTTATTTGCCCACTCCACCCTTTTAAAAAATTGTTTAAATTAAAGGTTTTCTTGGGTTATAACCACAGCCCAAAATATTATTGGTCATCCTCTCCCATCTCTGGAAGAACTATACAGTTCCCATTGCCTTAAAAAGGCAAACAATATTTTAAAGGATCCATCTCATCCAGGATATAGTCTCTTTGCACCACTGCCTTCGGGTAGAAGATATAGAACAATTAGATCAAGAACAAATAGATTGAAGAACAGTTTCTACCCAAGAGCTATAACCATCTTAAATGCTGTAACCAGATAATATGACCTTGGAGAGCTGTGATGGGTGTGTGTGTGTGTGTGTGTGTGTGTGTGTGTGCGTGTGTGTGTGTGGCTTTTTTGGTGTGTGTGTGTGTGTTGTGCTGTTTTTTCTTTTTCTTTTTGGTTTTTATGGGATGGCATGCAATTTCGTTGCACTTGTATAGCGTTGTGCTTGTACTTGTGCAATGACAATAAATAAATTATCTTATCTTACAAAAGTACATACTTAAGTTTCTGCTTTCAGATCATTTATACATATCAGTTATATTTGATGTGAGACACTAATGTTATAAACTGTTTAAGTCAAAACAAAATAAAAAAATAAAAAAAATCCTTCCAGTAGCACCTTAGAGACCAAGTAAGTTTGTTCTTGGTATGAGCTTTCGTGTGCATGCACACTTCTTCAGATACACTGAAACAGAAGTCACCAGACCCTTATATATAGTGAGAGGGTGGGAGGGGTATTACTCAGAAGGGTGGTGGGAATGGGTGATAGGCTGATAGCTGTGGTAAACCTGTTGATGACTGTTAACGACTGCAATTAGTCTTACAGGAAAAAGCAAGGGGTGAGAAGGTTAAAAATAAACTGTTTAAGGTTGAGGGAGAAGACAGGTGGGGGGGCTGGAGAGAGAAGGGGAGTAGTAAACTTTCATTCTTTTATGTAGTGTATGCACAAAGTTTTTGTGCCAGCGTTATGTGGGTAGGTTCTGTTTCTGTTCATTTATTAGTTTTTGTTGGCGGTGAGAGATATTGACCCTTTAAATCCATCTCAGCCAAAAGAAGCTTCACTTTGAAGCTAATCTAGATGGTACTTAACACCACAGAAGCTGGTGCTGATACACCAAGAAACTTCACCAAAATGTTGGAGAGGTTGCACCTCTACAGGCGCATACCTCCACATGTGGTGGGATTTGCCCCAAAATCCAACCCTTTTGGACATCAGTCCTACAAGAAATGTGGTATTAGAAGCCACTCCAGAACTGGCTTTTTAACATATCTTCCAAGACAACACCACACACTCACACTACAAAGAACTCACAAGCCACCTATTCTCAGCAGCCAGGAGCATCATAACTAGACACTGGAGGGACTAGTCAGAAGTGAACATGCACCAAGAAACAGCCCTCCTAGGAAAACCAACCAACAAACTGAAACTATCACACAGACAAACAAAAGAGGTGCCTTCACCCCGGTGTGGCTCCCCTTTATTACATACACAGCCCAACAAGAAAGCAAGATCCCACGGACAGTCTACAAGTCAATATGGTTAACTTGACCTAACAACACCTCCCCCTCACACACACAAACCTCACTGCAGTCAACTGAAGGCAACCCTTTTTTGAGAGACAGAGCAAGGTCACTGATAAAACATTTCTTTGCCACTACACTAGCACAGTGTAGTATAGAGGAAAGGGATGTTTCCAGGTGTTAAGTGAGTGGGATTGTGTAGAAGACTTTCCTCCATTGCTTATAGCAGTGATGGCTAACCTTGACACTCCAGATGTTTTGGGACTACAACTCCCATCATCCCTGACCACTGATCCTGTTAGCTAGGGATGATGGGAGTTGTAGTTCCAAAACATCTGGAGTGTCAAGGTTAGCCATCACCGGCTTATAGTGTACCTCCCCCCCCCCTGTCCCAGCTGCATAGAGCTTATATAGTCAAAAGCCTGAAGTGGATTTGGGTTGCAGCCATGTTGTAAATGCATCCGTACCTATCATGAGATAGCACAATGCATTTAAGCAGCATCCAGATTGCCTAGACATATAGATAAAAGCTCTTTCATGGTGTTGTAATAAAATACCTATTGATTTTAATGGTACCATTCAAACAGCAGGTACCACTTGACATAAATAAGAGGAGTACAATCTGGATATCCTCAGTTCCCTTGAAACAGTCCACATCATTAGCCTCTGATACAATCAAATCTTTTCAAATTTAATTAGATTTTTTAAATCTCAATTCTCTCAGTTTTATCTGCTCCATAAATTTTAACTGGTTCATCAATGTTCCTACTACGAGGATAACTTATTTAGATTTACAGGTGCCAATGTGCAATAAATACCAGCTTCCACAGGCGTTCTAGTAAATGTTTCTGTTCCAAAGCCGTTAATCACATGCTTCTCTTGTTTTGCTGTTAAGATTACTGGGCTGGTTGCTGTGAGTTCACTGCAGTCGCTGACACGTCTTTGGAACAAGGGCACATCTGTTGTGCCAGTTCAGTGTCACAGCCTATGATGCTGTGCCTGCAGCACAAACCAAACCACCTTGTTTTTGTGCAGCAGGGAAGCATCAAGAAACCCCATCAATGTCATATGTAGAGTCAAGTTATGCAAACTGCATTTTCATGGAGTAGAGCTTTAGGGATCGTCCAAACTTCCACTTGTCCCATGCCTAGAAAGCATGGGTCCAAGTGATTTCCTGCTTGACCTGCGTTTAATAGGTATGGGTTATGCTACAGAACAAGATGCAGGTGTTTGTTTTTGATGAGTGGTTCCACGTATTGAGGGGACCCAGGTGGCGCTGTGGGTTAAGTCACAGAGCCTAGGGCTTGCTGATCAGAAGGTCGGCAGTTCGAATCCCTGCGACGGGGTGAGCTCCCGTTGCTTGGTCCCAGCTCCTGCCAACCTAGCAGTTCAAAAGCACATCAAAGTGCAAGTAGATAAATAGGAACCGCTCCGGCGGGAAGGTAAACGGCGTTTCCGTGCACTGCTCTGGTTCGCCAGAAGCGGCTTAGTCATGCTGGCCAGATGACCCGGAAGCTGTACGCTGGCTCTCGGCCAATAAAGTGAGATGAGCGCCGAAACCCCAGAGTCAGACACGACTGGACCTAATGGTCAGGGGTCCCTTTACCTTTACTCCATGTATTGAACCCTACTGGAATATTGTATATATGCCAATAAAGGTTGGAGACGCTATAGGAATGGGTCCGAGTGGTTTTGCTTTTGCCCAACCATCTTCCCCTGGGAAACTCATTCTTTACGTGTTTATGGAAGACAATCTTACTCAGCTGCAGGGGATCACCAAAGAAGAAGCAGCAAAATGCCACCCTGCCTTCATTTCCTATGGCATGCTTGCAGCACTTTACATTTGGGGATGCCCTGCCCATTCAACTGCTCCGAGATCTGCAACTAGGCAGAACAGAGGAAACCCCTCAGGGTTCCAGGGTTGTAAATCTGCTCTTGCCAGATTCAGCTGTTCTGTGAGTAGCTGGGAAAAGAACTCCTCTAGCTGCACCAAACCAGATATATATGTGGCCTTTGGCTATGGGATTATGACCGCTGTCGCCAATATAAGGATGGCATCTAATACGTTGCAAACCTACATCGCTTTTATTTGACAGTCATAAATTATTGCCATAGTACTGTAGTATACATATAGTATGGTAGAATGGATATATCCCAGTTGTGCCATACAGTTGCAACCCTAGAATATACCACTCTGCACATCTTTATAACTATGCATAAATAAAGGATCATTTACAATATTCAGTCCCTGAAGCAATAAAGCTCTCCGCATTAAGCTATATTTTGTTTTAGTAAATCTTCATATACGTTGCCTTTCTGAAATATTTGCTATTGGGGGATACAATCACATTCCAATTTAATATTACCCCCCCCCCGAAAATATTCACAGCATTTTCTAACGGCAAAGCTATGGCATTCTGTCAGAGATGGAAGCACTGATCATTTTGAAATTTGTTAATTTTTAATATTTCCATCACAGAATGCCCTTTCATTGAAATGGTAGTCCATTAAAATGACTTATTGGGAAAATGTACAGCGTCCCTGACGAAATGGACGCAAATATTTGCACAAATTAAATACTACAACCACAGCTGTAAAATGGAGGGGAGTACTGTTGCTGCCACTACTGAGGAGCAGAGATGATCCCTGCTCTCTTCACAGTCTTGAAAAAGGTGAAGTGGTTCCTTTTCTGGGTCTTGGTTTGGTTAGAGCTAGTGTGGTGTAGTGGTTAAGAGCGGTGGACTCGTAATCTGGTGAACTGGGTGCGTGTCTCCGCTCCTCCACATGCAGCTGCTGGGTGACCTTGGGCTAGTCACCCTTCTCTGAAGTCTCTCAGCCCCACTCACCTCACAGAGTGTTTGTTGTGGGGGAGGAAGGGAAAGGAGAATGTTAGCCGCTTTGAGACTCCTTCGGGTAGTGATAAAGCGGGATATCAAATCCAAACTCCTCCTCCTCTTCTTCAGAAATCAGAGCACCAGGGGAGGGGGAAATCCCCAAAAGATAATGGATCACTCTCAAATTAATCCAAGGACAGCTTCAGAGAGCTCCCTCCTCTGTACTAACATGCCGCAATGCTTTGTATACATCCCAGGCTTGTATGTGTGTGTGCCTCCACCTACCCCCAATCTTTCTTTTTACATGCCTTATTGCATTATTGCTCAATGGTAGAGCATCTATTTTGCATGCAAAGGCTCCTGGCTTCAGTCCTTGGTATCTCAAGGTAGGGGTGCTGAACATTCCTGTCTGAAACTCAAACGAGCTATTCTCATTCAATGTTGACAATCCTGAGGTACAAGGACCAATTACCTGACTTGCAACAATATAGTTTTCCATAAGATGTTCCAAGACTCTCTTTGAGTTTCTTCCAATTTTGTCCCAACCAGGAACCTCAAAATCTGCCTCACATTTTCACTTTAGGTGAAATCTAGTCTTGAGTCAATTTGAGGACAAAACATCCCCTCTCTCTCCTGTCTATGATGGCATGGATAAAATCGCCTTGACCGAATGGGAAGTCAATGGGTCTGAACGGCTTTCTACGCAGAAACAGCTGCCATGGAAAGACATTTGAAATAGTTTTCCATGTGACAGTCATTCTGGGCATGCTGTTGCATTCTTCCTGTTGCACCGAGGACAAGAGCGAATTTTCAGCACATGAATATTTCTCTGTCGTGGCGGAGAAAGACAAGAAGCAATGTACAAATAAAGCATAATGTACATGAAGGAAAACCACTGTCCTGTCACAGTGAGAAATTGGTCAATTGCAAAGCACTTTCCATTAACCATCTTGCTTACAATGTACATTTTAATGCAGCATTTAGGAAGTGAAAACAATGTTTATGTACATACTCCATCAAATCTAAAAATGTGTCATATTACACACTATAATTAGCAGTGGCTTGACAAATTAATTAGACTCATTATTCCCTGCATTCGCAACTGCCACTTAACACATTTTCCCCCTCTGTGAAAATATCCTCCAAATTGCAACCATTATTAAAAATGAGAAATGTCATTTCCCCCCTTTGTATGTTGCTTAGGTAGTGAAATTTAGGAAGACGAAAGAGAGAAGATATAATTTGGAAAGAGTGCATCACAATATTGCATAGTTAAAATAATCAAAGGCAAGGGGTTTCATCAGTAATCTTCCACAATCACCAAAGGGATGGGGTGTCAATCAAGATCTGACCTTGTCCATGCAGGCCACATCCTGCACTAAGACTGTGAATGTTATACAGTAATACCTCCGCGAATGTCCGCCTTGTCTAGTGTCCATTCTGGCGAACATCCGTGGCAAACCCGGAAGTACCAGAACGGGTTACTTCCGGCTTTGCCGCTCACACATGCGCAGAAGCGCTAAGTCGCGCTTTGCGCATGCAAAGAAGCACAAACTGCTTTGCGTGCGTGCGCAGGCGCGGAGCTTTGCCCTGCGTCCTTTTCGGCTAGCGGCCGGGGCTCCGGAACAGATCCCAGCCGCAAAATGAAGTACGACTGTAGTACACAAAAAGGGGTAGCCACTGTTGCCAGATTTCATGGCAACATTAGTTCAAATGTAACATACAACTGTTTCAAAACATCACTCATGGCAAAGCACACTTGGAAAAAGACAGTTTCAATAAGTCATGAAGAAAACATGAAGAAAAACCCTCCCCAACCCAAGTGGTTGTCCATGTCAGCCTTCAGAGTTGCCACCAAATCCTGCCTACAGCAAAATAAAAAATAAGGCAAAAAATATATTTTAAAAAGTTCAGCATGGATATTTATATATCCCTGCCTACAACTAAAATTAACCAATTTTTATTTTTTTTTAACCTTCCCCTTCAATTACCGGTATGCTTCAATGCCTGCAGAATGCTAAAGCTCAGTGGATGGGAAGTCTCAGCATAGACTGTAGGCCTGATCCTGCTGTAATGTATTTCCCATTGTATCTTTATTTCAGGTGAACTCATGGTTGGGTATGGGACTCTGTCCAGGCCTCAGGAACACGCCTGCCTGCACCACACAAATGTAATCTAGTGTGAATAGGTTCAAGCAATCCACCACACTCACAAAAGACATTGTTTGCATGGTTCACGTAAAAGGAGTTCTGTTGGATTAGGCTAAAGGCCCATCAAATCCAGCATCCTATTCTCAAGGTGGTCAACCAATATACTATGGAAATCCTGCAAGCAGCTCATTAACTCAATAGTTCCTTAGCAACTGATATCCAGAGGCATATGAGGGCCATCATGACTAGTAGCAAAGGCCAACCTTATCTTCCATGAATTTCCCTTTTAAAGCCATCCAGGTTGGCTTTAAAGCCATCACTAAATCTCATGACAACCAGTTCCAGAGTTTAGCTGTTTCCTGTGTGAAAACGTGCTTCCCCTTGTTTGTCATAACTCTCTCACCATTCTCCTTCACTGGATTAGAGACTGAGAAAATTACTTTCTCTCACTATGAATAATGGTATATATCTCTATCTTGCCCCTGCTACTTCACTCCCCCCCCAAAAAAGTAAAAATTCCTGATTTACTCAAATCAGAGTTGCCCCAGAACCTTGATTATTTTGGGAGGTGGAAGGGACATTTACCATATGTGGTGGACTTGCCCGAGGATAAAAGCTTTCTGGGAAAGGATTTATAACAAAATGAAAAAAGTGTTGAAAAACACATTTACTAAAAAACCAGAAGCTTTTTTACTTGGAATGGTGAACCAAGAGGTCCCTAAGGAGGATAATACCTTTTTTATGTATGCCACAACAGCAGCTAGGATTTTGATTGCAAGGAACTGGAAGACACAGGAACTACCTACGATAGAAGAATGGCAGATGAAAATGATGGACTATATGGAACTCGCCGAAATGACCGGGAGACTACGCGACCAGAGGGAGGAGACGGTGGAACAAGATTGGAAGAAATTTAAGGTATATTTAAAGAACTATTGTAAGATTTAAAGATAGAAAAAAGTTGGAAGAAATGACAGCTTACAGATTAGAAAAAAAGGATTAAGTAATATAGATGTGTGATTTTTGGTTAAGACAATTATAAGATCGATTATAAGATCGATTACTTATTACATAAGTAATAATAAGAAAAAAATATTTAAAGATGAGAGGAAATTACTAAAGATGATTAACAATGAAACGCAGCAGGGGAGACGTGAGGAAGTCACCCCAACATGATTAGACACGATGAAAGGGAAATTATGATGCATGTTTTTGTATTTTGTATTTATTTTGTATTTTGTATTATGTATTATGTTAAGCGTTTTGTTTTTTGTTTAAAACCCAATAAATATAATTTTTGATTATTTTGATTATTTTGGTTGTCCTTTTCTACATCTTTTTCCCACTCTATTTGTTGCCAGGCACATTCTCCCAAGATTGGGTTCCAGTACCCACCACAATGAAGGACATTGCCACCATCCAGTGTCAGAACCAGGGCTTAGGGGAAGATGAAATGAGAAACGGTGTTTTAGAATTTATTTTAAATAGAACAGACTAGTAGTACTTAACACCAGGGGTATCCAGCCTGGTGCTTGTCCAGATGTTGTTGGACGGCAACTTCCATCAATCTTGATCATTAGCCATGCTGGCTGGGGCTGATAGGAGCTAGGATTCAACAACATCTAGATGGTGCCACATTGGATAGCCCTGGTTAAGAGAAAGTGGTTTATCCATCCATTTGAGTTCAGCTGAGCAAGATACATTAATGCTGTAGCTTGAAAGAGCTGCAGGAAAGTTGTTTTGGAGCTGAAGCCATTTCTACTTCTCCCCCACTCCATTTAGAGTCACCTTAGAAGGGTTGCCTTGTCTAAGGCAGACTCTCCTTCCTTATTTCTTTCACCCTTTGATTGTACATCACTGTGTAATATTAATTCACATGCAGATCAAGCATTTACTTCCTGTTAGCAGAGATAAGTCAGTCCAACAATGCAATCGAATTTCTATGCAAGAATAATAATGAAATTGTCCACTTACAGATTATTTTTAAATAAAAGGAAGGAAACTGTTTAAAAGTGTGATACATTATGCAAATGCTTCTTCTGCAAAGCTTGAACTGAACAAAAAGCTAGTTGGACAGGGATATAAGAGTGAATACAGGGAGGCGGGGGACCACTGAATGTCAGTAGAAGTATATTAACATTTTTTTAAAAAAATGCTTCCATGCATTCAGCTGAGAAACAGAGCCCTTAAATCCATCAAAAAGTCCAAAGGCACAAAAATTGGTCAAAATATCAGTTTTGATTTGGGTCTGACCATGTAAGGTGTTTAAAACAGAACCAAAAATAAGCCACTCGGAGGAGGAGGAGGAGGAGGAGGAGGAGAAGGAGGAGGAGAAGGAGAAGGAGAAGGAGAAGGAGAAGGAGAAGGAGAAGGAGGAGGAGAAGGAGGAGGAGGAGGAGGAGGAGGAGGAGAAGGAGGAGGAGAAGGAGGAGGAGGAGGAGAAGGAGGAGGAGAAGGAGAAGGAGAAGGAGAAGGAGAAGGAGAAGGAGAAGGAGAAGGAGAAGGAGGAGGAGAAGGAGGAGGAGGAGGAGGAGGAGAAGGAGGAGGAGGAGGAGGAGAAGGAGGAGGAGGAGGAGGAGAAGGAGAAGGAGAAGGAGAAGGAGAAGAAGGAGAAGAAGGAGAAGAGGAGGAGGAGGAGGAGGATGAGGAGGAGGAGGAGGAGGAGGAGGAGGAGGAGGAGGAGGAGGAGGAGAAGGAGAAGGAGAAGGAGAAGGAGAAGGAGAAGGAGAAGGAGAAGGAGGAGAAGAAGAAGAAGGAGAAGGAGGAGAAGGAGAAGGAGGAGAAGAAGAAGAAGAGGAGGAGGAGGAGGAGGAGGAGGAGGAGTTTGGATTTGATATCCCGCTTTATCACTACCCGAAGGAGTCTCAAAGCGGCTAACATTCTCCTTTTCCTTCCTCCCCCACAACAAACACTCTGTGAAGTGAGTGAGGCTGAGAGACTTCAAAGAAGTGTGACTAGCCCAAGGTCACACAGCAGCTGCATGTGGAGGAGCGGAGACGCGAACCTGGTTCCCCAGATTACAAGTCTACCGCTCTTAACCACTACACCACACTGGCTCCACACTGAGGATGAAATAAACACATTAGGGCTAGGGTCAGAAACCTTTTTTCAGCAGAGGGCCGGTCCACTGTCCATAAGACCTTGTGGGGGGCTGGATTATATTTTTTTGGGGGGGAAATGAACGAATTCCTATGCCCCACAAATAACCCAGAGATGCATTTTAAATAAAAGCACACATTCTACTCATGTAAAAACACGCTGACTCCTGGACCATCCGCGGGCCGGATTTAGAAGGCGATTGGGCCGGATCTGGTGCCCGGGCTTTAATTTGCCTACCCATGTATTAGGGTGAGCACAAGGTGGTCACAAAAAACATCTCTCTCAGATCTTGTGTTCCCCCTCTTCCCTATAATGTCTAGAACAGGAGCAGGGATTATTTTCAACCCAAGCGGCAGCATTCCTTTCTGGCCATTCTTCTTGGAACCACATGGCAATGGTGGGTGGAGCCAGAAGCAAAAGTGGGCGTGGCCCAATGGATGTGACTCCCTCCTTTGTTTAGGAGGCTCCATTCTAGCCTTCCTTGCAAAAGGCAGAGGTTTCTACTAGTGCTGTGCCAAAATGTGTCCTCCAATTTCTCAAAAGTCTGCTACCTGTGCAAAAGAGGCTTCTGTTTTTCTTTTTTTTTTTTTTTTTTTTTTTAAAAGTAATATTTATTAAATTTTATACACAGAAAAGAAAAAACACATAACCACAAAACTAACACAAACATACAAAACATAAAAATACAATACTACATTTATCATCTTCCTTTTTTCTAATTCCCTTTACATTGCCCTTGGACTTCCTCCTGTCCCTCCTCCTGTGATTCATTTTCCCATTATTTCCATTGGCAATTTCATTTCCTTTTAACTTATTTATCTCATACCATTATAACTTGCTCTCCATCCCTTAACTTAAATCATAATTCTTTTTTATATTTACTTCCAAGCAAGCTTGCATCTCTAATATTTGTTTTAAATATTCTGAACATTCTAAATTCCTTAAACTTCTTAAACATTTCAAACTCTATCTCTACTTCTCTTCTATTTCAAATTCTCTACTTCTACTCTGTAAATTGCTATTTCTTTAACGTTATTTCATTTTATACTTTGTAATGTTTCTTAAGATAGTCTTTGAATTTTTTCCAATCTTCTTCCACTGCTTCCTCCCTCTGGTCGCGGAGTCTCCCAGTCAGTTCAGCGAGCTCCATGTAGTCCATCACTTTCATCTGCCATTCTTCCAAGGTCGGTAAGTCCTTTGTCTTCCAATATTTTGCTATCAAGATTCTTGCTGCTGTCGTGGCATACATAAAGAAAGTGTGGTCTTCCTTCTGTATCTCCTGGTTGACCATTCCAAGCAAGAAGGCCTCTGGTTTCTTCACAAATGTGTTTTTAAACACTTTTTTCAATTCATTATATATCATCTCCCAGAAGGCCTTCAACCTTGGGCAGGTCCACCACATGTGGTAAAAAGTTCCTTCCGTGTTGCCACACTTCCAACATTTATTGTCTTGCAAATGATAGATTTTAGCAAGCTTTACTGGGGTCAAATACCATCGATAAATCATCTTCATGATATTTTCTCTTAACAGATTACATGCAGTAAATTTTATTCCTGTCTTCCAGAGTCTTTCCCAGTCCGCCATCATTATGTTATGTCCAACATCCTTAGCCCAATCTATCATTGCCGATTTCACAAGTTCATCCTGTGTATGCCATTTCAGCAACAAATTATACATTCTAGACAAATTTTTTGTTTTTGGCTCTAACAGTTCTGTCTCCAATTTTGACTTTTCCATTTGAAAGCCAGTCTTCCTGTCTTTCTTGAAGATTTCATTAATTTCATGATATTTCAACCAGGTATTGATTTTATCTTTCAATTGTTCATAGGGTTTCAACCTGACCTGCTCACCTTCTTGTATTAATATTTCTGAATATTTTGGCCAGTTCATTTCCATATTTATCATCTTATGGGCAACAGCTTCTAAAGGAGATATCCATCTTGGCGTTTTCGGTTCCAATAGATCTTTATATTTTATCCAAACTCTAAATAGAGCCTTCTTAATTATGTGTGTCTTGAAGCCCTGATGAGCCTTTATCTTATCATACCACAAATATGCATGCCATCCAAACCTATTGTCATGTCCTTCCAGGTCTAGTATGTCTGTATCTTCTAGTAGGAACCAATCCTTCAGCCAGCAGAAGGCCACAGCTTCAAAATAAATACTCAATTCCGGCAGGGAAAATCCTCCTCTTTCCTTGTCATCTGTTAAAATCTTATACTTGATTCTGGGTTTTTTCCCTTGCCAGATAAATCTTGATATGTCCTTCTGCCACTTCTTGAATGGTTCCATCTTATCCACGATTGGTATCGCCTGGAAGAGGAATAGTAATTTAGGCAGCACATTCATTTTTATCACAGCTATTCGGCCCATCAAGGAAAACTTCAAATTATTCCAAATCTCCAAATTTCTTTTAATTTCATTCCATACCTTTTCATAATTTTCTTTATACAAATCTTGATTTTTTGCTGTCATATTGATGCCCAGATACTTAACTTTTTTTGCAAATTGAAGGCCCGTCTCTTTCTCTATTTCTTCTTTCTCTTCCTTTGTCAGGTTTTTCCCTAGAACTTTGGTTTTGGCTTTATTCAATTTAAATCCTGCTACTTTCCCAAATTCTTGTATCGTTTCCAGTGCTTTATTTGCACTGGTCTCTGGGTTTTGTAAGGTAAGAACCAAGTCGTCAGCAAAGGCTTTTAATTTATATTCTTTGGCCCCCACCGCCACCCCTTTTATATCTGCATCTTTTCTTATCATATTCAGAAGAACCTCCAGGACCGTTATAAAAAGTAAGGGGGAAAGCGGACAACCTTGCCTTGTTCCTTTCTCAATTCTTATGTTGTCTGATACCACGTTGTTGATAATGATTTTTGCTTTTTGCTCTTTGTAGATCGCTTCCAACCCATTCATGTATCTTTCTCCAACCTCCATTTGTTGTATATTCCTTTTCATAAATTTCCAAGAAACATTATCAAAAGCTTTTTCGGCGTCCACAAACATCAGGATTGCTTTACGGTTCTTCTTGTGCTCCAGTCTTTCGAGGATATCCACAATATTTCTTATATTGCCATTTAGATGTCTTTCCGGTAAGAAACCGGCTTGATCTTTGTGAATAACCTCTTTTAGAACCTTCCTGAGTCTGCTAGCCATTATGTTCGCAAATATTTTGTAGTCCACATTTAGGAGGGAGATTGGTCTGTAGTTTTTCATCTGGGTTCGATCCACATCTTGCTTGGGTATCAGAGTGATGTAGGCATCCTTCCAAGACTCCGGTGCCTCGCTTCCCTTTAGTATGTCATTGCAAACTTCTGTCAGTGGTTGAATCAACCAACCTTTTAACGTCTTATAGTACTTTGCAGTGAGACCATCTGGTCCTGGGGCCTTATCTAATTTCATGTTGTTTATTGCTGTATCTACTTCCATTATTGTTATTGGGTGGTTTAGGGGGCCTTTCATGTTGTCTGGGATTTTCTGTAGACCATTTTTCTTTAAAAACTGCTCGATATTCCCATTCTCTTGATCACTTTCTCTGTACAACTGTTTGTAGAATCTTTCGAAATTTTTCCTAATTTCTGTTGGGTTCTCTATGTTATTCCCATTTACCATGATATTGGTGATCGTATTAATTTTCTGTCTCTGCTTGAGTTGCCATGCCAATAGTCTGCCACATTTATTTGCTGAATCAAAAGTTTTTTGTCTAAGCAGTTTTATTTTCCATTCAATTTCCGAATTTGTTATTTTGGAGAATTCCACCTGTAGCTGTTTTATTTCTTTCTGTATCTTGCCATCTTTCGGTTTTTTCCTTAATTGTTTCTCTTTCTCTTTTAATTGTTGCAGAATATTATCCTTTTTAGCATTTTGTGCTTTGTTCTTCAAGGCTTTCTGTTGAATCAGGAATCCTCTCATAACTGCTTTGCTTGTGTCCCAGACTATTCTCTTTTCAACCATTGTATTCAAGTTAATTTCAAAGAAATCTTTGATGGTTTTTTGGGCCTTCTCGCAGATTATTTTATTTCTTAGCAGTGCATCGTCCATTCTCCATCTAAAGGAACCCTTTTGAGATTGTCTTAAGTCCAGTTGTACCGGGTTATGGTCCGAGCAGGTTCTAGGATGTATTTCGGCCTTGAGCATCCTGGGTGTTAGGTCCCTGGATGCCCAAATCTGATCTATTCTACTCCAGGCTTTTGTTGCTTCGCTGTGAAAAGTTGCTTCGGTGTCCATTGGATTCTTTAATCTCCACGCATCTATAAGATCGAGATTGTCCACCATATCGAAAAAGGTTTTAGGCAGCCTCCCATCGTTGGTAAATTTCACTCTTTGTGATCTGTCCATAAGTGTAGAGGGTACTGCGTTGAAATCTCCCAATAATATTATTTTATAATCCATATAGTCCAAAAGCCTGTCATGGATCTCTTTGTAGAAATCCGCTTTAGCTTCATTTGGTGCATACAGTCCCAGTATTAAAAACTTCTCGCCTTGCGACGTTATTTCAATTGCAACAAATCTTCCATTCTCGTCTTTAAACTTTAGTGTAGGGTTAAACTTTTCCTTGGCGTAGATTACGACTCCTCTTTTTTTTACTTTCGCTGAGCTGATAAATTCTTGACCTAATTTCTTATTTTCCAATACTCTTCTATGTAGTCTTACCACATGTGTTTCTTGTAGACAAATCAAGTCCAAATTTTGTTTTTTTAGGATGTGGAAGACCTGGTTCCTACGGGGCCTAATGTTCAAACCCCTTACATTCCACGTTAAAATCTTTAAAGACATTGTCCTTTATGTGCTCCCTCCTTCTGCTCCTTGCAATGGACTTGGGGGTCCAGATGGTGCTACTTCTGGAAAATCAGCAGAGTTCTTTTCCAGAAATTGATTTTTTTCCTCCACTGATTTAATTTTGATGATTCTTTCCTTGTATCTGAAGGAGAGGCCTTGTGGGAATTCCCACCTAAATCTAATCTTCTTTTTATTCAGGGCCTGTGTCAAATCTGTATAATTTGGTCTCAGATCCAGGAAGAATTTGGGGATGTCTTTAAACAGGACCACCTTTTGTTGTTGTACTTGCAGGTTGGTTTCGTAATGTAGGTTTAAAATTTCGTCCCTCTGTTCCTTGGTTTGAAATTCAATCAGGCAGTCATTCACTGATTTAGCACTTTTCTTGTCCTTAGGCCCAAACCTGTATGCCTTGACAATCGTGTTGTTTAGTTTTTGTTGGTCAAGTCCCCAAAAGTCCACCAGGATCTTTATTATATAAGCTTTTAGGTCTGCTTCTTCTCCCTGTGGCAGATTCCTTACTCTTAGGTTCGACGATCGTTGGCGCATCTGCAGAAAGGCAAGAGAAACTTGAGTATTGTAGTGGTCCCTGTTGTGCGTTGCTTCCAAGGAGTTGACTTGTGATTCCACTTGGGTGACTTGTCTTTTCGTATCTTGTAATTCTTGTTTCAATTGTCCAATCTCATCCAGTTTCCTATTTATTGTTGCTATTTCTTTGCTTTGTTTCTCAGCAGCCTCTCTTTGTTCTTTTCTCATTAATTCTATAGATTCCAAGACTTGGCTCATGGCTGCTGGGTCAAATTGCTGAGATGGTCTTCTATCCCTTTTTTCCTCTTTCTCTCTCTCTTTATCTGTTTTACTTCTTGTTGACACTCCTCGCCCAGCTCCAGACATTTATCATCAACAGTTCAAGGTCACTCTGAGTGGTGCCTTCCTGCAGCTGCAGTCTCTTGCAAAGATTCACACAGGGCTTTTGTAGTTCTCAGCTCAGTTACAATAATACTTTCACTTTCTCAGTTCAGTAGGAGCAGTAACTTTAGCCAATTCTCTAAGAATGTTAGAAAGTTGCAGAACTATTAATTCAGTTAATTTGTAATCCCAAAGGGTTGTAGCAGTTTACAAAGTTCTCTCAGTCAAAGTTGGAAACAGTCTATCTGAGTGGCAGAATTCCAAAGTTTAACCCCTGCACTGTCCCGGATTCTCCGCTATTCCAGAGGGTGGCAGTGGGTTTTAAACAGATCCTAAGCACAGTTCAAAAAGTCTTTAAATTAAGCATTCACCCCCCCCTTCCTTCAAAGGCACAGGGGTGGGCTAGCTGTCAAATAGCAGTCAAACGTCAAAGTTCAATTGCTCAAATAGTCTCTTCTATTTACAGCCGCTGTATTGCCAGCACTATTCACAAGGGGGAAAGACGGACCTCCTTTTTAAATCTTTTCCCCGCGGTCGAAATAAAGTCTAATTAAAGTTCCAGATTTCTTCTTAGTTGTCTTTACTCACGGTTTGCAATTCTTTTGCTTGCTTTCTTTGGAAGGAGAGGTCTAGCGCTCACCGCAGCCCGCTTCGCTGCTTCACTGGAATGGCCGTTCACGGAGCCGCAGCGCTCCGATCTCAACCCGCTCTGCCTTCCCCGACTCCTTACGGGGTCTTCGGAAGGTGGGGGGAGATCGTGTGGGCGCCCGCCAGCTCCCACGGTCTTCAGGCCGCCCTGCCTGAAGTTTAACGGAGGTCCGTTGCGCGGTAACGGAGCCTCCAGCCGATTTCCAGCCGGTCCCCGCGCGAGGCGTCGGAGACCCAGCCGGCTGCGATGGCGCTACCCGGAAGTCTCCAAAAGAGGCTTCTGTTTTTCTGCCTTGAGAATCCCTTTAGAACTTTGGTGGGTGCAAGGTTTTGAGTTCACCTTACTGTCACAAGGGGGCTAAGGGTAGTAGTAGTAGTAGTAGTAGTAGTAGTAGTAGAAGTGTGTGTCTAAATATGATCCCAAATGCTATCATTCCACGCTCTGTCAATTTTTGTTTAAAACTTTCAGACAAGTGGGTTTATTTCTACCACATCGATGAAGAAACTGTTCCACTACTTAATTCATCTCCGTCAGAAAGTTTTCTTTCTTAAAATGTGAATCTTTTAGTTTTGACTTCTTAATCCCCAGAGTGTTTTACTACATGATTCTGGTTCCAGAATAATAGAGTAATTCTTTTTTTAAAAAAAAGTTATTCCATTCACACTATGTTCATAGTGTTTGAATAAAACCGAGGTCTTTGTATCTGCACTCATTAACCACCGTGTTAGGCTTGTCTGTCACTGGCAGGAACACATCCCAATTTTCCTCAGCATGAAAAGTTGTTCAACTATTGTCCTGTCATACTGATAGAAATATAAGGATACACGGATAACTCCTCAGCCTTTTATTCAATGTTGTCAGTTGTCACCAGCACCCACAGTTTGCACCCTGTCAGTGCACACACACCAGGCTTCAGTGATGGGCCTGAAGTTATATTTGGATTCCTTCAATAGATACAGAGGCATATTAGCCATTACTTTGCATATCTTCACCCCCAAGTGAAATAAAGCCAAATGACACCACCCTGGCCTCTCTCCATTCTCCCTATTGAAGGTATCCTTGCCTTACTCTCTCCCTCTAGTGATGGCTGGTGCCCATTAGAACTGGTAGGGCAGAAAGCAAGAGGATCAACAGTAGGTAGGGTCAGAGAGAATGACAGGCAGTGCCAACCATAGGTGCCAACTCCCTGGGGCTCTGGGTGCCTGAGCACCCACAAAATTCCCCATGAAGTGGCTGGGCACCCACAAATTTCAATGCCAGGGCCATACACGCTGCATGGCACCCACAGCCCTGGGCACCCACGGGGGCGTGGCCAAGTTGGCACTTCTGGTGCCAACTAATTCTGGTTTTGTCCTTGCTGAGTTGTGCAAGGGACCTCACATTCATGGGACATGGAAATAATAATAATATAATAATAATTTATTATTTGTACCCCGCCCATCTGGCTGGGTCTCCCCAGCCACTCTGGGCGGCTTCCAGCAAACATTAAAATACATTAAGACATCACAGATTAAAAACTTCCCTAAAATGCCTTGAGGTATTTTCTAAATGTCATGTAGTTGTTGATTCCTTTAACCTCTGATGGGAGGGCGTTCCACAGGGCGGGCGCCACTACCGAGAAGGCCCTCTGCCTGGTTCCCTGTAGCTTTGCTTCTCGCAGGG
Source organism: Darevskia mixta (assembly GCA_034641385.1). Classification (NCBI taxonomy): domain Eukaryota; kingdom Metazoa; phylum Chordata; class Lepidosauria; order Squamata; family Lacertidae; genus Darevskia; species Darevskia mixta. Next base: position 937,009 of record JAWWNH010000027.1, read on the forward strand.
AGGGAACCGCCAGAAGGCCCTCGGCGCTGGATCTCAGTGTCCGGGCTGAACGGTGGGGGTGGAGACGCTCCTTCAGGTGTACAGGACCGAGGCTGTTTAGAGCTTTAAAGGTCAGCACCAACACTTTGAATTGTGCTCGGAAACGTACTGGGAGCCAATGTAGATCTCTTGGGACCAGTGTTATGTGGTCCCAGCAGCCACTCCCAGTCACCAGTCTAGCTGCCGCATTCTGGATTAAATGCAGTTTCCGGGTCACCTTCAAAGGTAGCCCCACGTAGAGCGCAATGCAGTAGTCCAAGCGGGAGATAACCAGAGCATGCACCACTCTGGCGAGACAGTCTGCGGGCAGGTAGGGTCTCAGCCTGCGTACCAGATGGAGCTGGTAGACAGCCGTCCTGGACACAGAATTAACCTGCGCCTCCATGGACAGCTGTGAATCCAAAATGACTCCCAGGCTGCGCACCTGGTCCTTCAGGGGCACAATTATCCCATTCAGGACCAGGGAATCCCCCACTCCCGCCCGCCCCTTTCCCCCCAGAAACAGTACTTCTGTCTTGTCAGGATTCAACCTCAAATAGGAAGGCAGGCAGGTGAGGGCTGACTGAGGTTGGTGGAGCAATATCTCACTAGCCTTTATAGATTAGCCTCGCTGCTCACCCCCCTCTGCCAAAAGACTGCAGGGACCTTTCCCCCCTCTTTTTGTGCTCCTGTTTTTTCTCATATATTGATAATGCTTTAAATACACAAGCCTGGGCCCAGTGAACTGTACAGTTAGCTACTACGTCTTGGGTTTCTCAAACAGCAATGGCTGTTCAGCTGCAGGAAAAAACAGCTTTCAAAATGGGCAGCTGAACTGCAAGCCAGGAGACAAACATGGAGTTCTCGATCCAGTGTTTAACTTGGAACGTGAAGGCAGAGGCGGCATTTGCATGAGGGAATCAGTAGGTGTGGTGGGGAGATTGCTTAACCTCCCCCCATTTTACCCTGCAATGCTTCTTTCTCCCTTAATCATTTCCCGCCACATTCTCCCCAGTGAGTTCCAGTAACAGAAATAATGTCCAGCAGTAAGAAAAAAGAAGTTGAAGCATACAACCCCTCCCACCGATTCTGCGTTGCAAATGTCCCTCCTATTGTACAGCTTGGATTTATGATCGCTTCCTTTTTTCTTCCTTTTTTAAGCACAAAATGTAGAAAATGTGGTATAGAAGGTGTAAAAATGAATAAGCATTATATATTAAAAAAAAACCAACCCAGTAACTGACAAGAATGCATTTAGGAAATGTGTATTTTCCAAAGTAATATATAATTCTGTCTCAAGGGGAACTTCAAATACAGTTTATTATACAGTATGCCAGCCTGTCTGTCAAAGGAGGATATATTATATTTTAACTCACTAAGCATGCACAAAGTAATCTTTCAGATTCCATTTAATAACATTCTTAATAATTTTAGTAGGAATGCAGTCTAGCTGGTGTTTCTGACAGTAAAAATTCTCTGGACTAAATTATTATTTTGCAGTGCTGTTTTTGTTTAAGCAAACAATTGATACATGGCGTCCATTGCTCAAAGACTGCAGCATCAACTGGTGAAATGCATGCATAGATATAATCACCAGAGCTTTCAAATCCCTTCAAACACAATGCTTTTCACTGGACAGCTCCCACATTCAATTGCCCGAGTTATCAAGTAATCAAGTGCTATGTGTGGTTGTATGAACTGACCATAAGTTTGGCTTAACCTAAATATAATGCTAAAAATAAAAATATAGTACAGTGGAACCTCTACGTATGGACATAATCCATTCCGGAGGTCCGTCCGCTGGTTGAAACAGGATGCTAGAAGAGGCGTCTTGTGTGCATGCGCAGATGGCAGAAGCCGCTTCTGCGCATGCACGAATCATGGCAAACCCGGTGTTTACTTCTGGGTTTGCCGCGGACGCAACTTGGAACGTCCGCGAGACGAGGCATATGTAAGTCGAGGTTCCATTGTATCTGCCCTTAAGGGAGGGATCAAAGAGCATATTGCACACTAAAATCTCACAACAATACTGAATGCTGAAAGGAACAGCTTCAAAAACAAGTGTCAATGGTTTGGCTGGAAGAAACTCCAGAATGGAAAACAAAAGAAAGGAGGTTGCCTAAAACATCATTTTTTCCATAAAACATTTACCAGCATGTGTATATTCTTCAAGAGAGACCAAAAATGGAGATTGCTAGGGCTGTCAGATAAAAAAATTGCAAAATTCTGCAGGCCTGCAATGGAAGTGTCGCTCTGGGAAACAAAGGACACCCATTACAGTCTAGGGAGACGTCATGTTCTAGAATGAAACAATTCTCTATCACAAAGGAGCCATCTAGCAATGATAGTTACACTTTTGGCAAAAGGCAAAAATAAAGGAGCTCGACTTCTCCCTGCCTCGCGCTGCACAATTATTACAGCAATTACATACATGCCATGAACACTTAAAACACACCCACCCCAGGAGTGCTGGGATCTGTAGTTTGTTATGTAGCTCAGTGAGCAATAAACTACAGCTCTTGGGATTCTTTGGGGTGCGGGATGGGCTTTAATAATATTTTATAATATGCATGCAACCCTAGTGGATCCAGTGGAGGATCCAGGGGAGTCTCTGGAGGAGGGAGTAGCTCTCCCTCTCCCTCTTCACTGGATTCTATTCAAAGCTACTCTTTGTCACTAAATTCTATCTGCCCTTGAACTGGCTATTAAGTTTCTAGTCTGCTAAATTCATTGAAATCAACAGAGCAGTGCCATGCATGTACAAGGGCTTAATTAAAGAGGAGATGATAGCCTGAAGGATTCACATGCTGCTGTCATAATCATAGAAACATAGACTTGTATAGTAGGAAGGGGCCAGCCATTCCCATCATCATCATCATCTTCAGTGCCATCTGTGCGTATTGTAATTTACACAGTGAAAAGCAATCATTTACAATGCTATTTAAATCCAATATATCCCTAAACACCAAATGATAAGACAAAAAGGAGGAGTGGGGTAGCCTTTGAGCCTTCATGTTAGCATCTGAGAGGCATCTGCCTAGACAGTGCTGGAAACAAATTCTGGGTCAGGAGGATGAACTTTTGACTGCATCCACTACAGCTCTCAATTTTTGATGGATACAGGAACTGAGAGAGAGAGAGAGAGAGAGAGAGAGAGAGAGAGAGAGAGAGAGAGAGATGAACATGCTGAATTGCAGCTTGAAGGAAGATTTAATTCCTTCATTGCAAATGCCAAATCTTTCAAGCCCTTATTTTCAAGGAAGGAGTAGTACTTTTTTGTAAATTGGCTGTACCATAATGGATACAGTGCTGGAATAGGGAGACCCGGGCTTTAATACTGCCCAGTCATGAAACTCATTGTGTGGGCATTCACCAGTCAAAATTTCACAAAATGGTTGTAAATACAAAGTATGGTGGTATCCAGTGTGGTCCCTTACAACTACAGCTCCCATCATCCCTAGCTGGCAAGGCCAGTGGTCAGGGATGATGGGAATTGTAGTCCAAAAACAGCTGGAGACCCAAGTTTGGCAAACTCTGGCCTACACTAACAATAGGCACCCACCAGCAGAACAGGGGAAAGGGGAGCAATTTTTGGTAAAAGGTAAAGGGACCCCTGACCATTAGGTCCATTCGTGACCGACTCTAGGGTTGGCAGGAGCAGGGACCAAGCAACGGGAGCTCACCCCGTCGCGGGGATTCGAACTGCCGACCTTCTGATCGACAAGCCCTAGGCTCTGTGGTTTAACCCACAGCGCCACCTGTGTCCCACAATGCTGTGCCAAAATCTGTCCTTCGGGTTCTCAAAAGTTTTTTATTCAACTTTTAATGTGTTAAACACCACTGATAGAGGGTTTGGGAATAGTTCTCCTTTAGGTCTGCTGAAAGTATATTGGAATGGAAGTTGTCCCAAACCCAGTTCCATTGTTACCTGGTTAATCTCTTAAAAGGTAAAGGGACCCCTGACCATTAGGTCCAGTGGTGTCCGACTCTGGGGTTGCGGCGCTCATCTCGCATTATTGGCCAAGGGAGCCGGTGTACAGCTTCCAGGTCATGTGGCCAGCAGGACTAAGCTGCTTCTGGCGAACCAGAGCAGCGCACGGAAACGCCGTTTACCTTCCTGCTGCAGCGGTACCTATATATCTACTTGCACTTTGATGTTCTTTCGAACTGCTAGGTTGGCAGGAGCTGGGACCAAGCAACAGGAGCTCACTCCGTCGCGGGGATTTGAACCGCCAGCCTTCTGATCGGCAAGCCCTAGGCTCTGTGGTTTAACCCACAGTGCCACCCGCGTCCAGTTAATCTCTTATCCAAACCTTATACCCGTTTTCTCATAGTTGTATTCTGCTTCTGAAGGTTAACCAAATGTCACAGAATCTTGCAATTATGCCTTTATCCATACGATATATAATTATAATTTCCCATGTTCTCTCTTTCTTGACTTCCACATTTTTTTGTATTGGAAAGGAGGCTGCATCTCTAATGTGAAAATATTGGAAATGTGGAGGCCTTCTTCCTCCCTCAGTTGTGACCTCAAATGACAGAATGACATCATGAATCATTCTGTATTTTGCCATTTCTTGAAATCTTTAACTACCCAAGATTCTGTATTTAGAAATTATAAAATGGAAAAGTTAAAGGCAACAAAACCCACAGATATCCTATTTTTAATTTTATACCCAGTAGCTAATATTGAAGGAAGAATTTCAAATTTAGAGTCCTGGTAGCTTTCTTTAAACCATAGGAGATATTTAAGCTTCCTCTGCCTCCAGTACAGCATTCAGCATTTTTAGTGCTTTCTGTGGATGTACGTAATTGACCAATTTGATCACTGGGCATAACATTTTGCCACTTAATCAATAAAGCAAGTCAAATGTCGGAGGGAGTGGGGGAATTGGGAAAGGGGCAGTGAAAATCACCGCAAGCTTGAATAGCACAGAAAGCCCTGACAGTAAACATGCCAGTTCCTGCTATTGACATTTTAAATAATGACATGTACTGCCTGAACACCTCGATGTCTCATTCCTCAGTGATTAGATGGAAGACCCAATCAGGTAATAATTTATACGTACAGGATGCATAAACATAATCAGAAACAAACCTAAATAACAAAAATGCATCTTTAGTTCTAAGTTTAGCACTGTGTGATTTACAGCTGCTCACAAATGATCTAGTGGCAGTGACAAGTCCCAGACAAAAAAATTGGGTGAGACTGGCCCTACTTGAAGTCACTTCTATCTAGCAGGAATTTTTTTAAAAAAACAAATGTTCCTCTCAGATTTGGTAATGAACTCCTCATGAGGTAGACTTCAGTTTTAAGGTTTTCGGGGTGTGTGTGTGTGCAAAGTATTCTAATATTGCCTTTAGGGTCTGACACATAAGATTTCTGTGCAAGAAATCTGAAGGCAGCTCTGTATAGGGAAATTTATCATGTTTACTGTTTTTGATGTTTTAATTTGCTGGACACCATCCAGGGTGTCTGGGGCAACATTTAATTCCCCTTCCTCTATACTATAGAGACTATAGAGTCCCCATTATCAAACCTTGGACTCTCAGTCACTTAAATTGGTGATCTGTATTGATACTGTATTAGCAGTATGGTTCCAGATGTTAGTGAATGCATCTGTGAGCAAGTCAGTCCTCTTCCCAAACCTCTTTGGCATGTCAATCCTCTTCCCAAACCACATCAGTGGAATGGGAAAAGTAAATATGTCTTCCTGGAAAAAGTAATTGTTAAGTTCTGGGCATCACAAGTAACTACATGGGAGAATTGAACTAATTTCACCTGCTTTCTGGGGAATTTCCTTGTGAAACTAATGATTATCACACCAGCCTGCAACCTTCAACTCACCTTCATGAATGTCTAGAAACCAACTAAGTTAAAGAACAAAGAGGCCTGAAGCAAGAAAGTGGATTGGTGCAATGATTGATGATGTCACAAAGGCACTGCTTTTTACCTCAGTAACATGACCATGCAGGAATGGGCAACAGCAGAGTAAGGACTCAGCTACATTAGTAAAGAAACAGAAATCTGACTGCACTATGAACATGCGACACCAGATGGTGCCAGAGAACAGAAAATTTTAAAACGTGATTTTCCATAGAGATTTTTTCCCCCTTTTGTTAAAACAATCTAATTTCTGACTTATTTATAGCATTTCCCCCCTGTTTTTAGATCCACCCCAAGACTGCAAACAAGGGGAGAGTGATGTTGGGGGCCTACGGTAAGTTCCTCTGGAAGTGAACAGAGCGCTCAAAGAATGGTTGGGAGGGAGGCAGAAAGACTAAGAGGAGGAAAAACTGAGTCAAGCAGGCAAAGAAAGAAAGTTGGCACTGGCTCTAGAGCTGCAATATTTAGTTGATAAATCAGTAAATGGAATGGAACACCTGATTAACCAGACAGGACCCCAGCAGTATGTATGAGATAAATGCACATATAATAGAATCACAGCACAGTTCCTATTTTATAATTTATCATCTTATATAATTGGTCAGCTACTGCCCACCTGAAGCCAGGTGGCCCCAATTAATAAAATGCTGACCTGCCACTTCCTGCCTGCTTCAATGGGTGCTTGGAGCTGAGAGTATCACTCAACAAGTAGACTGAACCAGGAAAGGAAGAAAGAAACCCACCTGCGCCTCTACAGCCACAGCAGGCGCTGTGACCTTCCAACATTTCAAGTTCACCCCCAAAGGCACACTCCTCCGTTGTCTCCCGAGACAGATGGATGCCAACAAGATATAATTCATCAGCCTACAATATATATATGAGCATCCTATTCTCTTAAGCATGCATACAAATCAACAAGCTATAAATGTCCATTAGTGCATACCTCAGCCATATGTTATGTTATTTTTACCTCTTTCAGTGTGAAAGTACTAAATGATTCTGTTTAAAATTTCTTCATGTAACGTTCTGTTACTAGCTCTCCTGTAATCAAACAGGGTCACTGAGCAGCCAAATTCTATACATATTTCTATACATATCCCAATCCATTTAACTGGTGTCTTGCTAGTTAATCACAGAGTTTATATTCTTTATTTCATGGTAGATGTGCAGTTTGAAAAAAACAACCTCACACTAGGTTAATTGAGTAAACTTAGTATATTAATATAGTGTATTATTATATGGTATACTTTATTGTTCACACAGTGTGTTGTTTACGCACTGCTGGACCATTTTGGTAAAACTTGGGGGGAGCTACATTGTTTCATTTTAATCAAAGGCAAAGTAAGGCTAGAAATCCACCCGTAGAATTAATCTCAGTAAAATCCATTGTGTTAAGATTAAAATGCAGGGATACATTGCATTAACCCAGATGGTTAATAAAGCAGGGATACATGGAATTAACCCAGATGGTTAATAAACTTTGCACATTATTTGGAATTAAGATAACAGCAAATGGCTTCTTGACTAGAAGACAAATTATTTGTGAATTGTCAATGCTAGTGGTGTGCTAAAACTACTCACATATTTTTCCACAAACATTTTTGGCAGTTGTAAGAACACCCACCCCATTCTTAATGATTTTTGGCAGCACTTTGGGGAAAAAATACAAGCAAATGTTTGCTTGTTGTTCTCAGAGACATTATCTGGCTACATGGCATTGTGACACCCTAATGGGTTAGGATCGCATGTGTGATTTGCTTTCATTAGTGTTCACTTTCAACCTCTCGTATTTTCCCTGAATGACATTGCCATGTAGTCCAATTTGATTGGGTATGTAGTGCCATGATGCATGATACCTAACTGACTGAGATCACCACCCATTGACTAATTCAGTAAGGAGAAAGTTGCAGCAGCCGGGGGGGGGGGGGAGATGACACTTGACACAGCAGCTAGGGCAAGCAATGGTGTCAAATTGTGTTGAGAAAGGTGAGTACAGTGGTACCTTGGTTTAAGAACAGCTTAGTTTATGGACAACTTGGATTAAGAACGCTGCAAACCCGGAAGTAGGTGTTTTGCTTTGTGAACTTTGCCTTGGAATAAGAACATGTTTCGCTTCCTGTTGAGCGTGTTCCATTTGTAAATTGAGTCCCCCGCTGCTATGGGAAAGCACGCCTTGGTTTAAGAACAGACTTCCAGAACGGATTAAGTTCGTAAACCAAGGTACCACTTTATCTGTAAAGTCTAATTTCTAGCCCAGGGGTCAGCAACCTTTTTCAGCCGTGGGCCGGTCCACCATCCCTCAGACCATGTGTTGGGTCAGACTATATTTTCAGGGGGGAAATAAAGGAATTCCTATGCCCCACATATAACCCAGAGATGCATTTTAAATAAAAGCACACATTCTACTCATGTAAAAACACGCTGATTCCTGGACCCTCCGCGGGCCGGATTGAGAAGGTGATTGGGCCGCATCCGGCCCACGGGCCTTAGGTTGCCTACCCCTGTTCCAGCCCACCAAATTAGCTTCTTTTAAAAATGTTACAATTAAGACTGGGGAAGCTGCAGCTTAGTCCTCATCCGTTCACCATCGTTGGGTGGGCAGTGCCACCTACCACTGGTATTCAGACGCGCAAACATTGAATATTAAAAGCTTGTTAATAAGCTAATAAGCATGTTTAAATAATCTCTGTGTTATATGTTGACTATGTCCTGGCAATACTAAAAATGATTAGATTCTCTTCTCTTACTACCTGGGTACAATAATATGCATGCACAAAGGAGTGAACAAAGGGCATGTTGCACATACAATAAGCCAACTAAAAAATGATTAAAACATAAGCTTGAAATCACTTACTCTGCATTAGTATGATTAATGGAGCCGGTCTATTGGTAAGACATTGCAGCAGTCCTGAGAAATGGCACAATTACTTCTTTTGAATAGGAAAGTTAAAAGACTTGTTACTAAAGGGCAGTGAGTACCATTTGGCGGTTAATTAGCACTCCTAGTGAACCGCACCATTAAACACTGTAAACATAATTCCCAACCTGATCACTTTCTGACATCCCTATTGGTATGAAGTAAATTGAAATGAATGGCAATATTGATTGCTCCTCTGTTAATTAAAAACTGGCAGTCATTCCTGAAATTTAAAAGGTGATTCACTGACCACTTATGTCAGCTTTAGTCGGAGTACACACTACCATAAGAGCCAAAGGGTTTGCCTTCTATCAACTTAACCTCGTAAGAGAACAACCCTGTAAAACCAGTGTAATAAATTAGCTATTGATAAAATTAAAGGCTGTAGGACAGAGATAAAACAAATTTAGAGGAAAATATCAAGAGAATTCTTCCTGCAGTTTACAAACAAACAAACAAATAAATCCCTATTTTGATTTTATATTTTTTACATGCCCAGTAATGGCTCTTCAGCTCTGGAAAAAATATGATCTCCTAGTTTTCTTCCAGCAATATAATTCTATGATTCTAAAAGAACCATAGAACCATAGAAGCAGAACGTCTAAACTCAAGGGAAGTCTAACTCCAAGAAACAGATGTTAAAATCAACCTTTCAAAATGGCAGAGTGAATTTTTGAAAATCCAGTCAATTCCAAATTTCTCCAGCATTTCCAAAGAGCTGCCCCCATCTACCTCAGCCTATGAAATTCACTAGAAGCATGTAGGCAAAACAGAGGCAAGAGAACACACGAGTGACCAAAAAGAAGGGGCAAAAATGAAATTTAGCTGGAGAACCAGGGTTGAGAAGTAGAACTGACAGGGCTGGTACAAGTGATTAAGTTGCCTGAGCTGAGTGATGGTTCTGCAGTTGCCGCCTCCTCTCCCACCTCACCACCCCCATTCAGTGGCGGAGCTTCAAGCTTCAGCACCAGGGGGGGGCGGAGAGCAGGTGGGGTGGGGCTGGCGCATGTCCTGGGGCGGGCTGCCCGCAGGGGCGTGATGCACATCCTGGGGGCGGGTGGGCCACCCACCTCGGGCAGGGGCAGCCGCTGTGGCACCCCACCGGGATCGCGCTGCCGGGGGTGGTGCACTCCCCCCGCACTCTTCTTCCTCCGCCAGTGCCCCCATTTCCTCCTCATTCCCTACTTACTTACATTTTACAAGTGATTTAATGGTGGTAGTCTCTCTGCCTCCCCTGCCTCCTTGCTTTGCTCTCAAAAAGAGCCATGGGGATTCATCCTCAGAGTGAGGCATTCTGAGAAAGGTGGTCAGGACTGTGGACTGAATCCAGATTTTCCTCCCATCAGTAAGAGCATCCATTGAATAGGATTATTCTGCCAATTTCTTCCTTCCCCTTCAACCCCGGCACCCTTTTATGGATGCTGGCAGCTGAAAAGAAAATGGGAATTCAGCCAAAAACACCTCTCTCCCTCTCTGCCAGTAAGATATCTCTGCCAGATCAAAATATATAAGATGCTACTCAAAGATCCCACGAACTCCCTGGACGCTATCAAAAAACAATGGGAGGCCGACATAGGCTATGAAATCAACCACACCCAATGGACCAGAATGTGGTTTAAACCACCCTTTAAATCCATATCAATGAAAAGAAGGGAACTCGCCCTAAAATTAACATACAGATGGTACCTGACACCAAGAAAATTGGCGTTGATATGCCCGGGAACCTCACCAAAATGTTGGAGAGGATGCATCTCCACAGGTACATACTTTCATATGTGGTGGGAATGCCCCGAAATTCAACGATTCTGGACAAGAATCATGCAAGAAATAGCTAAAATAACCAAACAAGTTCTAGAAATCACCCCCGAATTGGTCTTGCTAAACATCTTCCAAGACAACAACGCCCATTCACACGACAAAGAACTCATCACCCATCTACTCTCAGCAGCCAGAAACATCATTACCAGGCACTGGAAAGACCTATTAGGAGCGAACATGGACCAATGGTACCAAGTAGTATGGGAAACAGCCCTTCTAGAAAAACTAACCAATAAGCTGAAACTAACACGGGGACAAATAGAAGAAGACACCTTCATCCCGGTATGGCTCCCCTTCATCACACACACAGCCCAAATAGACAATGACAGACATCTGCCGGCAGCATACAAATCAATATGGCTAACCTGACCAAAAACACTCACCCACCCCTCTCACACAGGAAACCAAAGATCACTACAGCCTACCACAACTGAGCAATCACGCCATACACCAACCCTGACCTCTCTCACCACTAAAAGAGCACAAGCAAACAACAAAGAACCTGCACAAAAGACGCTGACACTCAACTCTGCATATATTAAGTAAAATAGAAATACCGCCACCCCATCCTACCCATCTCCCCATCCTACCCACACCTCTTCCCCTTCTCTCCCTAATGTCTTAATAAACGAAACTGCTGTATAAAAATGTTACATGGAAAGAACAAGACAGAAACAATGCATATACCTTTGCAAATCAAGAACATCCTTAATTTAAAAAATAAATGAATGAATGAATATATGGAAGATAACTATAAAGCTGAAATCACTGGCAGCACTATGAAAATTTCTGCAGAGTAAATAATTTTTGATGGCTGTAAAAGTGGAAAACTGATTTGCATGGAAAATATGCGGGAATGATATGTAACATGCAGGAGAAGAAGGGAAGTCATTGGTTATTTTAAAGTTTGTAAAATTTTATTTTGAAATTGAAAATTGAAAATTTAATAACAATTATTATTAAAAAAAAAAAGTCTTCAATGGATGGAAGAACCCTTTCCACCTGTAGAAGGCAAAGGGTAGCTTCAACCTAGAAATATGAAAGCATTCAAAATTTAGGTAGGGGAAGGCGACAGAGAATTGCCTAACTTCTGATGCCGAATTAAGGACTGAACGCTGGTCAAGTGATCATACATGTAAAATAAACTACACTTTTCAAAATGTTCAGACCATTAACATCCGAATGCTTCTTTTAAACAACAAGAGACTATTTACTAGTGAAAAGTGTTCTCACTGAGTGAAATGTTAATAATCTGATTTTAACAGACAAATCAATTAAGCAATGCATTTCGATTGTATTTTCATGTAGTCAAGGCTTCAAGAAACCAAGGAAAGTGTAAGATAGCTATTAAAAATTGTAAGTTATCAGTTATTAAAAGGGAAAACTACCCTATTCCCCCACCCCATTCTCTATAGGTAAAAGTTAAAGGTGCCCATTCTCTATAAGAGGAACACGTAAGAATCAGAGAAGCCTTAAAAGTAAACATATACCTTTACGCTAACAGCAGGGACACAGTTACTTCATTTTACCTTTCTTGAGTTCAGGCTGCTCACAGGTAAATTTTTGTTTGGAAAGTTTGAAGAAAATCCATTCAGTCACTTTGGAAGTTAGCAGAGCATGAAGGCTCAGATGGTATATATTTTGTGCTCTGATAGCTTAATCTAAACAGTTTTTGAAAATTCAAAAACAGGGAAGGAATGCTAAGTTAGGTAATACTCATACGAACAATTACTCCATGGGCTACAGACCATAATTCTCTTTCAGCTCTCCTCACAACGTAAATGGAGGTAAAGTGATGCAAACAGACATGCAAATTACAATTTAACAGCAGTCCTATTTAAATAATGCTTAACCTTGTTGCAATTGTGAGTGTATATACTCAAAGCGTGGACATTACAAAAGAGAAGATTCTCCTGCTTAAAAGTCTCTAGGTATGTAACACATTTTTTCCCTCATATAAACACAGCCTTTAAAAAGAGACCCTTTTTTTGAGGGGGGATGGACACAAAAGCACACTCAAGGAGATCATACTAAGTGTTGGCTTACAACCTATTCATACATATTCAAATGATGGTCTGCATGTGCGAATGAACCACCACAGTGATTAGTCACCACAGAAATAACTTTAATTTCATTACACACGCATTGTGTTCATTGGAACCAGTGCACACAATTCAGCAATCAACTCACATAATTCAGCATCATTAAGCTCCAATTCACACACTCCATGGGGCATCACAGGGTAGAGGCACAGAACCAGTATTCCATGCTCCATTTGTCTTCCTCTTTCCAATTGCTTGTTGCCATTGTTACCACCACTACTGAATTTGTTGCAGAATCTTGCCGCCAATGCTATTGCCAGTTTCCCTCCAATTTGCTTCTGCTTTCTCTTTCCCCATTGTGTTGCCACTGCTCTGCCCCAAAGCCTCTGCGTTGACTTGGCTACTGATGCTTTCACGTTTCAATGTTTCTAGCACAACTGTAGCGAAGGGGAAGGTGTGTGGGGGAAAGCCATCCTCATGTGCCTTCCTCTGCATTTAAACCGAACGTACCATGGCCTACCAAACAGTTGTTTGAGGGGCTGAGAGAAGTGCAATAGCAATGGGAAGAAGCATATCTTCTCTCCCATCATAGCCAGCAATATCTCTCTCTGTGCGAATGAGTGTGTGCATGAGACTGTCCCCCAGCATACAGTGCCTGCTGGGATGCAGCCCCCAACCACTGCATATTATGGCCCTTGGGGGCAAAAAGGTTGCCTACTTTTCATGCACACAGTTCAGGGGTCAATAAAGTCATACCTCTTCTTGCAAACACTTCAGGTTGCATTTTTTCAGGTTAAGAACGCAGCAAACCCGGAAGTGTTTACTTCTGGGTTTCACCGCACGCGCAGAAGCATTCTGCGCGGTTCACAAATGTGCAGAAGCGCTCTATTGCGCTTTGTGCATGCGCAGAAGCGCCAATCTGGTTGCGGACTTTTCGGGGTGTGAACGGCACCCCGGAACGGATCGTGCTCGCAACCAGAGGTATCACTGTAATGTAAACAGTACAAGGGTCAATATTTGGAACATTCTGTTACAGCAGGGTTGCATAACCTCTCCCCCCACCCACCCCGTGCCAAAGCAACTTCTGCCAGCAATTAAAGATCTTCAGGAATTTGCTGTGTTGAGCTTGTGTCTGTCTGTCTGTCTGTCTGTCTGTCTGTCTGTCTTTTTAATCAGCTGGTGCTGTTGAGTCCCATTGTTGCATCAGTGAGAGCAGTGCTTTTTTCTACTGTCCAAACCAGCAAGATTATCAGGTTGCAAATCTCCCCCTCCACCTGTTCATAGTTTTTGGTTTTGCCATCTCTTTGCAAAAGGGCCCCACCTCTAGAGAGCACAGTTCTGTGAATTAATAATAATTTTAATTATAATAATATTTATTACTTATACCCCACCCATCTGGCCAGACCTCCCCAGCCACTCTGGGCGGCTTCCAACAGAACATTAAAATGCAGTAATCTATTAAACATTAAAAGCCTCCCTAAACAGGGCTTCCTTCAGATGTCTTTTTAAAGTAAGGTAGTTGCTTATTAACTTGACATCTGATGGGAGGGCGTTCCACAGGGCGGGTGCCACTACTGAGAAGACCCTCTACCTGGTTCCCTGTAACCTCACTTCTTGCAGGGAGGGAACCACCAGAAGGCCCTCCAAGCTGGGCCTCAGTGTCTGGGCTGAACGATGGGGGTGGAGATGCTCCTTCATGTGTACTGGGCCAAGGCAGTTTATGTTGGCACCATTGTTATAAAGTCTTAAAAAGGATTAAGGCACAGGAAGAAGCACTCCATCCTGTTTCCTCTCTAACAGGAATAATAACAGTAGCACCAGCCTTCTCATATTAGTGCCATGCCACATAGTGTAGGACCGTGGAAGCTGGCCTACTAGGGCACACCTCCCCCTCCCTCCCAAGCATAAGCAACTTTTCTGTCCCACACCTTTCAACTTGCCCCTGTCTCACCAATTAGAAGCCTCAGTTTGTATCTGATAACAGGAATGCAAAAGTTCGGTATTTCTTTGAAACCTAGACGCACACACAAACCTACAGTTCACGGACACACAAGAGTTGAAAGTTGCAATGTACACATAAGCCACCCGCCATTTTCTCCCAACCCTTCTCCCATTTTCACAAAAATAATTGCAAGTGAGCAAGCAAAAAGCAGATGTACACTCTCTCTACCAATGTGCTCTCTTAGCAAATGGGAGGGGGGGTCATAGTCTCATTACTGAGCAACAATGTGCAGAGAACAGTGGAGTGGAAGTCCAGCCAGCCAGAAGAATCTTGGAGGTGTACTTGCCTGGAGGCAGAGTCAGCATCCGAAGTTAGGTCGAGTCCTAGGGTCGGGCAAACAGCAGTCCATGTGGTCAACTGGTCCAGGCGTCAGGGAATCCAGTGATCAGGGGGTCAAGGATCAAAACGATCAGGAAGCAGCAAGGTAGGGCCAGGAAATACAAGTGTTGTTACCAGTATCTTGCAGCTTCTGGAAGCTCTGCTTAAGAAGGCTGGAGCCAGCTGGTTCTCATCAGGGCCTTCTCCTCCTTGTCCTTGAAGGTTGATCAGCTACAGGTGGAGTCACTCTGCCTTCTCCCCCTTCAGGCTGCTTTTCAGCAGGCGAAGCTGACTTCTGGTCTATGGCAGGATGGGACTCAAACAAGCAGCCACACCCTTCTCCTGCCTAGCTACACAGAATGTGTTTTGAGGTGTGAGTGTGGCCTTAGGGCAGGCTTCCTCAAACTCGGCCCTCCAGATGTTTTTTGGCCTACAATTCCCATGATCCCTAGCTAGCAGGACCAGTGGTCAGGGATGATGGGAATTGTAGTCTCGAAACATCTGGAGGGCTGAGTTTGAGGAAGCCTGCCTTAGGGAAATGTACTGAGCATGCTCTTCAAGGCAGCCCTATAAAGCCATCCCTGAGATTGCTGGAAAGGTCTCGTAACAACTGATGGAGTAAGAGCCTTTCCATGTAGGACTGAATTTTAGCCAGCCTGATCAGTCACAGTTTTATGTTTCCCCCCCCTCTGCTTAGAGATACTTGGGAGGGACCTCTTTACAATAGTTATACTGTACGGTGATACCTTGGGTTAAGTACGCTTCAGGTTAAGAACTCCACTAAGAAAAGAAATCGTGCTCTGGCGGTGCAGCGGCAGCAGGAGGCCCCATTAGCTAAAGTGGCGCTTCAGGTTAAGTACGCTTTAGGTTAAGAATGGACCTCCGGAACGAATTAAGTACTTAACCCGAGGTACCACTGTACTTCTGGATTACAACTGGTTGCAGAGACTCAATCAGTCAGAGGACAACAGATTGACGAAAATGTTTTCAGAGCTTGTCAGACAGGAGAATAAAGTGTGTGTTGGACTGGAAAGTGTGTGTGGCTTTTATATTTTGGAGGGATTTCTTAAAGAACTGCTCAGCCGCTCTGGAGGGGTCTGGCCCTGTAGTGCTAGCTCCAATGACAACATACAAAATATAAAAAAGGACTGGGATGTGCACTTGCTTTTAAAACAGTTATGTTCCGTCTCCACTTCCCACTCTGGCTACGTAGCTCCCCTCCTCAATAATGAAATCCAGCTCTTCCCACGGTTGTCAACCTAAATTGCAGATTGTCAAACACTCTGAGGCCGCTTGCGATGTAACACGCAATATAAATATAACACATTATTGAGAAAGTTGTACACATACTGCACTGGAGTTCTGATTATTCAGCTTCCTCCAAAACGGCGCCTCCTATCACAAGCTGATTTCAGCCCCATATTTCAGATTCATCAAGTGATAAAGGAGTCATGTAGGTTTCTTTCTTGAACAGTAATTTCCACTGACAAGCATTTTCTAAGTGATAGAACATTTTGAAAAGGCAAATCAAATGAAACATACAGGAGTGAAAATTGTGTGATTTCCCAATCACAGTGTGAGGGGTACATTAAATGAAAAGAAAAATGGGGAGGAAAAGTTTTCAGTTATACGGCAAAGTATAAACAAGTTATGTGAAAACATGCGCAGAGGCTACAGAAATAATACTTTATAAACATGACAATACAGTCAGAGATCACAGATTAAGTGGGCTCAAATGAATGGCAAACTATCCACTCAGTAATTTCCACTCATTTTTTTTATTAGATATCTATAGTGCCCTTCATCTGAGGATCATAGGGCAGTTTACACTATAAAAACAGAAGAATGCATAACATAGTAAAAAACAATAGCCCTTCCACACACAATTTAAAAGGTTGTTTAATTCGCCAAAGGCCTGAAAGAAGATAAATGTTTTTGTCTGGCACCTAAAGATATGTAACGAAGGCACCAAGCGGGCCTCCCTGGGGAGAGCTTTTCACAAATGAAGAGCCACTGCAGAAAAGGCCTGTTCTCATGTTGCCACCCCTCTCATGGAGGAGGTGCGTGAAGAAGGGCCTCAGGTTATGATCCGGGTTGATTACTGTTCAAGCAAGAAATCTCCATGACTCTATTATCACTTGATGAATCTGAAATAAGGGACTGACATCAGCTTGTGATAGGAGGTACTGTTTCGGTGGAAGCTGAATATTCAGAACTCCAGCTCAATATTTATGTACTTACATTGTGTGGTTACATCACAAGCAGCCTTGGGACATAACTGTTACACTCAGATATATCTAAGTACAGTGCCTCTTGGTGACTAAACTATATAAAATGTTGACACTATCCATACAAGCTTAGTGGTCATGGGCACCTGGTGCAGTGGAATGTAGCCTAAATGAATCCCATTGTGGCTTTCAGGTGGTTGATTGATTTTATCACCTCTTTAGCAATGTTGCTTACCATTAGTACTCCAGTGAGGATAACTGGGCAAGATGCTGAGTGATGGCCTTAAACTTGCAAAACAGTAAAGAGCCATAGGAGGGTCAAACGGCGAGAAAGACCTTTAGCTCTGTATGAACGTAAGGGGCTGGAGGTCCACCAAATTCCGCTATTAAAATTCTGCATGCCAAATTCCAAATGCAAAATGTAGATTGTTCTAAATGTGAACAAGTTACTTTGGAACTCAAATTCTGTTGTTCTAGATCTCTCGATTTCTACCAACTGTCAAATATTGTCATATGCTTAAAAAAAAAAAAAGGCAGGTTACCAGTCAAAGGATTTCAGATGGAAAATACATGTCAGCTATTAAATACTACACAGTACTAAAGGCCATAATATGTCAGTTATCATATGCAGGGAAATATGGTTGCATTCCATTTATCAAATATTATGGCATATAAATAATAACATATAAAAATGCAATAGCACATATAGTTGTTTCATCCACACGCATTACAAGCAACATGGGATCTCTCTCCAGGGAAGTGGCTCCCATTCCATTGGGCATGTGAAGGAGACCTGTATCAACGAGGAATCGGTAAAAGGATAACAGCTTGCACAAAAGGCCAGGAGGAAAGGGTGCTACTTCCATAGGAGTATCAAGAAGACCAAACTTATCTAACAATTACCAATAGTGCTTCATAAAGCAGTTAAATCAAAGTCTAGAGCATTGCAAGTGCATCTACTCTGTTGCCAAAGAATAACTCAGCTACAAAAAAGAACCAGCTATGCATGACATTCATGTAGAAGCCACCAATAATCATTATGTATCTGTCACACAGGCAGCTAAATAATTAAAATCTGAATCTCAAATGTAAATATATTAATCATACACCTTTAAAAAATTACACATACTTGATTTATTCTTCTGATGTCCTTTCAAATGCTGGTGTTCTGGGAAAGCTAATGAGCCGCGCTGGGTGCCTTAGCTTAGATTGTTTTCAAATTTCATGAAGTGAGATAATGCAAATAAAGAGTGGGTTTGCAGTGAGCCTTCCAAAGCCCTGATAAGGTGCTAATAAACCTTGGCAAATCCTGATTATAGCTGTCTTATTACACACTTTGTTCCAATTTCCACGACATTGCTAAATCAAAGTAACTAAAGTGCTGGAAAGTTGCATTTATATTGGATCACCTGAACAAGCAGTGATACATTGCAAAGCATGATACACAAAAGGTGCGCTTTCCTCCCTGAAGCTCTTACCACCATGACAAATTTGCACGGCTGTTGTTGCTCCTTGTCTAGTTTGCATTTCTTTTCTGGGAAACCTAAACACAATTTTTCAGTTTAACTTTTTATTATTAACTGTATTATTTAAACAGCCACCGGCAAATGAAAGCTTGTGAATCCTAGGAGTTCACAATCCTAGGAATGTGCTCCCCTAAGATACTATTGAGAAGGCTGAGAATGGGACTCACCAGCTGGCTGTAGCAATTGTCAGAGATTGTCAAACGCCATAGCCAGATGGAGGCTTCCGGCCTGATAGTTCATAGACTTCTGTACCAGCCCTCCAACTATTCCATATCTCCCATTTCTCCGAGTCATCAGTACTCACTTCCAGTTCAAGTCCCTGCATCCTTTGAACAAAAGGTACACATTAACAGGGAACAGAGAATTCCTTTTTACCCACCATGCTGGGTTTTTTTGTGTGTGAATGTAGTTGCTACCCTGCACACCCCAATACAACTACTCTATTTTACAGGAGAGTTGTTGCCATGAAATAAGCCTCCAACAACAGATTTCTCCTTTTTTGTTCTATTATAACACCTCTGGCATTTATCCTTGTCAACTTTGTTTAAATTGTGAGACTCACAGTGCCATCCTGTACATACCTATTCCAAAATTAAGCCCCATTGAATTTAATTAGATTCTGTTCCGGGTAAGTGTGTTATACGATTGCAGCATTAATTAATGCTCAGAAAGATATAACTCTTAACAGAGTGCCATTCAATTACAACTTTGTTTTTCTGAGGCAGCAAGCAGAGCCACCCCATCAAAACAAAATCAATAAAGTGAAACACAGAAAATCCGTTCTGATATTAATACCAGTAAACACCAGAGAGCTAAACAATTTAAGAAAAATAATTCCTATGCTACTTAAGTGCTTTTCTATGAAGTAACTCTCCTTTTCCATTCAGAAACAAACTCATATTTATGGAGATATAAAATAGTACTCATTGTAGTGCACTTTCCAAGCATAAATGCTATTAAGATGCACTCCTCGTGTACCCATGGATGGTTCTTGTTGGATTTTTGGTGCTTATGTTTGACCATTTTGCCTTAAATGTGCCAAATGTGAATATATGTGCAGAGATGCGTCTGGGCGATGTTTGCAAGTGTGTGCATTTTTTAATCCATTCAGCAGACAGTGCAAGTCTCCTAGGTCAGTGCTTGGTCGGCTCCATTCCAATACTTATTTGCAGTTGAGTCTGCCTCTGCAGATAATGTGATGGCTGCAGAATGAGGCAGAAAAATGTGATTGGAATTGTAAGCAGGCAGCAGCAGTTGCTAAATCTGCTAAACAATACGAATTAGGAGAGGTTCTCTGAGCAATGTGGTTAGAATGCCACAACTTTCTCTTCCAGAAAACACATGCCCAACTTGAACCCCAATGATCACAATGATGGGAATTACCGTACACAAATTATGCAAACATAATTCAGGAGTCGGCAAAGTTTTTGTGGCTTGGGCCGGTTCATGGTCCTGCAGACGCCGCAGTGGACCAGAGTGTGCGCTCATGCATGCATGTGCAAATGCTATTTCCGGCACTTCTTCCTGCATGGAGGTGTGCAGGAGCTTCCTGCAGCCAATGGGAAGCCGGCCAGCATTGTGGAAGGCGGTTCCCGCTCTGCTCCACGCTTCTTTAGTGTGGCACATGGGAGCCGACTGAGCGGGCCGCAGGGGTCCCCAGTTAAACGACCCCCATGGGCCACTTGTGCCCCATGGGCCTTAGGTTGCCGACCCCTGACATAACTGTTCGGTCAAGGGCAGTGTATTGTGGACATAAACTCTATTCAACCTTGGTGCACTGTGGCAGTTTGTTCAAAATGGTACTCCTCAGGTTGCATGCCCCATAGGGCAACACTGAAAGAGGAAACAGAAGGAATGTTCTTCCATAATGGGGGAGTTTGTGTCCAGACTGAAGAGGAAAATATTAATGGGGGACAGGGGCAGACTTTAGTAATATGCCACCCTAAGCAAGGAGAAAATTTGGTGCCCCCCAATATTTCTTATTTGTCACAATTATTGTTTTTATTATTATGTGCCCCCTCAGCTTGGCACCATGTGTGGGAGAACCACCTGCACCCCCCTTATTACGGTGCTTTGGGGGATGTTCACAACTCCAATTTACATGCTAGCAGTTTCCTGCTTAGTGTTGCATGTTGTTGTTTTCCAAGTGCACAATATGTTTCAAGGAGAGGACCATTATTTTCACATCAATAAAACCAAAGAGGGGTGTGTGTGTTTTGACCAAGAAGTTTCATTCAGGGTACAGCACAGTATTGAGTACACCTTTGATGTTTTTCATGCTATTTTAGTAACGTTTCAGGGTGCAGTCAAACCTCGGTTGTCGAACGTAATCTGTTCCGGAAGACTGTTCAACTTCTGAAACGTTCATCAACCGAGGTGCGGCTTTTGATTGGTTGCAAGAGCTTCTTGCACTCAAGCGGAAGTCGCGTCGGATGTTCGGGTTCCGAAAAACGTTAGAAAACCAGAGCATTTGCTTCAGGGTTTTCAGCATTCGGGAGCCGAAACATACGATAACGGAGGCATTCGGGAACCAAGGTTTTGACTGTATTAATTAGAACAAGAGACACAGGTTGGACAGATTTGATTTGATTTGACAGAGCTCAGGGGTTCTTCCAGGCAGGTGTTTACTGTGGTAGATAGATAGATAGATAGATAGATAGATAGATAGATAGATAGATAGATAGATAGACCTGCCTGGAAGAAATCCAAATAGGTAAGCTAGAACTCTTAGGGATGCATTTGTTGTCATGGTTTTCTTATCTTTCCAGCAGCACAAGCATTTCTGCTTGCCAGATAGAACAACCCTCCCCTCCTCCATCTATGTGCTGTTCTGGGGGCTCTCCTGAACTTCCAGAGTAGATATGGAGGAGGCATGTGGGACAAGTACACGGAGAGCTTTCGCACTAGCTTCTGCTACCATGCCAGGTTAGTTGAATGCAGGCACTAATCATTCTCATTGAATAATATATATCATCAGAAAAATACAAAACTAAAACTATATCTACCTTCATAATGGAACTGAGCAAATACATGTATCACATAAATGAGACTTTTGCATATGACTTATAAAAAGCCTAGGGATGCTGGAGGACTCCATTGAAAACATACTATCAGGAAGATTTTCTTCCATCTGCCCAACCAACTCCCTTCACGGCATGGACTCTTCCTATAAATGATTTTTGGCTTAGATCTCTACAAAAAATCATGCACATTAAACATAAATAGATTCATAAATTGCTTTCCAATGTACATTATTTATGTATTCACTGTTGTATAGCTGCTGTTGTCCCAAAGGTTCCTCTTTGTGTTGCTTTTTTCTGAAGTGTTGTTAGCTGATGTTGTTAATTGTTGGAGGTAAACTATATGCACTAAGGCTGTAATCCTAACCTACTGTAACCTAATCCCAATCTGAAGTAGGTCCCACTGAATTTGGAGCTTACTTACTGGGAAGTGGGGTTAGTATTGCTACCTTAATCCTCTTCTTGCAGTGAATTATAAAAACATTATTCTTTTCACATGGATATTAGCTTGAGTGTTATATTTCAGCCCGTGCGCGCGCATGCGCACGCGCGCACACACACACACACACACACACACACACATATATACAGAGGGCAATTTTCTGAATACAACACACATTTATGAAATGCAATGCTGCTTTTAAGAAAAAGATTTAAAAGGTAAAGGTAAAGGACCCCTGACAGTTAAGTCCAGTCGCGGATGACTCTGGGGTTGCGGCGCTCTTCTCGCTTTACAGGCCGAGGGAGCTGGCGTTTGTCCGCAGACAGTTTTTCCGGGTCATGTGGCCAGCATGACTAAGCCGCTTCTGGTGCAACGGAACACCGAAACCAGAGCAGTGCAAAGGAAATGCCGTTTACCTTCCCGCCAGAGTGGTACCTATTTATCTACTTGCACTTTTTGGCGTGCTTTCAAACTGCTAGGTTGGCAGGAGCTGGGACCGAACAATGGGAGCTCACCCCTTTGCGGGGATTTGAACCGCCGACCTTCTGATCGGCAAGCCCAAGAGGCTCAGTGGTTTAGACCACAGCACCGCCCGCGTCCCTAAGAAAAAGACTTATATGTGGTTAAATGGCAGAAGTAATTAGTCAAATCCGGGATACAAAAAGCAAAATATCAACAAGGTGCTACAGTGTCCCTCCTTGCTGTTGAGTGAGAGAAATGAGGCAGGAAAGGAAATTTAAACTGAACAGTGAAATCAAGCCAGGTAGGCTGCGATCCTAATCCCACTTACCTGGCAGGAAGCCCTACAGCATTCAGTGGAACGTATTACTGTGTAGACATGGTTAGGATTGCAGCCATAGATGGATTTGTTATGAGCCATTAGCCACTTCATTAACTTTGTCTTTAAGGTACCGCAGCTTGGTTGGTTTCACTGCCAAACACTAGCAGGGCTACCTCTCTGGAAATTAATTAAAAAGGAACATGGCAGCATGGTATCTGATTTGTAAATACCTGTTGATCGCTGAGTCTACTGTGTGTGTCTACTGTGGATTACAAGATATATAAAAAGTACTGTATGTATATTTTTGCATCAGCAGACAACAAAATGGAAGAAAGATGGTTGATTGGTATGACTTGGGCTATCCTAGGAACTCAACACCTAAGTCTTTTGCTATCTAATGATGCTCTAGCGCAAGCCTGAACTTTTATGACAAAACTCTTTCAGATTCACTGCAAGCTTGTATTTAATTTTTCTTGTAACTTGCTGCAAATTGCATTCCCTGTTTCTTCAGAATCATACCAGAAGGCTGTTCCGTGACATTCTTTCTCAGATGTGTCACCTTCATGAATATCTTGGGTGTTGTTTTTGTTTTCCTCTGCTTATATTTGCAGAGTTTCCTTCCTTCTCTGTGTTCTTTGCCTGAGAAATATCTTTGGGGGCGTAGTCTCACCTCTCAGCAGAAAGTCATCTGTCAATGTCTTTCTGAAAAGGGGAAGATTTCAAGCAAATATTTGGTGGATTCACAGCCACTTGAGGATCAGATTGTTTTAGAGAGCAAATTGGATTGGGGTTGAATGACTGGCTATTGTGGATAGAGCCACATGTCATATTTAACAGGTAACCAGCTAACTCCGCAACACCACTTGCCATAGAATTCAAGCCTACCTGTGATAGTGTTCCTGTCTGTCACTGTAAAAACGCCAGAACTTTGGGTTCAGCATTGCTATTCCATCTATTCCTCACTGTGCCAGCTAACTACTGCATCACTCCTTTTATGCATTTATAATTTCTGTTTTACCATGATTTCCCCTTGCTCACTAGTACTAAATTCCTTGAAGCAAGGTATTCATAGCAAATTCAATCCTGTGCACACACACAATCTTTTATCCAAGAAAGACTCCAAGAATCCCCAAATCAGCACTTTCAGTGGACACCCTTGTAAGGCGTGTGTACTGACAGATTCAAAGATCTGGTGTCAGCTGTCAGCAGGTTCAGTGGGGGGTGGGGGAGCTTTAAAATAAACTGTGCACTTGCTACCATCAAGTTCAAGTCTCTTAATGCAAACATCCTAAAACTGGAGACTGAGAGACCTGTAAAACTCTTGCATTGGTTATCTCACTGGAATTTCTTCTGGAATGATGGCTAAGTAAAGCTATGTTTGGTTGTGTCCCGCTCACCTTGATGGGTCTACTGCCCACTCACTGATTCTCTCCATTATCCCATCTCACTTTCTCCTTCCATCATTATCAAATACGCAAAAGCCACTGCTGCTCATTGAACTATTAGACTGCATAGGACAACAGGGGCAGGGGAATATAGTTCCCTGCTAGTTCTATCAGCTTACATGTGTGTCGTGCAAATTAAGAAGGCAAAGTGAAGGAAAATCAAGTTAGCTCCATGCCAGAAGAATGCTCAGGGCTATTCTGAAGGGATGAAGACTGCAAGAGAAATACCGCCTATGGTCCACATCAGACAACATTTAAAGGTAACAGCTGCAGCCAACACATGACATAAAAATACCTACAGCAGAACATAACTGCACCTTAAATTTCCTTTATGAGAATTTCCCTCTGAATTCTTTTGAATTTAATGAATGTATCATCACACTTCTTAAGAATATAAGAGCCTTGTTGGATCGGAAAGGCATTCCCGTGGTACGCAACCAGATGCCTATAGAAACCCACAAGCCGATCATGAGCACAACAGCCCTCTCCTGCTTGTGATCCCCAGCACCTGCCTAATACTAGAGGTAAGTACAATGAGTACTTAAAAGCACTGACTTCCAGCTTCCTTCTTGATCTATAAAGCCAGGGCTTTTTACCAGCCAGAACCCACTGGAACTCAGTTTCGGCACCTCTCAGGGAGGTGACATTGCCATTATAAGACATTGCCCTGTTTACCCATGCCTTTTCACATCATGCTATATTAGTGCTGGCTCTTTACCTTGCTGATTATATACATTAAGGGTGCAATTAGAAATGTATGTTTGGCATTCATATTTGTAAGCTACCTTGAGTGCTATTTTAGTGGAAAAGCAGGCTATGCATTTTCAAAATAAACTGAGGATTCAGGTCCACAGATTTCAATGGGCTTAAGGGCACCTAACTGTGTTGGTAGTCAGGACTAAGTGAGCTCTGCACCCCAAAAAAATATTGTGTGTGTGTGTCCAAATTACATTTACAAAACAAATCCAACATGTTTAATAAAGAAAAGCAAGTCTAGTTGCAGATATCTACTGTATGTGGCAAAAACTAGGAAGTACTTGTTGTCTACGGAAAATAGGCTTCCAAAGAACACTTGCCAATCTCCTATCATGAATTAATTTGGCCAAACTCATGGCTTCAGCTTTTGACTGCATTCTGGTGCTACTAGAGAGCCCAAGTCTACTCTTTGAAACACAAGTGACTGAATGCGTAAGAAAAATTTCCTTAGCTGATAACAGAGATGACAGCATGAATGTTTACTGTGGAACTGCTAGTTAACGTGGGGAGAGAATGTATGATTTACAAAGCAAAGGAAGAACACATTTTCCCCATGAGATAGTAGAGGCTAGAAACCGTAGGATTAATTCTATTGGGGCACAAGGGAATGTGGAGTGTGAAATGGAGTTCAACAAACAAGACTGGGGAGAAACCAATGAGAAAAAAGAGAGGGACGGGGACGACAAAAACCATGCAATTCAATAAAACAGTTTAATGATCTACATAAAAGCTAAAATGACATAAAAATGTATTTAAGAAAGTAAAGAAAAATGAGGAAAGTTGTGCATTATCTGTGCTACATTTCTTACTAGCACTTAAGAATAATTTGCGTTCACATAATGCTTCTCTGTACCACAACACACAGATATTCAATAATCCTTGCAACAAACCATTAAGGTCTATCAGGATTCATAGCCCCACACTGCAGATGAGACAGGGAACAAGGCCGGGATTTAGGCAGAAATGGCTTGCCCATGGCCACTGGCGGAGGAAGAGGAGTGCGGAGGGGGAGCGCACCGCCCCCGGCAGTGCGATCCCAGCGGGGTGCCATTGCGGCTGCCCCCCACCCGTGCTGGGCGGCACGCCCCTACGGGCGGCACGTCATGCTCCCAGGACATGCACCAGCCCCGCCACGCCTCAGGTGAGGCTTGAACTAGATTACCATTTTCTTGGCCACTGTACTATGCTACACCTAAAGGTAAAGGTAAAGGGACCCCTGACCATTAGGTCCAGTCGCAGGGACCAAGCAACGGGAACTCACCCCGTCGCGGGGATTCGAACCGCCGACCTTCTGATCGGCAAGCCCTAGGCTTTGTGGTTTAACCCACAGTGCCACCCGCGTCCATGCTACAACTACTTTTCATAAATAGGCTTATTTGGGGACATTCTCAAAAGTAAGGAAAAGACTGTGCTGCAATTTGCAACCCACATTAATTTGGCTTTCTTGTTTCTCTATGATAATCAAAGAACACACTTTGTGCAATATTTTCTAAGTGCTAGCACCCTCTAGTGTGTGCCATTGCATGGCTAGTCTTAAGCATTTTAAACAATATTAGTGTGCCTTGGACGTTTCTCCCATCTCCTATTATGTCGGGTTTTCAGGCTGTTTCCATGGAAGTTTATTACAGGTTCCTCAATCAGTAGATCAGGAGTGGTAAATAAGCTTCCCTGAAATACAGCTTGTTCACTGCTAGTAGTGATCTTCCCCAGAAATGTGCATCTGGATGAGAATGTTGGCTTCATCCTAGGACATGGGTGTAGCCAAAGCGGGGGCAGAGGGGGCAGCTTCCCCCCATCAAGTAAATAAAAATACTTAACGGACCAATCACATCACAGATAGCTCGGTTCTGCTCCCCCAACATAAAACCTGACCCATGTCCTAAGATACACTTTAATTCTCATGAATCAATGATAAGGCCCAGGAAAACCTGCCCAGTGCTCTGGGCGAATGAAATACACTTTAGAATGCACAGCAGAAACTTCAGCAAAAACTGTGGTATTAAACTTCTGCCTTTATTTATTTGTGTCTGATTAGGCCATCCAATCAAATTACCTTAGGTGACCAAGCGCTGAAATATAAGTGAGTCTAACTTTTTTCTTCATTAATTCTATGAGTCATCGTGACCCGGAGTCCAGCTGTGACCAGGACATGGATGTTACAGAGTCACTGCAACAGGAGTTAGACTGGTCTCCTGACTTCAACCTTGATGCTGGTGATCAGGGGACCACTGAACCAAATTCCACAGCACCTGGGCCCGTAAACAGAGACGGTACCCTTACAGGCACCTTCCCCTGGGTCCAAGGGGCCAGGAGCCTCCCAAACTACATTGCCAGCCCAAAAGCAAAGGGAGCACACCAGGTAGGGTTTAGCACTCCAGTCATGAGCCTGCAGAAGCTCCGGCTTGTACACTTGCCTCTCCCATCCTTCTCTTCTGTGAGGAGGAGAGCAGAAGAGTCTGAGGCTTGTTTTCATGATACCTAATCATAACTTAGCATTGCACCCAAATTGGCTGTATATGTATTAAATTTACAAAGTAAAAGTGCATACTAATTATCTCTTGGCAATTAATGCACATATTAATCTATACTAAGTGATCCCGTTAAACGTTTTTTTTTTGCAGAGGAAAATCAGTACTTTGCTTGATCAGACCAAGATCTACTTAAAGGTAAAGGAACCCCTGACCATTAGGTCCAGTCGTGAACGACTCTGGGGTTGCAGCGCTCATCTCGCTTTACTGGCCGAGGGAGCCGGCGTACAGCTTCCGGGTCATGTGGCCAGCATGACTAAGCCGCTTCTGGTGAACCAGAGCAGCACACGGAAACGCCGTTTACCTTCCCACCGGAGCGGTAACTATTTATCTACTTGCAGTTTGACATGCTTTTGAACTGCTAGGTGGGCAGGAGCTGGGACAGAGCAACGAGAGCTCACTCCGTCATGGGCATTCGAACCGCCAACCTTCTGATTGGCAAGCCCTAGGCTCTGTGGTTTAACCCACAGTGCCACCCACATCCCATAAGATCTACTTAGTCCAGCATTTTTTGCAAGAATCCCATAAAGAGGTAGCCGTCCAAAATTTAATCAATGGTCCACTGCTGTATGAGGTACTGCTCAATGATAGTATTTAATGTTGCCCTGAAGGAAGGCTTCCTTTTCTAAAACACACAGAGCATCCTGCCACTTGTTCTCTCTTGCTCCTTCAACTTCTTGGTGCTGTCCATTGTGTCCTATTCTGGATAAGGCCCAGCACAGCCAGAAGCGCCAACATATACTGATTTAGGGGTCAGATTTTGTTGTTATTTCATAAATATCTTCAAAACCCCCAAAATAAACATAATGAGGGTGTGCCCTTACAGAGAAGCTACTTTGCAAGGAAAAATAGGTTAGCCCCAGAAAGATGAGGAGCAGGCATTTAGCATTCTTTGTTGTGCCATGGCAAGCTACGCAAGTAATATTTGGTTCATTGTTCTCTCACAATAAAATGAGTTTTGCTGCAGTAATTGGAAGAGTATTTTAAACTATCCTTGATTGCCATGTATTGTTGGAGGAACAATAAGCAGGTTAGCTTTGTTCAGCTACTATGACAGTGCTGGGTGAACCTCAAAAGCAGAATGTTCTACAAGTTTCAAAATATTTGGATTATTTCTTTTTCTTTCTTTCTTTTTTTACTCTTCAGATTGTTTCTGTCTGGAGACAGACAGTAGTGCTTCCCTGCCTTCGGAGTGTAGGTGACAGTATTGTTTGTACCATCATCTCCAGTAAAGAGGTTTTTTGGCATTTGTAGCACTGTAAAAACTTGTAAAGCCTATATAACTGGAGATTCTAACTGGATGAGGACAAAGAAAAGTTTATATACATCATGAATACTGATGACATTTACCATACCTTCTTAAAATCTAGTGTTGTTCCCCAACCTATATGATCCTATATAACCAGGGATTGGGGGGAAGATGGATCTAGCCTGTGGGCAAGATTGTGACCTCCCCCTTCCTCTGCAGGTCAACTTTGAAAGGTGGGTGGAACCACACACCAGTCAATCATGTGACATCACAATGACACCACAGTGTCCTGTTTTCCTTTTACTTCCTTTGAAATCAAACCATGTGGACAAAGGCACAGCATATTGCAAACACGGGCAATCATATATTATGACAGAGGTAGAGCATACAGGCGTGCCTTGGCAAAAATGGTTTCAAGGGCCCAATGGGGAGAGCTGGGAATTCCACTGCTATACAAAGTTTCCTTCCCAGTGATGTCTTCTCTCCTTAATGTACATATTTGCATGAACATATCTCTTCCGAAAGTATTTGCTTTGTAATTTCTGTTAATGGCTTTAATCTCCTTCTCTGTGATATGGTCCATTGTACCACTTAAGCTCATAACATACCCTTTAATGAATGTTGTGTATTGAAAATGCCATGGGAAGTAAAATGTGGCAGTGCAAGGTTAGAGGAGCATTTACTTAATCTACAATAAAAATATCATAAAAAAATTAATGGGATGAAACATGTTGAAATGACTACTATATGTTCAGCAATGTCATCTGATTTGAAATAATATAGTTGATATTAACAGAATACTATTTGAGCTAGGAATTACAGCTAAACTTAAAGAAAGTTCCCCTACTGTGGTCCTAAATTCCACATAAACACAATAATTTTGGGCACAATCCAGCCACAGTTTAGTGCATTTAAACCCCATTGATTTGAATCAGAGAGAATTAAGCATGTACTTAAATCTTCTATTGAAATCAATAAAGACAGGTATTAGCAGAGATCTCTCATCTCGCTGCCAATGCCCAGTCTCACACTGTTCAAGGTGGCACTTCAATCCTCCAAAACATTTTTTAAAATGAAGTTGGGTCACATGTTTAGCTGGTGCCAAACTCGTTGGTTTAAATTCATATCTGGCTGAATTCCAGAGAGGTGGGGGATGTCTGAGGAAAAAGAGTGCTGAAAACATGGATGCTGAAACCTCCCCCTGATATCTTTCCTAATGTCTTCTTTCTCCTGGTGGGCTCTGATACCAATAGTGAGATCATCTGGGAAAGAAAACCACTAAGGACAAGTGAATATGAAGAGCTATGCCACGGATAGCCAACGTGGAACCTTCCCATCATCCTTGGCTGTGGAAAGTACCATGTTGGCAGCCTCTCAGTTAAAAGGGGGATATACAGAGAGTTCCACTCTCCTCACCTGAAGTGTACGTGGATCCCACGAGGCAAGACACAGTAATAACAGCAAGAACCTTTATTGAACTAATAGAACTGGATGACAGGAGCAAAGCAATTACTTATATACATTTCTGAAAGCCTGGGCCACTCCCACTCCCAAGGTGATTGGCTGCCTAAATTTCCAAGCTGTGAATCATGACTCAGAGTTTAAGGGCCAATGCCAGTAGCCCAAAACCTGATAATGCTACATGATTGGATATCATGTATCGAATCAGAAGGGACATGGGTGGCGCTGTGGTCTAAACCACTGAGCCTCTTAGGCTTGCCGATCAGAAGGTCGGTGGTTCAAATCCCCGTGACGGAGTGAGCTTTCGTTGCTCTGTCCCAGCTCCTGCCAACCTAGCAATTCGAAAACTTGCCAGTGCAAGTAGATAAATAGGAACTGCTGCGGCGGGAAGGTAAATGGCGTTTCCATGCGCTCTGGTTTCCATCACGGGGTTCTGTTGCACCATAAGCGGTTTAGTTCTGCTGGCCACATGACCTGGAAAGCTGTCTGTGGACAAATGCCAGCTCCCTCAGCCTGAAAGCGAAATGAGCGCCGCAACCCCATAGTCGCCTTTGACTGAACTTAACTGTCTAGGGGTCCTTTACCTTTTACCTTTTATCGAATCAGAACACAAGGGCTCAGAATCCTTAGTCCAGACTCAAGCTCAGGAAAACACAGACCACTGAATACATAACATCACCCATTCTCTTTTGCTCTAAATGCCATACACCCTATTACCATCACCATCACCTACATAACTGGGCAGATCCAGACTTAAACCAATGGGCCTGCATGTGTCACATGTTCGATCCTGTGAATTATTAAATGCTAGGCAATCAATGAATGTGCAAACACTGGAGCTAATTTTCTGAGCACTGTGAGTCAAAGGATACACAAAGCTACTTGCATCACCTGTAGCTGCAGAAATCTGTTTAAAATAGTAAACAGCAGCTGCTGGGGAGTGGAGTGGGCAAGCAGGAGGGCTTTTCTTTAACCTTTGTACCTGTGACAGGGACCTGACAAAAACCACCATCCTGAAGCTGGTAGACCTTGGAAAGGAACTTCCTCTGGCATCAGTGGGAACTGAAAATAGCAAGGGGTGGCAGTGAGATAGTTGTCAGAACCATGGTGTGAAAGAAAATGTTGATCTCCTCCCATGTGTCATGTCCTAATCATGACTGAGGTCCTTCAACAGCTGCTACGAACATTTTTTAAAAGATTCATGCAACTACAAGTGACGTATTTGGCATAACATGTAATTTGGCCTTGAAATTTAGTGGTCTTTCCCACAAATGAATAATCTGTGGAGAATGTGCTGAATAAATGTACTTTCTGTGGAAGGATGAAGCTGGAAATGCTGAAGTATTTGGCATTTGGGCCCCATTGCTGCCATATTACGACAGAAAATTGCTGTTCTTTTGCATTTTTGTATTAAGCTGCAACATGATTTGCCTACCATTCTGCCTTGGGCACTGAAAACCAAGTCATTGCTAATGGAAATGTTGCACTTAATTCAGAGATGTTCACGCACCGGAATTGTTAGTGACAAATATGAGTCAACCCATCTAAAGTCATGACAAATGCATAATAATCTGAACAATATGAGGCTATTAATTTTTAAACATATTTTTGCTTTGGGTTCCTGAGGTTTTATACTATATATATGCACACACCATATCCTTCCAATGATTTAAATCGCCCTGGATTGCACACAAATTGCTATTATAATTTCAAGCTATAATCATGAGGATTAGAACAATACTCTAAGAAGCAGGAGTGGGAGTTTCAGGATTCTATGAACCAAGGAGTTCAAAATGCTACAAGCATTTCATGTGGCTATATATAATAAAGGTCACACTTTCAGAGGGATTATCAAGAAGCAAGGAGGAAAAAATAATAGATGGAAATATGAAAAATGGAATTTATTTATTAATTATTTGAATCTATGTTACAACCACAATACACCATTGATTATATTGAGTAACAAGCTGAAATATCAAAGTGATTTGGTAATAACAGTGCCTATGTTTCTTTTTCTTATTAATATAGAAAATTACTCTGTTACAATTTGTTTAAGAAATAAAGGCTGCAATCCGATATCCACTTACATGGGAGTAATCTGAATTTGCTGGGGTCTGCTTATGGTAGGCATATATAGTAAAGGTTACCGTGTTTCCCCTATTTTAAGACACCGTCTTATATTTTTTTTCCCTCAAGAAAACACACTATGGCTTATTTTGAGGGGGTGTCTTATTTTTATTACGTAAGCCCAGCCCAGCCTTTTTCTTGGCACCCTCCAGAACTGCGCCTATCACTATGGCTTATTTTCGGGGTACGGCTTATATTTCACAAATGTGAAAAAATCCTGCTATGGCTTATTTTATGACTATGTCTTAAAATAGGGGAAACAGGGTAATAGTTCTATTATGTATATGCAACACTTAAAACACACACACACACACAATTTTTAAAAGCACTTCACATGGCTTTGAAATTCATGCATTTCATTGTGTTTATTCTTGTGGTGATTTTAGAACTGTTTATATCATCTTTGTTGTCAGTGGCCAGGATACAGAGGGATAGCTCAGTCAGTAAAGCATGAGACTCTTAATCTCAGGGTCAGGGGTTTGAACCCCATGTTGGGCGAAAGATTCCTGCTTTGCAGGGGGTTGGACTAGATGATCCTTGTGGTCCCTTCCAACTCTACAATACTATGATTCTATGAGACTTCAGTGCAATCTATAAACAGTGCAAATGATAGTGTATTGAGTTCACTGGCCACTAGTTCTCAGTTTTTCATCAACCTTGCATAAATTTCATAAAACACAACCTTTGGGAGCAAAGTGGCATGGCATTAGCACAGAGGAGAATTTTCATTACACTGACAGTAACACCCAATTAAAATATTCCTGGGTTATGGAAATATAGCTCACTTTTGTCCAACTGAAGTTCATGTGTATGTGTGTGTGTGTGTATCCCTTCACGCTTATCCAGCAGACTTTTACAGCATAACAAGAGTCTCTGCGGTTTCACCCTCACTTTGAAATTTAGCAATACTTTGAATACATTTTAACAAGAAACAAAATAACCAACAACACCTTTTAGTACATAGTAGCAGCTGTTAGTTGTGATTTAAGTCCCTCTGAAATCGATGAAACAGTTAAATGCTTAAGTCCCTTTGATGTCAATACAATTTAGAGACAAAGCCGCACAATTAGCAGCCTTTCCAGACGCATCTGCTGCTGCATTGTGCTACTACATGTAAAATGAGTTGTGTGTGTGTGTGTCTGTGTGTGTAGGGAAGCACTCAAACATATATGTAAACATTCAGCCTGTACTATTTTAGGCCCCACTGCAACCTACAATACAGCAATATTTGCTGGATTTTGCTTATTGTCTCGACACCACAAACCCATAAGCAAGTAGTGCTGGTAACAGACTTTTTTTTTTTCAATCCACAACTATGGCAGCACAGAAAATACACATTTGTCCTCCGCCACTCTTGGCAGGAAATGCTCTGTCAGTTTGGATTTTAAACATGATTAAATTTCCCAGTAAAACTGAATCAGCAGAGGTGGTTTTTTTTTTTTATTGCTTTGAAATGTAACAAACATTCCTATCATTGCCTTATTCTCTTTTTTTATCAGTTCAGATGCAGTGTTTGTGCTGGCAACAAGAAACAGCCATATAATTTATTGTTGTAGCTGGCTAGATTCATGCCAAAGAGGTCTACAGAGAAACATACTATAAGATTTGGGGCAAACAAAATTCAGAAGCAGACTCTTGCTCACCATGTACCAACTTTCAGCTAACATTTCCATATACGTTTCCACCATTTGGTGGACATACTCTTAGCATGACCACAGGGATGCATGTATAGGCTGAATGAAATTGGTAGATCTGAAGGAAAGAGGGGGGGTGCCAGTGTGGTGTAGTGGTTAAGAGTGGTAGACTCGTAATCTGGTGAACCGGGTTCGCGTCTCCGCTCCTCCACATGCAGCTGCTGGGTGACCTTGGGATAGTCACACTTCGTTGAAGTCTCTCAGCCCCACTCACCTCACAGAGTGTTTGTTGTGGGGGAGGAAGGGAAAGGAGAATGTTAGCCGCTTTGAGACTCCTTTGGGTAGTGATAAAGCGGGATATCAAATCCAAACTCTTCTTCTTCTTCTTCTTCTTCTTCAGGGAGCTAGCTCCAAGAATCAGAGGAAGAAAGGATGAATGGATCGAGTCATATAAAGAGACGGACCAGAGAGAGGTAGAATTGGAAGAGTGAAGGCCACGAACCTTCACTTATTTCAATGGGAAATAAGGGCTGGGATTTACAGTAGGTTAAGGCTGTGGAAAAAAATTAATGGTAAGGATAAGGGATTTTGTTCCTCCCTTTGAAGAAAAGGTAAAGGTAGAGGAAACTTAAGAAATCTGCAAAACAGCACGGAAAGCTGTCTGTTTTTCTCCCCCCACTTTAAAAGGCAACACCGTCTCAAAGTGCCGGCATTTGTTCGTGAAATCTGTTATAACTTGGAAGTGCCTTTGCATCAAATATTAACAATAGAATGTTATAATATGTCAGCTTGTGTTTATTTCTCAGTTTGCTTCCCTGAACTGTTGCACCCGGCCTTCATACATGCCACTGTGCGCATATTTATAATTCTACTGCGTGTTTTCAAGGAGGATGTTTGTGAATGCAACAGGAGGTAAAAGAAAGGAAGAAGAAGAAGAGGGATAAAACAGCTAATAACGAAGCAGCTGCCATCAAAAGCAGGTAACAGGATCTTAGCATCCAATGTATCCCTTCATACAAGCACAGTTCCTGTCAAGATTAATTTAATTACATCCCCAAACTTCTACTTTCATTATTTCTCTACATAATCACGTCTACAGAAAAGCAAAATAAATAAATGGAGTGATTTGTTGTAGAAGGGCACATCTGGCACCAGATCACATGTAGTCATTTCCAATTAATTGGCGGAATCAAATGCTATTGTTTTGTGAAATGGTTTTGCCATTGCCAAACTTGAAAACACCAGCCATGGCTACTGCATACATGAATATTCAGCAAACACTTGCTTCTCAAAGCTTTGAGGTGATAAGGGGAATATTGAATGTATTTGTGCTAATGCTAATTCGTAATCAATTTTTAGCTTTTGTTAAAAAACAACAACACCAGAGTCCAGCTGAATCAGGCCATCAAGCTATCTTTCTTTCCCCCCTACTATAGCCAGCCAATACCTATGGAGAGCTCACAAGTAAAGGTAAAGGGACCCCTGACCATTAAGTCCAGTCGTGACTGACTCTGGGGTTGCGGCGCTCATCTCGCTTTACTGGCCGAGGGAGCCGGCGTACAGCTTCCGGGTCATGTGGCCAGCATGACTAAGCCGCTTCTGGTGAACCAGAGCGGCACACGGAAATGCCGTTTACCTTCCCACCGGAGCAGTACCTATTTATCTACTTGCACTTTGACGTGCTTTCAAACTGCTAGGTTGGCAGGAACTGGGACCAAGCAATGGGAGCTCACCCCATCACAGGGATTCGAACCGCTGACCTTCTGATTGGCAAGCCCTAGGCTCAGTGGTTTAGACCACAGCGCCACCCACGTCCCTCGAGCTCACAAGTAGGTCTATTTTAATCTAGTTCATACACTAACATTGGACAGTGAATGCTTGTCCACTGCTTGGCACTGCAATCTAATGTGAGCAGAATCTTTACTCCCTTTTTTTTGAAGAGGAAGAGGAGGAAGGATTCCATGAAGTGTGAACACATACAATATGTATTATACATCCCGTTGCAGGTATGCTGGGAATGCGGGGATGTTTGCTCTGCTTCAGCAGAATTGATGCAAAGGGAGCTCAGTATGGTAACTGTGGACAGGCCTTGTGATTGGAAATGCCAATCAGCAATCACATAAACTCTCAAAAGGTCTCCAGTTCTGAAGTTCTTCTAGTAAGGTTTATTTTCTCTTCTCAACTTTCTGAAATACAACTTGCGATCGTTGAGAAATAAGACTGTCAAGCTTTAAATATAGAAGGGAATTAATACTCTGTTGTCCACTGGCTTGTTGCCACTTTTTCCGCTACAAATCTACTACCAGTAAATTAAATGCCACAAAACTGCTTATTATCTTTTTCTTTTCCTCAGCTCCTTTGGATGTGGTGTTTGCAGCTAATTTTCTCTCCATCACTAGCCTTCAGAATGGGGGAGGAGAGTAATTACATCGAAAAGCACCCAAACTCTGTTTTCCTTTGAATTAAAAGGATATCTGAAGACATCCAAGAGACCTGAACTGTGGTAGCTGACTCACCAGGAAGTCTTTGTCCCTATGCAAGAGGTGAAAATTGTTTTGTCTGGGTTTTCTTTTTCTTTTTGGTGAGGAACATACTGCAGTTTGGAACTTGCTGCCATTATCAATCCAAATTACCACCATCATGGGCTTAAAAGAAGCAAACCAGAGTCTGCAATCCTTCTCACTCATATCATCAATTTAATCTGCCTCTATTCTGATTTCGAATAAGGCTAGATCACTTGAAGCCACCCAAAGGCAGGTTTAAAAATGCTCCCTGAGGGATCTGTCTCCAGAATGCATGTCATTCATGTGTAGCTTCAAAATCTCTCTCAAATCTCTCTCTTTGCTTTGTTGTGACTTGTGTCCAATCCACGTGGCAGGCTACTGCATTCAAACAACATACCATAAATTACCTTCATGTGTTGGTTGTTTCTTGTGGATTAGTCTGTACAAGTGAATTGGCTGACAGGCTCAGGATAAACATGGTCTATGAACCTATCCTTCCAAGCAGAGCCTCAAATGTGGTTAAGGCAGTTGATGGAATTGTAGTGGCTGAAAATCATGTGCCTACAATCATGGAGACTAAAGTTGCCACATGGGTATGTCTCATATGGAGGTGTTGCTTCATATCACCTGTGCCCCAGTACAATCCTCACCCAGCTGCATATCCCTTGGTAGGCCTACAGAGTCCTGGGGGGAAATAGCATGAAAACTATTACTTGCATGGTGCTGTGCAAGGCAGTGGGGGTTAAGCTACCACAAGTCTAAGCCAAGGGTCTAATGGAAGAGAAATAACACATTGCTGCAGGAATGCTGAGGGATATATTTTATAAAGGGCTGGCGATACCAAGGCAGAAAGAGAACAATTCTGCTGGAGCAAAAATGATCCAATATGTCCATCTAAACAGTGGTTGGGCTGTGAGAAATGGAAAGGTAGAAATACCCTGTGAACTCCACAACAGCAATGAGCCTCTGTGCTTTTTTGGGTTAGCACCAGCCTTTGATGGCTGACCACACACTGCCAGCTGCAGGACAATGGCCTGGATGTTAAAAGAGGCTGGAGAAAGAGGCGAAAATCCACTCTGATTGGAACAGTCAGGGTCCCTTCCTCCTTTCAGCAGGCAATAGCTTGATTCTGAAGAAAGCTGTGCTGAGAAACAGGCTAAAATCATCTTGGTGGGAATGAAATATGGCCCATTCTTGCATTCTCAATGAGCTGCGCACTGGGGCTCAGTTGAAACCACTCATCTCGCTTAATGTTCTTTTTGGAGAGTGTCAAAAAGCACCTCTGAGTCTTAGCAATTTTTGGTGCTTGTTGCAAACACATTTGCATTGTCCTGTACTGTTCTCCTCAATGCCATTTTTGTCTTTGCCCTCAGAGCCCTTGGCCTCATTTACTCCCACTGCCCCGATTCTATTGGCTATGGCGACTCCTGTGAATATGTAGAGAGTATCGTAACACTATGCCCAATGTGATGATGTCACAGATGCCCATCCCATGGATTGCCACAGCCAAATTAAATAATAGTACAGTATGGGCATTTGAAGCAAAGAAGAAGGGGAAATTTTGCCAAGAAGCAGCAGCCTAGAAAAACAAAAGCATGCCAAATGGCATGGAAACAAGGCAAATGTTAAGCAATGTTTCTTTTTGGGGGCTTGGATGAATTGAATGTGGTACTTTCAAGGTTGAGCATTTCACATAACTCTAGCGCATATCAGGAACATCACGATGGCTTGGCAGGCTTTGCCAGAGATCAGTATAATTCTGCAGGAAGAGGGACTCACAATATGGAAAACCCACAATAATTCAAATGCTTTACTGGCAAAAAGAATAGAAAAAATAAGTATTGAACCCATCTAGGCCCCTCAGGCAGATTCTGAGGTAACAGGTGGAAGTAGATAAACCACAGAGAAATCTTGCAATAACTTCCCCGATGTCAAATACTAACCACTATGGAATATCACTGTAACAGAGTGCCCTGCTTCAGAACTATGTTACCCAGAACTGCAAGCAATAGATAGAGGGAAATCGATGGTGGTATTCCACAAGGTGGACTGCTTCTGTCTTATAGGAATGTGCTACAGTGGCCAAAATGGATAAGGTCTCCGTTTAGTCTCTTTTATTCTTCCTATTGAGTTCTTTACCAGCCCAAAGAGATCATGGCTGCTCCTCAAAAGATACACATGTATAATGCAAGTACTACATATGTAGAATTGATCTGCATGAACCTTCTTCCTCAAAAAGGAGTTACTTCATTTACATGAACATTAAAGAATTCTGCTTTAATTATTATTCTGTTTTCTTCTTTTTGGATGATCCATTTATCTGTAACTTTTCCAAACAAAATCTATACACAACTTAAATTGCACATAAATATACACAGCCTCATTCACTGAGCTCAAAA
Organism: Darevskia mixta; assembly: GCA_034641385.1. Classification (NCBI taxonomy): domain Eukaryota; kingdom Metazoa; phylum Chordata; class Lepidosauria; order Squamata; family Lacertidae; genus Darevskia; species Darevskia mixta. The sequence goes on from JAWWNH010000027.1 coordinate 976,111, forward strand.
CTAACATGTGCTGTGTTTCAGTTTTCAGCATTTGTCCTTTCTTCTTTTACATTAAGCTATTATCTTCAACATTGCTCATCTCCCAAAAATTGAATTTCAACTGGAAATATAAGAATGTAAAGCTGTTCATAGATAGAAGACAAATATTCAACAGGGAAGTGATTGCACCTTCTCTGGAAAGTCCTACAATACTGAAGACAAAGAGTGGACCAAATTTTGTTCACAGTGATGCTGGTTTAAATTGGATTGTTTTTCACCGCAGTAAGAGATTTAGATGGAGTAAAAGATTTAGATGATTAGAACAGCTAGTTGCAGGTTTTGGTTTTTGTTTGTTTTCAAAGCTTTTAAAAAACCCTTCACCCTCCATTGTTTAGTCAAGTGAATGTAGTAGGAACTCCTCTCACCCTATAACCTTCCGTGCTTAAGCTATCTTTGTCAAAGCACTTCACAAATTTAATAATTAGATTATGCAAACAGTTATTTAGTATTACCTCAAAAACTGTTTTGAGCATATATGGAGGAGGTCTCACAGTAGTTTTGAATGGCCTCAATATTGTTGGTTGGCAATGAGGCTTGAAGGCACAGACTAGTAGTAAACATTAACCAGAGTAATCAGCCATTGGCTGTTCTGACCTTCTGTAAAGCCACATGCTGACACCATTTTCTTTTCAAAGGGCAGAAACATTTAGCACTGCCCACTTCAAAAATCTACCTGCGGGGTGGGGGTGGGGGGCAGGAATGCAGGACACTGTGCTATGAATCTTATACTAAGCGCTCCTCGGCTGGAGGGTTGATGGGGAGGACATAAAAACTACAAAATATTGTGAGAGTGTTTTGTTTATAGAATAGCAATATGACCCCATGGGGGGGCATAAAAGTCTGTTTAGTCGTCCCCCCCACATCTTCCAAACAGTGCATCAGTAAAATTGCCAGTTATCTGACCAAAAGAAACACATTCATGTATCAAGGTTAAAACCAGTACCTGTGCTGAAACCTCTTCTTCAATCTCCTGAAAGGTGTATTTCTCCTGGAAAGAAGCTTACATTTTTCAGCTTCATCCACACCATGGTTTATAATTTTTATTTTTATTTTTATGGATGTGGGGTTTAGTTTACCTTATCATTGCAAAGTGGCCAGTTTCCTTTCCATTCAAACATTCCTTCACTGGTCTGCAGCCTCCTGGCTGCCCACACTTCTGGATCTGAAAAAGCCATTTCCGTTGGTGGTTAGGCATTGGATTATCTCTGTAGGGGTGAAGGAAGGGGGGAGGAAGTGCCATCACCTCCCCCAAATACTGAAGGGTATTTTGTTAAAGGAATACGGGGGCGTGGCCCTGTCCGAAGCCAAAGGCACGCCCCATACCGGTGGTCACAGGGTGAGTTCCTAGTTGACGTGCATCAGCAGGGCTCACCTTGGGTGGTTATCCCTTCCCGGACTTCCAGCACAATGGGCTGGAGTCGGATATAGTTGGTTAGTTCCAATGCCTAAGCCAATACCGCTCATCATCCGTAACCAATAAAGTTGTGGCCTATCTATGCCCATTAACCTTACTTTTGTGTCCTGTGTCTTCATTTCCACGGCAAAGCCCCATGGGATGATTTTGCCCATGACTTTTTCCTTTGCACTGTGACTGAAGTGGGGGAAGCTGGCAACCAAACACCTGAGAGCAATGCACTTCCTTTTGCTGTTCAAAAATATTTCTGCAGTGGCATCTTTTTTTAAAAAAAACAAAGAAACATGAACTAGGAACAGTTGCCAGGCACATGACAGACAGCCTTTCCTTTCTTACCGGAAAGCCCAGCTTCTATTTTCATTTTAACCCCCCCTTTCCCCCCTTTCTTTTCCCTTATTTTCCTTTTTCCCTCCCCCCCTTTTTTTTTAGGTATGGACCAAAACTAAAATGAAAGAATGCAAACATTTCTGTATTAAATGAATTTATTGGTATGTATTTATGTAATCACAAAATCATAAAATTGCTAATAAAAATTTATAAAAAAAAAAAAAGGAAAGCCCAGCTTGAGAATGTCATGATGTTATTGGAAAATGTGTGGGCCTGGGAGGCTTGCAGCGTGCAGACCACCAGAGAAATTATCTACAGAATGAAAGAAAGGACACTTGCAAACACCCCACAACCAGCTCAAAAAGAAAGGAATCACAACAGAAAGCCCACATCCCATCTATGAAAATTTCACCAAGAAGCGCTGACAGCCCCTTTGATCATTTTCAAACGCCGTTTCTTTTCTCATCAATTGGCACAGAGTGATTACAAAAGTCGGGAGGGTAATTATTTAGGATGGCACAAACCAGGCCACATCCCTTTTCTCATTTTTAAAATAAGAATTCTGACTGAGCCACATTTTAAACCAGGTCTGCAAACTTCTGAAGGCAACCAAAATTGTTTTCGCAGCCTGCCTGTCCCCATTCTTTCATGCCCACATTCAAGTTACAGCCTGCAACATTCAATGGATGCCCTTAACATTGCATTGCAAATTTGGCCTATGGCACCAACATGAAAGTCAAGCCTTATTGGCTTACGACAGCAGCTGATTGGAACAGGCATTTTTTCCCCTTCCAAGATCTTCAAGCAAACATCTGTTTCCCTGACACCTGTGGATATTGAGAGTTTCCAATTATAACTCCCCTCTCTTTTACTTGGGGTTAGAACATTAAAAGTATATTTATTTCATTAAGAAAACGGGCACTGTTCCTTTCTGCCCAAATTAAATATGCTTCCATACATGTTAGCAAACAACAGGATGTTGGTGGGGAGGGGGCATGAAATTGTTATGAAAGACATCTACAGTGGCATTTGAAAGATCAAAGCAGGAATTATTTACAGATTACTCTCAGCGGCAGAATGAACACCACCAATGGGATTAGTTGCTTCTGCGACATGACAGAAGAGACACACATTGAACCTCTCTCTCCTCCTCATAATCTCCTAATGAAGAATGGGCTTTAAACTCAACATTACAGTGACACTGATGAAGATTTAAGGGTGGTTCTTGCTCATCTATTTCTTATTCAATAAATCACTGAAACACTTAAACATCTGGGAGGCTTTCATTCTTTTCCCCCAATTTGCAAACAAAACACAAGGACAGAGTACCCATCTTATTGCAGAAGTCAACTAACTTATTTGTCTGGGTGAATTGCCTGAGTCACAAAGTACCTGCATATTGTGCCCCTCTAAATCTTCTCATAGGAAAATGTAAACAAGTCTATTTTAGACCTTTTGCTTATTTCACTTACCTACCGGTGCAGTTCAGCTATTGGAAGCAGATGTAGGCTGAACTATTTAAAGGTACAGGAACCCTACCATCCTTTTCATCTGGCAGGGGCAGATTTAGGGCTGTGCAAGCAATGATCATGCACTGGGCACTGAGCTGAGGGGGCACTGTCTCAAAGCTCAAGTAAGCAAGGCGCTGGGCTTGGGGAAAGAGGCACGAGGGCTCTGACAGGGTCCTCCAGTCCTCCAACCTCCTTCCCAAAGCCTATTTAGCACTATCCCAGTCTTGGGGAGGAGGTGGGAGGGCTCTAGGAGTCTGCCATAGCCCTTCTGCCTCCTTCCCAAAGCCAGATGCCTCCTTACCCGTGCGGGCTGGGTGGGGGCACCCAATTTTGGGCTCACACAGGGTGCCATATTACCCAAGTCTGCCGCTGCCTTTGGCCACCCTACTAAATAGATGCTTATGATGAGAACACACAAGGACATTATATTATTTAAGTAGGTGGCTTCCAGCATATCAGACCCTTCTTGTGGTGCCCTTGGTGAACATGTCCTGTGGAGCCACTAGACAAAGCAAGGTCTTTTTGGTGATAGCACCCAAGTTATGGAACCCTCTCCCTGCTGAGCTCTGATGGTCCCCACACACCAATTACTCTCATTCAGTTACCAGTTTGGCCTACCCAGCCTTTGGAGCATGATGGGGGGTATCACTGTTTGTATAATGTATTGCTGACCAACGCGTTGCATTAAACGTAGTATTTTATGTTGTATTGTGGTTTTAACTTTGTTTTAATGTTGGATTATTTATTGTTAACCACTCTAGCCTCTCGTGAGAAGAAGGGTGATGTGTCAGAAATGAAATGAAACAATATAAAAATAATAATCTGGATAATGTTGGGCTCTGTGAGTATGTAAAAGCTCTGCAACTCATCTACTCCTGGCATTGCTCAGTTTTTCTCAAAAATGACGGGTGATTTGAAGTTTTCTTTATCACAAGATGAATTTAGGTTCAGCAGTAGCACTACAGAAGGTTTCTGACAGCACATTCGACCAATGGACTTTTCACTCAGTCAAGAGAGACCACCATGGGTTAGTCATTCCCTAAATCTCAATCACATCTTGCAGCCTTCACAGAGCAAAGGAAACAAATGATTTTTCGCCCCAGCACTGGGAAGAGATAGTTGGTTTGTCAGGACCTGGACAGCAACCACCACCTCATTTCACACATAGCCCCAAAGAGCTGTCAGGAGGTAATTACTGTTGGTCAATGCTTTCCTGTTTCTAACCCTCTGGCAGTATTTATCTGAAAACCCATTCTGTTAGTAAGTAATGGTTGTGCTAGAAACCTTTTTACACAGTTTGTTAGCTGTTACAGAAGGAACATTAGTCCACTAAGATATAAGGGGAACGGTTCACTAAAAGAAGAAGCCAGGGAACAATAATATCTGAAGAGATTGGGCTGGATTTGCAATCCTTCATTTTGAGCTCTTTTCTGTGATTGTACACCTCAGTCACGGGGGAAAGGGGGATTGATCTGGACCACTGCAGTTTCCTTTGACAGCATTATAGGAAAGCCAACCTGATTAGAATTAGTAAAATGTGGGTACAAGGATCTGCAGTTTCTAAATTATGTCTGACTGTATCTAAAAATTTAACTGTCACATCTACAAGAATTTCACACTGAAATGTGAAATGTGAGAGTTATCATTACATCACAACTCAAATTTTCTCCCCACCCCCCTCACCTTTCCTATGATTTTGAAAAAGTAGGCCAAATCCACAGAGTAGTCAAGTCATAAAACAGGCATAGGCAAACTCGGCCCTCCAGATGTTTTGGGACTACAACTCCCATCATCCCTAGCTAACAGGACCAGTGGTCAGGGATGATGGGAGCTGTAGTCCCAAAACATCTGGCGGGCCGAGTTTGCCTATGCCTGTCATAAAACAACCTGACATATTAGGGCTCAGAGCAGGAGAAATGAATGAATGAATCAGTGCCACAAACACCAGGTGACTTGGCTCTGAAAGATAGTTATGGGCTCCAACATCCCATCTTGTCTTCAGGAGTGACCTTCCATGGACTTCTGATACAGCAGCATTTTTCACTTTGCATAGCTCTACCCCATGGCATGCTATCAGCCCATGGAGGTCCCCGCTGCATATAAATACTTCCGCAGCAGGTTGCAGCCCACTGTTTCTCTGACCTGCAGCTTGATCCCTAAATCCTGTATCTTGTCCCACTGTAGCTGATCCTTGCCTTCTTGTCTTTTGCCTCAAGTCTTTTGCCTATGTCTGCATTGTTGTCTTTTCTCCACCTTATCCTCAGATGGATCCTCCACTAATTTCTTCCTTGACACATTTGGGGCTGGTCCAGAAGGAACACGGTGACTTGCCTTGACTTTGCCTCTGTCGTTTGCCTCTGACATGTGTATCAGGCTCTGAAACCTTGCTCCCGTCTGCTGGTTCTGGCTCTTGAAACTGACTTGGGTCACAACTCCTTCCATAAATCCCAGCTGCAACTTTGATTTAAAAAGGACACTACATGACATGTAGATGAAAATCCACACTAACCATGTCCCTATACCTTTGTCATAGGAATCAAGGGCAGTCAACCCCTACTGAGGGGCTGTCTGACATTACCCCAACAGTGCAGCAGCTGTGGCACATCTCCTCCCTGTACTGCTCTGATACACCAGAAGCTCTAAAACACCTGGGAGGTGTCCATAATAGCTCCTTCCCACAATAACACTGCCATAATTCCTGGGAGAGGTGACAAGCCACCCTGGAGGAAATCTGGTGTTTCCTACAGAAATCAATTAGAAAAAACCCCCTGAGAAGTCTCTAAATATCTGCAACTCAACTCCAAAGATACATTATTATTGTTCATGGCCAACCTTGTGTAATTCAGCTAGAAGAAAACATAGCTCTAGGATTCACAGGGACATGGTATAGGGATGTCTTTAAAAGTAGGAAACCTGTGTCCCTCCAGGGGTTGTTTCATGAGAATTCTCACCATCCTTGATCATTGGCCATGCTGACCGGGGCTAATGGGAATTGGGAGTCCAAAAGTCTGTGGAAGATCACAGGTTCCCATTCCTACCTTACAGAGTCCATGCCAATGACCAAACTACATCAGGATGAGCTGCTTCACCCCAGGATTATATGGCTGGCTGTATATCAGGTAGAAAGGAACACCCAACCATACATCAAATGTGGATGGGCAGAAAAATGTGTGCTAAAATGGCCCATCTGTATGGGCTCATAGTTGTACTTTCATTCCCCCAACAAGGACAGGCAATTTGGCAATGGAGGTGAACAGTAGAAAAATTCTCCTCCTGCTCTACTGCTCTAGTTTGCCCCGCTTTATGCTGCAGATTTGAACAGCTTTGCAAACCCCATAGGTAAAGGTAAAGGGACCCCTGACCATCAGGTCCAGTCGTGTCCGACTCTGGGGTTGCGTGCTCATCTCGCTCTATAGGCCGAGGGAGCCGGCGTTTGTCCGAAGACAGCCTCCGGGTCATGTGGCCAGCATGACAAAGCTGCTTCTGGCGAACCAGAGCAGCGCACGGAAACGCCGTTTACCTTCCCGCTGGAGCGGTCCCTATTTATCTACTTGCACTTTAACATGCTTTCGAACTGCTAGGTGGGCAGGAGCTGGGACCGAGCAACGGGAGCTCACCCCGTCGCAGGGATTCGAACCGCTGACCTTCTGATCAGCAAGCCTGTGGTTTAACCCACAGCGCCACCTGGTCCCTGCAAAACCCAATACTCGGAAGCATTTGCCAAAGTCCATTTGACTCAAGTTTAGGAAAGATTACATTTTTATCTTGTCAAGACCCTGTTTACATTGTCCTAAATAAATCTGAGGGGGAACAAAAAAATGTATATAGCAAGAAATCACAAGACAGGAACAAATTGGCTCTGGGAGCATCAAGGTTCAGTACATAAAGCGAAGAAAATCAGATTGAGAAAGCATATAACGAGGTCTCTGGCTAGAGAAGAGTAAGGCTGCGAGATTCTATGGGCCATTGCAATTGTGATAAGAATGGACAACTAACTGGATAACACATTTTGCAAAGCTTATTCGTTTTCTGCTTCCACATAAAGCAAATTGCCCCCACCCCTTATACAGCTTACTCCATTCTCAGACTTTTGACAACTCCCCCCTTCCAAACCTACTTCTATATTATTATATTTGTCCCTGCACAAAATTAATACATTTGTTTATTTTATATTGACCCCTCGTGACCAGTTCTGTTGACCGTTCCTGGTAGTAGCTCTCAACAACCTCAAACAGAGCTACCTGAGATCCCATATCTTCCAACATTTTGCCGATGGAAACAGGGATGTATGTGCCTATGCATGGTGGATAGGAACAGGGACAGAACATGGCCATCCCAGCAACATAACTTGATGAGAAATGGTGGATTCAACACAATCCAGACGCAAATGTGCAACAAGCAGAAAGCAGGAACTAAAAGTCCATGCAAGCAAGGCAAAAGCCACCAGGAAAGGACAGCGACCACGAAGCAAGTCAAGCACACGTTGGCCAAGATTAAAGCCTCAGTATCTCTCTTTAGAAATGGAGTACCGACTCCAGGTCCATTGCGAGCTAACTACAACCCAACTCCACATACACTGCTTCTCTTCTTAATAATCCACTTGTTTCTTCCACTTTGCTTTGGAAAAAAATGTAATGTGTTTCACAACTTCCCTCGCTCTCACTGCAGACAAATTTTCATTCTCTACACACACCCTAATTTGTGCAATGGAAAATAGAGAGAAAGATACCTCTGAACATGTGCGCATAACATTTTCCTCACCAATGAATACTGCAGTCTCTTGCCTCCCCTTTATTTGATCCCAAACCAAGATGCTGTGTGTTGTCAAGCTATTTGCACCTTAGGGAACAGGGTCATGACAGGGCCTCGCTACACAACATGGCGAGGGTGAGGAGGGGCTGTAGCTCAGTGGAAGAGCACCTGCTTTGAATATGGATGCTCCCGGGTGCAATCCTGGGCATTTCCAGTAAAAAGAATCAAGAGATCTCTTCCAGATGGAGGGTCCACTTTACTTACTCACTTTTTACGGGGGTGGTGGTGACATAAATATGATTAATGAAGACACGTGCTTTCTCTTTGGTTTTCTTTAGTAGATGTTCCCAACATTTTTGGTATGGAACAGAAGTGCAATCTCCCTCAGGTATGGACAAGAAGAAGTGTGACTGAGGTAGGCAAATTGGTCGATCGAAAACATGGTTTGTGGTCATTTCCTGTTCACAGTGCCATTCTGCAACCTTTTGGCAACTATGTGTGTGTGTTTAATTATACTCTGTCAGCAATGAGCTTTTGCCAACTCTGAGATGCTACTGAGGAAAGAATCAGTGTAGAAACCTTTCAGCAGCTTTGTGTATGGGCACCTTTCCAAAGGTGGATGATTTAGCAACATCCAGTAATTACTGTTCTACTTTTATCTTTTATCTGTAAGTGGAATAAAAGCTCTACTTCCGGGCTCCCAGAATCCAAATAACAATCTGAAGCCAAGTGAGCAATCCCCCTTTCCCCAGCCCCAAATATTGGTGGGGTGAGGACAATTGTCACTGGGACCATGATGTGGAGAAAGGGGGAGAATACTACTCCCCTTCACTGTGCCAACAGTCATGTTTATCCCCTGCCCCAATTCAACTGGGGAGAGAGGAAAGGGTTTGAAGAGAAGGGTTGAAACCTACAAAGGAGGAAGATATCACAGGAAAAGAAATGACCAATCTATATGGTCCAAAACCAGCCACTTTAGGCCAGAACAGGTGAACTCTGGGCAGGGATAGGATAATCTGTCCATTTTAATTTCTCATTTTGCCATTCTTAACTTTAGATCTTCACATTTCCACATCAGTTTGCAAATTCTTTTTTTTTAATTCCTCATGAAAGCTCACCACCATTTTAGTAATAATAATAATAATTTATTATTTATACCCCGCCCATCTGGCTGGGTCTTCCCAGCCACTCTGGGCAGCTTCCAAAAGAACATTAAAATACAATAATCTATTAAACATTAAAAGCCTCCCTAAACAGGGCTGCCTTCAGATGTCTTCTAAAGGTCTGGTAGTTGTTCTCTTTGACATCTGAAGGGAGGGCATTCCACAGGGCGGGTGCCACTACCGAGAAGGCCCTCTGCCTGGTTCCCTGTAACTTGGCTTCTCGTAATGAGGGAACCGCCAGAAGGCCCTCGGCACTAGACCTCACTGTCCGGGCAGAATGATGGGGATGGAGACACTCCACTTTAGTCCATTTTAGTGCAAATTTCTCCTAATATTCACCTTTCTAATACAATTTTGCCTAGAAAGCATTTTTGCATGTGCACTTGCACCCCAAAGGGGTCTTACTTCTCCAATAGCCACAGCATTGGATTCAGGTAGAAATCAGGCATTGCTCTGACCCCCTGCCTTGCCAGCCTGCCACTTTGCTTCCAGCTTCTAACACGCATAACTCAACCCTCAACTGTCAGCTCTGGCCTTTGTCTTTCTAACTACCGGTGAGTTGTCAATAAGTCACTAGAATGAAATGTAAGATAAAGAAGTGGGGCGGGGAAGTGAAATAGCAGACTTAGTTTAAGGGTAACTTAACCTTCCATATTTTTTAATTTAACAAAAAGACATTGACTCAAGGAATTGTTTTCATAATAGATGTAAATGTTCCTTTGCATTGCCGTTACAATCCCTCCAGCAAAGATTAAATTCAGTCTGGGTATTTTGTTTTGTTTTGTTCTGTTGTTTATGTAAAATCTAATATGCTCTGTAATTTATTTTGTGGCTCTTTCTCTCTCAGATGTTTTAAATAGATGTGCTTGTTTGTCCATATATTATGCATTTTTTCATTAATTGTTGTTTTAAATCATTCTTATAGAAATTTATGAATCCAGTATAAGGTCACCTTAGACTATTGATCAGCTCCTATATATCTTGGGGAAAGCAGATTTTTTGCCAGTCCTCAGACATATTTTTTCTAGGATGATTGGTCTGACATAATTGGATCATCTTTTAGGCTGATTAAATTAATGGGTTTTTTTGTTCTTAATAGGGTCTCTTCTTTTAAAAAAATGAGCATATTAAATCATTTTGTTACACTGAGTTTACATGAGCATAATCTGAATTTTTATTTTCTTGGAATCAGTGTTACCTCCTCTTCCAATCTAGTTCAATTCCTGCACTCTGTTAACACACACGAGTTCCCACATTGAGATGAATTGGGAAGACTTTCACTGGAGGAAGTGTATTGAGATAGATTGCAATTTGGTGTTGTTTTACACCTTTTTGTTTTCTCTCCCCCCAACTTAATATTCCTCACTAGCCAACAGTAAAAGCATCTAATTTATACCGGAGAAAAAATGAGGGGGGGAGGGGGGGGACAACAGCTGCATTTCAAGTATGTGTGGTATTCAACTAACCTTTCCTGTCAGCACACAGATTACTGCTAGCACAATGGGATTTTCTGCCCTTCTCCTTCCTCCTGCACACATCCCACACTCACCCCAAATCTGCTTTGAAAGGTTAGGTGAACCCCTAGAACAGATAAAGGTAGATAGCCGTGTTGGTCTGTCATAGTCAAAACAAAATAAAATAAAAAAATTCCTTCCAGTAGCACCTTAGAGACCAACTACCTAAGAGGTATCTGAAGAAGTGTGCATGCACACGAAAGCTCATACCAAGAACAAACTTAGTTGGTCTCTAAGGTGCTACTGGAAGGAACCCTAGAACAGATTATGGGGACTTAATTGTTCTATGATCAATAATTTAGATCTGGGCATATCATAAAAATAGAAGTTTATATAGAACTTTGGTCAGCAGCTTCTTAACAGTGCCTACTCTGCATTTTAGCATCAAGTGCAATGGGCCTATAAAGAGCAAGTAAATGTAGCTGCTTTCTTAAAATTGAATGATTGAAGGGTGAAGTTATCCCTGAAACAAGGCTGCAAAAAAAAATGTGGCAAAATTGGGATTATCGGAGATATGAGATCCTCTCCTCGGAGATCTCAAGAACTGGGCTGGGGACCTTGTGTACATGTGCTGTGTCAACTGAGCTGTGGCCTTTAAACTGCCCTCTTCTTGTTAAACTGGAGGGTCCTTCACCAAGACGGTTGGTGCTGTGATGTTTGGTGTGTTGTGAGGGCAACTTCTGAAAAGGGAGGAGACTCTTGAGAATCCCATGGACTGCAAGAAGATCAAACCTATCCATTCTGAAGGAAATCAGCCCTGAGTGCTCACTGGAAGGACAGATTCTGAAGCTGAGGCTCCAATACTTTGGCCACCTCATGAGAAGAGAAGACTCCCTGGAAAAGACCCTGATGCTTGGAAAGATTGAGGGCACAAGGAGAAGGGGACGACAGAGGACGAGATGGTTGGACAGTGTTCTCAAAGCTACTAAACATGAGTTTGACCAAACTGTGGGAGGCAGTGGAAGACAGGAGTGCCTGGTGTGCTCTGGTCCATGGGGTCACGAAGAGTCGGACATGACTAAACAAACAAACAACAACAACAACAACAACAGGAGTCTGTGTGTTTCACTTGGGGCATGGGAGTGATATGGATCATTGCCTGCCTTTGTTTTCATAAATGGGGAGCAATGATTGCTTCTTTGACCCTGAATCCTAGGTGTGTAACCTGATACACGTGGCACCAAGCAGAGATTCAATCTGTAGTCCCCATCATAGAAGGTGAGTTGAAAAGCTGGCCTCAGGCTCCCCACAGCTGAATTTCCTACAATGAACAGGAAGGTTGGAAGTGGGACTGTATGAACATTAAGTACTCACAATCCCTGCCCAGACCTTCTCCACCAGTCAATGTAAGGGTGGCCTTACTGCCCAATGCTCTCTCCATGATTAGAGTTTGAAGTACCTTGGTCTGAAGAATTGACACCAAAAGTTTAAATCAAGAGAAAATTGATGTGAATTTAGGGATTTTTCCACAGATAGAACATCTAAGTGATTTTTTTTAATGAAGCCAAAAGAGTCCTGCAGAAACTAGTGACATTTCCAAGGATGGAGGCAAAGGGAACCAATATCCCCAAACTGCTTTAGCATATTTCCAATGAAGTGTCACAGAGGTGAGCTCCCCACATTCTTCTGGCACATACCAAAAATTCTGCCCAGTTTCTAAAACTTGAATAGTAAACTCATAAGGAGCACATATCACAGTGTTCTGCATTTTAAAGCAACACGCTGTTCTACAGTCAAGGTGATAATGGTCCCCCCCCCACCCGGTTTTAGAGTTTGGGAGCAATGAGATACTTTTGTAAAATGAGCAATTTATATCTTAATGCATAAGTTGAGTACGCTTGCTGTTTTGTGAGTTTTAGAGAGCAACTCTGAACAACTTGTGACCCATTAATCTGAATTCAACCTACCCACTAAATATTTCAGGTGCTTCTCAAGGCTGTTGTTTTAACAGTCCTGGGTGAGTGGCAAAACCAGGGCCTTTTTGAGGTTGTTGTTTGGACTCAGTGTCATGATTCAGATGTCACAATAAACCATTTTGAAGGTACCGTGTTTGCACACAGTGCCAAAAAGGTCTCACTTTGGGCCTTCCCTACTCCTGCTGTCAAGCCAGTGTCTAGCTTGTCATGGCATGCAAACCTGAACTTATACTTCTGTTTTTCTCCAGACAAATCATGAGCAGTAACTAATGTTTGTTCTTAGCTGACTACTCATGGTTTGTTTGGGGGGAAACAAACCTTGAACCCAAGTTCAGATGCCACAACAAGCCAGACTCTGGTTTGTTCCAAAGCAGCAGCGGCAGCAGAAGGAGTGGCACAAAAATTGCTTGTTCACGTTAAAACATTGTTTTTAACTGTGGTTTGATTTGACATGGAAACTGGGCCAATAAATCACTGGAAGGATACTTTCAACCTAGGTGGAATCTAGACACATATAAAAAATGCTGTGAAAATGCTCTTTAAAAAAGTGTTCAATATATATATATATATATTGAATTTGCCATAAGCTCACAATCTCCATCTAGTTTCACATTTGTATAATACACTTAAAACATTATATTTGCAGCTGTATAGCTGAGTCCCTGGTGGGCCACAAACTGTGCAGGTTTGGGGTAGCATATTATTTCCATTTAAAACAACAACAACTGTGGAATGTCACTTAAACTTTCGCTACTTTGTGTGCAATCAAATATTTATAGGCCATCTCATTTCAGAATGGCATTTGACATAACATCAAAAGTCTGTTCAAGTACGTAACAAAAGCATTTTCACAAGTGACACTAAGAAGGCCTGTCAGTCTTCAACGCATCATTTGGGAACACTGGTAATGTTGGACAGAAAGTGAAGCAATTGAACTGAATGTATCTTCTAGCCTGTGGATATATTATATCTGAATTACAGATGTGGGAAATACAAAAAAAAAATGAAACAAAACAATTTAAGCATCACTTGTGAATTTATAAGTACAAAGAATCCATGCTGTAAAGCTGAAGTATTATTCCCTTCGACAGCAGAATAGAATGAGCTCCGAAAGGAAGGAAGATGAGTCCCAAGAGAAAAATTGGCTCAGAGAGGTTGGCTACAATTGCTGCCAGAGTTTCTGGATGAATGAACGCTAATGCTACCTCTTCATCAGCCCCCCTGCCAGTAAATAATTTCTGTGATTCTAAGTGCACAACATACCACCATTTTGACATAGTTCAGTTGCACATGAGGGGACTTCATGTGTCATCAAAACCAGTCAGAGGTGTTTTTTGAAGGCTTGGTGATGCTCTAGAAAAGATCTAGCTACCTAGCAGAGGCAGGAGCACTGATCAGAATTTGCAACATAGTTTCTGCCATTTACTGCAGCAGCACTGGATTTAGGCTGTGCAGGCGAGGGTGCACATTATTATTAATACTAATACTAATACTAATAATACAGTGGTACATCAGAAGTCAAACTGAATCCATTCCAGAAGTCCGTTCGACTTCCAAAACATTTGGAAAGCAAGGCGCGGCTTCCGATTGGCTGCAGGAAGGTCCTGCAGCCAATCGGAAGCCGCGTCAGATGTTCGGGTTCCAAAGAAAGCTCACAAACCGGAACACTCACTTCCAGGTTTGCAGCGTTCAGGAGCCAACATGTTCAACTTGCAAGGCGTTCAGGATCCAAGGTATGACTGTGAGGAGGAGGAGGAGGAGGAGGAGGAGGAGGAGGAGAAGAAGAAGAAGAAGAAGAAGAAGAAGAAGAAGAAGAAGAAGAAGAAGAAGACCTATATTTATATGGGTACCAATCAATTCTCATGAAAATAAGAAATTATGGGTGCGGGGATTTTGTCCTTGCTCAGGGAGCCAAAGTCTGCCTCTGAATACAGGCCTACTTTTTTTCCAACACAGCTTACGTCAAGCTAGATGGCAACATGCCATTGATTCCATGTAGGTCTTTCATAGAATCAAGAGAAAAATTATGAACAACTTTCAGGCAAGCAACTATTTAGGGTTTAAACCTTCAGAGGCAGATCATGGGAACAACTGCAATGAACAAGTGCATTGCACACCAGCTACTTTGGAACAGAAGTCTTTTAGATAGATTGTGCTTTCATCCATAAAATTGCACACAGAATATATATGGCAGCATAGCTAAATAATAACTAAAAGTCAGGACTTCTATGGGCTCAAACAAGATGACTTGCTGAGAAAATCAAACCAACTGCAACCAGATAGATAACAGCTAACTATTTCACAGCATTCTATTTCTCAAGAGAATGCGCAACTCGCCTGAGAAATGCTGTTATTGTTATGGAATCTTTGACTTCCCTTGAAATTCTTTAAACTGTGTTTGCAGAGGAACCTTTAAATTTGTTTTGAATTTTGGAGATCTGGAGACGATCTGGATTGCAGAGCTTCCTGAGGGATCTGAAGGAAGGAAAATTTCTGAGAGGAAGCTCCTAACATAGAAAGAACGGGCAGCCATTTAAGAGAGGAGAAGACTTTACAGAAGCTAAGTTGGAGAAGTCATGGGCATATCAGGGAAATAAATCAATAAATAGGAAGACAGAAACACAGGGTAGGATAAGGACATGGAGGACATCAAAGGTAGTGACCAGTGCTTTTTTTTTCTTTAAAAAATGTTTCGGGGTACTCTCATTTTCCTACTCATATTGAAATACTGCTCCTCAATGAGGTCTAATTTAGACTCACAAAATTTTAAGGGGTATGCATACCCCTGTGTCCCCCTAGGGGAAAAAAGGCACTGGTAGTGACAATCAACTTGTGCTGGACACAACAGGAGGCAGAATCAGAGTCACATGATCTGAGCAATGGGGGGAAAAAATGGGTGAACTTGGCAGCAGAGTTTTGTCCCTCTTTGGCTTTCCTGATCCTTCCAAATGACAGAGATAAACAATGGGAGCAGGAGCCTTTGGAAAGCTACCGTATCCTGACTAGAACACTTTGCTGGAGTAACGACCCGATTCCTATAAACAAACAGGCAGCCTCGTTTGCAAATCAATATCAATGAGGGAAGAGAGGAATGGGTGGGTGTCACTAAGCACAAGCGCATCCCACTAGTCTGTTGATTTATTTGTTCCCTTGCAACCACTGACAGTGCTCATAGCTTCAGCGATGTGGTAAGCAGATGGGACGTAAGCGCTCACTTTTAATTACAAATCTCAGCACAGAAGCTTCAGTAGTTCCAGGAGATTTGTTTTTGGTCTAGCCTTGACAAATTTTTGGTCAAGGTGAATGAGATTGGCTGAACACCTTTGCGTAATAATGTTTTCACTGGGCCATTTCCTCCCTGTCAAGATTTATATACATGCCCTTATTTAATTCTAATTTTAGGTTAGCGATAGTAGGAACACTAACATATCTCATTAAATGCTCATACAATAGAATCTCAATCCATATTTTTTTCCCTCCCTCAGAGGAATTCAATTAATGCAAAATTTACCTCCACCGTATCGAGCAGGGAGGAAAGGCATAAATTCCCCTTGTTATGAAACAATGAGTTTCATTTGTCAAAGTGTTGTAAGGTTGTATCCAGGCAGTAGCTTCCCCCAGCAGCTGTGGTGCTAACAAGAAGAGGGGGAGGCACCTCAACAAAGCGGTATCAACCAGTTTATGAACAGTTTCTGATTTGGACTGTCTTCTGATTTGGACTGTTCATGCAGATCCATGTGTGTGGGGGGGGGGGGTTAGATGCCACTGCAAACTTAGGTAAGCATCATATCAGAGACTCCATGACTTGAACCAGAAACTTGTGGCCTGAGGCTGGAATGTTTCGTGAACTCTGTGAGTAATGGACCTCTCACCTGGGGCTGCAGGCTCAGACAATGTGCTTAGAAACATTCTTCTACATTGTGCAGTCCAAAATTTTCTACCTGTGTTCTTTCTGCTGCATGGAATAACACATGAATCTGACTTAATAAGTTTTGTAAGTAAAGCATCTAAACTTACTAATGGTAAGAGAATGAACAAAGGAGGAAACTTAACTTACTTTATCCCTGGTGAGGGAAGTAACCTTGCTGAGCCTAGCATACAGATCTATGGTCGTAACCCTTCATGCATCAAACTAGCCCCACTTTGCGAGTTATATTTGACTGCAATTTACCACAAGTACTTCAGTCTTATCAAGATTAAGCTTTATTTTATTAGCCCCAATGCACCCCTTCACTGCTTCCAGACATGTCCACCACCTTCACAGTCTCGCCTGATTTTGATGAAATGGAGAAACAGAGCAGTATGCCATCAGCAGAGATTCAGTTTCATATAGATGTTAAAATATTTTTCCTCCCAGCCTGGCCTTCTGTCTAACACTTGGTCACCAGTACCACCTGCAGGCTCCAGTTTCCAGCTTCATCAGTTTCCTGATCCAGCTCATCCCCTAGTTCAGTCCTGCTCCGTCCACGGACCTCAGAAAGCTTAGACTAGATTGGAGTTTCAGGGATAGCCTCCCACAGTCTTTGCTTGGCTATGACATGCACTGGGTCTGGCTGCTTATCTTTTGACACCCTATATTTAAAGTACAGTGGTACCTCGGGTTAAGAACTTAATTCATTCTGGAGGTCCGTTCTTAACCTGAAACTGTTCTTAACCTGAGGGACCACTTTAGCTAATGGGGCCTCCCGCTGCCGCTGCGCCGCCACTGCGCGATTTCTGTTCTCATCCTGAAGTAAAGTTCTTAACCCGAGGTACTATTTCTGGGTTAGCAGAATCTGTAACCTGAAGCATCTGTAACCTGAAGCATCTGTAACCCGAGGTACCACTGTACTGAAGAATAAAAATTGGTAACTAGAGCAGACTTTGGATAAATGTCTCATGAGAACCAACCAGTAGTATCTGGAAAGTAGTAATAATTCATAACTATATATTTTAAATGTTCGCTCCACTTTGGCTTACATTATCTGTGTAACCCTTATTAACATATTTTGGATGTGGCTGAGAAAATAGTAGCTAAGTCGCAAGACAATCTAACAGATTCACCAATGTAAGATCCGAAGCCTTAGTGCACACCCAAAAGTATCCAACTTTTTCTGTGCTGGAGATTGCACCTTGCACATCTTGATCTTTCCATATGACCTCAAATCATGCTCTTCTACCAGTGCCTCCTTATTTCCCCTGATTTACCCAACACTCTCCCACTTCAGCTGCCGTAGAACTGTGCGCACACGAAACACAGGAGCAAAATATCTGCATTTTCTTTAGAAAGAAAACCATTTCATACCAAGTTCTGAATAAAGCATTCAGACCAAACCACTCCTATACAGCATAACAAAATTAGCATAAAATAATTAATTCCATGTTGCATTTTAAATGGAAAATGTAGGTGTTCTTTGTGAAGATCTCAGAATCCCCTGGTGTTCTCCCACTATAATAAGAACATAAGAGTTTTATCTTGCCTCTCCCAGCAACTAGTTACAAAAGCCTAGAAGATTTGGGCTAACAATAAAAAAAGTGGGAATATGTAACATCTGACTGAATATATATTTCCTAAGTTGTTGGATAATATATTGTCAAGGTTATAACAAAAAATTGTATTTCAAAGTCAACATTTCATAATTCCCCCCCCTCCAGCATGCAACCCAGACTTATGCCAATAGCATACACATAACCATATAGGAACTACCTTTTCAAATAATCATAAAATGGACATAGTTTTCTCTGTTATATGTTCAAAGGTACACTCAAGGAAAATAGTACACTTCTTACATTCTTATACTCTGCCAGTGCATATCTTTCATCTACAATGATCCATATATATTTTATCACCTTTTGACAATACCTCTAAATCCTATTTTTCCCAGCCTCCTAATGCCAAAGTCTTGTAGGCTGCTATGAGACACAACGTGTAACAATGTTTTTTATCCCCACAAGGAAAAGAAAATTGCATAGTCACACCAGAAATGTGCTCTGAATGCAACAACAGGAGTCTAAACACTGGCTGCAGATCCTCAGAAAAGAAATGGCAAAAAAAACCCTCTGACTTATACAATATGTTGTATAATTAAACCCATTTCGCCAAACAAAGGTGTGAAACAGTTTGCGGTTTATTTCAGAAACAACCCAGCACAAAGAACAGCAACAAGATGTTCCACAAGGAGGAATATTAAGCAATAACAAGCTGATTAGCCCTCTTGATTGTGGTCTTTAAACAAGCAACACTCTCTCAGCCACACATACCCTCCCCCTTTGCAAAAGTGAAGTAATAATAATTATCAGCCTGGATAGCTCAGTTGGTTAGAACATGGTGCTGATAACGTCAAGGTTGAAAGTTCAATCCCTGTATGGGACAGCTGCATATTCCTGCATTGCAGGGGGTTGGAAGGGGGTTCCTTCCAACTCTACAATTCTATGATTTCTATTATTTCATTTCCTACTGTAGAAAGGACTGCTGAACTGAGATGATATATGTGAATATTCTAAGCCAGAATGTAAATACTATTCCCCCTACAAAAGCACCAGCTTTTAGATCAGCAGGTACCGGTGGTTGCCATCTTAGCAATATGCATATACGGTAAGTCATAGGAAGGAAGGAAGGAATCTCACTGACAAGATAGCAAACATTGCTGGGGGTGGGGGGAATTAGATGCTTGTACTGAGTTTGAGAAACATTTCTACAAGAAACGAAGAGCTGGGCTTTGAAGAGGTGCTGACTGGAATTCTGAAACAAGTAGTCCAGGGAGTCCTCAGCCCTGGAAAACGTTTGAGGCTGTTTTTATAGTTGCGCTCAGCTGACAGCTTTACAAATTACTGTGTGAGTCAGTGATAAAGAACCTGAGCAGAAGACCCCCACCAACTGACTTAACAGCTATAGTCCTGGCCAAGTATTCTCTTTTGTCCCTCTCTCTATTCTCTTCTCCTTTGCTCTGCTGTTGAATTTATGCATACCCAGTGCAGAAGTCCCCACTGGCTTTTCAGCCTTGGACTCAAATGGTATGCATGCATATATTGCACAGTGTAGTTTTGCTGGAGTTTATATACTCCCTGCCAAAAACTTTGGATTGGATTGCACATTCAGACTTTATGCTAACTTATGAGTCATGCCTATTAGGCTACACTCACCAAGAATGAATTGACACAACCATTTTCTATCATGATGTGACTTATAGGCAATCACCTCCTGCCAGTGATCTGAACGAAATCAGTTTGTTGGAATGTATCCAGGGTCATAGAATCATAGAATCATAGAGTTGGAAGAGACCACAAGGGCCATCCAGTCCAACCCCCTGCCAAGCAGGAAACACCATCAAAGCATTCCTGACAGGTGGCTGTCAAGTCTCTGCTTAAAGACCTCCAAAGAAGGAGACTCCACCACACTCCTTGGCAGCAAATTCCACTGTCGAACAGCTCTTACTGTCAAGGTCGTCTTTAGCATATGCGCCACCAGGGTACAAAGATCCTCCCAGCACCCCCAAACGCCCCACCACCTCCCCTCGCCTGCCCCGCCTTCTCCTGCCCCATGAACTCGCGTGGCACTGGCAGCCGAGCCACCAACACCGTGGCGCCCGCCTGCAGTGTTTCTTGCTTAGCATTCATCAAAAAATGTGTTTCTCGCTTAGCATTCATCATAAAATGGGGGGGAAATGCAGCTCGCAGAATTCATACTGTGTGCTCTAGGCGCGTTTTTGCAGAAATGGAAAACTAAAATAGCAAGCTGAAAAACACGGCTTCAGCGGCGGGCGCCTAGCACCCCCAGAATTCGGCGCCCGGGTGTCCCGCACCCCCTGTTCCCCCAGGTAAAGACGGCCTGGAATGTTTCAGAATGTTATGCTGCTACCATCACATACTCAGTAAGCGTTTCTATTTATGCTCTTATTGTTTAGGTATCACAGGTAGTTGTAAGGAAGAGCAGGAAGGATGGTTTTTAGATGCACTAGAAGGAAACTATGATCTATTTTGGGGAATCAATCTGCTTACTACTACCAGTTTTTCTGCTTAAAAAGATGGCTGCTAGGAAAGTTGAGACTGGCACACTTTTTCAAAAAGGAACTGTGCTTATAGAACAAACACCTACAGGTTTTCTACAATCACTCTTCAAATATCCTTAAAACTTATGGGGGCTGCTTTTGGTAATCTACTCATGACTGTGATTGCAGCTGTGGTTCTGAACTCTCATATCCAACTTTAGGAGTCCAGTCGCCCAATGGTCAGGAGTAGAACTACTACCAAATTTCAAGGAAGGAGACATTTGAATTAAATTTGACAAGAAAATGTGGATGTTTCTACTCCAGCAAAGCACACATAGGATTGCAAAAGAAAGCAAAAGTGTGCTTGTTTGTTTGTTTTTTAGAACACTATCAAGATTCCACAGAGCTGGTTTGTGCATTCCTAAATTGTCACTGAAATCTGCCATAAGCAAAAATTTAAGGTGAATTAAGAAATCCTGCTTGGACAAAACACCACTTGAAGGTTAAAAGGTGATTTTTTAAATTTATTTATTTTTAAATGGAACTTTCAGTAAGACTAACATCATTTCTTAGAAGGAAGGCTCACAAATCCCTGACCAGGAGCTAGCAAGCATAAAGGAGCCCCTATTAAAAGCCTTGGTGCCACAGTCAAGAGAGAACAGGCTCTACACAGATCTGCAACACAAGGGTTATATAGATAAAGCAATGGTTTTCATAGAGCTTATCTCTCCACTTAAAGCTGGAGAGGTCAAAATCTCACTGAAATATCTTCTTTATTCAAGAACATGGCTCTAAGAGCTGGACTTTTGCCATGAAGCATTCAAAACTGCAGTGTTGTTGTTGTTGTTGTTGTTGTTGTTGTTGTTGTTGTTGTTGTTATTATTAAAAAGTTATTTGAAGGAGTAAAGTAGTTTTGGAAACAAGTGGCAAAATATTTTCACAATCACACATGCAGCTGTGTCCCCATATTCCAATTTTGCTGGGGCTGCCAAGTAAGAAGCATGAACTCTGAAGCCAAAACATTTATTTTTATTTTTTATGTTAATGGTACTTGATGCCTGGTAAAACAAATAAAGGAACTAGAAGCTTCTTGAACTGGAGATCAGGGGAGAGATAATCTTAAAACAACTGAGGGAATGGGGGATACCAGGATTGATTATTCAAGGTGCTTTCACAAAGAGTGTCCTTGGAACTCAAATGTCATTTGCACACACATTAATAAAGTGCAAAGCTTTTTAATCTGATTGCTTTGAGTTGAATGGGTGGGACGGTGCCAAACACACTGATCTCATCCACAGAATGTGGTCCACAGCACAGTGCAAGTCTATTAAAATTAAGTGACCCAAATTCAATCAAAAAAGTTTCCAGAGCAATTCTTCAATTGCCCTATAGGAATTTATGTGCAGGATATAACACCTTATACAGCCAGCTATAAAATCAAAAACTGTTTCTAGGAGTTGAGAGGAATATAGTGTTTAACACAGAGACAATGAGGTTGGTAGCAAGTCTGACACAGAACCCCTCTATGGAGTTTTTAATTCAGAGGACATCAGAAGGATTTAGAAGCCAGTTCAGACTTTGTGCTTTTGTCCTTACAGATCTAGCCCAGAACTTCCCCTCTAATAGAGGCTCTATGTATACCCATTAAAGCCACGTTTTGCTTGTTTCAAGGTACAAATTCTTTCTCTTCCTGTAACTATATAGCAATTCCAAAATTGAGTTAATGACACTTCTGTGGAGTGATATGACCTTGGTGAAGTTGGCAGTTGCCATTCTTGTTTTTAGTATAGAAAACTTGTTTTGATAACCTTAAAGGTAAAGGTAAAGGGACCCCTGACCATTAGGTCCAGTCGTGACCGACTCTGGGGTTGTGGCACTCATCTCGCATTATTGGCTGAGGGAGTCGGCGTACAGCTTCCAGGTCATGTGGCCAGCATGACAAAGTCGCTTCTGGCAAACCAGAGCAGCGCACGGAAACGCCGTTTACATTCCCGCTGCAGCAGTACCTATTTATCTACTTGCACTTTGACATGCTTTTGAACTGCTAGGTTGGCAGGAGCAGGGACCAAGCAATGGGAGCTCACCCCGTCGCGGGGATTCGAACCGCCAACCTTCTGATCGGCAAGCCCTAGGCTCTGTGGTTTAACCCACAGCGCCACCCATGTCCCACTTTGATAACCTTACTGTAACACTAGAGGGAAAGCTCCAGAAATGGATATTCTTATGCACGCAGAGGAAAATTTGATGATGAAAATGTACAAACTCTGCCTGTTACCAACTGAGGGTAGTCTTTGAGCCACACTCCCTGAGCTACCATATGCCCCTTGGAAACCACAGAACTCCAGGATATATTCAAGAGGAGGAGGAGTTTGGATTTGATATCCTGCTTTATCACTACCCGAAGGAGTCTCAAAGCGGCTAACATTCTCCTTTTCCTTCCACCCCCCACAACAAACACTTTGTGAGGTGAGTGGGGCTGAGAGACTTCAGAGAAGTGTGACTAGCCCAAGGTCACCCAGCAGCTGCATGTGGAGGAGCGGAGACACGAACCCGGTTCCCCAGATTACGAGTCTACCGCTCTTAACCACTACACCACACTGGCTCTCAGTGGAAAAGTCTCGGGAATAAACCCTACACAAATGCTGAGTGGAGTTCCTAAGGCGGTTGGATGGCGCCTTGTACATCTCCCTCTGGCAACTCCTGCAGCTCAGCTGGTGCCAAATGTATGCTTTCCTATGGACCACATCAGGAAGGCTGGGGGTGGGGGTTGTAATCTGGCAGCCCAGGATCTCCATACACACTGCCCAGGCTTGTGCCCTGGAGAGGTCACTAATGCAGCAAAAACAATGCAAGAGGCAGCAGCTATGAGTTACCAGTCTCTGCAGCCACAGCAGGCATTGTGATTCTCCAGGGGTTGAACTTTGCTCTTTCGAGACAGATGGATGCCAACAATTTTTGATGCTCTACTACTATAGTATAATATGCATCAATTTAAGAAAACAAAGTCAACATACTAATCAGAAATAAATCAACAAATTGTTAAGTGCTGCCAGGTTTTCTACATACAGTGTTACCTCTGGTTACGTACTTAATTCGTTCCGGAGGTCCGTTCTTAACCTGAAAACGTTCTTAACCTGAAGCACCACTTTAGCTAATGGGGCCTCCCATTGCCGCTGCGCTGCCGCTGCCTGATTTCTGTTCTCATCCTGAAGCAAACTTCTTAACCCGAGGTAATATTTCTGGGTTAGCATAGTCTGTTACCTGAAGCGTACCAGTATGTAACCCGAGGTACCACTGTAATATGAAATACGTTTGTGGGCAATGTTTGTGTGTATGTGTGCACGCACACTGTATCTCTCAAGCTGACTGTGAAACAAATGCAAGGCATTGAAGCATGACTTTACTTTGCTAAGTCCATATCTAAGAGGACTTTCAAGCCACTGTTAAAGACGTACAGTCAATTCTTAGTTTTTGGAGTGCTCTTTTTGCCTTCTGATAAGATGTGCAAATGTATCCTTTTCATACCACACAGCCCCCTAAAGGCCAGTGCCTCTGGCAAATGCTGTTAGCTCAACACTGAACACTGTAGTTCAGCCCCCTGTAATGCAGGAATTTGCCCCAGCATCCTCTTTCGAGGCAGGCCAGGATGCTAAGGCAGAAAGACAAGAGCCCTCCAATGCCTGACCCCAGCAGCTGGGATTCAGGGGTATACTGCCACTGCACATGAAAGCTCTACAGCTATCGTGTCCAACAGCAAGCATTAAAAGTCCTGTCTGCACCCACAACTTCTCTTAGCTCCTGGTAAATTTGCTTTCACATATATCTGCATTTCACACCACAGGCTAAAGCTGCACAATGCCATATATATGACTAACTACATGCAAATCTCTGTGATTTGTTTATAACTTCTGCAGGAATGTAGATTATGGGCACAAGATCCACAGAAATCTACAAGACCAGTGGAAGGGAAGTATTGTGATGTTGCAGTTTGTTCCTATTAATTTCAGTGGAGCTCGCTGCAGAGAACTTCCTAGTCAATTGGACCCAGAGGGCATATTAGCAGGAGGTGTTTACCACAAATCAATGCCACCTTCAATGTATATTTCATACACCATGACTACACTGCGATAATACATCTACCTGAACCACTGTTAGTGTCACATAAATGTTACGAAGCAACACAAGTAACAGTAAAAGCATCACTGAAGGTTGGGGGTGAGAACTCACCTGCTCAGCCCCCAAGATCAATTGTGCTGCTCAAGTACTCAAGTTGATCTCATAAAACTTCACTGGAAACAAAATTAATGAATTTAAAACAAACAAACAAAACTGAAGACGACTTGGCTAAGTTTCAGAAGATTCTGAGAAGTATGGTAATTGATTTACAGCAGAAACGTTCTATCTGCATTGTAATACATGGTTTGTTGTAAGCAACTTTGAGGAAAATTCAAGAAATATGGGGTCTATGTTATGCTGAAGAACAGTGGCCCTGCAGTGTTTCAGACAGGAATTTCCTGAGCCCTATCTGCTAACACCAGGAATTGAACCTGAGACTTTTCACATGCAAAGCATGTATTCCAAAGCCATATTTCTCATCATGTCCCTGCCACAGCATCAGGGTATCTCACAGGGCAATTCTCCGCCTTCTCTTTTGACCCCTTTCTACATTCTTTCACACTCTCTGTGTGTGTTTCAGTATGTTACATCCTATGGATATAAAAGAAGGGACCCAGGTGGCGCTGTGGGTTAAACCACAGAGCCTAGGACTTGCTGATCAGAAGGCCGGCGGTTCGAATCCCCAAGACGGGGTGAGCTCCCATTGCTCGGTCCCAGCTCCTGCCCACCTAGCAGTTTGAAAGCACGTCAAAGTGCAAGTAGATAAATAGGAACCACTCCAGTGGGAAGGTAAACGGCATTTCCATGCGCTGCTCTGGTTCGCCAGAAGCGGCTTTGTCATGCTGGCCACATGACCCGGAAGCTGTATGCCGGCTCTCGGCCAATAAAGCGAGATGAGCGCTGCAACCCCAGAGTCGGTCACGACTGGACCTAATGGTCAGGGGTCCCTTTACCTTTACCTTTATGGATATAAAGGTTAAATTGAAGCAAGTGATGCATCACATTCAGATTTGATGATGCCCTTCTGCATTTGTCTTACACAGAACAATATTTGCCTACGGAGAAGAAATCTTATTGTACAATTACAGCAGCTTCTTGGTTGTGAGTCCTGGAAGACCTGCTCCCTGTCTTGCAGGCCTTTTCCACCTTGGCCTGGGAAGGTGGGGCCCTGACTGACTCCAGCTACAAAAACACTTGGGTGGGGGGGACTGTTTTGGGGTTTTTTTGAGGGGGGGTTGTTGCTGCTGCTATTGATGTTGGTTTTTGTATCTTTGTTTTAGATCTCATTGTGATTTAGGTGGAAATTGTTCATTTGGTTGTGTATTTTTTTAATATTTTATTTTATTTATCTGTAATGAAATGTAGCTTTTCTACCACTTCCTGGGGTTGCTATTCTGTTTTCCTTTGTCTACAATTTTGCTAGTTTAGGTTCTGTTAATATTTATCTTCAGTTTTATCTGTAATAAAATGTAGCTTTTCTACCACTTCCTGGGATTGCTATTCTAATTTTCCATTGTCCACAATTTTGCTAGTTTAGGTTCTGCTAAGAGATACCAAACCAGATCTTATTCTCATATTGCATCTCTTTGAGTTACAAATACAGACTGGAGTCCTTTTGGAACCTGGCATCCTAAAATTAACTGATCTTAATCAAAATAACATCACGCAAAATGTGTTCCTCACAGAAACGCACAGCCACAGAAACATGCACTGTTAATTTTCAACAGAAAAAAATCTACAATTTTACATCTATATAATTCGGATATACTTATAACAAGCAAGCAGACAAGGCTTTCAGAGATTTCTCATTTCACAGTTTTAGTAAGATGATTTCTACATTCACTCTTAGAGTGTTAAATATTACACTATTCAGTGTAAGAATGTTGTATAATAGTCTAATTTCAGATCTAACTGGAATTTGTTGTTGCTTCTTAGCAGATATGCTTCAGTTGGGTAAAATAGCTTTAGGATATTGTGGGGGGGGTTGGGGGGGAAGAAAAAATGATTTTGTCACTTCTTTATTCCTGAGAATGAAGACATCTGAGAGGAGCTCATGCACTTCAAGAGAGCTAGTTACCATTATTCTATATAGCACCCATTCATACTTAATTTATGCAAGTGCTCATTTTCTATTATTCCATCCCATGCTATTGTTCTGAAACTGAACAATGTGACCAGGTCCAACTTGAACGGGGCAATAGTCAGGTGGGAATGACCTGATCATTCCCACTGGAAAACTATACAGGAGTGCTCCCTTTTCCTACAAATAATGCATATTATTTGATTATTTTCATCATCACTTGAACTTTTTTCACCTGACTCTCTCCTGTGTGCACAGCAAGGTGACAACTAGGAGGGAACAATCTATAAAGTCCCATTCATATGGTTTGACTGAGCATGAAAAACAGCTCAACACTGCTGTGATATCGTATGGGGTGGTAGGGATGCTGACTTCCGACTAATAACTGAGTTATCTCTCTCTATATATACCGGTAACTGAGATAGATAGATAGATAGATAGATAGATAGATAGATAGATAGATAGATAGATAGATAACTGAGTGATCTCACTCACTGGATCATCACTTTGTAGTGGTGAGTGGGCTTGCATGTTCCTATGACCCTTGTGAGCAAAGCCATCAGGAATTCTCGTACTCCCAGCAGGGTCACCCAAGGTGGTAAGGTCAAAGGGAAGGAGCTAGACAAAGAATGATCCAAGAAGTCCTCAACGGCAGAGCAGGCGAATGATAACAAGCGGTATGTTACAACGGCTGTGAAGGCGGATGAAGGCTGCAGCAGATAAGAATCTACCGGTTGTCGTGACTACTCATGCCATTGGTACAGAGCCTTACTGCAAAGACTGTGTGTTGGTCAGCGTGCACTGATCTACACACATAAAACAAATTCACACACAGGCGTCTTCCAAAAACCCACCCCAAAAGTCCCATAAGCTTGGCAAATCCACACCGTGATCAATTCCTGCCCAGAAACCAATGTCCCCACTGTGGAAGGACGTGTGGATCCAGAATTGGCCTCCACAGTCACTTACAGACTCATTCTTAAAACCGTGTTTATGGAAGACAATCTTACTCAGCTGCAAGTGATCGCCAAAGAAGATCTTTTCACAGAAAAATGGTTGTTATGGATCTTTAACATCCCCTAGAAACAAATTGCCTTTGAGCTTTCTACAACATATGGCAAAAAGTTGAACATCCCATAAATAGCTCTAGGATCTATTTTTCAGATTCTGCAATGCAAAACTGGTGCTACTACATATTTGTTTAGTACTTCTATAGTTTTAGGGCAAGCAAGCACTCAGGTAATGAAATGCAAATGTGAGGTCATGTTTAAGAATTAATCATCCACTATTAATTAGTCATCTTAAGTATTCAGGTAAATGATTCTGAAATTGCACAAAATTATCCCTTGCTATAAATGATAAAGTCATTTCCCAAGTATTTACAATTCTATGCATATTTATATATTCTGTGACCACAGACTTTTCATAGTCCTTGATTTACCTTCACAGTGCATGCCAGGGAACGTATAAACTTTATCTTTGAAATGCAGGGTGTAATTGAAACATTTACCTAGCCTATTAAAATAAATCAATTTACATGTTTATCTCCACATCTGCATTTTCTCAAAGAAAGAAAAAAAGATGAAGAAGAATACTTACTGTAGTGATTCCAAGTTCAACGTAACAGAATCAATTATTCTAACATCTGCAATGAGCAATGTGCAGTCCATGGATCAAATTAGGCCAGCCACACATCTTTCACTTGTTAAGCAAACAACATGGCCAGTTTTCAGTCATTTTTTTCACTAGGATGGGCAAGGTGAGAAACGGGGCCCCTCCCTTCCTTACTACAAAGAACATTATTTAAATATCCCCAGATAGGCAGATATCCCCAGATTTCCTCTTTCAGCTCCAACAGGATAGAACTTCCTCAGTGCTCTCAGGACTCAGCACACTTCACTTTAAACTTTCTCCTTCCCCCTCCACTTATAGTGTGTGTTTATCGCAAAATTGTCATGGTCACATTGTTGTAAGCTACTAAAATTAGTTAGGGAATCTTTCACTCTTCAGATCAAGGTGGGTGGGTGGGTGGCAAATTTAGTGGCAAATGTGGAAGTCTCCTTTTGCAGGTGTGGCTTGATTGCAGTAAGTCACCTGATGTCATGGTGACATCAGCTGACTAACAAAAAAACAGTCACAGAATAGAAGTGCTTATTGAAGCATAAACATGTGAGCATGCGCCAATATATATGTAGAGAACTCAAAATACAATTATCTCAGCTATGGCCACTATATAAACAACAATGAACATCTCCAAATAATCATGATTGAGTTCCAGGAGTTTCCAGGAGATTATTTCATATTCTTCAGAAATACATTTGATAATTATTCATGGATGGCAGCCATTAATCTTATTGCCTCGAATTTTATTTCAAGAAAATTGCAAATTGCAAATTGTGATTCTGCTACATACAACTAGGTTGTTACTCCAAAACTGTAATTCAAACGTGAAGAGTTTTCATTTCATAGGCAGGCAGCAGCAGATCATGCATTTCAATATATTTACCCCTTGCTATGAAATGAAGCCTCTTCACTTTTGGACTATAGTTCTTGGAGTAACAACTATCTAGAATGAATGCAGATCTCTAGATTTATGGATGCCACCCACAAAGTACTGTATTTTTCCATGTATAACACGCCTCCGTGTATAAGACGACCCCTATTTTTGGGGACTCCAATTAAATAAATTGGTGAGCTTTTTTTGGGGGGGGAATTGCCCAGAGTTGTTGAGCTTTTTTTGGGGGGGGTGCTCATCACCTGCAAGACCAGCGCTGCCAATCACACTCCTTGCCAAAGCCACTAATCGTCTGCCCGCTCGCCGCCAGCAGCCGCCAATCGCACACCCAGCCAATCAACAGCAGCCCTTGCCATCGCAGCCACCAATCACCCGCAAAATCACCACTGACAATCTCCTGTTCGCAGCTGCAACCAATTACCAGTCCCCCCCTCAGCACTATTGGTGTATAAGACGACCCCAATTTTTTAACATTCTTTCATTATGCAAATACATTGTCTTATACACAGAAAAATATGGTAGTTCCTAATCATATGCTTGGGACGCAGGTGGTGCTGTGGGTGCTCCCATTGCTTGGTCCCTGCTCCTGCCAACCTAGCAGTTCGAAAGCACATCAAAGTGCAAATAGATAAATAGGTACCGCTGCAGCAGGAAGGTAAACGGCGTTTCCGTGCACTGCTCTGGTTCACCAGAAGCGGCTTTGTCATGCTGGCCACATGACCTGGAAGCTGTACGCTGGCTCCCTCAGCCAATAATGCGAGATGAGCGTTGCAACCCCAGAGTCGGTCACGACTGGACCTAATGGGCAGGGGTCCCTTTATCTTTAATCATATGCTACAAGCCATCCAGGGAATCTGGATGTTCCCATATATACTTTAAACTTTAAACCCTGCAGCAGAAATACAAGGCTACTCACACATCCACATGATGTCACATGTTCTCAGCATCTGAAATGACAATTCATTTGTGTCCGGGGGGTGGGGGTGGAGAGATTTTGTTTATAGGATTCCCCAATCACTAAGAATGGTAGTGCTGCACAGTTTTACAAAGCACATAAGATTTATTTTGTCATTAACAGAAATCAGTCTATGAAATGAATGCCATTGTTAAAAAATAATAATACTGTACATTGATTCTATACTGGGCTTATTACTTTTTATTTAACAATGACATCTTGATTCTGTTAATATATCTTGGTTAGTTGTCCAATGTACAGACCTGCTATCCTTTTCATGCCTTAATGAACCATTTGCATGCAATATTAAAATTTCAAGTTGCATTAATAATGGATTCACTGTGCTTGTCCACATTATAATGAATTTTCAGAGAAGCAGGCTACTCTTGAGGTCTAGAAAGAGGGGGAGAGACTCTACCACTTCTAGGTATGTTGGGGAATTCTGCATTCACCAGGAAACAAACCTGGGTCACCTGCTTGGAAGGCAGCTATGCTAACCACTATACCACTGATGCTGAAGAGAACAGGACATAAAATGGTTGAAAAAGAGAGCAAGCAGACAGAAAGAAGGGAAAACCCTATCCCAGGAAAAACTAAGACCAATGGCTAGGCTCTGAGGGAGCTCTAGATGACCCAGCCTATCCCACTGCTAGGCAGAACAGGTCTGGAGAGCAGGATGTCACCTATTCTTCTTGCTGATGGGGAGAAGATCATAGATCCTGCTGATTTGATCCAGAGGGAGGAGTTACGCCAAGAGGAGGAACATTCTTCCAAAGTGGCACTAAGGAAAAATAATTTTTCTGCCTCAAACACAATGGAGTCTGTTTACACATTCTGCTGCAAGTCATCAAATGAATCTGGGTCAGGATCCCGCCCAGTGATATTACTGGTGTCTTTACTTTGAGCAGCCTGACCCTCTTGTCACATCACAACCTACGTTTCAAAGTCTCTTCAGTTTCAAAAGTTGTTTGTCACCTGACATGGAGAACTACTATTTGGGAAATGCAATCCTTCAAACCCCTTGGGAATATGGTGCTAATTGCACAGTGCTTTGGATCCTGGAGATGATCCCCCAAATGTAGAGAAAGCAAATGATACAAATGTATTTGTGAGCCAACCCTAAGGTTTTTTTTCTGATTTCAGTGGGATGTGCATTCAAGTACCGAATTAATGCAAGGTCACACCAGCTCTGTTAATCAGGATTGTAACACGCCACACAGCAATCTTGTCGTGAATCATTAAGCTGGTAGAACACTTTCAGGGCCTTTCATAAATGTTCAACATATGACAGCAACAATAAGAGCAGAGTAATAATTCATTCGGGCACATGTACATAAATATTTAAATACAGGTTAACGGCAAGCACCATTTCAGAAACTCATTCATCCTTAGGAGGCACTGGGCATATGCAAAACACACACATACAACAACAAAAAATCCCACCCAACCCCAGCATGTCACATTTAATGGATGTATCTGCATCGACAAGATTATTCAAATGTTCAGGGAAACAAAGGTGGCTCTTAAGCACATTTATTTGGAATTCCTTCCCCAAATTCGAAATTTATTTAGGGTTAATGATGGTGAAGGTAAAACGTGGAATTAAATGAAGATGTTGGAATTCAAAGTTGGACACCGCTTTATAAAAACTGGAAAATATGGAAATTCTGGATACTGTTTCCATCTTAAAAGTGACTGGGTAGGCATGCCATCAATACTTTCATCTACTATTAGCATACAAAGTAAGAAAGGTACTCTAAGGTGGTCTAAGCAGCATAGCAAGCCTTTAAATTCAGGGCCATTAATTTTTTAAAAGTATTTTTTATTCAAGATTTTCTTGATTTCTTGATGGGTGGCGTGATGATGTTTCTATTTTACTTAATATATGTAGGGTTTGGTGTCAGCAGTTTGCGCAGGTTCTCTGTTGTTCGCTTGTGCTCATTTGGTGGTGAGAGAGGTCAGGGTTGGCGTAGGGTGTGATTGTTCATTTGTGGTTGGCTGTGGTGGTCTTTGGTTTCCTGTGTGAGTGGGGTAGGTGAGTGTTTTTGATCAGGTTAGCCATATTGATTTGCATGCTGTCGATAGATTTCTGTCATTGTCTTGTTGGGCTACGTGTGTGATGAAGGGGAGCCATACCGGGGTGAAGGCGTCTTCTTCTATTTGTCCCCGTGACAATTTCAGCTTACTGGTTAGTTTTTCTAGTAGGGCTGTTTCCCATACTACTTGGTACTATTGGTCCATGCTTACTCCTGACAGGTCTCTCCAATGTCTGGTTATGATGTTTCTGGCTGCTGAGAGTAGGTGGGTTATGAGTTCTTTGTGGTGCAAGTGGGCACTGTTGTCTTGGAAGATGTTTAGTAAGACCAATTCTGGGTTGATTTCTAGCACTTGCTTGGTTATCTTACATATTTCTCATATGGTTGTTGTCCAGAATAGTTGGAATTTGGGGCACTCCCACCACATGTGGAGGTATGTGCCTGTTGAGGTGCACCCTCTCCAGCATGTAGATGAGAGATAGATAGATCAGGAAACCATCTATCTATCTATCTATCTATCTATCTATCTATCTATCTGTAGAACCACCAAACAAAGCCTTGCATGACAGTCAAGAGTAGGGGGTGGGAGGGGTATACCAATTAAAGTTGCATATTTTCCCTTCCTTGCCAGGTGTGCCTTGGGGGGAAGCACTTACAGGAGAGAAAGGTTTCTTTAATTGGAACACAGAGGCCTTTGGGAGTGGACCTCTTTCTCCACCTATGGAGAGAGAGTCCAACAACTTCCTATGGCCCATCTCCCCAGGATTGTAGAATTGTGCTGTGAATCAGCCAAAATCACCATGTTCACTAACTGCTTGGGATGACTCAGTGAATTAAGAAACCTTCCCCAAGAAAAGATGGTGCCAAAGCAGCCTCAGTTCAGGAGAACAAAGGTAGTGGACAGTTGACTAAAAGGTGAACTTTCTCAATGCAAGTGTTTTCAAGAAATATTCACACATGCACATATGCACACGCATACACAGAACATTAAAAAAAATTGAAACCATCCAAGATTCAATGCAGCTCCCAAAATAAAATTACTAAAGGAATGAAATTGACAAAGATGAAATGTACAATGAGTAACATTTCAAGTGAACTTTCAGGCAGGCTACATTAATAAAAACAAATGTCTCTCACGCTAAAATTAATCTTAGAATATTAATGTCAACAATTCCCTCGGTGTCTGAGCTTGCCTTTCAATTCTGACCCTTTAATATTTATATCATGTATCTCTTTACCCTAAGCAGTCTTCTGCCCTCACTGAGCTGCAACCTATTCATGTGATAAAACCACCCACATCACATCATACACTCATGCTGAAACAAGATTTAATCGTTCAAGATTAATTTAGTGGCCAGCATTATTAGATCTCCTACCATACATTCCATAGCCACTCATATATAACCTTGAAATCCGCCGTTCAAAAGGATTAGAGCATAATAAATGGGAAAATATGAATTTACATATGTTTGGATTAACTTTATTGTCTGCATCCCCCCCCCAAAAATCTAACCCCTAGAGAATCTAACAAAGCTAAATTCATCTGAGATGCTGCTTCAGCATAGTTATTTATCTTGTACCAAATTCTCAAGAGCATTCATTATTTAATTGAGAATGCTGGAAAATATCTGGATTATTAAAGACATGGTTGTTCTTCATAAAACACTAGGGGCTGTTGCTCCTGCTTGCATTATTCATCACCCCTCCCTACCTGTCACACCCCTTCCCTGGTTGCCTACTACACTCCTTTTATATCTCACCAACCTCCCTACCACTCCCTAGACCTCTCCTCCCCACTTCATGAAACTAATAAGCCCCCTATTAACCCCCAACGTCATTTCTGAAGCCACTTCTCCCTTCTACCCTACAGCCTCACTTGGCACCAGTTTTCACATCCACCTTTTTCTATAACCTTCCCCCTTGCACACAGACCACCCCATAGTAGTCTCCTGGATCTTCTTCCTCCTCCCCCAACATGGCAACTACTACCTCCCCCCCAATATATGCAGGTAATGAGGATCATGGTGATGAGGATGCCTTTCATTCGTAGACATCCGGATGGTTCACAGAATAAAGAACTAGGCCATGCAAACCAATCCAAAGAAGAGTTAAGCTGAAATGTTTGGCATGTATGGCCATTGGGTTCAACTGGCATCATTCGTGAAGTACTCAATACAATTGCCTGTCAGTTTGCATTTCTTAGTACAGAAAGTATTGATCTCATGTGTAGAGATCTTTCCTACTCTAATTGATTCAAGAGGGTTCTGGAGGCTTCTCTGTGCGGAAGAAACAAGCAGAAGGTTCGTGATGGTTATTCCTTCAGAGAAGCTGAGTACAGCTGGCTTACACTGGTTCTGTTATCTTTTTCTGTCAAGGTCATGCTGACTATAAAAGTAAGGCCAGAAGGAGCCTGGGTTTCACTCTCTTTCCTTCTGGTGTGGTGTTCTGTTCTGTATGCTTAGCGTTAAGGTTTAATCTTATTATAAGTTATTGTTAGTTTAAGTTAAGTCTGCTGCAATTGGATTTCTTATGGACAGTGCCAATCCTGAATGTATTGGATTTGTGACCATTATGCCCATTTGCCTTCAGTAGCAGCAAAGCTCTGCTGGATGAAATACAATTGCTTCTGGTCTATTTTGGGGGAATCCCGCAGTGTATTTTAAGTTTTTACTCTGCTAACTATATGTTCTGCTCTGGATGAATATTGAGCAGAATACATGACACAGCTCCTACCAGGACCAGCACCACCAGCAATATCACCATCAGCAAAATTGTTGCCATTTGCTCATGCTGGCAGCTGGCAGAGACTTGGAGCGATGGCAGTGATCAAAGCTCCAGGTCACAAACTGGAACTCCCTGTCCTCGCTACTTTACTTATGCCATCTGGGCATCTTGAGACAAAGTCATAACAACTCACAGGAAAATAATAATAATAATAATAATAATATTTATACCCCACCCATCTGGCTGGGTTTCCCCAGCCACTCTGGGCGGCTTTCAACAGAGCATTAAAATACAATAATCTATAAAACATTAAAAGCCTCCCTAAACAGGGCTGCCTTCAGATGTCTTCTAAAGGTCTGGTAATTGTTGTTCTCTTTGGCATCTGAAGGGAGGGCGTTCCACAGGGCGGGTGCCACTACCGAGAAGGCCCTCTGCCTGGTTCCCTGTAACTTGGCTATAGGAGGCCCTATGGCTAAGGGGGGAGGAAACTTGGAATAGAGCCTAGGGTGCAAAAGGTTATCCCATCTACTCACTCGCCTGCTTACATTCATATTACTGGATTTCAGAATGCTCAGCCTCTATATGCATCCGTAGCCTGCCACACGTCTGTTTATAACGTGCTTGCACTTGTCACTGCTTGCATAGGAATGAAATGGTGGTTATATAAGAATCACTAGTAATCCACAAACATTTATTTTTGTTGCAATTGCACTGAGGAGCTTTCTTCATGAAATGTTTAAGTAAGGCTTTCCACTTCACACTGTGATCTCCATTACATCAGTGCCTCAGGTCCATCTCAGGTATTAAGCACTTCGTAGCATAATAATAATAAAAGTTGGGAAAACCTAGTGAGAGGCCAATCATCATTGAAGCAGAAAAGCACATGGTGTCACAAGGTGCAATATTTTAGAATCTGAGGCAAAAAGGAGTTGTGTCTAAATAAATAAATAAAACATTTTGCTGAAGAGACACTTCAGACTGTTCAGAATCTCAGCCCAAGTATTTAACATGTATTACAACTCCAGGCACTGGGGAAAACACACTATCACATCTAAGCCAATCTAAAATTGGGGGAATGAAGCTTGCTTACATTCTTAATTTTTAAATATTTAAGTATTCCTTGAATTAAATTGACAAATTCACCTTTCACTGTAGCAACTTATAAGCAAACATCTCATAACATCAGACGAAGAAATATTTAGCTTTACCATAAAAATGGGAGTTTTATGAGATACTCTAAAGATTTTCTAGTCGTTTGGTTAACCTTTGATTATAGCTGCAGAAAATAATAATTTTCAGACTGCACAGCCTATTGAGTATGAGAGAGGCATAGATTTTAAACAGATTAATATACTCTTACTAGGAAACCTTTCTTCCATTTTTCCTTAATCAATTTCTTTCCTTTTTTTTCTTTTAACTTTTTGTTTCATTTCAGACACAGGTGAACAGAGATACAAAATAGTTTATATATATACATTTAATATGTTGTAATGTTTGAAAAGCTTTAAAAATAGTTGAATAAGAATGGAACAACAACACATCCAAAGGTGGTGTGATCCAAACCATTTGCACTTCTGTGGTGGCTCCATTAAAATCATTGGGACCAAAATAGATTTGTCTTTTTGTGTACACTCTTTTTTTTTAAGCACTAAAAAAGCAACATTACATACTTCATAGCTCTTAACCTTCATCCAGAATATCAGTAGATATTCCACCAATTTCCTTAAATTCATTATAATCACAATGCCACAGAGTGTTGAAAAACATGTTTAAAAGTTAAAAATATATAATATTGTCATTCTTAGACTATTCTTATTATGGTAATAAAATATCCTAAGGATGTACAGTATTGGAAGGTTTCCAGAATAAGGTAACAAATATGCCTCCTGATTAGGTACCCTCCATCTCACACACACACACACACACACACACACACACACCAAAGACCTGGGAGAAGAATTGCAATAAGAAGGTACAGTTCACACAGGATTGCATGGGACCTCCATCTCCTAAATGAGAGGAGAAAATAAGAACCAAAAATACAGTCCAGGTCCAAGTTCTGTGATGCTTCTGGATGGGGTGAAGCAGCAGGAGAAGATCTGCTCATTGTAGACTGACTCTTGTATAATCCACTTCTACCCAGCTCTTTGTGATTTTATTGAACTCCTTGGTTGGATAACTGCATTGCATACAAAGTGCTCCTGTTGTGCTGGACAGCTCCTCAGCCTCACCACTAAGGCCTGAAATTTAGCCAAACCTGCTGTGGTTGTTGGGAATGGGACAATATTTCTTTTCTTCCATAAATAATGGAAAACACATTTAATGCCTTGCTGAAAACCATCTCAAACACCATACTTTGTTCCTCCTGTGATTGTAATGGTGTGCAGGGGGTCCACAGATGCTTAAATACTATGGAGTTAAGTAACCTGCTAGCTTCCGTATGACCGACATGATTGTCGAATTACTCCCTTCAGCATATTGCAAATTCACAGAGCCTTTAGAGAGATTACATACTTCCATTATTCAACTTCCCTTTCCTAAAGCTTTTTTTGAATCAATCAAGATTCAGTAACAGAAGATTTTTGAACAAATTACTTCTTAATTCAGCCCAGACTTATACTCCTGCAGGGATCTGGAAAAATATCAGGATCATTAGCCCTAATAATTCCTGTAATAGCACTTTTCTCTGGGGATGGCCAAAGCAGCATGATAATTTAGTACATTACCCTTTAAACTTCACAGTCCTGCAGGGCTATTGCCTTTCCAACATGTGAATGCAAACCTCATGAATATTAGCAGGAGTTATGGATTTTAGAGGTGACTGGTTTGATAGCATGTAATGAAATACGGTTGCTAGAATGAAAAGAAATATAACTCAGCCTCTGATTTAACCACTTTCTTTTCAGCAAATCTGAAAGCCTACTCATAGGTGTATCCTTCAAGACCTGGAAGGAAGCCAATATATAGAGAAAATCGTATTAGAGATACTCAAAGCGCATTGGAAAAATAAGCTGGTTGAACTGATTTTAATACCTTACTCCAGTGGCTTTCAAATTCGGAGAGTCCTGTGGTTGGCTCAGAAGCTTATTGTTTGTCCCTCAATAAGACCACAAATAATGAAGGACAAACTTTCCTTAAAGGTAACTCGACAACAAATGCTTATTTTTCCACACAACTACAGAAGATTGTTGGATATATTCCAGGGCACACACTAAGTTTGCACAGTGCAATGGACAATAAATACCCCATGTGAACTAAGTATGCACCCCAGAAAAAACTCCCGAAACCTTTGTTATATGCACAAAGATTCTGTTAAAAGCAGGTGCCAAAAAGGAAATGGTTTTTTTATGGCAGAGCATTTTAAAAACACTGCCTTCCACAAAGTATCTGCTATGCTCACGGCAGTTAGCTCTTGCTTATTCCTCATTCAGTCTTTTTTCACTCACATATAAATACCTAGTCATTTGCATTTTTTTATTATGAAAATTTAGTCTGCATTCCATGTTCACACCAAGCAGCCAATCGTAAATTAAATAAAATGTTAAATACGAAGTGCAAAGCAGTGATGAACTACAATAATACTTCAACGTCACATTGGATAGGGAACAAAAACTGAAAGAAGAGCAATTAAGATCACATTCCCTTGTTGTACAAATGTGGCATTACCTGAGCTCTGGCACTTGTGTTTTTGATTTTCAAGTTACTAATAATCTATTTCATTTTAGAAGACAATGTGTGAAAATTAATAAATGACAATATTATCCCACAAGATAATAACGGCAATCAGATTTGCTGCCCAACAGTTACACCTGAATTGTAATTAGTTTCATATCTCCAACAATTCTAAAGATTAAAAAAAAAGGATGGCAACAAATACTTACTGCTGTAGATTAATAAGGAAGAACTGACATTGAGCTGCCATAATAAAACTAGTGTGGATGACTACTAGTTAATTAAATATATATTATGGCGGTAGAGTTCTGCTAGATGGCTCAGCTCACAGGGCACCCAGATGTCACACCTATTAGGCTCTGGTTTCTCTTCATATCATATAAATCTTTCGCCTTTTACTATTAGGCTCAATACAAAGGTGGATTCAAAAGGCAACCTGAAGGTATATCTTTTCGATCAGAGTGAGGAACCTTTCTCATTCCTTGTGGGCATCCTTCTTGGGACCACATGGCAGTGGTAGAAGGGGACCGAGAAAAATAGAGGCTGGGGAAACAGATAGGACACTTTCCCTTGCAAAGTAGGCTACGTTCTAACCATGTGAAATTCAGGAATTGCCACACACACACACCCCTCTTCATCCTTCATTTAGGAAATCAAGAGACATCATCCCTGTTGAACAACAGCTTCCAGTCATGCTGAAGAGGACACAGAACAGTGCCAGTAAGTGATTTTTCAAATGAGAGTTCACACAACCAATATAAAAAGGCATGAGGGCCACATTTGGCCTCTGGTCTGAGTTTCCCCACATCTGTATAGAT
The DNA here is from genome assembly GCA_034641385.1 of Darevskia mixta. NCBI lineage: Eukaryota > Metazoa > Chordata > Lepidosauria > Squamata > Lacertidae > Darevskia > Darevskia mixta. The sequence goes on from JAWWNH010000027.1 coordinate 1,015,630, forward strand.
TATCAGGTGTAACACATTTCGGATAACTAATATTTCTGAGCCATATTCACATGAAACTCTGCTCTCTATTCCTTCCTTTTCATGGGTCCAGTTCACATTTTAAGCCATCTCTCTTAATTCCTTATACCCTCTTTCCCCCATAACACAATTAACAGTTCCCTACAGTCCCATGTCCTCCATCCAGGTTTTCATGGAATAACTAATGTTCCTCAAAAGACAGTATCAATTCATTTCCCAGTGCAGTGCTCTTCAAGTACATACTCATACCAGCTCAACTAAGACAACATGAAATCTCACTCCTTGTCAACTTCAGAACAGAAATACTACAGTCAAATACTTGTTTTAGCTTTGCAGACCTCATCAAAAGTTGAGTGATTCAGATAAAATAGTAAAAAGAGATGCTGGGTCATTTAGGTCTTACCCAACACAAAATACACAACTCTAACAGCATATTACACAGAGCTTTTAGTACAGACCAGAAGAGACCCAACTCAAACTCCATAACACAAGTGTGGAAATTGTATTTCCCAGATATGCCAGTGCAACCTCATATCTCTCACACCTCTGCAAATGAGTGCTTTTCAGAAAAGTTCCCAAGACTGCAAACTAGTATTTTTATTTTTATTTTTTACTAGAATTACAACCAGAAACTGGTTCCAGAAAGAATGTAGGGTACTAACCTCGTTGATAAAAGTTTGTGCTCCCCTTGGACTCAGAAGTAAGATCGCTCTTCGTAACGTATCTCGATAGCGATTCAACTCTTCTGTTTTCATAGTAGTGAAAAGGCTGGCAAAAACCCTGCTGATGTTTCTGTCTACTTTTTGTAAAGATACATCAAGTCCTAGCTTTGAAGCTTGGTCCAGAAATCCTTGTAGACCACGGATATCTGCCAAAGAGAAACACAGATTATGTTATTTGTATTTTAAAGTTAGGAGCAAGGAGAAAGCAATGACAAAGGCCAAGATGCAAAGAGATGCCTCGCAGGGGCTGATGGCAGCCCAGTGGAATTTTATCTGAATAAATTACTTGTATGCCATACCAAAACCTACCTGTGAAAGTCTCCATATACAAAGACAACCCAAGGCATTTTGGTGCTCAAGGTACAAAACTCACAAATATGCCTTTACCCAGTGTTATTTTTCTAGAAAAAGAGGTGCCAGAACTCACCATGAATGCCTATCTTGATCTCTTATAATGGCAATGGCGCCCACCTGGGAGGTGCCAGAACTGAGTTCCGGCTGGAAAAAAAGCCCTGCCTTTACCTTTTCTGATAGTAGTGCCAGACCTGATCCCATTGGGCATGGGGGAATGTCTGGGTTCCCAGAACTACGGCTTGTAGCTCTATGTATTCAGGCCAACATATTTTGAGTTAATAATTGGCTTTCCCCGCTCCCCCGCAAAAGGTAGACAGAGTTGTCTTCAGCTGTGTGCTATCAGTGTGCTTTGCCAAGTTAATTTCATCTCACTGAACATTTCCTGTGAGCAGAGCGGTGCCCTTTACTTACATTTCCTGGAGATATGTTAAATGCGGCAATTGCATGATATCATGGAACTATTTCCATGCAACCCACAGTTGCTTCCATCAAGGTCAATCTGCAAGCTGCCTGTGAGAACCAAACCTGAGACTCTGACAAAGCCTGATTTCACATTCTTATGTTTTTGTTCAAAAAATGCTTTAGGATTTGGGAACAGCAGCACAGCACAAAGGTACCCTACTGTTAGTGCCAATGTAGATGGCTTGAATTTGAAAGTGCCTTCCTCAAAGCAGTGTGCAGGAAAACTTGCAAACATCTTCATCTGTGTCCAGCAGTGGGCATTTTTGCACAATAGAAATACACTGAGATCATAAGATTCCCCCACCCCTTGTATCTAACATGGCCAACTCATACTAAATATGGGTAACTTGGTAATTTTGCTCAATAATATGAGAGGTTTAACAAAGTTATAAGAGGAACTTCCTTACCCTGAGAGTCGCTGTGCATGTGACCCATGCCATAGAGATACAACTGTGAATGCCATTTCCATCCTCACCCTCCCTCCCTAACATTAAATATTGCTCATTACAGCACCAAATGCCTTCAATAGGGCATTTGTATACTGTTGTGCAATGACACTTATTTGTTTAGAACAGATCAGGGGTAGATTAGGGGTCAGCAAACTTTTTCAGCAGGGGGCTGGTCCACTGTCTCTCAGACCTTGTGGGGGGCCAGACTATTTTTTTTGGGGGGGGTGAACGAATTCCTATGCCCCACAAATAACCCAGAGATGCATTTTAAATAAAAGGACACATTCTACTCATGTAAAAACACGCTGATTCCCAGACTGTCTGCGGGCCGGATTTAGAAGGCGATTGGGCCGCATCCGGCCCACGGGCCTTAGGTTGCCTACCCATGTAGATCATAGTGTGCCCTGAAGTTCCTCCATATTTAAAGCAGCCATACAAGGTAAATTACCAATATTCCCTTGGGGGGGAGCAATAACAGGGGCTAAGGGGTGGTTATTAGTAAAAGACCACCGAGTAAGTCCAGAATCCACCCTTGAGCCAAGGAGCTTAGAGTAAATGTGCTTCCCTCTATTTTAGCATCTCAAAACTTCTGTTAAGCTGAGAGATGTTTAGATGTGGGTCTCTACAGGCCACACTCTTAGTCTCATTGAAATGAATGCAGCATGTAAGTGTCAGGAACTTTAGATTTTTAAAATCTAATTGTTTAGAAACAGCAAAAAGAGAAATATTATTATATAGTATATGCGGGGGGGGGTGTGATTATGTTCATAATTATCAGGACTTGGATTCATACTTTGTAATGTATAACTAAGCCTGGATTCAACCTATTGCTTGCCATACAGATTCAAATAATAATCACAATGATAAGGATGCAATTTACTCGATAAAATATTTTGTTGATGCTGTCATTCTGGTGTTTGCCTTTTGCAAATTCAGATTCTCTGATCCCTTGCTATCTTTATTCTTTTATGACTCTATAGTATATGACATACAGTGACAAAGTAGTAGTAGTTGTTTTTAATACTGTCTGGTTCTTCATATTAATGCAGAGCTTGACAAATAAACAATCCTCCTTTTGGGTTGACTAACGTTACGTTTTACCAGCATCTAAAGCTGTTTTGGAAAAGGAACATTATTTGCAGTGGATGATGAATGGGGATGCTATTGCTTTAGGATGAATTATATTCTCCACAAACTCACTGAGCAACCAGATAGGAAAGCAAAAGTATTCAGAAAGTCTGAATGAAAAATTGGAACTGTGGTATGTGTGTAGTGGGAAAGGAGGTGTTTTGTCTTGAATAGTGACTAGATGTTGCATATCATGTATGACAGGGAAGCACTAAAACTTTTTTTTAATTAAAAAAAAAAAGACACATTCCTGCTCCAATCCCAGCTACAAGTTGGAAGTCACTGCCAATAATTTCTATGGGCTTGGATTTAAAGGACTCACTTAGAATCAGATTTCAATGGGTTTCCACAGTTCTCCTTTAATAGAAATAGAAATACTTTATTGTCACTGTACCACGTTTACAGTGAGATTAAATGAGCCCCCGTCCTCCCCACAATCTCTCAGTCCTTGTTACACTCTATGTGCTGTCGTACAACACTGACCCCGAACGTCAGCTGCAATGTTACTGTATTCCATTCAGCAGCCTCATTGCCCACGGGTAGAAAACTGTTCTTTAACATGTGGTTCGGCTTATCATTCTACTATATCTCCTATATAAGCATACTACCAAAAAGACTTTTAGGTTGATAGAATAGTGTACCTGAGGATATATGGCAGGTATAAATGCAGAACACCTTTACCCATTGTGGGGACTCATTTCAAGATTTTGCCAGGCCACATACTGTCAAGAATGAATGACAGGTTTGTCTCTCACCATAGCTTGTTCTCAAGTTCAAAACTTTACTTCTCTGCATAACTGGCAAACAGTCACTTATATGGGGAGAATGTAGAGAGCTGTACCTGAGGACAGGATTAGGCGAGGGACTCAAACTTGCTTCCTCCCTCTAGTGTCTCCTGCCGTTAAGAATCACACTCACTCTGGTCTACAAAGCCCTACTATCGGTATTTGATAGATGTACATAACCGTATCCTTGCTTAGGGATGCTTAAGTAATTCTATTTCTGTGAATTTCAAAGCTTACTGACCTGATCTGCATCTCCAGACAAATGTGCAGATCAAAATGTATTAATCCTTTGGATTTTGCATTTCTCCAAAATTGGCGACACAGGCTCAGTGCAAAATAAGAAAGAATAAAAGGCACAACCCAAATGCATACTCTGAGATAAAAGGCATGCATAGATATATACTTTGTGGTAAATTTCATAAGGTATGCATTTCAATACAAAGCACTTGAACACATATTTCCATGCGGCAAATTAATGTGGAAACAGGACAAGACTTCTAAATGAACACTTGTAACACTGATACGAATCAGAAATAGAAGGATCTGCCCACCTCTATCATCAGTTTTGTTTTGTGGTCATACTAGAATGTGTTGGGATATTTGAAAGGAAACAAAATGTTGGAGCTGGTTGCATGATTTTGTTTTAAATAACCATTCTCCTGTGCTAAAGTAGGGAGTCAAGAGATAAAAGGAACAACTGGCAAGTTTGGCCTTGGAGTTCAAAATGAAGCAGGGCAAAGGCTAATAGAGTTCTGTCAGAGAACAAGCTGGTCATCACAAACACTCTTTTCCCAACAACACAAGAGACGACTCTACACATGGACATCACCAGATGGGCAACACCGAAATCAGATTGATTATATTCTGTGCAGCCAAGAGATGGAGGAGCTCTATACACTCAGCAAAAAACAAGACCTTGAGCTGGACTGTGGCTCAGATCATCAGCTTCTTATAGCAAAATTCCAGCTTAAACTGAAGAAAGTAGGAAAAAACCACTGGGCCAGTAAGATACAATCTAAATCAAATTCCTTATGAATACACAGTTGAAGTGAAGAACAGGTTTAAGGATTTAGATTTGGTGGATAGAGTGCCTGAAGAACTGTGGATGGAGGCTCGTAACATTATACAGGAGGCAGCAACGAAAACCATCCCAATGAAAAAGAAATGCAAGAAAGCAAAGTGGCTGTCAAATGAGGCCTTACAAATAGCGGGGGAGAGAAGGCAAGCAAAATGCGAGGGAAATAGTGAAAGATACAGGAAATTGAATGCAGACTTCCAAAAAATAGCAAGGAGAGACAAGAGGGCCTTTTAAAACGAGCAATGCAAAGAAATAGAGGAAAACAACAGAATGGGAAAAACCAGAGATCTGTTCAAGAAAATTGGAGATATGAAAGGAACATTTCGTACAAAGATTACCACAATTAAGAACAAAAGTGGAAAGGACCTAACAGAAGCAGAAGACATCAAGAAGAGGTGGCAAGAATACACAGAGGAATTATACCAGAAAGATATGGAGGTCTCATACACCCCAGGTAGTGTGGTTGCTGACCTTGAGCCAGACATCCTAGAGAGTGAAGTCAAATGGGCCTTAGAAAGCCTTGCTAACAACAAGGCCAGTGGAAGTGATGATATTCCAGCTGAACTATTTAAAATTTTAAAAGATGATGCTGTTAAGGTGCTACACTCAATATGCCAGCAAGTTTGGAAAACTCAGCAGTGGCCAGAGGATTGGAGAAGATCAGTCTATATCCCAATCCCAAAGAAGGGCAGTGCCAAAGAATGCTCCAACTACCGCACAATTGCACTCATTTCACACGCTAGCAAGGTTCTGCTAAAAATTCTACAAGGCAGGCTTAAGCAGTATGTGGACCGAGAACTCCCAGAAGTGCAAGCTGGATTTCGAAGGGGCAGAGGAACCAGAGACCAAATTGCAAACATGCGCTGGATTATGGAGAAAGCTAGAGAGTTCCAGAAAAACATTTACTTCTGCTTCATTGACTACGCAAAAGCTTTTGACTGTGTTGACCACAGCAAACTATGGCAAGTTCTTAAAGAAATGGGTAGTGCCTGATCACCTCATCCATCTCCTGAGAAACCTCTATGTGGGACAAGAAGCTACAGTTAGAACTGGATATGGAATAACTGATTGGTTCAAAATTGGGAAAGGAGTACGACAAGGCTGTATATTGTCTCCCTGCTTATTTAACTTATATGCAGAATTCATCATGCGAAAGGCTGGACTGGATGAAGCCCAAACCGGAATTAAGATTGCCGGAAGAAATATCAACAACCTCAGATATGCTGATGATACAACCTTGATGGCAGAAAGTGAGGAGGAATTAAAGAACCTTTTAATGAGGGTGAAAGAGGAGAGCGCAAAATATGGTCTGAAGCTCAACATCAAAAAAACTAAGATCTTGGCCACTGGTCCCATCACCTCCTGGCAAATAGAAGGGGAAGAAATGGAGGCAGTGAGAGATTTCACTTTCTTGGGTTCCATGATCACTGCAGATGGTGACAGCAGTCACGAAATTAAAAGACGCCTGCTTCTTGGGAGAAAAGCAATGACAAACCTAGACAGCATCTTAAAAAGCAAGACATCACCTTGCCAACAAAGGTCCGTATAGTTAAAGCTATGGTTTTCCCAGTAGTAATGTACGGAAGTGAGAGCTGGACCATAAAGAAGGCTGATCGCCGAAGAATTGATGCTTTTGAATTATGGTGCTGGAGGAGACTCTTGAGAGTCCCATGGACTGCAAGAAGATCAAACCTATCCATTCTTAAAGAAATCAGCCCTGAGTGCTCACTAGAAGGACAGATCCTGAAGTTGAGGCTCCAGTACTTTGGCCACCTCATGAGAAGAGAAGACTCCCTAGAAAAGACCCTGATGCTGGGAAAGATTGAGGGCACAAGGAGAAGGGACGACAGAAGATGAGATGGTTGGACAGTGTTCTCGAAGCTACTAACATGAGTTTGGCCAAACTGCGAGAGGCAGTGAAGGATAGGCGTGCCTGGCGTGCTCTGGTCCATGGGTCACGAAGAGTCGGACACCGACTGAACGACTGAACAACAACAACTCCTGTGCTCACATTGGACAAAGGCATGTGTTTCTTCCTTCAGGAGGAGGAGGAGCTGGGAACATTAAGGACCAGACATTTAAAGGTGGTGTTTGCAGGCATATGTGGTGAAGCCACAGAATGCGACAGTCAAAGTGTGGATACAGATGCAGGATCACTCATCCCTCCCTGCATAACTGATCATACTAATCATGAATCACTTTTGCAGGCAAAGGAATGATTTAGTGGTGGTACTAAATTTCCTACTGAAACCATTCTTCACATTAGGTGTGGTGTGGGAAGTTCAGTTATTTCAGAGTCTCCTGTGACAATAAGTCAATTGATGTTGGAAAGGAGAGAGGCAGGCATCTAATCTCCAGCGCTACTTATGCTCCTGCCATCAAGTGAAATGGAAAGGGGAGTCGAAACAAAATAAAAAAAAATCCTTCCAGTAGCACCTTAGAGACCAACTAAGTTTGTTATTGGTATGAGCTTTCGTGTGCATGCACACTTGTTCAGGGAAGCGGGTGGCACCGTGGGTTAAACCAGAGAGCCTAGGGCTTGCTGATCAGAAGGTCGGCGGTTCGAATCCCCGCGACGGGGTGAGCTCCTGTTGTTCGGTCCCAGCTCCTGTCAACCTAGCAGTTCGAAAGCATGTCAAAGTGCAAGTAGATAAATAGGTACCACTCCGGCGGGAAGGTAAATGGCATTTCCATGTGCTACTCTGGTTCGCCAGAAGTGGCTTACTCATGCTGGCCACATGACCCAGAAGCTGTACGCCGGCTCCCTCGGCCAATAAAGCGAGATGAGCACTGCAACCCCAGTCGTCCGCGACTGGACCTAATGGTCAGGGGTCCCCTTTACCTTTATCTCTACTTCATGTTCCCACTCAGTGGCCAGTTTTTGCCATTATCTCTCGTTTGTACATGTTTGTATTGTACCCAACACCAGAATTTTTACAATGGGAGCCCACCCTTTCACTTATTGTTTTCTAATCTTCTTTCGCCCATCTTCTTTTTTCATTAAATTGTTTTGTTTCAACTCCTACCATCTTCCAAAAAACTCTCATTTATGGTTGTTTCATGTAATGCATGTGCTTTCAGTTGACAAATTAACACTGCATGTACAATGAAATGTCTGCCTTGGCACTAAATACAGTGGGGGTTTTTGTGTGTGTGTGTGAAATCTGTTTATATTGCTACTTTTCTGTGTCTCACTTGTGAAAAGACATTTCCCACATACTTCGTCCTTGGTGGAATCATCAGCATGGATCAATCTTTCTCAGTACACATTAGATTTCCTTGTTCCACCACTTCACTGCTTCTGTATTTACCTTTACCTATTATCTTATAACACTTTATCTTATTGGCATTTATAGTTAGTCAAAGTGGACAACACCAATTTTCCAAGCTAGCGAAGAGTATCATTATGCCTGCCGGTTATATGCTGTGATTTGCCTAAGCTAAGGAGTTTAACGTTAGATCACTGTGCCTTCCGACTCATATAACACACACTATAGATTAAGGACATGATTTAAAAAACAAAACAAAAAAGCTATGGTAATTGTATTGCTATCAGACAAAGGCAAAGTTTGACTAAAGAAAAAAAAGTTGCCCACAGATTAACATGAGTCTTTCATTAATGGGATTCTTGAAAAATTCTAGTCAGAAATGCCACAGCTTGTGACTTTGATAATTTTTTTGTTCTTTGAAGAGGATCAAACAGTTACTGAAAACAATAAACATCCCTAATCCATATTCTTCATTTAATTCCATCAAAAATTAAATTTGTGCAACTTTGGCCTTAATCCACAGCATTTCTTGCCTACTTATCCAGAATTCTTTCATCTGGCCTAAACAGCAGAGAGTTTGTCTTATTTTCAGTCTTTCCTGGGAATTACAGAAACATGCACCTCTATTGGAACTGGCAATAATTATTGGAACTGGCAAACTTTCCTTGATAACAGAACAACAAGTTGCTTAAGAATAGATCCGCTATTGCCTTTACCATTCACCTACAACTTGCTACACTGATTTAATGTCTTAATTTACAGCTTTTGCGTTTCCTGTTTCACTGGTTGTGTTAACATGGAACACTAAACCATGGCGAATTCCTGAGACTAAGCAAAGCCTTGGTCTCATTCACTTCTTTCTACTCCCATGTCAAGTTTTAGTTTCATTTTCAAAGCATCTCAGTTTAGCATTATGTATGAAGGAACAGCTCAGTTTTTGAACAAGTTAGCTTCACACCATGGATTATGGGCTGGCTCTGTTTAACTAACCACTGCTTCCTAGAGGCTGATACAGTCCAATAACACACATAGGTGGAAATCTACACATAAAATATACATATAAGAAAACGTTCTGAAAATGCTTTTTCTCTTTAACCTTTTTTTAAAAAAAAACATTGAATTTTCCATAAGGCTCACAATCGCCATCCAGTGTCACATTGTATATCACACTTTAAAACACACTTAAAAATGTTTTATTTGCAGCTGTATAGCTGACTAGCCCTGCACTAATTGGGTCACTGGTCATATTGCCTTGACCAAAGAAAAAAGTTCTGACCACTGTGAAGGAATTGGACTGCTATAAAAAGTAAAAATCCTGTTCTGTGTTTGGGGACTATGAAGCCCTGTTTAGGGAAGCTTTTAATGTTTAATAGATTACTGCATTTTAATGTTCTGTTGGAAGCCGCCCTGAGTGGCTGGGGAAACCCAGCCAGATGGGTGGGGTATAAATATTATTATTATTATTATTATTATTATTATTATTATTATTCCAGGACAGCCTGGATTTACAGATGCAGTCCCAGTTTCTGATTGGATCCCAGAATGTCCCACTTTCTCCTTAGGGCACCCCTATTTTGATCTCAGAAATGTTGGAGGGTATGAAATGCTCCTCTTGGGGCAGCTATACTCAAGCCTCTCTTGCATTACCGTCTGGGGCGCATTGTGTGTCGTCGTTGTCATCCGTCCCGTCCCCCCCACTTTGATACCTACCTGTATGTCTCTACAGTACTTCTCTTCTTGGCCTTGTGTTTTTCTAATCATACTTCCTCTAAGCAATCTTAAACTTGGAAGAGTTTAAGATTGCTTAAAGGAAGTATGATTTTTTTTTAAAAAAGTCTACTCAAAGAGCTGCTTTTTGCACACATTATTGATTTGTTTACACTGTCCTGGGTTTCTCTTTTTCCATTCCCAACACCTTCCAATAATGGCCACTGCTATGTTTTGCGCCATTTTTCACAGGCTGTATGTGAAAGCTTTAAAAGACAATAACACTATTATCACACATTAACAGGCTTTAACATACCCTACGTGTCATTCTGAATCTCAGTACAGACCATGAAACAGACTATTGGTGCTGCACGTCTAGACTGATGCTACGTGGATTATATTAATTGCAAACCTTCTGGGCTTGTTGAAGAGACCAAGGAACACAACCCTCCCACAACTCACCACCATCCTCAAAATACACGAACAGTATTTCAATGGGTGTACCTTTCATTACAGTATCTTGTGCTTACTTTAGTACACAAGATAACCTATATACCTTTGTAGTACCTTTGGCCCTGAAGATGTTACTGGACTACAACTCCTATTATCCCTTACCATTGGACATGCTGGCTAGGGTTGTCGAAAGTTGGAGTCCAACAAAATCTGGAGGATCAAATACCACTTGCCCCTGGTGTATTATATCTCCTTTATTATGACTAACTAAAAAGTCCCAACAATTACAAAATGGAGCATTGCTGTATTTCATAATGGCCAGCAAAATCTGTTCATTTTACTTCTAATTTCTTTTCATTTCTGCTTAACTTTCAGCCTGATGAAGAATTTTGAGGAAACCCAAAGTTTGATCAGTTGCTTGTAATTTGTTGTTGCTGAACTTTATAATAAAGGTATTGAATTGCTACTGTAACTGTTGGATTTATTTATTTGTAGTAGACCAATATGGCTCCTTACAATTTTTTATTTCCATCCTGTGAGAAAGTTATGATCATTTTTAACCACAGAACCATAGGCTCTATAATGTATATTACAGATTATCTAGTTTATTTTTTTAAATAATTTTTATTGATTTTACAATATCTGTCTGGCCCCGAATCAGGCCAGCTCACTTGTATTACAACCCAGTAACATATGACTTCCCTCACAGCCCACTCCATTGTTTTCATCTGTTTGCATATAACACTTTTTAACAGGTTCCTAATTTCATAATCAAATAATTATATTTCTAATATCACTCTACCATCTCTCACATCCTAGCACACTTTTGTATCTTCATTTACATCCCTCTTGCCTCCCCGGTTCCTGGGTACACAGCTTTAAATTGTAATATTAACTCCACTTATCATTCTTACCATATTTAAAATAAAAAAATACTTATCCTTCATTATACTTGACATATTCTTCATAATAAACATTTAATCAGTCCAGAACGTGTCATAGGTCAAAACCTAAAGTCCAAAGACTAGATATTACTTTAACTGTACTTATCCTACACCTGCCGGCTCCAAAGTCCAGAACCAGAGTGGGTCCTGCAGTATATCCTCCAAAATGACATCCTCCACGGTCCGTGGCCAGCCTTTCCATTGCATTTTCAAATCATCTCGGCTTGTCTTCCGCTGCTTGTCATGAGATTTTGGTTTGCTGATTTTTCTTATGTTCCTTCTCTTGCGTCTTGAGATGACAGCTCCTTTTGTTTTACATTTAAAAGGTCTCCTTTTGCAGCTGGTTACTACCAAAGTAGACTTTTGTTGTTCAGCCTTGACGAATACTGTCTCTTCCTTAGTTGTTTGTATATCCAGGCCAGCCGGCACAGTGTTTAGACTTTGCCTTATCTCATCCGCAGAGCTTCTCATAGCATTCATCGCTCTCAGTTCTGCTATATATTCTTTCATCTTTTCCAACACTGTCTGCCAGCTAACATCCGGTTCCATCGCCATTTTTTTGGGCACTGTTCAAAAAGTTATTTACTTTTAAAACTTTTCAAAACTTTTTCCTTTTAGTAAACTTCAAAAACTTCAAACTTCAAAATAATCCACAAATCTATCACAGTTCCTTCTGCTTCCCCCAGGACCAGGGGAGGCGCAGGGGTTAATTTAAAACCACATAACAAAAAGTTCAAATTAATCCTTTTCAATGCTTCTGTAACAGTTTCCTGTTACATTGACTCAATGGCAGGGAATGGACCTCCGTGTTTTCGTTCCAAGCCAGTCCAAATTAAGTCCAAATTCCGTTTTTTTCCTTTTTACTCACAATTCCAAATGCAGGTCTTGGAGGGATCAGCGTGCTCCGCGAAGACGGTCTTGCAGCTTCGCCCGGCGGGGAGTTTGCGGATCCTGGGGCTCCGCCGCCCGCTCGCGCTCGGGAGCCCTTGCTGGGGTCTCCCGGGGAGCGGGACCGGAGTCCGAGCCCATGCGGATCCTTAGACCCCGGGACGCCCTTCCCGGGGGTTTTTGGGGGTCGCGGCGCTGGCACGAGCTCCCCTTTTCCCAGCCGGACGGGGGAATGTCAGGAACGACATGTCCCCCCGGCCATCTTCGCCGGCACGCCGACCGGAAGTCCAGATTATCTAGTTTAACCCTCTTCTCAATGCTGGTTTCACAAGAAAGGATGCAACTACAGCATCCCTGAGAGAACAGTAAAGCCTTTCTCTTTGATTTGGGTATTCAGTGGGTGAGATTCAGCAGGTGATAAAGGAGTAGTATTTATTTGAGAATTTTGTTTTTAAGTCCTTTGATTTTAACTGTGGTTCCACACTTACAAGGGCCAAACAGAAATTCAATTATGTAAGTGAATAAACACATATCCCCAATGTCAAGAGAAAAAAGACCTCAACTATTCACTTTGTTGATTCCCTGCTGCAACCCACCCCAGTACCTTGTTTCCTGAGGTTGAAATTTTTCACTTCCTTGTCTTAGAGGGCAAATGAAACACAAACCCTTAAATAGAAGAAATAAGGAAGATGCCTTGACTTCTCCTCCTAAACACTTAACCACATGCCTTGTTAAGCCCAGATGCTGTAATCAGCATGCAAGTAAGATAACTTCAGATGACCAGAAAGGTTCTCAGGAAGCCACGGGCCACTATATATAGACAGGTAAATGTCATTTTGTTCAGGGTAATATCATTTGTATGAGTGGAAATGAGCATTTTCTTCATAAGCTCCTCCCCATGAAACAAGGAAACTGCAAGTAGATAGTAGCCCAGTTTTGCCATTCTCAATATAGCCACATTTCCTGTTTCTGTATCAACATCTGAATTCTGAATGATGGCTATTCTTTCCCAAGTCAGTCCCTAAAATCAGTCAGCTACACTTCCACAAACAACAGCTCACATGGCTGGTCTACCCACATAAACAACGTAACATCAACACAGCCTATTCACTCAAAATCTTTCCTTTCCTTCTGTGAAGTGGAAAATCTCAACTTGCAATTTTCCAGTTCAGGGAAGAGGAGCCACAATCTCATGCGAGTTCATTGCTCTGACATATCACATGAGTTTTATTTTGGTCTTGGGGGGGGGGTGGAAATTTATTTTGACAAGAACTCTGATTCTTAGACTGAGGAGCAGTTCTGCAACCAAATGCATGAACAGGTGGGGCTAATTATTCGCCTATGATGAGAGATGCCCTGGTCATTTTTTGGAGACCATTTCTGTATTTTTAGCACATACAACTAACTCTCGTTGAATTTAAAGTAAGTCTGGAAGCAAAATTTGTTCCAGAAATGGAAATGAGGGACATGACTAAGAAGAGTCTGCTAGCATGGTCTTCTGAAAACCACCAGGCAGAAAATGCTGCAAATGTCTTCCACTTCAGAGCTAAGGGTGGGGAAGGGCGAACGTACGGCGGAGAGAGGTGATTAGGGAAACCTCTGTGTCTATGTACCACACATAGTTTCTGTGAGCCTGTTAGTATTGCCTCATCCAAAGCCCAAAAGGACAGCTTAACAGAATCAATTTTAATACAGTATTTGAAGCAAATGCATCAATAATTATCTTCACAAAACAATGGTCCTTGAGAGAATCAAAGGAATTCCTATACTTCTCAAAGCAACCCAGATAGGGCAGGGGCATAGACCCAACATGGACATTTTCGCTTCAAAAGCTATTTTTTTTCCACAGGAGCAATGGAACTAAGATCACAGGAAAAAGGGGGTGTACAAATTAAGCTTCAAGCTCTATCATCTCCATACTGTGTGCTCACAAAATTCAATCACATATGCAAACTGCTTTTACCAAGTTATATTTTGTATATTTCCTGATATTCTTTCTTCTGTGAGGGGGCAACAAGAGCTTGCTTCTCTCGATTGACCCCTGGAGACTATTATCCCATTAACTGCTTTACAAAATCAAACTTTCTGACTGGTGCTACAGCCTTTCAAGTGCGGTGCCAAAGCTTTTCATATGGCTGGCAACTTGCTTGAAACATTTCCATTTAAAACTGCTTTTAAATGGAAATGTATATTGCAAACTTGGGAGGGGGGTGCTTTGGCTCACAGGAAAAAAAATCTAAATTATCCTTTTGACTGTCAGTCATTCCCTGAGAATTAAAGCAACACCAGTAATAAAAGAACAGCACTATATTCCACAGTCACTCAAAATTACTTTAAAGGTAGGCCAAATAAATCAGCCAAGGGCACCATCAAGCCAAATTTAAACTTCCAATGGTTTAAATGGAAGAGAAAAAAATCAACCAAACCTAAAAATGCTTAATTCTGCACCCCAGCTTTTTAAGGCAATGCTGAGGCATGGTTTCCTAAATTTCAGAAAACCAATGTATATTTTTTATGTAAGTTGTTTATGTTTAAAAGAGAAAGAACTACATGTTCTCACAAGTGGCTATGCCCTATGTTTCTCCATAAAGAATAGTTCTGGGCATGTCTGCCAGCTGGTAAAAGGCAAGGCAAGAAGACCAGCACTGAACAGTTAGTCATGCAGAGATGCACAGGGCAACCTCTTGTCTAGCTGAAGACTTTGGGATCACAGGATATTATGTTACATTATTCTTCATGGTGCTGAGACCAGTGGTCCATATAATTCAGCATCACCTATGCTGACTGGAAGGATGGAGGTCACTGTGGCAACAGGCTGCACCCCAGCCTCCATGCTTTCCTTTAAAAGTCTCACAAGCCATTCAGGGACCTGAAACAAACTCATGCAGAATGGGGTCAAGCCCACTCCTTTAATGACCCACCCACATTGGTGGCAACCACTGAAAACATCTGTAAGAGGCTTAACTCAAAGATGTAGGAGTTCCAGATGTGGGTGCAAGCCCACTTGTCTATTCATGAAGCCAGAGTGTTTGTCATTTGGACTTTCACTCGAAGCACCAAGAACAAATCCATTAAGTCACTTCTGCATCCACTATGCTCCTTAGCTACACACCCTATTCCTTAGCTGAGTCCTATGGTTGCCATATGTCTGCTTATTCCAGAACAAATCCTCTTTTTCATGGGTATTTCAAATGAGAGTTGCCATAGCGATCCATTGTTACAAGTAGAAGCCGGCAAATGTTTCCTCTTTTTTGCTCTTCAAAAAATGGCAACCCCACTTAGCTCAGTCGGTAGAGCATGAGGCTTATAATCTCAGGGTCTTGGGTTCGAACCCCCCACATTGGGCAAAAGATTCTGCATTGGAGGGAGTTGGGTTAAATAAACTCGGAGGTCCCTTTCAACTCTATAATCCTACTTCTGGGTAATATCCAAAACCACTCTTAAGATATTTTGTGGGTTTGTGTTTTGAAACAATGAAAAAGGGCAGTATTAATAGCCAAGCAAGTTGTATTCCTTATTCCGCTAACCATCAAAAGCATAGATTTATATTAAGAAATATTTAAAGGCTACTACAGGCAGTTGTTGAATCATCTGTTGTATCATTCCTGAAATAGCTGATACGGTCTGAAAGCAGGGACCTCCCGAAACGCCCAGCAGAAAAGAACAACATCAAAACTACCCTTAAGGCTACAATAACCCTTTCACATTTAGCACAAAAGGACAACCACAGGTCCCCTGCTGGATTTTATGATTCTATATTCAAATACATAAAGGAAACTATTTCAGGAAATTAATTACCATAAAAAAATCAAGCAGACATAGACCAAACTCAATGCAGGAGAGGGATTCCCTGAAGAACTATTTCCATTCAACACACCCATTTAATTTTCCACACTGCCATAATTGCACCATTTCCAAAGTAATAAATCATCCAGTCTGAATATAATAGCTTTTCGTCTCCCCACCTTCTTCCATAGCTGCTACTAATCCATGACAATATGTTTCAAGGACACTAGATACGGTAAGGGCAATGTCCACCCATTCCTGAGAATTATCAGTTTGGCATCCTTACACTAGAACCTCAAAAGTCTTGCGCTTTCCTGGAAATGCATGTTGAAAGGAGGGGCAAGGGATCAGTGCCAACCTTTCCTATTCTCTTACAGCAGGCTTCCTCAAACTCGGCCCTCCAGGTGTTTTTGGCCTACAACTCCCATGATCCTTAGCTAGCAGGACCAGTGGTCAGGGATGATGGGAATTGTAGTCCCAAAACATCTGGAGGGCCGGGTTTGAGGAAGCATGTCTTACAGCAACATCATAGGCCTCTTCATCTCAAGAAGTGAATGGGGGAGCACAACTGCTGGCTTCTGCTATCAACTGCCCCTCAAACCAAACCTAGTGGCAGTTCTGGTCACCACATCTCAAGAAGGATGCTGTAGAATCGGAAACAGTGGAAAGGGCAAGCAAAATGATCTAAGCGTTGAAGCAACTCTCTGAAGTGAAGATTTAGGGCTTTCTTGGTTGGGGGAGGAGGAGAGCAATGTGAGGCATGACAGAGGTATATAAAATTATGCACAGTGCCAAGAATGTGGATAGATGGAGGTTTTTCTTCCTCTCTCATAATACTACAATCTGAGAAAATCCAAGCAATCAATATATTGGAAGTTTCAGCATAGGCAAAAGGAATTACTCCTTGCCATGAATTGGCAGGATGACGGGCAGGAAGGAGAGGATCCCAGCGAGGGGTGTAGCAGAGACTGGGACACACCTGGGCAAGATGGGGATGGGGAAGGAAGTACTCACAGGGTGACAGAGGATGGCGAGCAGATGGGGGTCAATGCACAGGAACCAGAGCAGCAGGACCCATCACCAAAGGGGCCCTTGTCTCCACAAACATGGGGGGATCTGAGGTGTAGGGAGCAATGGGAGGGGGCGCTTTAGGAGGCTGAGGCAGGCAAGGGCCCCAAACCCAGCTTCCTAGCTGGCCAGGTGAGGCTCGCTAGCTCTGGGTGTGTGATTCCTCAGCTAGAGTAGGCTTGGAACAGGTGAGAGTCACATGCCTCATCATGCCCAGATGATGTAATCAGCATGCAAAAAAAATAAGCAGTGCTGAGAGTCTGTGCTGCTCGACTTCCCATGTTGATGACCTTGACTTGGATGCTCCTGGACCTCTATGGGACTGTGCTTCATGTTTGACTCTGGACTGTATCCTGACTGCTGAAATTCAGACTTGGCTACTTGGACTGTATTATTTGATTGGGGAGGGGGGTTCCACCCAAACTGCAGGAACCAGTGGTGCTGAACAGTATCAAAGAAAGATGAATAAGACTCAGATAAAAGGAATAGAGGTGGGTGAAATTATTACTTAAAAACCATGAATCAAAGCTAGAAAACATTTGGTGTGACCCAAAAATTAACCACCCTTGCAAATGAAAAATGTAATAAATTATAGCACATAAACTACTTGCCTCAACATTTATGAAATGCTTGCTATCTAAAGTTGTGCTTTAACACTGCTCTTGCTTACTGCCACAACCACAAGTATCCTTGAGTAAGAATCCCTGAATTCATAAAAATTGCTCTTCCTTTTCTAATGAGCTTTTTTTTTTTACTACCAGCAAGTTCTATTATGTACTATGCCCTTTATAAAAAGTGCATTCAGCAGTTTTAAAGGATGCAAAATCAATTACAACACAAAAGTTATACCCAGGCCACACTGTAATGTTTTCTGTTGAGAAACAGATGGTTAAAGAGGTACCCACACTTAAGCTGCCTATTCTGTTTATGGGCTATTATATTTTGAGAGCTCTGCCTACAACAAATAGAAAACGTACTATGGACTGAGTTAATCTGTATTTTTTATCAATATAGTGTGAATAAACTTCAGTTTCAAAAATGTACTTGTAGAAAAGGATGTTCTGCCTACAACCAGGAAGACTTTTTATTTTTAAAAACAGAACTCCTAGACACAACTTGCGTTGCAAAAATATATTGCAGAATGTTGTTTTATTTGTCTTTTGCACCCTGAAAATGGAAAATGCCACTTAGAAAAAGAAGGGGTTCCAATAACTAAAAAACAGTCCACCTGCGATAGCTCGGTCAGTAGAGCATCAAGATCTTAATTTCAGGGTTGTGAGTTCGAGCCCTGCATTGGGGAAACGATTCCTGCATTGCACGGGGGTTAGACTAGATTATGCTCATGGTCCCTTCCAACTCTACAATTCTACGATTCATTTTCCCATTCCAACTTTGATAATGGATGCATTCTTTGGAGGCTGCTGCTTCTGTGGATCATGCCGCCCGAAGCGGGCTGCCCTGACTGTATCCAGTAGGAAATGCTTCCAGTCCTAGGAAGATTCCATGAGTCCTATTTGAAGTAAGTGGCAATATGGTTCTAAAACACATATAGGTACATTCAACCCTTGCTGAGTGCTCCAGGAATGACTTAGGAATCGGGTGCCGTTTGGGAACCAATTAATTCTCCTCACTTGGACACACATTCATGTTGAGAGAGGCTTTTTTAAGCTAAGAAGTCCTTTTGTCTTCAAATTATGTGGCCCCGGAGAAAACTGTTCAGAGATAGGTTATTTTTAGAATAGTTTCCCAGAATTTAGAAGGAAACGGCAGCATGTAAATAGCAGAGATGTAAACTAATTTGTACGAGATGGACATATAAGTAGAGTTAGCGTCCATTAGCTCAGAGACTGAAAGATTAGAAGAGTCAACTAAAAGGTACAGAAAGGGCTATGAGCTCCTTTGAATGGCTATAGCTTGTGAAAGAATTAAGCTGATGCTTAGCCTCCCTTACAAGAGTAAAGACACTGATGGCCAACAAACCAGATGTTGGAGTAAACAAATTGGCTTGTGCACTAAGAACAACTAGTCAGATTACATCTGTCAAATTTAGGCAGGAATTGGCTTGGTTTATAGCAGACTGGATGGTATGCAATAAATTGTTTATAGGCTGTCAAGTTCAGAAGACACAAAGGGAGAGAGAAATCCTGCTCCTTATCAATCCTAACACACACACACACACACACACACACACACCAAAAAGAATCCACCTTATATTGACCACTTTGTGGACTGCTGCTCAGATAATGAGAGGAAGAAAGTGGCTGTTTCAAATGACAGTGCTATTATGAATAAAGCAAGGATGGAAAGAAACTGAGAGGGGGAGTGGTGGTTTTCAATGATGGCAGAGGTTTCAGCAGAGTGAGTAGGGGATGGCAAACATGGGTAGGAAGTGGCAGTTTAATACTGTACAAGATTTGCTTTTGGGTGTTCTTTGTTGAACCAATCTCTGCTATTTCTCCTTGTTAAAACTGGTTTGTTTGTTTGTTGTTTTATATAAAAAAGCAGCTTATTGGTAGCTCTCCATCCCTGCTTTATTCAAGCGTCTGTTGTTCTATGCCTGTTCTATACCATCATTTCCCCCTCAGAGTAACACTGAGGGGGAAATGATGGTATAGAACAGGCATCCCCAAAATTCGGCCCTCCAGATGTTTTGGACTACAATTCCCATCATCCCTGACCACTGGTCCTGTTAGCTAGGGATCATGGGAGTTGTAGGCCAAAACATCTGGAGGGCCGCAGTTTGGGGATGCCTGTTCTATACCATCATTTCCCCCTCAGTGTTACTCCACCCACACTTCATTCAAATGTCTGCTATTGTTTAAAACTGCCACTTTCTTCATTCCAGCATCTCTCCCTTCTCATTGTTTTCAAACATTTCCCTCTCCCAGTTCACACCTGCATCATGTGAGAGAGATAAAGGATGTGGATCTCTCAGATATCCCATAGTACCTTCACACAATCACACAGTTCACTCCTGGTAGCAGGTGCTATCTTCAACGTGAAATTCCAGATTCGATGTAGCAATTTAGAACAGAATTTTTTGTCAACAAGCGCACACTAATAAACGTACACCCTCCATCAACTGGCCTTAACCTTCTCTTAACTGTCAGGCTTGCTCCTGAGATTCTAGTCCTCATAAAGATGCAGTTACATGCATGTCGCGACCCGACTAGACACTGATAGACCGGGGTCCGCCAGGGTCGCGCCATGCGGGCGCCAGGAAGGGGAACCATGCAGCGGGCCAGAGAAGGGGGCGACTGCGGAGCCAGGCGCGCAGGGGTTAAACCGAGCGCAGCAAGGCCCGACCTCGCCCAGGCATGCCCCGCGGGGTAAACAACCCCAGAATGGGCGATAACGACCGCTAACGAGCCATCAGCAGCGGGCGTGGTGGAACCGGCAGCATCGCAATAACAATGCAAAAAGCACCCATGAATGGTGCAGGTAGACCAGAGCAGTTAACTCTTTTGTCCAAGCCACCCCGGGTGGGGAAGAGGATTACCCCCGGACCTTTAGGGCAGAAGGGAGGGGGGAATTGGGAGTCATCCAGCAAGGTGTACATAAGGGGGATTCTGAGGTGGCCTCCTCAGAATCCTCACGGACTTTCCACGTTTCTCTGTGTGCTGTACAATAAACTTCAAGACAACTTCCGCTGACTTCTCGGAGTGGCGTGCGTTCTTGACAGCTAGCTACAGTCACCATTGGGGACACGACATAGTGAGGATTCTCCAAAACTTCAACGTCCGTATCGTGTTGGGATCGCTTACCGGCAGCTACCGAGATGGCGACCCCATGGCGCGGAGCGGCACGTTTTCAGACCCCCGTTACCTCGAGCACCCTACTCGAGCGGCCGGCGGTTCTGTTCACCTCGAATCAACGGAGCCTTTCCTCGGCCGGACCAGACAGCGGGAGCCTGGGCGAGCTACGGCGACTCCAGGAGCAGCTGAACCGCCTCATCTGGGAGCGGCTGCGGGTTGGCGAGGAGTCGGGCCGGTTGTTGGACCAGGCCTGTGGGGGCGCGGTGCCCCGGACAAGTCGTAGCGGCGGGGGGAGCCAAGGCCACGCGGGATCGGGGGTCTGCAGTCGGCAGACCCCAGGGGAGGGCTCAGGTCAGGAGCCCGGAGTGACTCAGCGGCTGACGTGGTTGGACGGGACGGCCCCGAGGGGGCAGGTGCTTCCCCTGCCAAGACGTCGCAGCAGCCGGCTGGAGGACGACGCAGTGGCGGGGAGTTCCACGGGTGACAGCAGCGAGGACGAGCGCGCGGCAGCGACCCCGGAGGCCCGCGGGAGGCACGTCCGCCGGAGGGCGACGGCGCGGCGCAGGCCGCCCCCGGAGCTGAGGGCCACTTACGAGGGGGACCCGGCGGAACTCTCCACCTTCATCTTCCACGCAAGGAACCACGCCAGAAGGTACGGGGGAGGCGACTGCGACCCAGAGGACTTGGTAGCGGCGGTCATCTCCTCCCTGCAGGGGAAGGCCGGCCAGTGGGCCATGCTCCTGGTCGACCGCAGGGACCCGGCTCTGGCCACCCTGGAGGACTTCTTGGCAGCCCTACGAGAGCGCTTCCAAGACCCGCAGGCGGAGGAGAAGGCGAAGCGACGGGTCCAGAAGGCCAGGCAAGGGGGTCTCCCAGTACAGGACTATGTAGACATGTTCAGGGGGGAGGCCGCCCGAATCTCCTCTTGGAACGAGGAGGTCCTCGTCCACTATTTCAAGGAGGGCCTCCATCCTGAGCTCCGCAAGTGGGCCGTAGTGAAGGGGACCCCTCGGGAGCTGTCGACGCTGGACGGCTGGTGCCGCACGGTGGCTCAGTTGGAAGCAGACCTGGGGATGCTGGAGTTAGAACCCAGGGCGGGCAAGGACCGAAGGCCCGCGGAGAACTCAGGGACCCCCCGTCCCGCCAATGGCGCGGGGGTCCCCCGGCCCAAGCGCACCCCCGACCCGGAACGGGAGAGGAGACGCCGGGAGGGACTCTGCATGAGGTGCGGAGGGGCAGGACACTATGCGGTGGCGTGCCCCAAGCGACCCCCGGGAGAGGTTCGGACCCCGGCAGGGTCCCAAGCGACGTCGGGAACCAGTAGGACACCCAAGACCGGGAGCCGGGCGGCTGTCGCGTCGGAGCCAAGGGGAAAGCGCCAGTCCGACTCCGAGGACTCGGAGTCGGGAAACGACCTGGACCTGCAGTGAAGGACGCCCGGCTGCAGGTCCCGCCAGGGTCAACGGACCCCAAGAAACGGGCGGGAAGACCACCCAACCTGGTCCGGGTGAGGCTGGAAAACCCGGACGGCGGCAAGCAATGGACGGGCGATGCGCTGCTGGACTCGGGCTGCGACCACAGTATGCTGCACCCCGAAGTGGCCAAGGAACTGGACTTGCCCACCCAGGTTCGGAGCACCCCTAGTTTTCGTCCAGATGGACGGCAGTCCCATAAAGGGGGGTCCGTTCGGGGTGGAAGTGGGGCCGGTCTCCTTGTGGGTGGGGGACCACCGGGAGTCCAGGATGCTAGTTAGGGTCCCCACGGATGGGTACCAGGTAGTGCTGGGGTTGGACTGGCTGATGGAACATAACCCCATAGTAGACTGGCGCTCAGGGCGCCTGACGTTCGACCTGGATAGGTGTGGGCAGCACAGGGTCGAATCGGACCCCCAGTGCCCCGGGAAGGGGGAGGCCAAAGGGGTCCACGGGGACGAGGGCAAGCTTGGATGTGGTGGCGCCGGAGATACCCCCGGAGTACCGGGATCTGGCGGCGGTGTTCGGGGAAACCGAGGCAGACGAGCTGCCCCCCCACCGCCGCACAGATTGCGCCATCGACATCCCAGAGGATGCGGTCCTCCCCAAGGGACGCATCTACAAGATGTCCGGGGAGGAACTCCAGGACCTCAGGGAGTTCCTGGACAAGAATCTGGCCAGAGGGTTCATCCGCCCCGCCAAGAGCCCCATGGGGGCTCCGGTCATCTTCGTGGGCAAGAAGGATGGCACCCGGAGGTTGTGCCAGGACTACAGAGGGTTGAACGCCATAGCGGCAGGGAACGCGTACCCGCTTCCCCTCATCCCGGATCTGCTGGACCAGTTGGGTACCGGCACGATCTTCACGAAGCTAGACTTGAGGGAGGCATACTACCGGGTGCGGGTCCGGGAGGGGGACGAATGGAAGACGGCTTTTAACTGCCAGTTTGGACAGTTCGAGTTCCTGGTAATGCCGTTTGGTTTGAGCGGGGCCCCGGGGGTGTTCATGAGCCTCATCAACGAGGTACTCCACGACCTCCTGTACAAAGGGGTGGTGGTCTACCTGGACGATGTGCTGGTGTACAGTCAGGACCCCCAGGAACACGTCCGGTTGGTCCGGGAGGTCTTGCAGAGACTCCTGGACAACCACCTATACGTCAAGTTGCCCAAGTGCGAGTTCCACCGCCCCTCCTTAGATTACCTGGGGTATAGGATCTCGGCAGCGGGGGTGGCCATGGATCCCCAGAAGGTGGAGGCAGTCCTGGGGTGGGAGCGGCCGCGGACACGGCGCCAACTCCAGAGCTTGCTAGGGTTCGCAAATTTCTGCAGGGGCTTTTTGCCCAACTATTCGGCCTTGGTGACCCCCCTTACCGATCTCCTAGGCACCAAGGGGAAAGGAAAGGGGGCCAAGCGTCCCGGGGCGGCTCTGGATTGGGGGTCCCGGGCGGAGGAGGCTTTCCAGGGGCTCAAAGGGGCGTTCGCCGCCGAGCCTACGCTGATCCATGTGGATCCAGCCCGGCCCATGGTGGTACAGGTAGACGCTAGTGATGTGGCCATGGGAGCGGTACTCCTGCAGAGGGACGGGGAGGGCCGTCTCAGGCCCGGAGCGTACCTGTCCCGGAAGTTTGGGAAGGCGGAAAGGAATTGGTCTACCTGGGAGAAGGAGGCAGCGGCCATCCGCATGGCGCTTGAGGAGTGGAGGCACTGGCTGGAGGGGGCAAGGGAACCGTTTGAGGTCTGGACAGACCACCGCAACCTCGAGGCCCTCCGACAGCCATGGAAGCTGACTGCCAAGCACATGCGGTGGGCAGAGTTCTTCTCCCGGTACGATTTCCAGCTAAGCCACATCCCCGGGAAGGACAACTTCCTCGCGGACGCCCTGTCTCGCCTGCCCCAGTACGAGGCGGATGTCCGCACAGAGATGCGTCCACTATTTGAGGACAAACACCTAGCCCGAGCCGTCACCACCCGTAACCAGGCTAGGAGGAAAGAAGGACAGACAGGGGGTCAAGATGGGACACCCCCCCCCGGGAGCGCAGCCAGCCTTCTGCAGCGCTCCGCGACAGACTAGTGGCAGCGTATCCAACAGACGCGGAACTACAGAACCTGCGGGACTCCTTGACACTGGAAGGGGACATCTGGAGAAGGGGGAGCGCCGCGTACGTCCCGGAACCCCTCCGGAGGGCCGCCCTGGAGGCATGCCACGACGCCAAAGCGGCTGGGCACTTCGGCTTCGTCAAGACGTGGAAGCTGGTTCGGCGGAGCTTCTGGTGGCCCACGCTCTGCAAAGATGTCAAGGACTACGTTGCGGGCTGCCCCATCTGCCTCACCTGCAAGCCGGCAGTGGGCAAGCCGCAGGGCCTCCTACAGCCTCTGGAGGTCCCACCTCGACCTTGGTCGGTGATCTCCATGGACTTTATTACGGATCTGCCACCCAGCCGAGGCAAGACAGCAATATGGGTCGTGGTGGACCTGTTCTCCAAGCAAGCCCATTTCGTGCCCTGCGCCTCACTGCCTACCGCCACCCAGGTGGCAAAACTGTTCATGGAGCACATCTTCCGGCTCCATGGGGTTCCAGACAAGGTCATTTCCGATCGCGGCTCCCAGTTTGTGTCCCGATTTTGGAAGGCGTTCCTGGGACTGCTGGGGATCGAACAGGGACTCAGCTCGGCCTACCACCCCCAGACTGACGGACAGACGGAACGTGTCAACCAGGTGCTGGAGCAGTACCTGCGGTGTTTTGGCTGCTACCAGCAGGACGACTGGTCACAGCTGCTTCCGTTGGCGGAGTTCGCTTACAATAACTCCGTACATAGCAGCACGGAGATGTCCCCCTTCGCCGTGGTCTACGGGACCGACCTGAGGCACCTGCCGGACTTGGGGGAGCCCACCGCCCGGGAGCCGGAGGAGCTCGGAAAGTGGAGAGAGAGGACGGCCAGGTGCTGGGAGTCCCTTCGGGAACAACTGCTGGAGGTCAAGGCGGCGCAGAAGAGGACGGCGGACCAGCGAAGAAGACCGGCGGGGGACATCAAAGCGGGGTGCCGGGTCTACCTGTCCACGCGGCACTTGAAGCTGGGCCTCCCCAGCAAGAAACTCGGGCCCCGGTACTTGGGCCCGTTTAAAGTGCTAGAGGTAATCAACGGAGTATCTGCGAAGCTGGAACTCCCAAAGAACTTGCAACAGATACACCCGGTGTTCCACTTCAGCTTGCTGAAGAAGTCCCCGGAGGACGACGGTTGGCACCCCGTGGCGGCGCCACCCACCCCGTTGATCCTGGCGGGAGGGGAGCACCATGAGGTCAAGGACATTTTGGACTCCAGACTCTACAGAGGGCGTTTGCAGTACCTGGTGGAGTGGAAGGACTTTGCTACGGGGGACCGAGAATGGGTGTGGGCGTCGGACGTTTTGGCCCCACAGCTGGTCAAGAGATTCCACCAACAGTGGCCAAACCGGCCGGGGGGGCCCCGGGACTCAGAACGCTCCCCAGGGGAGGGGGGAGTCAGTTTCGGGGGGGCAGGATGTCGCGACCCGACTAGACACTGATAGACCGGGGTCCGCCAGGGTCGCGCCATGCGGGCGCCAGAAAGGGGAACCATGCAGCGGGCCAGAGAAGGGGGCGACTGCGGAGCCAGGCGCGCAGGGGTTAAACCGAGCGCAGCAAGGCCCGACCTCGCCCAGGCATGCCCCGTGGGGTAAACAACCCCAGAATGGGCGATAACGACCGCTAACGAGCCATCAGCAGCGGGCGTGGTGGAACCGGCAGCATCGCAATAACAATGCAAAAAGCACCCATGAATGGTGCAGGTAGACCAGAGCAGTTAACTCTTTTGTCCAAGCCACCCCGGGTGGGGAAGAGGATTACCCCCGGACCTTTAGGGCAGAAGGGAGGGGGGAATTGGGAGTCATCCAGCAAGGTGTACATAAGGGGGATTCTGAGGTGGCCTCCTCAGAATCCTCACGGACTTTCCACGTTTCTCTGTGTGCTGTACAATAAACTTCAAGACAACTTCCGCTGACTTCTCGGAGTGGCGTGCGTTCTTGACAGCTAGCTACAGTCACCATTGGGGACACGACAATGCATCATCATGGGGTATGTGTGCAAAGGGGGCTGCAGAACAGAAGACATGGAGAAGGCTTGGAAATGGGGGTGTGCAAGGGAGAGTTGGAGGGGAAAGGGGGGTGAAGGTGAAAATGGGGCACAGAGAGAGTTGCAAAAATGGAGAGGAGGAGGCATGGGGTGAAGATGAAAGCTGGGACATGAAAGGGTATGCAGAATAGGAGTGGATGACTGGGTGGAAGGTGAAAATAATGCTTAGTAGTTGCAATGTGTGTGAGGAGGAAAATAAGGGATATTATCATGGGGGTGGGTTGTGTGGAGGGGAGTTGCACAAAATGGAGAAGGAGAGGCATGAGAATGGAAGGGAAGGTAAAAAATGGGTATGCAATCACAGCAGCAAGAATTCTGGTGGCAAGAAACTGGAAAAATGAATCATTACCGATGGTTACAGATTGGCAACTTTTGATGATAGAATATTTACAATTAGCAAAACTGACGCGAAGAATTAGAGGAGCATCAAATCAGGAAATATATGGAGAATGGAGATAAACCAGGCAGAGGGCCTTCTCGGTAGTGGCGCCCGCCCTGTGGAACGCCCTCCCAGCAGAGGTCAAAGAGATAAACAACTATCTGACATTCAGAAAAAACCTGAAGGCAGCCCTGTTTAGGGAAGTTTTTAACCTGTGATATTTTAATGTATTTTAATATCTGTTGGAGGCCACCCAGAGTGGCTGGGGAGACCCAGCCAGATGGGCGGGGTACAAATAAATTATTATTATTATTATTATTATTATTATTATTATTATTATTATTATTATGTAGCACAAATCATTCCATACTAGCAGAACTTGAATGATATTTGTAAATAAAACCAGATACCAAATATTGTTGTTTTTTTTTGATTAGTCAGAAATTATATTAACGTTTATTAAACTGTGGGAGAAAAATAACGACAGTATCAACTGTGTAATGGGAATGATTGGAAGGTTGGAAGCTTGACATCCGGAAATTTTAATTAAGTGTTAATCAAGAAGTTAATGTTCCTTTTTGTATATAGCTTTTCTCTTATATTTCTTTCTTTCTTGCATTCTTATTTCCTTTTACTTTTCATATTTTGTTTTCTTTTTGGTTTGTTATTGAAATGAACTTGTATATTCTTGTATATGTCTGTATTTTTTTCCCAATTAATAAAAGTTAAATCTATTTTTAGAAAAGTGGGGCTTTGGAGCAGAAGAGAGAGGTGGCTTCAGAAAAGGGGTGGGAAGGTGAAGAGCATGTTTAGTAGCTGTATGGGGTGGGAAGAAGCAGTTCTAGGGGATTAAAATGGGGGAAATTGCAGGGGTGGTGTGTGGGCAGGGGCACAGCCT
Organism: Darevskia mixta; assembly: GCA_034641385.1. Taxonomy (NCBI): domain Eukaryota; kingdom Metazoa; phylum Chordata; class Lepidosauria; order Squamata; family Lacertidae; genus Darevskia; species Darevskia mixta. The sequence goes on from JAWWNH010000027.1 coordinate 1,043,389, forward strand.
CCTTTTTAAATGGAAGGCTACTTTGCGAAATTTAGGAAAGAGCATGTATTATGAAAACAAAAACCTTTCCTTTCTAAATCTTATGGAAACTCCAACTATAAAAGCAATATGGGAAAGAGAGTTATTCTCCCTCTGTGTGTGCATATTTTCTTAGGCTGGAAAGGCTTTTAAAAGGTCACGCTGATTCAGCTAAGTCTCCCCCAGTGACATTATAAGAGCCGCATGTCTCTTATGTTTACACCGGGTATCAGTATCAGTAATAGACACTCTGTAATTGCAAACAACATTGTTGTTGGTTTAATATGTTTCTCAGAGAAAATTTCCTGACCTTCGGAGAGTTTGGAAACAGGCATGGTAAAACTAAAGCTAGGCATTCCACGGAAAACAATGGGTTTGCCAACCCTGGATGATGCCACTGGCTCCAAAGTGATGAAAGAGGGTGCACTTTTGGGGGTGGGGAGAGAAGTCCCAGGTAAATGAGGGGTGTTTCAATTCCTTTCTGATCACCACTTTCCCCCTTAAACTCCATTTCTCTCTTTCCCCTTCCCTTATTTGAAGATTTCCTTCTACATTCCCCAGCATTTACTGCTTCTAGCCTTGCTCTCCCTCTGTAAATGGAATGAAATGACATTTTAGCTGTAACCTGCCTTGAGTCCCTGTCAGGGGGAAAAGGTGGGATGTAACAACAACAACAACAACAACAACAACAACAACAACAACAACTGTGAGGATGATCAGGAATGTAAAAGGTAAAGGGACCCCTGACCATTAGGTCCAGTCGTGACCGACTCTGGGGTTGCGGCGCTCATCTCGCATTATTGGCCGAGGGAGCCTGCGTACAGCTTCCAGGTCATGTGGCCAGCATGACAAAGCCACTTCTGGCAAACCAGAGCAGCACACGGAAACGCCGTTTACCTTCCCGCCAGAGTGGTACCTATTAATCTACTTGCACTTTGACGTGCTTTCGAACTGCTAGGTTGGCAGGAGCTGGGACCGAGCAACGGGAGCTCACCCCGTCGCGAGGATTCGAACCGCCAACCTTGTGATCAGCAAGCCCTAGGCTCTGTGGTTTAGACCACAGCACCACCTGCATCCTGAACAGGAACATACCAGAGAGTAAATCCTATTGAACTCAGTAGGACTTAGTTCTGAGTAAATATGCTTAGGATTGCAATGCAAGGCTCCATGATCTTTACCCAGTTACTTGGGAGTAAGCTCCATTGAATACAGTGGGACTTACTTCTGAATAGACATGTAAAGGCTTGCAGTGTAAGGCTCAATTTACAATAGAGGAATAAACACTCCACACGATTCCTAAAAACGGCTGGCTGCTGAAGCGTTGCAATTAAAGAATTTAACGTGGATTGGTTACATTTTCCTTCAAAATTACCAAAGTAATTACTCCACACAGTGTCATAGAGAACATAGCATTAAACATCACGAAGTAAGACAATCCTGTGTGTTGCAGGAAATAAACTCATTTCTAAACTTTCTGGCCTACAGATGTACTTCCACACCTCATTTCTCTTGACAGTTCCTCACTATCACTGAAGCTGTCGAACTGGAGAGCATATTGCCAACCACATATTATTGCTCTCTGCCAAAAGTACATGCTTAGAGCTGCATCTAGTTACAGAAACTAACCTTGATCCTTGGAAACATCCCAATCTTTCTATGCTGCTGGGTGCTGTCAACGAGAGGTGTGGTGAACAGCTCTGCTAGCCAGGAGAGTTGATGGAGTGATTGTGGCTTAGGAGTGCAACATGTAAGAAGTCCCTGGTTCAAATCTTACTTGTAACTTGTAAAATTAGGGGAGTTGAAAGGGAAAACATCTCATCACTAAATCAAAACACTGTTAATGTCCTCTTCCAGATGGACCACCATGTCTTGCCCCCAGTTACTACCTCATAGTGGTCTTTAAGACTTTTTTTTAAGCCTCTAAGCCAGGGATAGGCAACCTAAGGCCCATGGGCCGGATGCGGCCCACTTGCCTTCTCAATCCGTCCCGTGGACGGTTCAGGAATCAGCGTGTTTTTACATGAGTAGAATGTGTCCTTTTATTTAAAATGCATCTCTGGGGTATTTGTGGGAGCTGCCTGGTGTTTTTACATGAGTAGAATGTGTGCTTTTATTTAAAATGCATCTCTGGGTTATTTGTGGGGCATAGGAATTCGTTCATCCCCCCCCCCAAAAAAAATATAGCCCACCACGTGGTCTGAGAGACGGTGGACCGGCCCACAGCTGAAAAAGGTTGCTGACCCCTGCTCTAAGCTCACAGAGAGCCCATCTCACTGCATAAAGGCAAAGAATGGGATCATCAATACATGGCATTGAATCTGACAATAGGACTGCAACCATGGATAGTTCAGCTGGTTAGAACATGGTGCTGATAGCGCCAAGGTCGCAAGTTCAGTCCCCATATGGAACAACTGCATCTTCCTGCATTGCAAGGGGTTGGACTAGATGATCCTCAGGGTTCCCTTCCAACTTTACAATTCTATGATTGGAAGCTCCCCTTAAGTAGTTTCCCCTTAATGGAGCTAGGGAAGATGCTTAATGTGAGTCAGGAGAGGAGCTTTGATAAGCTGGGCTGGTCCCTGACATATACAGCAACAGAATAAGGAAGAGGCAAGAAGAACACGGGTAGATGTCAATAAATGCAGCTTGGGCTTGTTTGGCCACTTCTTAAAATGAGCTCTAAAACATTCATTCTTGCCTCTTCCTTAACTTCTGTTGCCTTGTCTATTATCTAAATGTAAGTTTTAACTTGCTTGGTGTAGGGATCAGCCTTATTTGGTATGTTGAAGCGTATGTATAAACAATATATTCATTGGGGGGGGGGGGAGTCAGTGATTTCCCAGGGCTGTGTCATGCGATAAACGCGACATCTGAAAGCAGCCTAACAGCAACAAGGAGAAATGATTTAAGAAGGAGAAAGCGTTCTGAAATATTGCACTGAAATATTGGCATGCATATGTCCCTGACACAAACAGGTGGAAATGGAAGAAGCGAAGTCTCTTAACGGCTGTCAGAGACGCTCTGGCAAGGAACACCATGGAAATACAAATAAGAAAACCAGGAGGAAAAAGAAAAGGAAGGTCTAGTTCAGATACTTAGTGGCTCCATTATGATTGTCTTTAGACGAACACAAGGTTGTTGACAGCCTTGTGGCAAACACTGAGCCAAAGTAGCACCCGTGTTAAAAGTCAAGGGTGAAATGGGACCATAAAATACTCTGCTAAATGCACACACAAAAACAAATGTACTTTTCTTTTGTGGCTGTTCATAAACGTTCCAGTCACGATGGTCAGTGCCATTTTGTTCTTCCCACATTGCACCGCAGTTTATCGGACAGCTTTGTTGCTGGAAGACAGCAGAAGTCACCCCATTGCCTAGGCAACTGTGCGACACTCTATTGTTTTGGCACTGTGCTGCAGCACAGCTCTGGAAGAAAAGAAAAATAGCATAAGGGGCACTAGGCAATGCTTCCTGTCTCACCATGCTGTGCTCCAGGACTGTGCCAGAAGACAGACGATGGGTGAATTTTGTAGGCCCCACAAAGCATGGATGGAGGGGTCCAACTTTGGACCCTGTGTGAACAAGGCTGAAAAGTTAGAGAGCAACTTTCTACCCCTGGCCTAACATGGTACTCATGGTATGAAATGGTGCCTCCACACTGGGGTTCCATACTTAGCTGCTCTGATTTCCATGACTGCAGCAACTCAGGAAGAGGTCACTTATTGTTACTATTGTCATCCAAATCACATAGGACTCATGTGGAGAAACCCTTTCATACAACTGGTGTCTTTAAAGGTAAAGGTAAAGGGACCCCTCACCAATAGGTCCAGTCGTGTCCGACTCTAGGGTTGCGGCGCTCATCTCGCGTTACTGGCTGAGGGGGTCGGCGTACAGCTTCCAGGTCATGTGGCCAGCATGACTAAGCTGCTTCTGACGAACCAGAACAGCGCACGGAAACGCCATTTACCTTCCTGCTGGAGTGGTACCTATTTATCTACTTGCACTTTTACGTGCTTTCGAACTGCTAGGTTGGCAGGAGCAGGGACCAAGCAACGGGAGCTCACCCCGTCGTGGGGATTCGAACTGCCAACCTTCTGATCGGCAAGCCCTAGGCTCTGTGGTTTAACCCACAGCGCCACCCCAGTCCCGTCAACTGGTGTCTTTACATGACATTAATGGCCATTTATAAATCTGCAGGTCACTGTGTGGAGGCTATTGTGCATCTTAATTGGGAAATATGATCTTAGCATTTTTTCCCCCACACCCAGCAAAAAGGACAAAAAGTGAAGTGTCTAAATTAATAGCAACAACCCTATAGCTTAATTTTCCCAACTATTCTCCACAAGAAAGGTGAAGCCTTCCTATTAGTGGTAAAAAAAAAAGGGGGGGAGCAGTATTGCTCACCTGGGAAATGTACATTCCAAATCTTTCCAAGACCAAAACTTGCATTTAATCAGCCTCTTTCCCCCTGAGTCTGAGAGCAGAGCAAAAGTGCAGAATATTTTAAAGTTTTACTGGAAGAGCAAAGTTGGGATGAATGCTTGTGAAGACAAATAATGAATAAATATGCCTCATCTATCACAAGGGCTATGCAAATGGCTGTGCATTTTCTCAAAGAAGAGTATCATCAAAAGCAAACCTTTTTGGAGATCAAAGCTTCCTTTAGATAATTCTGCTGTACCATCCTTGAACTGTGAGCCTGATCCGAAAAATATGAAAGGGGTCGGGAAAAGGTATTCTCGACATTATGAACTGCCATTTGCTTTTGAAGCAAGGGGATATTTTAAAAGGAAAACAATATAACACTGATGAGCTGCATATCCTTAAGAGCAGTACATTTTCATGATTATGAAAGCAAATGATTTTGTACTATGAATCCTATCAACTCCAGGACAAGGCAGTATTTGGAGAAACTAGAAAACATGGTGAGTATAAATGAACTATTTGGCTGAAGTGTATACTTACAACCCTGGGGCTGAATTCTGTGGGCTCTGATGTGTACACTGAACTCTGTGCCCTATTGTTTTCGAATATCAGATAGCAAGGAAGACTTACAACTGATGCAGTTTTTTCCCCAAAAAAAAAAGAAAATGAAGGAAAACCAAAATGGTGACTGTTGGGTTTCCTGTGCAGAACGAAATAGGAACCATTGTTACCTGAACCAAAGGTTCAGTATGGGGATATGATGCTACTGCAGACTGTATTTTTCTTTCATTCATTTGTTTAAGACAATGTCCTTCAAGACATACTGTCTGTATCGGGAAAGCTTTCATGTATGCAATTCCTGCCCCAGGCACACTGAAGAAAATCTGGAAATTCCATGCACAACTTGGATGTGCACGTGCCATGTATATGTGTGCTATTTTTCTAGAAAAAGAGGTGCCAGAACTCATCATGAAAGCCTCCCTTGTTCTCCTATGGCATGGGTAGGCAAACTAAGGCTCGGGGGCCGGATCTGGCCCAATCACCTTCTAAATCTGGCCCATGGTCGGTCCGGGAATCAGTCTGTTTTTACATGAATAGAATGTGTGCTTTTATTTAAAATGCATCTCTGCGTTATTTGTGGGGCATAGGAATTCATTCATTTCCCCCCCAAAAATATAGTCTGGTCCCAAACAAGGTCTCAGGGAAAGTGGACTGGCCCCCTGCTGAAAAAGTTTGCTGACCCCTATCCTATGGCAATGGCACCCACCTGAGAGCGGCCAAAACTGAGTTCCAGTGAGTTCCGGCTGGAGGAAAAAGCCCTGTGTCCACTTCTATGTGTTCACACACAAGAACCACTACACTAGAGTGCCTGCATTTACAGAATAGCAAAATCAGCCAGCGCTAACATTCACTATGTAAACTACATAGGGGGGGGAGGGCTGCATAATATTTACATACCGAGTTATTTCAAGTAACACACTAAATCAGATAAAATTAAATTGTTACATTTTCCACTCTTCGTGGACTTTAAAGAAAACCCAGTAAAACAGCTCCCCTAGAAGTTCTCGATTAAGAAGAGTTTAATAGAATGCCTACACCATTGCTCAGGAATAAAAATCACTTCATTAAGTACTTGGAATTACATAAATTACACCAACCAGCAAATTTACATAATGATCGAAATTTGCATTTTGCATGGTGTGATAATAATGGGTTTAGAGAGTAATTGTTCACAAACTTTTGCTCAGTCCAAAGCTTCAATATTGTTGTGCGGAAAACTTGATGGATGCCTTCTACGATTATCTTTCTCTCCCCCCCCCTTTAATCTAGCTATGTCTCTTAGTCCCATTGCAATATATAGTTAGTTTGATTTGTAATTCCCTTCAGCCAAAAGCACACAAATGTTCAAAAACTGAAAGGTAAACAGGATATCCATCAGAAATATTATACTTTCCAAATTTACCATACATTAGAATTTCCATTTTTAAAATGTGACAAATTCTAGACACCATGACATGTACTCAAAACAACCAAGTGTCATATGGATCCCTGAAGATCAATATTTTTATTTTTTTTGTGATTTAAGTTTTCATGGACTGGAACTCGCTTCAGCAGATGTATTTAATAGTGTGGATTCTAGCCTATGAAGCTTATGCCACAATAAACCTGCTAGACTTTAAGGCAGCCTTTCCCAGCCAGGAGCTCTTCAGAAGTTTTGAATTATAACTCCCATCATCCCAGAGCATTGGCTATAATGGCTGGGGTTGATGGAAAATGTAGCCCAAAAGTCTGGAAGGCACCAGATTGAGGAAGGCAGCTTAAAGGTGTCACAATAAATTCTGCAGTGTTGAAATGTGAAATTAAGTATGTAGGTTGGGATGGAATCACCAAATGCTATATTGCAGGCTTCCTCAACCTCAGCCCTCCAGATGTTTTTAGCCTACAACTCCCATAATCCATATCTATCAGGACCAGTGGTCAGGTGTGGTAAGAACTGTAGTCTCAAAACATCTGAAGGGCCGAGTTTGAGGAAGCCTGCTATATTGAGTACATCTAGACACAGGAAAAAAAACGCTATAAAAATCATAAATTAGATTGTTAAAGGTAAAGGTAAAGGGACCCCTGACCATTAGGTCCAGTCATGACCGACTCTGGGGTTGCGGTGCTCATCTCGCTTTACTGGCCGAGGGAGCCGGCGTACAGCTTCCAGGTCATGTGGCCAGCATGACTAAGCCGTTTCTGGCGAACCAGAGCAGCGCACGGAAACGCCATTTACCTTCCTGCTGCAGAGGTACCTATTTATCTACTTGCACTTTGACGTGCTTTCGAACTGCTAGGTTGGCAGGAGTAGGGACCAAGCAACGGGAGCTCACCCCGTCATGGGGATTGAAACCGCCAACCTTCTGATCGGCAAGCCCTAGGCTCTGTGGTTTAGCCCACAGTGCCACCCGCGTTCCTTAATTGTTACAGTATAACAAAAGGGAAAAAAATCTCGATGGAAAATTGTGTTTTAAAATTTCCTTCTCTCTGGCGCCATCTGGTGTTGTATGTTTATAGCTCATTCAAATCGCTGTTTCTTTACCAATGTAGTCCATTATTTACTATCAATGTACCAATGAATCCATTATTTACTATCAATGAAATGCCTGACATTATATTGAGTAAAATGGGTGCGTTCTTTGGAGGAAAAAAATAAAAGCTTTTAAATTCCAAGGATCTTGGGAAGGGTGTAGTGCACCCTTGTGCTCAATGCACCTTGTCACTTTGCATCCCACACCCCATCACTGAGGGTCAAGGCCACATAGTCTTAGGAGTGGAAGGCAGATATGCCTTCCACAATACAGTCAAGCCTCCTGAAGGGCTCCATTTTGGAACATTTCGGCTCCTGAATGCCAAAAACCCAGAAGTAAATGTTCCAGTCCTCAAACGTTTTTCGGAAGCCAAACGTCCGACGCAGCTTCCGCTTGAGTGCAGGAAGCTCTTGCAACCAATCGGAAGCCGCGCCTCGGTTGTCAAATGTTTTGGAAGCCGAACGGGTTTCCAGAACGGAATACGTTCGACAACCGAAGTTTGACTGTAGTAATATTAAGTGTTGTACAATGTTACCTTGGGTTACAAATGCTTCGGGTTACAAACGCTTCAGGATACAGACTCTGCTAACCCGGAAGTAGTACCTCGGGTTAAGAACTTTACCTCAGGATGAGAACAGAAATTGCACAGCGATGGCGCGGTGGGGTGGCAGCGGGAGGCCCTATTAGCTAAAGTGGTACCTCAGGTTAAGAACAGTTTCAGGTTAAGAACGGACCTCCAGAACGAATTAAGTTCTGAACCAGAGGTACTTCCCCCCCCCCCACAGTTCACTCCAATGGGAGAATGTTACAGGTGTATTCACAATATCATTGAAGTGGAAACTCAATCTACCCCGTTTCTTCTGTTTTCATCACTGAGAATCAAACACTTTTCTCCATAGCCTTGTCTCCTTCTCCATTCAGGAGCTAGTTCGTGGTGGTATTAGTGCAACAAACAATTGTGAAGTGGCTTGTGTATATGTAGACTGATTTTGCTGAACAACATTTGGAAGATATGTTTAATATTTAACATGCGAACCTCAGCAGATTAGTTATATCGCCTTTATATTGTGAAGTCCCATGGTTCTAAGACATACTGCCTCCTTCATCCTTTTCTGTCAACCTGACAACAAGAAAGATAAAAAAAATAGCTTGGTCTTCATCTCTGAATAGTTAAAGGCACGGGCTAATGGAACCTTTACTAGAGAAAGGCCAGCAGATTATAATGGAGGAAAATGCCAGCCTTACATAAAAAGATCCTTTTTGAGTTCTTCTCTTGTCTCTGACATCAATTTGTAGCCAATTGTGTAGCAGTCAGCCTGCATTTCAAATACTGAAATGTCATTCTTAGAAGTACTGCGGCCCTCTGTAGATGGTTATTTCAGCAAACAGGCGCTCTAATTCGGAATGGTAGTGTGGCACAACTTTTGCTTTGTCAGTCAAAAGCAAGATGTTGTGGTGCTACACTTTCCATGCATGAAATTAAATCCGCATGGAGTTAATAGTACTAATTCATGCCAGAATGGCTCAGACTTGTCTCTGTCAGGATGGGTAGGCTGTGTGATTCTGCAGTCAGAAACTGAAAGGGTAGGGGAATGTGTGGTGGAGGGTGAGTGTGAAACTGGAACCAATTCACAAGGTCCTGTCAGGAGACAAGTATGTCTTCAAGCTTCTCAAGTTCCATGAAGTCCACATATCTGACAACTTCACGTCCTGTACTGGGATATACATTATGTCCACTCACTCCTGCATGAGACAGATGTGAAACTAGTGGGCATTAATCTGGGCCCCAAGGTAGACAATGTTCTGCATGGGATTCAGTTCACACTTTTCCAAACTCACCTCGAATCCATGTTTCCTGAACCAGGATAGTGGGGCCTGGACTTCTCTCTTCTGTGCTTTCCCCTCAACAGGGCCTTGATGAGAATGTCATCAAGACAGGATTGGAACCTGCACCCACAGGGTCCTGTGATGAGCCCTCAGGGCTACTAAGACATTGGTGAAAACCCTGGGGTCAGAGGTGAGGACAGAGATGAGGGGGAGAGCTCTGTGCTGGTAACATTGGTTGCCATACCAGAAATCCTGTGGCTCCAGTTGATCAGGATATGAAGATACGCTTCCAATAGTTCTCTTGATGCCATCTAGTCACCCTGATCAATAGATTTGGTGATCGCCTTCAGACCTTCCATTTTGATCCATTTGTACTCCATCAACTTGTTCAGCCACCTGAGGTCCAAATTTTACCAAGTATCCTTGTTATTTTTCAGGCCAAGGAATATAATGGAGGAAACCCAAGTTCCTTTCCTTCAAGGCTAGAACCAACAGCACAGCTCTGAAGGTTAGCAATGGCTTTATGGCTTTGTCTAGTTTCTTGGAGCCTGGAATAATCATGAACTTCACCCTTGGCACTCTGGAAAACTCTAAAGAGGAAACTCTTTATATCACCCACTTCTCTGTTGTCATTTCTAATCCATTCAGGGGACAAACAATGAAACCTGTCCCCGGAATCACCCCTTGCAGCCCGGGGCTCCTGGTATTTTGATGACAACATAGTGATGGGTTGGGGGAATGGTTTCACTATCAGCAATGACAGTGGTGGACCTTGGGGCCTCAAATTTCAGCAGCACCCTGTACAACACAAAAAGTTGGCGCCCCTTGCCTCTTGCCTTCCATTTTACATCACAGTTGTGGTACCCTCAAGGCTCTGTGCCCAGTGTGAACAAACCAGTTGCACTCCCCTAAATCTGCCTCTGGCGATGATCCTTGTTCTGGGCACCCATCCTGTAAAACCAGACCCATGCAGCACAGACTACAGGCTGTTGTTACTAAAGAGTCTTGGGGCAACTGCCAAATTTATCACGGCATAAATAGACTGGAGGCCTCATGCATACAAATTTGCTGATATAAATACACAAGGGGGAGCCTGAAATTGTAAGCACTGATCTCAGAGGGAAATGAAATGCAGAAAGCACAGGCAGTTGCAATTATATGATTAACAGTGGCCATTCATAAAAAATGTGTAGATGTTAGCACAAACATCCCGACATTGGTCAGCTAATTAATACTGGTTTTGCAATTAGAAACCCTGGGAAAGCGGGCTGTACCCCAGTGGGAGAACATCTGCTTTGCATGTAGAAGCTTTCAGGTTCAATTGCTGTTGTCTCCAGGTATGGCTGCAAATGATCCCTACCTTAAACACTGCCAGTCAATGTAGAAAACTCTAAGTTAGATACAGGTTGTGTGGTGGTAGCTTTCTATGTCCCTAGCCCATTTCCCCAATTCAAGCCACATGCGACAGAACGGAATCTCTTGATAGCTGTAATTCACTGGTTTTCTGTCGCAGTCTCCCTCAATGGGATGGATATCTTTAGCAGCGATTAGCTGCTAATCCATTTTAATCATTCTGGCATTAGAAGTTAAACACGGTGCCTTCATTAGTGGAGGGGAAAATGAGTAACGTTATGAAGCAAGGGAAAATACAAAAACAAAAACAAAAAACTGGAATGTGACAAGATCAAAAGGAAAGCATTCCAGTTTACTTGGCCCTCAGAAAGCTTTGCAGATTTAGACATGAGTACTGAAAAGTGAACACAATTATAATTTGGTTTGGAAATGCAAGCTTATCCAAAATTCCATTCATAATAAAAAGTTATTCATTAGAGACCAGAGTGCTTAATACCATGTCACAGGTATTAAGTGGGACTTTTCCCCAGGTAATAGAAATTGATTGTAAGTTATCTTTTATTACTGTTTTATGTATATGTTGTTCTAGCCTGCTCTGGAGTTCCTGGACAAAATATGGAATATTAAGTTTAATAAATAAATAAGGCCTCAAGGGAGAAATAGCTTGATTCATTTGCTATACATCTAAATATGGAATCGGCAAAAATAGAAGCAACAGCCTGCTCTGGTTATTAAGCTATGATTCATCTTTTGTAAGGTCTTTTGGGATGTTTGGTTTACATGCTCAACAAGTGAGCCAATCCCTTGCAGTTCTAACTTTTTAATCTATGTTCAGTAAACATTTTACACATATTTGTTTTAATGCTTTCATTTCTGTGTTGTTTTTTTATTTTAGTGAAATTAATTCAATCAATTAATGCAGCCCATCAAATGTCATGTTAAAAAAATCAACACTGTTTAGAAGGTAAATTATGTAAAGTAATGGTTAAAATGCTAATGAAAAAATACCAGCAAATATGATTAGCACTCCAAACAAGATCCTGGCAGATTCAATCCCAACATAATCATGTCACCTCTGTGGAAGGAATACAAATGAGATGTTCAGGAAGGAGACAGTTGGAGAAAAACAGTATTTTAAAATATTATATCAACTTTGCTTCTGGTACATCATGGCCGCTACGAACCATTGCCCACAATGCACCGACCCACAATAAATCAGACCTCTAATTCACCAGTCATAATCCATCATGAGAGAGCCAGACAGGAGAAATTGTGCTGTATTACACAGTACACGCCTTTCAGAGATCTATAGCTCCTTGGCAATCTGGGAATTTTAACAGCTATACAATGTGCTGAAGTAACGATGCTTTTAAATAGCAGCTAATCAGAGCAAACAAATAATTTGTTTCCAGACCTAAAATGCAGAAGAGACAAGGGTGGTTTAGGAATCGGAAAGTAAAATTACTATCCAGCAGTACTGTTGAATGTCATTCTATGAAACAGATAACCTTGGATTTTTTTAAAAAGCAAAGCAGCAGAGATACAAAAAAGAAAAAGGAAATAACTGACATGATTCTTACATTCATATGAATATTAATTAAGGTGGCCTTCTGGCTGATCAATTTAGTCTCCAACCTGTTGAAAAGACTGCTAAATATACTACAGTTCCTATTACGCAGAAGGGTGGTGGGAATGGGTGATTAGCTGATAGGTGAGGTAAACCACTGTTAACAACTGCAATTGGTCTTGCAGGAAAAAGCAAGGGGTGAGATGGCTAAAAAACAAGGCCAAACCCTATGCCAGAGGATAAATGGACACAAATCTCACATCAGGTACATTATCACATTATCGTATCTTTATAGTAACCAGCAGTTTTCCGCATCTTGTTGCTCAACTTTGAACCTGCCCACCAGCTGGTCGCTTTAAAACACAAGCCACAATTTGGGAATTGCAATTCCAGTTCCCCCTAAGTAGGTCTGTTAGGTCTCAGGTGAAATAAATCTCCAGGCCATCTGTTTCTTTACTGATTGCCACCCCACTCCATTTTTCTGGCCCTTCACATCTCCAGCTTGTCCAGTTGGCCATGCTCCCTGGCGCATCCCACATAATTGTGACATCACCAGGTACTGATTTGTGACATCACTAAGTCAGCCTCAGGCTTTGATAGGCTGAAATCTGTCAACTGTAGTCCTGTCATCCTCCATACTCACATCAAGGCTTCAATAGAATCATTTCCTTCCATCCTGTGCAACTGAGTCTACAGCAGATTTTGAATCTGTTACCTGGGGGACATCAAGTGAGGAATTTGCCTTGTCACCAGCCATAGGAATCTGGCTGTGAGGTATGTTGAATGTTGGTTACTCATTGACCAGCTGAGGTGGGAGCTGGGTACATGTCTGTCTGTGTGTGTACATGAGTGTATATGAGAGAGTGTGGGGTGAGCACACCCATTGTTGAACCTAAGACCAAAAGAGGACATGTCTCATGATGCTGGGGAAAAGAAATGATTTTATTTTTAAAACAGCCCAATGTGTTTCGACCAGTGCATATTTAAAGGATTTCTTCAGGGAGTTGCAAAACAGCTAGTAGAGATCTCTTTTGGATACATTTCCCATTAACTGGGTCGCCAGTTAATGTTAATGCAGTTAATGTGTAATGCAATGAATAAAGGAGCAATTTGATATGATCCACTCTTCCACATCTGTAATTTCTCCGTTCAGTTTGAGCCACACTAATTTTAATAGAAAATTTTGAGTCAGAAAATTGCGATAATGTTAAGTGTGCTTAATGTGCTTTTAACAGATTCAGTTGTGTTCAGTATCTCTGAAGCTGTATTTGATACAGGAAAAATAAATCGGAATGTGGTATCTGTTGCAAAGCTTTCTCTTCCTTAAAATCATTGACAATGCCTGGAATTTATGAGATGCAATCATAGAAGGAACCACAAAGGTCATTTAAGTCTACCGTCTTTCCCCCTTTTTAAGACACCGTCTTATAATTTTTTTTCCTCAAAAAAACACAGGGTGGCTTATTTTGGGGGGATGTCTTATTTTTATTTCATCAGTATGGTACGGTACAGCCTTCCCCTGCGCGCTGAGCAGGCGGGGCAGAACTCTGCAAGAGGCGCGTTTCCCCCCCGCGCCTCTCGCTGATTCGCTGGCTCCCTGCGCACGCAGGAGGGGCTGAGGAGGCGACGGGAACAATGGCGGCACCACAGCTTACTTTTGGGGTACGTCTTACTTCTCACAAAGGTAAAAAAAACCTGCAATGGCTTACTTTATGACTACGTATTAAAAAAGGGGAAACAGGGTAACCCCCTGCAATTCCATTCACGTCCTCATAGCTTCCTGTCCAGCTCCACACATCACAGCTTCAGCAATAGTCCATGTTCTTTATAAATTGATATAGCAAATGCTGAAAATAGTTTATGTATGTTTGGGGCAGCCAGCATGGTGTATTCCACATGTTGTTGGACTACAATGCCTTTCTTTCCTGACCATGCTGACTGGGAGTTGATTTTAAGCTACCTTCAATCATAGAATCATGGAGTTTGATGGGATCCTGCAGATCATCAAGTCCAAGCCCTGCAATGCAGGAATATGCAGCCATCCCATATGGGGATCAAACCTGCAACCTTGGTGTTGTCAGCACCATGCTCTAGCCAGCTGAGCTATCCAGCAGGATGGTTTCCTTTACTTACCCCTGCTTTCTCATAACACAAAGGCTGCATCCTTTTGTTTCTGGCCTCCTCCTAGTTTGGGATTTTTACATTTGTAAAACACACCTTCTCATAAGAACTTGGTGCAGCACATATGTCCTATTTGATCATGAGCCTCAGACATGCATAGAGCACTCAACTGCATGGCAGTGTTCGTGCAGTTTTGTTCCCTGTTTGCCTTCCTCCTTATCTTGCTCCATAATCTGGTGAGCCCCAGGATAGGAAGACTGCCTGAGAGGTTTATAATCTTATACGTTAAACAGAATTACATTACTTTTGTACTTTAAAAAAAGGAAGGTTTTGGGAGCAATAGCTGAATTCTCTTTGTGTGTGCACGCACACACGCACACACGGACACTCTCCTAACCTGATTTTATCAAAATGCTCAATTTACATCCCTGTAAAGCTAAGACACAGTGTTTCATTGCGAGAGACATTTGCAGTCAACACAGTTCAGCAGGCAATTTATTCGATTTCATATTTCTTTTAGCTGGACTATCCCATTTCTGATGTGTGTATTGCAGTTCAACCTCTTAGAAAAATACACCTACTGTATCTTCATTTATTTGTATAGCCTGTCACCAGGGCATAAAAACAAAGTTCACTCAGGAGACACACAAGAAAAGAAGGAAGCCAAAAGGGTAACCTTTGTGAGATGAATTTATTTTTTTGGAAATGGATGGGGAATTGGGGAAAAAATACTAAAGCAGCATGATTCACTCTCTAGCATTCACATTAAGATTTATTCAATTACTGCAGCAGTGTAACAGAGCCAGGATAGCTTGTGAATGCTGGGTGGGTCAGTATGACCCTCAACTCTAAAATCAAGACTATACCCTTATGAGAGAATTATCAGAAAGAAATTGGTGCCCTGAAAGAGAAACGTAATGTCCTTATAATATCTGCACATTTCTTTAACAATGTGGACATCACACATCTTGTGACAAGTTCAAAGCCTTGAAGAATATGCTAGGAATAGACTTTGGACTTCCAAATTTCAGTGATGCCCTGCGTGGACACAAAATTCAGGGGGACCTCACCTCTCACCTTCTCTTCTACTCATGAAGTACATCATAGTTGTGACACTCTGTGACACCCCCTAAACTCAGCACCCAGCGTGGCAGAACCAGTCACACTGCCCTAAATTCGCCTCTGAATACACTCTATTTGGGATCTCATGTGTGAAATTAGGCACAAACTATACCTGTTTCCAAATCTACTTCAATAGCTTGTCTTAGCCTCACAGACATTGTAAGCCATGTGTAAAGGGGTAGTTCTAGAAGAGTAGCATGATAGTCTGTTGCAGCTGGAGGATTGTTTGTTTGTTTGTTGACACTTTATTGGTGCTCTTCTCACTTTCCCTTTCATGTTTCCAATCAAAATTTGCAGGTGAGTGGGATCACAGATGCCAGCCCCATTTCATTACCTCTATGCATTAGGCAGAATGTGAAGAGCAGGCTCTGCACATATATGCATAGGGCTTTGCATACTTCTGGAATAATAACTCTGCTTAGCTTCCCATTTATATATGTAGGCCCTATACAGGTTTTCAACCTTTTTGAATCCAGGACTCCCTTGACCAACCACATTCTTTCTGCGGCTCCCCTGTGGAAGCCACTTACACTGGAGTTCCATTACAGGGTGCACATAAGTGGGGATTTCCCTGTTCCGCCCCTTTTCGGCGCCATTTTTGGCGCATGTGTAAGGGGGAATGCATGTGTCCTCTGAATGTTCCTCAGAGAGAGAAAGATCATGCAGGGAGATATGGGCTGCAAGGTAGTGAAAGAACAGCCCCTGGGGCTCCCCTAAACGTTCCTCAAGTCTCCTCAGGGAGCCGCAGCACACTGGCCAAAAACCAATGCTATGCACACAAGGGGTGTGTGTGTGTGTGTGTGTGTGTGTGCGTGTGTGTGCGTGTGTGTTATGTTCTGCTCAAAGGCAGAAGCCTGAGGCAGTGCCAGCAGACAAGGGAAATTGGAGGCAGGGCCAAGATGGTACTATCCCACTTCCCTCCATGATTAACTGAACATGTAGAGGGGTGTGTGAGAAGAGGCCACAATGCAAAAGTATGATTAATTTCACCTTGTGGAAATTGAAAATGCTATTTGCTATATTGAGGGAGCTGTATGCTACAGTCACGGAATATACAGCCTTCAAATTTACATTTTGAGACAGGAAAGTTCTGTGAATCAATGGGGCATCTTTGCTGCTTGTCACACACCCCTTTTAAAGGTAGAGGAGTATGTCCTCAGAGGATGGTACAACAGGAGAGCTTACAGCCTCATAAGAGGATGGAAATAATGCCTAGAAAATACCAAGTTAGGTCCATCTGAACCTTTTCCTACCATGGAGTAGGGAAGGAACTGCGTGGATTCCTTGGGACAGAAATGAAGTAAGGAAAAAAGAAATAAATATGGAGGTTTTGACATTTCAATTAAGGCCAAATGAGTCCAGCAATTCTGTACCTGCTTTTTGTGTGTGTGAGGTTTGTTTTTGTTTTTCATTGCACTAATGGTAGCTTCTGGTAGCAGGGTGATTTAGATCAGGGCAAGAGCAAGGAAAGAAAGGATTTAAAGCACCACTTCTGTGTCCTTCAAAGCAGTGACACTTGAGATCCTAATCAAGTGTCTACTTTGACCTTAAATGTTCATTAGATTTGGAGTTTATTAGGTTCCTGTCTAAAAAATAAAATAAAAAACTATCTGGAAAGTTAATCTAGCAATGAGTGGGTCATGAAAATAATATCAAAGGTCATTTAGTCAACTCCCCTATGCCAATGCAGGAAAGCCATTACTGGACTTTTCCTGATAAATGACCATTCAGCGTACATACGCTTACCGGTAAATACTCTCCGTGAAGGAGAATCCACTATCTACTAAGGAAGTCTGTTCCTTTATCAAATAATTCATACTATCAGGAAGTTCTTCCTAACATACATTCGGAATCCCCTCTATTGCAGCAAACTCACTGGTTTGGGTCCTATCCTCTGGATCAACCTAAATTTGCTCCAGACCTGAAAATGGCAATCATATTACCTTTTAATCATCTTTTGTCCAGGGTGAACATAGCCAGCTCCATTAGTCCTTCCTAATAGGAACTCAGCTTATGTCACTTGCCATCATTGTTACCTTCATTTGGGCACAGTCCCTCAGGTGAAGCCTGACCAAAGCAGAAAGGGGTGGTCCAAAATTGCTTCTTATGAGCCAGACAATATGCTGTTGGATGCAGCCTAGGATTTTAGCTGCAGCACTGCATGGTTGACTCATAGTTAATTTGTGATATGTCGGTGTCTGTAATTGTTTAAAAAAGAAAACAATAAAAAAGATATTTTTAAAAAGTTAATTTGTGATCAGGGCCGGTGCGTCCATTTAGGCCAACTAGGCAACTGCCTAGGGCACCAAAATGGAGGGGGCGCTGGCCAGCCTGCCCCCCGCCGCAGCCCCAACCAGCGGTGGAGCGAGCAGGTTGGGGCGAAAACCGCGGTGGCGGGGCGCCAAAATGGAGGGGGCGCTGGCCAGCCTGCCCCTCGCCCCCCGCCGCCGCCCGGTGCCGTCCCAACCAGCGGCAAAAATCGCGGCGGCGTGGAGCGCCCAGCGAGCAGGGGGCGGGGCACCGTACATCATGCGCAATGACGTCACGTGCCCCGCCCCCCTCGCCTAGGGCGCCAGAAACCCTAGCACCGGTCCTGTTTGTGATATGCTAAAACCACTGCTTTCTGAAGAGCTGCAAATCAACAGAGACATGCAGTCATTCCTTTATTCACACCTTGAGCTGATGCACAAAACCAAAACAACCACATAAGACCTGCCTTGTGTTAGAAGACACAATTTGAAGGTTGAATAGAATGCTGGATGAGACACGTCTGATAGGACTTACGCTTTCATATGACAATAGGAGTACCCAAAACTACTTTACCAGGGAAGAAATCAACCATGTTGCTAAAGAGGTCATTAGAATTGATAAGGAACAACCTCTAATTTCACATCAATGCAATGGAGAAAGGTGGGAGGGATGCTCACTTTTAATGCTTTAGCTCAGAATAATTTCAGCCTTAAAGGTTAAGATTCAATACACCATACAACGTATTCAAGGGGTGTGTGTGTGTGTGTGTGTGTGTGTGTGTGTGTGTGTGTGTGATTTCTTAAAAAGCTGACTCCTGTGCAATATACCAAACCACTTTTGGAACTTGTGAGAGGGATGCCATTTATGACAGGGAAATATGCTTACTGTTCAAAAAAGGGGGGAAACAATCCAATGGACATATTGAAGCCCCTCAGCATGGTTTGGATCATGGCCAAGCTTAACTGAATTGGGGGGGAAATGGTTGAATCTATGAAACAGCATCATAACAGTGTCTTTCCTGCAAACAGAGTAAGGTGTACCCAAAAATCTATTGAAAAGGACCTTACACTCCCTTTTGTAAAAGTAGCATAACTAACAGTATCTTTGGAGCAAACTATACAGTTGAACTTGCTTCCATATTTGTTGAAAAGTGGCGCTATCTCACTCTCAGACTCTTAACAGTCAGCCTCAAAAGGATATCTCAGAGGTTAAGGAACAATGCTCATGCTTTGACAGATAGGAAGAAGCTTAAGAAAACTTCACTTAAGCATTCCCAAATCAAGGAGGCAAATATCTAGAAAAAGAGGTGCTGGAATTCACCATGAATGCCTCCCTTGTTCTCTTAGAATGGCAATAGCACCCACTTGAGAGGTGCCGGAACTTAGTTCCGGCTGAATACCGGTATATGTTTATCCGGCTGAATATGTTTATGCACACTATAAACATGACAATTTCATACCCTGCTTTAACTAAGCCAAGGGATCTCAAATGAAGCTCTACCCTCACCCCCTGCATAACATGGCATCTGCAGCCCCATTGTAAGATTCTATACAAGACTTCAGACGACCAGCTTGGAAGACAGAGGAGTGATTGATTATATGCATAATAAGCGCCGGCATCTGAATGCCTAGACTGAAGGGACTTTGCACAAAGCAGCCCAGCTTCTTGTTCAAAAGACAAAACCCATCAAATGCATTAGAAAACATCTCTGATCAGCTCAGCACATTTGCAAAACGGGCTCTTTGATTTGTCCGCCTCTAGGCCAGAGACCATTCATTCCAACACAAGAGATGATCACACACAGAGGTGCCCTTGCTGGATCAGGAAATGTGGGCACAGGCTAGATCCTATGGGCACCTCCGTTGCCCTGAATCTTTGGACATGAGGTATTGAATGTGGGCGCTGTTTGCACTGCATGGTGTGAACCACCAATCACTGTGTCAGGCTACACAAGCATTGTTGGGCATGGCTATATCTGGATGGGAGCCAGAGTGTTTTGAAATAAAAGTGAACAGCAGCAGAACAAAGGAGTACACCTTTACATATCAAAGGTGTTTGTGTTTTTAAAAGGGATAGCCATTCATTATTCTCTGGTGCACTCCCAAACCTCTTGCTTTTGCTAATGGCACTAGTGTATGTGCAATGAGAGGACTTAGCCATGTTTTCTGAATTTGTGTTATAGCAACCCATTGTCTCAGCAACCAGCAAACAGAGTTCTGCCACCTTTCAGCTACCTTTACTATAAAGGGTTTGGTATGGATCTCTGCGAAAACTTAATTTCGATTTGCAGCTTACCACTTAAAGTAGGCACATTGGCTGGGAAGATTACAAGACCCCCTTCCCAAAGCCAAATTAACATTTGAAATAATAAAAAAGATCATTTGTAATGAATTACTGTAGTTCTTTCCATAAATATGTTTGTGATAACACTTTGTGATAGTTACCTGTTTGAGAGGGGGCTCCCATGCCTTTTATTTGTAATATTTACTAACCTAACATCTACTCTGACAGCTGAAAAACAAATGCTTTCATTCTTATTACAACTATTCTCTTTGGCAGATATTTCTCCCTCCCTGACCTCTCCAAATACATACTGGACTTGAAATGAATGGTTTTGTTTTATTCCTTTCCTACAGAGCAGTATTTGATTTTATTTTTTTAAGGGATCAAGCTGCTTTTTCTACTGCGTAGCTTATGGCTTCAAATGAAATAATTTTTTTTAAAAAAATGGGACTAAGTTCCTGTGCTGTTTCACTCCCACTGGCAAGATGAGATACATCATAACATCACAACTGCACAATGCAGATTTGCATTTCAAGTTCCACTAGCTGTTGGCTCTACCTCTAATCTAAAAAAGTACTTCGGCATGCCAAAATATATTTTGGATAGATCCTTAAAAAATAAGTCCAACCCCAATCAACACTGTTGATCTTTATTTGGTGGTCATCTCAGCCATATATGCATCCTTCATACGTCAGATATAACAAATCACTGATATTGAGAATATATGAATGGAATTTCTGAGCTAGGTCAACTGTAGAAAAGTTTCTCATCTTCTCAAGCCAATCCATACATCCCCCACAATATTTCTCTCTCAACTCTGACTGAACACCACCCTGCTATTCTAGTGCTTTGGCCTCACTCAGGGCTGTCCGTGTATATATTGTGACTGTACCATCAAGTAATGACTGGCAAAGCTGTATGTGTGAACTTTCGTATCAGTTCATGACATCTGAAATGCAGTGTTTTTCAGTGTAATGAGTCCACCTATTTAATTACTAGTCATCAGTTGCAGATAAATATGGATATACATAAATAAGAGTACTGGCCTCAGAGAAAATCATTTATAAGCAAAGCTTCACATTTACTGCCACCAGAAAAAGCCATAGTATTAAAAGTACTATTGTTGATGAGACTCAAAATATATATTAGGGGTAATTCCCAAATTAAACCTCAAATATCTACAGAAGTGTCATTAATAAGGTCAGGGAAGAATGCACCTTTTTTGTTCATTTTAGTGACTATTAAAAGTAAACTGTAAACAGAAACTAGTGAGGTAGTGAAATATTACTCCTGCACCCCAAAATTTAAATGTACTTATCATATTTGTATTTCAGCTTTCTTCAACAACAAATAATGAGGTCTGCTAATTTACTTGCATAGACCACTAGAGACTATGGTGATTTAAAAGAAGCCTAGAACTGACTTCATGTTTTGACTAAAGCAAAATTTGAGGACATTTTGAAGTGTCTTCTACAAACAAATAATCCAAAGGAATTCTGAGGTAAGTTCACAGAGGCCCAATAATATTAGAAAAGCTTACTGGGGACAGACAGTATGGAATCTGTATATCTTTAAGTTGTCATGGAATTCCATCCTGAGTAAAAACTGAGGGAAATGAGGAGGGTCCTTCATAAGTGAAAAAAATCTACAGAAATTTTGAATACACCTCAACAGATTTTCACTACAGCCTGCAAAAATTCACAGGTTCACACATCTGTTCCAATAACAGTACCTTCTCTTAATAGGCTTCATCTCAGGGCTAAACTAGCCATGTTTTGGGAGATCCAATCAACAGGATTCTTCCATTTTAATAGAAGAAGATAAATTTTAAAAAATGGCAGGAGTGTGTCTTTAATTCAGATCAGGGCCACCGTGCTGTGGGAAAGGGGAGCTGCATCCCCCCCCCATTCCTTTCCCCCTACTGTAATTTGCCTCCATCCAAGCTTCTATTTGCTCCACAAACATATTTTCCCCAGCCATATTTTCCAATTTTCAATGCTTCCCCTTGGTTGCTTTTATCTTTAGAGAATAATCTGGGCTTTTAGACTTGAAGGTGGTCTTCTCATCTGCGTTTTCCTAAACAGTGATGGGATTGCTCAGACAAGGGGAGCAAGAACTGTCTAGGAATCGATTCACACTGTATGTCACAAGCATATCTGCTACATGTATATTAGTACTCATGCTGACAGATAAATAAACTGTGAAGGGGAAGTACATGCTTGCAAACATCTTGTGGGTATGCACTGATTAGGCATAGCTCCTAAGCAGAGTCGCTACCTGTTCATTGCAGATGTGCCTCCCCTCAATGTCTGAGGGGTTGTCCGCAGCAAGTGCTACTGTGAACATAACTAACACACTCACTGCATAAAGTCTATATTGGACAAACAGGCCAAACCCTACGCCAAAGGATAAATGGACATAAACCTGACATCAGGAATCACAAGACAGAGAAACCAGTAGGAGAACACTTCAATCTCCCAGGTCATTCTATACAAGATCTCAAAGTAGCTGTCTTATTGCAAAGGAATTTCAGAAATAGACTGGAAAGAGAAGTTGCTGAATTGCAACTCATTACCAAACTTAAAACCATGGAGAGACCTGGCCTGAACAAAGACATTGGATTATACATGACAAAGCTATTTTTAACATTCTCACCCCTTGCTTTTTCCTGTAAGACTAATTGCAGTCGTTAACAGTTGTCAACAGGTTTACCACAGCTATCAGCCTATCACCCATTCCCACCACTCTTCTGAGTAATACCCCTCCCACCCTCTCACTATATATAAGGGTCTGGTGACTTCTGTTTCAGTGTATCTGAAGAAGTGTGCATGCACACAAAAGCTCATACCAAGAACAAACTTAGTTGGTCTCTAAGGTGCTACTGGAAGGATTTTTTTAATTTTTCATTGTTTTGACTATGGCAGACCAACACGGCTACCTACCTGTAACTGCATAAAGTGTGCGTGCCAACCCTAAAATTGCAAAGTTACTCAGCTTTAGAGACAGCCACCTTGAAGAAGCAAAGGGAATCCCAAGGAAAAGCTTGCTTGAGGCTTGTGGATTGAGCAAAATCCTAACATTTACATACTTGTCTCTGGCTAATCTTCTTCGAATTCTCTTGACAGCAGGATTATACATATTCTATATATTTTAAAATTCGGAAATATCACAGAACAGATCATTTCTACTTTAAACAACATTAAACTTGCCCTTGTCATTTCAGCTCGGAGTTTTAAATTCAGCACCATCATTAAGTCCATCTTCAAAGTCAAGGTAACTGGATTTTCTTTCAATAGATTGCTCTAGAGAAATCCTTTTCATTTTAATGGAAAGATGAAAGCTAACCTAAAAGCATCTTCTTGCACAATATTCTAATAGTGAATATATCTGCTTTTAAAAGGATGATCTTCAATTCAGTGGTCTGTATCTACCACTGGATTTTGGCCTTTAAAACACATTGATTTTTTCCCCTACTGACTTTTCACAGTGCAAATGTCATTGTTAGATATAGCATTTGAACCAAGTAATATATTCATAAACTGGATATAGTGGGTTTTTTTCAGATTTTAGCTTGGTCTCTCAATCTGATAACAATCTAACAACATTTTGGAGGCAACATCCACCTTTTTAGTTCAAGTTACTGGATAGTTTTTAAACAGATAGTATTGGATTTTTTAATTTTTAATTCTTGAAAAGTGAGGCTGACAGTTGCTCCCGTACCAAGACAGAGATCTAGCACATAAATATTTCATTTTTCAAAGGAAGATTTGACCAGTAATGGCATAATTATTTCAATTTAAGAAGTAGCTGAAATCTTCATGTTTATGTGATGGGACAAGCAGACACACACTCTTATCAAAATGGCAACTTATAGACTAATTCCCAGTCAAGGAATATGGTAGAGGACATCCTTCTATATAAAAGACTTCTCAGAGAAACTATGGGAAGGATCCACCTACCCAGACTTGTCCACAGAAGTTCTTCTACTTGCTCAACAGCATTTTCCTCTCTTCTTCTCCATCCCCATGCCCCCTAAAAATGGAATGCTTGTGCAAATGAATTCCACCCAATGTGATCTCTCACAACATACAGGAGCAAAAGGGGTACTCTATTAAATATATACCTCCACCCATTCCATTGGAGCACATACATGATAGTGCAAAATAGAGGACAACCCCTATCATGAAGGACAATTTTAAGGGGTGCCTACTACACAATATTTACTGTGACAGCCATTGAAGACAGAAATTCAACTTGCTTTTACAAATTCCCCTTCGCTGGTTGCTATGACCAGTCAAACAGTATTGATGGTGCCAATTAATTTCATGACATATGTTATTGTTGCATGTCACCCCAATCCCAGAGTGGTGTGAGATTCCAGAGGTCCCAGGCGCTTACCCAGGGTTCATATTTCCTTTTGGAAATGACTGTGGGGGTCTTTATGACATATGGTTTATTTACATATATATGCCTTCTGAGCCTGCAATGGAGGGGTTCACAGCAGTAACACCCCAAAAGGGTCCTATTTCTCCCATAGCCACAGCCTTGGATTCAAGCAAAAATCAAACGTTGCTCTGACGCTCTCTCCAGTTCGCTGCTTTTCCTCTCACTCACATCACTGCCACTCAAAACTCCGGCTTTTTCTGTTGACAAAGGAGACACCACCCATTTGCCATCTCACACTGAGCCCCTTAGTCCCCCATCACCTCACCAGGAAGCTTGCTTGGCTAGTCCAGGAATTAAAAGGCTTGATTAGATTTTAACACTTGCTAGATCTGGGGATTAGAGGGGTCTGGCATGCAGTTTAACACCCACAAAAACTCATAACATTATTTTGAGATTTCCACTAGTAAAGACGAATATACAAAAAAGGGGGAAAGACCTGATTACTTAGCAATCAAAGATAGAACTATTTCCGCCTCTTGCTTCATGCTGAGGAACATTAGATTATTGGACTGCCTATTGAGCTACATTTGCACCACTGGCATGGGGTAGACTGTAGCAGTCTCACTGAAGGATGAAATGCCCATTTATCACAATATAATAATATAGTTAAATGTGCTACAGTAGAATATCTATTTTGAATTCTGCTTGAAGATTTTCAATAAAACTATTGACAGGACTGTAGCGAGACTGTTAACAGCCATACGTGAATGCAAAGTTGGAGTATGAATTCTCCAATTGAGGGCCCCTAAGTTCAGTTGAAAAGGGACGTGGGTGGCGCTGTGGTGTAAACCACTGAGCCTAGGGCTCGGTGGTTCAAAATCCCCGTGACGGGGTGAGCTCCCGTTGCTCTGTCCCAGCTCCTGCCAACCTAGCAGTTCGAAAGCATGTCAAGGTGCAAGTAGATAAATAGGTACTGCTCCGGCGGGAAGGTAAACTGCATTTCCGTACGCTGCTCTGGTTTCGCCAGAAGTGGCTTAGTCATGCTGGCCACATGACCCAGAAAACCCATCTGCGGACAAACGTCGGCTCCCTCGGCCAGTAAAGCGAGATGAGCACCGCAACCCCAGAGTCGTTCACGACTGGACTTAACTGTCAGCGGTCCTTTACCTTGAAGGTCAGTTGCTCTCACAGTCAGGATGTTCTGTTCTACTGAACAGGCAGAAGGTCAAGTCCCCACTGTTTGTATCATACCTGGTCAACCCAGAGACCTCATACATCCTGCCTGGACTGATGAGGTTGCATGCTCCTGCTCCAGTTTGCACTTGACTAAGGTCTGGGCACCCACATACTCAGACAACTCACTAGTCCTAGCTTCAGGCCCCTGGGTTTCTAGATTACATCCCTCAAACATTAAGAAACATTTAAATATTGCCATGTGCAATGTTTTGTAAGTTTCAGGGTTTGATAAGTAAAAGTTAAATCATCTCAAACAAGGACTACATCCCCAAGAATGGAGTCACTAGTCAACTTTAAGAAAGGGATTCTCATCCACGATAATTCAGTGAAATAATTAGCCTCCCTTTTCTGAAAAATATACAGAGATTTCTTTAAAGCAAATGAAGTGTGAAGGAAGCCCAATTACAGGGAGCTGAACATGCAACAAGACCTGAACATGGAACAAGAAATGACAGGGGACATCCTGTGCAACAGGCATCACGCTCTGTGCATTCAGTCAATGATGGGGCCAGTTAATTCTATTATCACATTAAACACCACATTTAATAATATAATTCCTTTGGCTCATTAAGATATCTTTATTACTCTATGAACACAGTTCTTGTTAGATTTTAATCGTCTGTGGAATTACATTCCAGGACACCATAAAAATCCAACTGATGGTAGGTCCGACTCAACCCCATAACCCAAATTTCTACTGAGACTGTCATCAGCTTTGTGGGAAAGGCTAGGCCGAATTTTCATGAGCTTCAGTTTTCATACCAAAATCTGCATTTTCAACAAGTGGTGATGTTTTTGTTGAGCAGTATATAAATGGCGCAAAAATCATAAGTGTTTCACTATTGTTTGTCTGAGCACAAAGAGCCATGCATACGCTGTGGCAAAAGGGCCATTTCTAGGGCTTCAAAAACTGGGCTTAGTTCATAAAAATTCTGCCTTAAGCTTTCTCCCGATATGAATGCTAATGCAAACCTTACCCAAGTCTTGTATCAACCACACCTCTGCTCTATCCACCAATCTGCCCACAGTAACAGGATTGCAATAACAACAGAACTGAAACAGGGTTTCAGAATTCTTTTAGCCCCAAAATGGAAACAACAAGAAATACCAATGAAAGAAGAGTGGCAGATGAAAATGATGGACTTTGCGGAACTGGCGAAGCTGACGGGAAAAATCTGAAAACAGCATGATCAAGTATTCCAAAAAGATTGGACTAAATTCATACGATATTTGAAAGATCATTGTAAGCAATTAACATCACTAGTAGGGTTGTCTGAAGATTTGTAATGAGAAACTTTCTTCCTTTTTATATTTATTTAAATCTTGAGATATTTCGTAATGAGCTTAATTAGAATTGGAAAACGTATAAAAAGGTTAACGTTGACAGCCATGAGGTGGGAGGGAAGGAAGTCGATAGGCTCTAAAGAGCCAGGGAGGTAAAGTGGATAATAATGATGTGATTATATATTGTTAAATGAAAAATTAATAATATATATATATATATATATTAAAAAGAACTGAAACAGGGTGGATAGTTTCTACCAAATCCTTCTGCTATGTGGTCTTTTCATTTCCCTAATGAAGGTGTGGAAGCTGTTCTTCTTTGGGGAACTAGTTACCTTGCCATACAGCAGATCAAGTCCAAATCCCATCTTTTTTGGAAGAAGAAAACTAGCAACATGTGTGAGGTTTTTTCTCCCATGGTCTAGATTACAGAACTGTGAGAGTGACAAACAGATTCATTCAATGGTTCAGTTCTCCTGCGCATTCTGGTTTAACTGTATTCTCCGTGAATTTTCAACATAACTTTTGCTTCCTCAGATTTGGCACCCTTCTCCATTTTTAAAAAAATTTTTTTTGCACCACCCAGTTTTCTTAATTTATTTAATGTATTGCTTACCATGAAATATCACAAAGAAATGGACATAAAAATATTTATAATAAAAACATGGTTGGCATCCATCTGTTTCGGGAGACTATGGAAAAAGAGTGTCCCTTTGCGGTGAAGTCAAACTGTTGGAGAGTTACAGCGCTTGCTGTGGGTGTAGAAAACGATATGGGGGAGAATTTTGGGGTTGCAGCTGGGGCAGATGAAGGCGTCCAGTTGTGCTGCTGCAGATGCACAATGACATTTCTTCTTTCTGCACTCCTCCCAGAGGTCTTCCCTCCTCTGCTCATAGACTAAAATGAGAATCTCCACTTAAATGGCTTGTTAAAATGTGGCATCCACCCAAATTTATCAGGTTCCAACACAGAAGTGATTCTCTGTTTACTTCTTCCTTTGGTTATTCCTACTTTTAATTGATTGTATCTCCATGGCATCCTAGATTTCGTCTCCTCTAATATAACTGAAGTGAGGAGGTTTCTCTTTTTTTTAAGTCTGGCAGTGTGGTGCACAGTGAAACATAGACAACAAGCAGCACAAGCAATGCTCAATCATACAAGTATCAGTGACACATGCTGTCATCCACTTGGCAAAAAATGAGACGTCAGCAGCAGGCAAACACAGTGTCAAAGCATTGCACACAATTCTGGAAAAGCCAAACATTTGTCTTTCTTCAAATATGTATCCCACTTCCAAGCTGAAATTCCCACAGCAATTTATAGTTAAACATTAGTTACAGAATACTAAGTGCAGGGGGGGACCCTACTAAATTCAATAATATCAGCTGGTTTGAATTAATGCTGATAATAAGAGCAATCAATTGCTTAAGCAGAAATGTAAGCAATAATAGCTGGTTCCAAAATAAATTCAGGACTCATCCGTAGTATCTATGCAGTATTACGCTGAGGTCCAGCGCCGGGGGGCCTTCTGATGGTTCCCTCGCTGTGAGAAGTGAAGCTACAGGGAACCAGGCAGAGGGCCTTCTCAGTATGTGACGCCCGCAATGTGGAACGCTCTCCCATCAGATGTCAAGGAAATAAACAACTCTCTGATTTTTAGAAGACATCTGAAGGCAGCCCTGTTGTGAATGGGCAGTAAAATAGCAAAAGTAATATAATGTAAGCAAGTGTAATATGAGTATAAAAAAATAATAATCTTAATTTCACATGTATGCTCATGGAGTCTGAACTGGTGATGACTGACTAAAAACAAGACCTTGGGATCCTAGTGGATAGCTCAATGAAGATGTCAATCCAGTGTGGCAGTTGCGAAAAAGACAGATTTCATGCTCTATCTCCACGGTCAAAGGCAATAATGCTTCTGAATCCCAGTTATTGGAAACCGCAGGAGGTTTACGGTTTCCCACAGGCGTTTGGTCACTGTGAGAACAGACAGGATGCTGGACTAGATTGTCCATTGTGCTGATCCTACAGGCTCTTCTTATTTATAAGACTCTAGCAGGTCGCATGAACAACTGTATAACAACACATCAAAAGTAGGAACAACATAGGAACAGGAAATGGTGGGTATTCCTGATAAAACAGGGGCAGTTGCAGTTGCAACTTGGTGAATATTTGTATGTTTTGGAAATAATTTGCTCCGTTCCAATTTATTCCAGGGCTTTCTGAATGGACCATTGCTATAATTCATGCTTGCTTTTCCAAAATCCAAGCATGCATTAAACTGAAGGGGGTCCTAGTTGGCATAATTTCTATTTATTAGTAGGTTGTTTTTGTACAAAACTCAAAACCAAAATCAGGCACAAATTGAATCAGAACCTATTGCCCATAAAAGAGAAATACTATTTTGCACAGCCTTTGTGAGCCATTTGGTGGGCTGCTAACAATGTTAGGAAGAGCCAGCAGGGATTAAGAAAGCAGATACTATGTAAAATGCCTGCCCTGAAACAAATTATAAATTGAGTTCTGCTAATGCATTTCAGCCCTGACTTACAATAATACCTCCAGCTATTTCATTTTCATCAATAGGCATTGGCAACATTCTGTAAAGAACTTTATAAAAAACATTTACAAAACCTTAAATAAAAGATCCCACAATACATGCATTGGGCGAAATGTTTAAAACGTGCACTGACTTTTTAGGAATGTGTCCAACTCTTACGAAAGCCTAGGGCCTACAGAAAATATCAGAGGAACTTGAAATTAGCTTTTCCAGATGTTAGGCTATTGCTCTGTCAGTTGGCCTTGTGGTTTTTTGAAACAGGACACAAATGGCTCAAAGTGTGGGCTTGAGAGAAGAGATGATACCAAATCTGCATTCACACAACATTGTATTCTAGAACCAATGGAGACTAAGCGGTCGCAGTTGTTTTACATAGTCCATACACAATCTCAATCTACTACATATTATTTTGCCAACGGAAATTGCTTCTTGAGAAACTGGTTTCATTCTGAAAAGAAAAGCTCATTGCCCATTGATTCTGGTGGCCCCAGCAATGGAGGGAGGCCTATCAACATCTATCCAAGGATGCCATAGGTGGATATGTACCAAGTTCACAATTACTACTCCTGTCTTCATTCACCTGGGGCATGTGCAGGGAGGAAAAGGCATAGATAACATATTCAAGGGGAGAGGGGTTGCAAATGTGCTGGTCCCGTGGGTTACCCGAAAGGTGAGGTCCAAGTCCGGTCCATGGTCAGAGGTGCAACATAAAGGCAGTCTGTAGTAGCTGGGTGCAGGGCAGGGAGTCACGCAAAGTCAGGAACAGGTAGACAAGCAGGGAACCAGGGCGGGTCAGGAGCTTAGGCAGGAAAAGCAGGACAGGATTCAAGCAGGAACAGGTAACCAACAATGTTGCTCCTGCAACTTGGGGCTGGGGCTAGCCGGCTTTTATCTGCCCCGAGGCATAGGGCGGCCCTGATCCTCTGGTGACTCGCCTCTCCTGGCTTGGAGGCGAGCACTCCTCCTGCGGGAACTCAGTTCCCTTCGCCTCTCTGCCCTGAACCTCTGCAGCTCAGGAGAGGCTGCAGGGTTACTGGACCCAGAGGCAACCTCAGCTTCCCCTGACAGGGCTGGGAGTGGAGCACCTGCAGGCAATGGGTCCTCCATTCCATCAGGAGCCAGAGCAGACTCAGCAGATGCCTGCACCTGAGGATCCAGCACAGGTGAGGACCCTTCAGACTCAAGCCCTAGCCCCGGCTCTGCTGGTTCTGGAGGCGGGGAATCCTGTGCAGGCTGGGATCCCTCAGGTTCAGCATCTGAGTCTGAATCCCAGGCCATCACAGCAAACATGTGTCAAGTACAGTAACTACACCAACTCTTATGAATGGTGGGCTCTTGAATCAATCTAGTTTGAAAGCAGCATGTTGAGCATGACCATGAATTATTTCAAATCGAGAGAAACTAGGTTGATGTTTATGCAGCTGGAGTATTGTTCATCTAACATTTTCTATGAATGATGCTGCGCTGGAACCAGTAGCATTTCAGACACAGCTCTTTTAACATGTCGCACAATGAATAATCTTGTATCATTGCACCACCCCCAAAGAACAAGATGGCACCTTCACGAGTTGCTTATGTTTCATCTAAGCCATGATTTTACTAAATCTCAACTCCTTTCATTTTTTAAAAAAGTATGCAGACTGTCCTTTACACTGTCTTATCAAACCCAACTCCTGTCAAGCATAGAGGGTATATTTTGGACAGCCTCACCCTGCAAATCGCATAGACCTGGAGAAATGTAGAGTTAAACGGAAACAAAGTTATAGGGTACAGAAATACAAGAATGCCAGAGTGGCCCAAAGTTTTGTGGGGGATCTGATCCAACTCAGGGGCAAGGGGATTATTGTCAAATTGCTTCATTCTTTGCCTCATTATTCATCTCCAGAGTTCATGCACACCCACACCCACCCACTAAATATGTATAAAAATAGTTGATTTTTTTAAAAAAGAAGTCAACATTTGTGACTCTAATTCTGGTTTATTTTTATCTTTCCAATGACATCAGAGTGCCATCTGTTGCATACTCATGTAAGGAAGATTAGAGATTAATAGCCCTATTCTCAAAATATATTTGAGGACATCCCTTTCCCCCCACCCATCAGTGTGCAACAATAAGTATGTAGGCATTCCCAGTGTGACAAAGGATGACTATTTTTAGGCAAAAAGATGAATGGTGATCAAAGTAGTTTGAGAGGATCACCCAATGTAAGATTGCTCTCATTTTCATGAAAATGTCAGTCTGAGAGCCATTATCCCAACCCCATTATGTGGATGTGAGAAGTAGTAAGAAAAACGGTAAAATTAGAATGACTCAGAAGGAGAGAAAGCTCCCAAGACAGTATGGAAGTGTACAATTGGACAGCTCGTGGGGGAAATTCTGAGTGGGAGAGTCTCTCAGGTAGACTGCATGAGTCAGCCAAATGTGGGCATTGCAAACAGAGCTAGGGAGATTGTCACTGACAGAGATAACACAAGACATTCCTGCTCAAATTTGAATTACTTTAGCAACTGAATGTGCAATTAAGCAAGATCAATGGTCAACTGAACATTTCATGTAACAGAACTGGAATTGGTGTCACTGTGGTTCCACAAGGGCCCTCAGTGAAAATAAAATAAAATAAAATAAAATAAAATAAAATAAAATAAAATAAAATAATAAAATAATAAAATAAAATAAAATAAAATAAAAAAGCCATAGCCAGGCTGACAGATACACAAATTGGTTCTTTTGGTTCAGCCCCTGAATTAGTCAGCAGACCAAAGTATATTTCACAAATCAGCCTTACAAGTAAGTATTTCAGAGAAGATTGCCCCCACCTTGTTCTAATTTCTGAGCCTTGCCTTCACCCCCTTTCATTCTGCTGCTACCACCAAAGACAATTCTCTAAATCCCAATTCAGATTTCCACCTAGGCCGCATATCCCTTTCCCTCCCTTTTTCAGTCAAAAAGGGAGATCACCCAGAACATACAGTATATTAGGAGTGGGGGGAAATCAAGCTTACAGGATCTACTTTGCTGTTTTGGGAACCCCGTTCCACCAACTGGAGCTGGGTGCAAAAGCCAAATGCTTTGAATTCAAGAATTCCAAGCCCAGTAATTTGTTTTAAGTACCAGAACTGAAGTGAACATATCTCCCTCCATTTCAGCAGTACAATTTGAGAGTGAGGGATGTTAATGCTATTATTACGCAGCTGTGAGTCAGAAATGCCTGCTAAGCTACGTCAGATCGCCCAGAGATCCAGCAGAACGTCCCAATCCATCTTCTGCAGAGCAGGGGATGGTTGGCTTCTACAAGATGAAACATTGATAAATGCCTGAACGGGAGTTGAATTCCAAAATAATGTGGCTACAACCAGCCTTCTCATACCAGAGTAAAGTGAATCATTCTGCAGATTGTGTACCAGGATTAAATATCATACTGGCACATTCATGATATGTCATGGAAGGCATAATAAGAAAAGGTGGTAGAAGTAAAAGCTTAAATCAGTAAACGATGTAGAGTCACCCAATAAGCGATTTAGCAAAATTATCTGTCGGAGAAAAATAGCTCTGTGAGCCTGGTGTCAGAGAGAAACTTTCAGTTAACGCTGTGCCATGATGAACAGTATATGATATTTAGCTAATTAAAACTAGAAGAGAGTTGGGGTTAGATAGTTCACTGTAATACACAGCTATCCTAGAGGTGTGGCACAGTTTATTTAAACACCCATGAGACGGTTCCGGACCTGCACCATGAAAGGGAAGGGAAGCAAGCAAACCAGCAAAACCACCCACTTTTTGTTAACTTTAAAGTTTTATCTATGTTTGTTTAGATTTCTGTGTGCCACGTTGAGTCCAGGTTCTAAGGGGAAAGTGTGATATAAATAAAATTATAATATAATAATATCTGTGCTATCTAACACTTTCCAGGGTTCTGGCTCTCTTACAAAGTGCTCCAGCCCTTTCTCTCTCTCTCTTGCAGCTCCTCAACTCCAACTCTTCAGATTCCTGACTAAGCAAACTTCTGACCAGGCCACTCTATTTTCTAGCTTATTTTCAAGCTTATTTGCACTCCTCCCCGACAACCTTTTAGCCAATTAGGAGGAAGGTAGAATATTGCTCTATCTTTATTTTTCTGGCTTGAACACATACCTTGACCCCCTGTGAACAACTTCCTGAACAAAACAACCCCTTGTACTTTTAACTCTGAGAACCTTTGACCACCCTATGCTGGAGAGCATTTAAAGCAAAAAGCAACCATTTTAGAAACCATGTTTTACAACCAAATACCCAACACAAAATGGGTGGGAGTTCTCTTCCTTCACACGTGTGTTTTCAAAGATTACAAATGGTTTGACATGTGCTATACATGGAACAAACCCTCCCCCCATTCCCGGTTTAAATAAGATCATGTAGAATATGTATCCCTCAATTCTCCCTTCTGAGGTGATCAACTTTCTAATAATTTTTCTAGTCTTCATGTTCAGACACTTAGGCTTGTCTGTGTTTCTGTATTTCAGTTTTCGTGAAACTTCAACTCTAAAAGTTTGATTTTAACCATCTAGATTTCCAACAGACTGGACCGTCCATACAATTTACCAGGTTAAAAGGTAACAACCCTACAGAACCAGAGTCTACACATCTGCAGAAACTGCTTGCCGTTGGCAAATTTCTTATCCTTTCAAAAAAGCGATAACCTTTGAGCTTTGAAAGAAACTTCAGATAGAAACCGCAGTCTCGATGAAATCTAACCACATGTAAGCTAGGCCTTCTTGTAGTCTTTTACTCTCTCACACAATATATTTTATTCAGTTTATATGCCGTTTATAAAGAAAATGTGGCTTACACGGGATTTGAGGAATTGCCTCCTGCTAAGTTCCTTGTAGCAGAGAGAAAGTGAGAATGTCCTTTCACTTTCCTGTCACGTTATTCAGTGCTTTATTCCAGCACAGTGCTTAGTACCAGCAGAACTTATCCCTTCTTTCCAGCTTCAAAACAAAAATGATGTTTTGGGGGTGTTTTTTTGGTATTCACTCAGATTGTCACATATAGTTCAGAACTGGGCAACTTCCCTTTATATAACAGATAAGGCTGAAGCAGTAAAAGCCGTTTGTACAGATTCCTGTACCTACCGATATCTTTCAACTATCTCCATAAGGAATATAATGAGTGTGCCTTCTCTTTGTCCAAGTCTGACTGTTTATCTACTTTCAATCAGAACTCTCCAGAACTCTGAAGGTCTACTGCGAGAATAGTATAAAACTACAAAATCATTTCCAGTTAAATCATTAGACGGCAGGTGTGGGGATCCTTTGGCCCTCCAAATGTTGTTGCACTCCTGTCATTCCTGGCTATTGGAGGTGAAGGGAGCTGCAGTTCAGCAACATCTGAGTGGCCAAAGGTTCCCCACACCTGCTATGCAGCAAGGGAAGAGCAGCCATGTATGTTCAGCAAAACATATGCAGCAACATCTTGGTACAGCAGAACATGGAGCAAGGCCGCCTAGAGAACCCAGCAGCAGCTGTAGAATCTGAGGGAAAGGCAAACTTTACCAAACAAATGATATAGTTCTCATATTTAGAAAGACAGACTGAAAGCAATAACTTAGTGTTGTGTAGGGAGCTTTGGAGCCCAGTGTATGCAATAATTTCCACATGGAAAAGAATAGCCTACACTCTATGGAAACTCTGTTCCTTTCTATGTGGTGTTTGCAGCCAAAATCACAGATACAGTCGTACCTTGGATCTCAAACACCTTGATTCCCGAACAAAACAGCTCCCGAACAATCGAAACCCGGAAGTGAGTGTACCAGTTTTTGAACCATTTTCGGAAGCTGAATGTCTGGTGTGGCTTCCAATTGGCTGCAGGAACTTCCTGAAGCCAACCAGAAACCGTGCTTTGGTTTCCGGACATTTTGGAAGTCGAATGGACTTCCGGAACAGATTCCGTTCGACTTCCAAGGTACGACTATACATGTTTTGCTAGATAAGAAAAGGGCAAGTATACAGCAAGTTCCTGAACTTCACAAAGAAGACCCTCTGTGTGTGGTCACTTCCTTTGCCTCCTCTAGGCGCAAACTATGTACCAGATGAGACAATCCTTTATATTTTCTTCTGCCTGTGAGGATACCCTCTCTTTCCACCATGCTTCTAAGCTGACCAGCTGCGCATGGCTGAGGCTCCTGCTTTCAGCCATGTTAGCTAAGACTACCAACTTTTATTAAACTGTAACTATTTTCCTGCATGCTACTTTTGCTGTATATGCCACCTACATTGAAATGTAAGTAAACCCTTTTTCTGTTTACCTTACTAAAAATGTGTGGTTCACTCTCTGCAATGGGGGTGAAGAGGGGGAGGTCAACAGACCACAAATGAAAGGGATAAAAATGTATAACTGTTCAATTCTTAAGTTTTAATACGCTGCAAAACTTCTAAGTGCTTTACTCTGCCAAAATGGCTTCACAGCCCATTTTTCTTTTTGTATTTCTTCCATACACATAGGATAGGAGGTTTAGATCTAAATCTACAGATTTAATCCTCAATCTGAGCCTCTTGGGCTTGCCGATTGAAAGGTCGGCGGTTCAAATCCCCACAACAGGGTGAGCTCCCATTACTCAGTCCCTGCTCCTGCCCACCTAGCAGTTCAAAAGCACGTCAAAGTGCAAGTAGATAAATAGGTACCACTCCGGCGGGAAGGTAAACGGCATTCCCGTATGCTGCTCTGGTTTCGGCAGAAGTGGCTTAGTCATGCTGGCCACATGACCCGGAAAAACTGTCTGCAGACAAACGTCGGCTCCCTCGGCCAGTAAAGCGAGATGAGAACCGCAACAGCAGAGTCGCGACTGGACTTAACTGGCAGGGGTCCTTTACCTTTACCTTTATGGTATGCTGTAGGGTGTGATATCACAAGCAGAATTCCCCCCCCCTCCCAAAATGTTACATTCTATACAGCAGCAGAGGAAAAGGGAACAAATGTGGCATTTTCAGCAAGGTGAAAGAGGGGAATTTGAACTTCCCAAATGCTAAAATTTCCAGTTCTCTAGAATGGATTACCACCATCACCTAGCTCACTCCTATCCATGTAAAACAGTTAGCATCATAATCATGGCCCAATAAGCCATGTTTTGTCAGACCAGGAACAAGTATTGCGCCCACACACTTTCTCCCCTCCCCTCCCCTCCCCATATACCCAGCTATGGAAAAGATAAGCTAGTATTTTAAACCATGACTCGATATCACACTCCATGTCACATCCAACTAGTTCTCCTTTCAAACCGAGGTCAGAGGGGTGAGGGGCAAGCACATGGGCACTTGATTTGTTCTAGTCCAATAAGCCATGGTCTATGAGACCGAGAAATTGAGATCAGAACCATGCCAGTGAAGGCTGTTCATGTGACAAGAATAGCTTGTGAATGAAAAACCAAAAACATTTTTAATGCACTATATACAGCTCAACAAAAAGCTGTAACAGTAGATCCAAGCCATAATTCCACTTTCTGGTAAATACACTTATTTCACCTAATTCAGCAAGGCTGTTATCACAACAGGATTGGCAGGAAAGCAATAAAAGGACAAAATAACAGAATCATTTTTGCACCCATGGTAGCCAAAAACAATTCGTCTTTCTACAAAGCCGCTTCAGGCTTCTGTTCAAGACTCTTCTTCTAACTGCTAAAGATGGTGATTATAAAGTCTTTGCCTCGTACCTAAAGTCTTTAATAGGCCTTTCATTCCATCTTTGCTTGCTTTCTCTACTTCCAAAAATCATCTTTCTTAGTCTTTGTGCCCTCTGATGATTGTTGACATGTGAAAGCTCTTGACAAAGGAAAGGCAGAGAAAGTACCAATTTGTTTCACTGTCAAACAACTCAAATAGTAACAAATATCAATTGCATTCTGCCTGCCTGTCCTAATGTTCAAAGGCTATATATATAGGTATATATCTCCTGTTCTCCATAACTCTAACTAGACCCGGTTGCCTTTACTTACAATGTCTTATCAACAATAACATGTTGATAACCAAAAAGAAAACAAGAAATGACAAAGCCTGTTTCAGCTTGTAATGGAGTTATTCTTTACCTATCACTTGCATCATTCAGAAATAAACTGTCAGAATCTAGAAGAATAGCTGACATTTGTCCATTCGAAAATAATAATTGTGGCATGGTGCCCTAGAATCCACAATACCACAAATCGTACACAAAGAAAATCTCATTCTGCCTACTTCAACATCAGAAGGTTGGCGGTTCGAATCCCCATGACAGGGTGAGCTCCCGTTGTTCGGTTCCTGCTCCTGCCAACCTAGCAGTTCGAAAGCACATCAAAGTGCAAGTGGATAAATAGGTACCGCTACGGCGGGAAGGTAAACGGCGTTTCTGTGAGCTGCTCTGGTTCTCCAGAAGCGGCTTAGTCATGCTGGCCACATGACCCAAAAGCTGTACGCCGGCTCCCTTGGCCTATAGAGCGAGATGAGCACCGCAACCCCAGAGTCGTCCGTGACTGGACCTAATGGTCAGGGGTCCCTTTACCTTTACCTATTTTTTAATATAAGTTGGAAGCTGCTCAGAGTGACTGGGGCAACCCAGTCAGAAGGGTGGGGTATAAATAGTAAAATATTATTATTATGGAGGATATCCTTTTTTCATCGGAGAAATGTTGGAGGGTATGTGCTTACCCTGCATACCCTCCAACATTTTCATCCCCAAAATCAGGACATCGGGGGGGGGGGACAAGAAGGGAGCCAGTCTAGTATCTCTAGGAAGGGAGTTTCAAAGTTTGAGAGAGCCCCCCCACACACACACACATTCCCACCAAACATGCCTGTGAGGGCAATAGGATTCCAGTCATTATACATATTTCCTGGAAAGACTATTTCATGTAAACTTTTCTGATGTGTTGGAATGGAATGCCTCACAATTACTGTCAAGCAGAAGACACATTACATTCAAAAACTTAGTTTTAAAAAGTCACTGTTTTCTTCATAGTTTGAAACACACCAATGTAGATTCACAGTAGTGGTCTTCAAAGCAATTGTATTTGCATCTCCTGGTATTATTTTTTTAAAAAAAAAATTCTCTAGGGGATATTTGTTTCTGAATATATATTTCTACAATACGGCTGAATTATAGTTGTGCTGAGTTTTGTAAAGCTGATCATTCTTACTTTTGGAAAGCACAGTTTGGCACCGAGTTTCCCTGCTTGCCTACATTGTTTTGTTTTATTGATGGTTGAAACTGGGAGCAGGATGAGATAAAGGGGGGTGGAGAGAAACATTTCACATTACAATAACTGTACTCTGATTTCAGTGCAAGACATAGAAATTCCAATGACTTACAGTTTCCTATTCAGTACCCTGCATGTGGTTATTCTAAAGGAGGGACAGAAGGTTCCATTGATAAGACTCAGCAAATGGGATAGTTCTTGCATTTACAATACACAAGATCACATACTGGGCTTTGTTACCATACATGGCACCCCAGAGTTGTGCATGGTAGGTAACTTCTGAGGAAGATCCACCATGCAATTTAAATTCAACAGTGATTATGGACACTCCACTGAGCTAAGATTTGATGGGTTTAGCTATTTCCCCAGGAAAAAGAAACAAGAAAAACATGGACAGCGTGCTTTGTACAAGGCTGTAACACTACTAAATAGATCAAATTACCGAATCTTAAAAAAGAATCCCCAAAATAAATTAATAGAATATATTCTTCCAAAGTTTGTCCATAATAAAAAATGCTCCCATTGACTGTATGTAATTTCAGGCTAGATCAGACCATAGTTTCAAGGCTGGTTCAAGGTAGTTTTCTGCCTGGGGCAGAGAAGCAAATGTTACATGACCATGCTGGACAAGTTATTTTCACATCAGGGGAGATGCTGTGCTGGAACCATCAGGAGTCCAGCTTTGCCACCTGCCTTGACCTCCCACCCCCAAACTGGCTGGGACCCTTAGAAGGAGGAGCTGTTGCCTATGTTTCTCCCCTATTAGGCATAGGCCTTGTATGTTAGTTAAATAAACATGAGTACCATCTATTAAATGTTTTCTCCACAATATGAGCAAATATTTCATTACTGCCTGTTGAGGTTAATGGATTCTGATGGATTTCTGAGGGGGGACTTATTGGCTGGTATGGTTGGTGCTTCTGTCAAAGCTCTAGTTGTTCTCTAGAATGGAGAGGCAACTCATGCAGATAATACAATCATCCCAGGCACCCTCTTCTGCTGGGCCCATGCAGCTACTTCATATAAACTTGAGCTGGCAGTAGCACAGGTAAAGAAAAACACATATTGATGCCAATGAAACATAGGTCTACTCACTGTGGCAGTGATGTAACTGAAGTAATGAACCTTTTCCACTGTTGTGTGGAAATAAGTTGTGGGTTTTTTTCCCAGGTGTGTGGGGCCTTTTGAAATCTGACCCAAGGCAAAATGGAGTAGCTTTGACTTCACAATTAATGTGGTGTCATTGGTTACGGGTGTCCAGAGCACTACCTGGTCCAGTTTTGTTGGGTGACTTTCACCTATTGAAGCCTGAGCATGTGAACAAAGGTCTTGGTAGAGTCTGGACAGCACTTCTATGCTCAACCCTTCCCATTTATGTTTTATTAAATCTAGCAGACAGAGGATGTCCGTCTGGGTCCAAGAGGTTGTAAATGCCTAATTGAGAGGGAAACAGTCCTAGCTTCTTGAAAACAAGCCATAATTTGATTGCTGCTGAAGAAGCCTAGCCTGGACCCAGATCATGTTAACTATAGTCCAGTACTGATGGCAGCAGCATTCCATGATGATGCAAAAAAAATGTATATAGCTGAGCCCAACATTTCGCATTAGTTCAAAACGGGGGGGGGGGGATATTCAACACCTAGAATAAGAAATTGAGGATTAATGCAAACAAATACATGGAAACTTGAGGATTATTTTTCTGGTTTAAAACAATGCCTAATGAATTACATTAAACTAATGAAATATTTATTCATTCAGAAGTTCTCAAAATATTATGCAAACATTATTCAAATGAATATTTACTGTGTAAGAGCAGAGTAATTTGATACTTGAAGTTCAGAAGTTACATTCATTGTCTCAGCATACTAGCCACTGATGCCCCCCCCCCCAACAGCTTTGCCGACTGCACCCCAGCAGTCTTACCTGGTAGCAGACATTGGGCAGCTGCTTGGCTCTCATTGGAAGAATTCAGAGAGAAAATTCTGGAAAATTTAATGTGGCAGCGAGCTGGCACCAATGGGAGCCAAGCACTCACTCAAACTAATATTTGATGGACTTTGTTATTCCCATATGAAAAAGAATCAACACAAGCAGAGAGAGCAATGTATTGTTACAAGTTTTCCTTACACCCGAAAAGCAACTGGACCTGTTTCTTTTGCACTTAACGTACCCATGCAATAAATCCACTGGACAAAGTTATGCAAAGGCATTCCACTCAAAGCCTATCAAATAGCCAAGGCGAAGAGCTCATTTGGGTTGAACTGGGAATTTCAGCTACTCTCAAGGGGCTGAAACAGGAGAGGTGAAAAAGGCAAGAGTTGAGGTAGATCAGTGACAGGAGAGGAGAAGAAGAGGAGGAGTTTGGATTTGATATCCCGCTTTATCACTACCCGAAGGAGTCTCAAAGCGGCTAACATTCTCCTTTCCCTTCCTCCACCACAACAAACACTCTGTGAGGTGAGTGGGGCTGAGAGACTTCAAAGAAGTGTGACTAGCCCAAGGTCACCCAGCAGCAGCAAGTGGAGGAGTGGAGACGCAAACCCGGTTCACCAGATTACGAGTCCGCCGCTCTTAACCACTATACCACACTGGCTCAGGAGAGAAGGGTCTGGAGCCTCACTAACAGAGATCTCCCCTCACACCATGACATTCCAGGCCTTTAGCTAGTACCGCTAGCAACAAACAAGAAATCCGAGAAGAACTACAGCCGCAAAATTCTGTCAATGACAAATATATTACCTCCCACAGGAAATTATACTACATTTTGCTTCTTGAGTTTTGTTTCTGATGACACTTCAAATTTAACAAGAGTCTTTCAAGAATTAACCATGCAGAAAGCATATCATATCCATTGTCACCATCCAATAACGTCCCTGTAATACACTGTGGCTACTGTTCGTATCATAGCTATGCCAACACAACTCCAGCCACTCTTCTCTCTCTGGTGATATATCTTAGGTGACACGATGCAATCTGCCATCTTTTTGGATGGGAGCTGTTGCTGTCAAATCACTCCTTAAAAATTAATAACTGACCAAACAAAATGCTGGTGCCTGGTCCAAAGTGATGACTTGATTTTGCACCTTTTTATTTTTGTCCCGTTACAGCCATGACTCAGTGCCAATCAATTCAGGTCAGCCAAAGGCTATTAATAATTTTGCTCTTTTACAAGTCCCCAGGCAAGGGGCAAGAAACAAGGATATAAAAAGCACTGATATATTATAATTTACATTTTTAAGAGAGTTTAAAGCAACCAATAAAACCAACAAGAAAAAAAAAACCATTGATCACATTTGCCAAATAGGTTTGTCTTTAATATTTTCCCATTTTCTTCTTTTAATTTTCACAGTTATAAAAATCTGGTATTAGTTGTAAAAACTATACAATGCAATTGGGCAGATTTATTTATTTAAAATAGTTGAAGAGCCAAGCCCTCACAAAGCAATGTCAGATAATTGTGCAATTCCAAGGAGAAAGCTCACACACTTAAGAAAGGCAGCAATGAGACCCTCTCAAACATCTATACTGGAAGGAAGTTCCATAACTCTGGAGCCACGGCCGATAAGACCCTGTATCTCATGCTTGCCAACATAACTGATTTTCTTAAGTGGAATATGAGCAAAATCTTCAAAGCAGATCTTTGTGAATGGCAGGATCACACAGATGAAGGCATTCCTTAAGATAACCTGGTCCCAAATCATTTAGGGCGTTAACAGTTAACACCAGCACTTAGAATCAGGTCATAAACATTATGGTAATCAATGCAACTGGTGCAAAAACACTGTAACGTGTTTGGACTTTCCAGCCACCAGCAGCATTTGGGTGGCTACATTTTGCACCAACTGTCTTCAAAAGGCAGCCCCACAGAAAGTGCATTGTGGCAGTCAAGATTGGAGATAACTAGTAGATGGTTAACAGAGACAAGGTCTGACTGCTCCAGCTAGAGCCACAGCTGGCATATAAACCTGAACTAGTATAATTCATATCTGGCCATACCTGTGCCTCTCCAGACAAAGAGGAGTCCAGGAGCACCCAAAAACCCATGGAGTACCTACCTGGTCCTTCAAGGGGAGTGCCACCTCATCCAGCACTGGGGCAAATTCCAAATTCACAAAACCTCTGTCTTATCCAGGTTAAATTCCAGCTTCTTATCCCTCATCCAACCCAACACCTTATGTTCTGGTTACATCTGGTTAATGTAATGGGTCACCTTCTTGTGTAACATAAAAAGCTGGGCATGATGTCATGAGTACAGGTTCTGTTTAAGGGTGCCATGGATCTGGGGGATCCCAGAATAGTAAGAACTTGCAGGCATGATGAATGAACCACAATGGAACAATTTTACTGCTGGACTCAAAGCCAAATCAGTAGCTTAAAGGATTATTTATTCACTTTTGAGCATCAGACCTCCCAGAATACCAGCTGGAACTATTTGTGTTAAAATGATTGTGATTAAAAGTAACATTCGTGATTTAATAAGAAAAACAAACATCTATAAGCCAGCACTCTGAATTCAAGTAATGCAAATGACCCTTGAGCGTTTCTCTATGGGAGGCTACCTCTGCAGTTCAACACATCAAAAGGACATGCAGTAACTGCCCCTCCCAGGCAGCCTTTGCACCCCTATTTGCCTTCCCCCTATTTGCCAGAACAAAGAGGAAACCATGTCAAAGCTTACAGGGAAAACATATTTACATTAACTCATTAACAGGAACTGAACCTAATCACCTTATTTTTGCAACTTTTGATGTCAGAAAAAGAGTAAGGAAATCTTTTGCTTCTCTCAGTTAAGTTAATAAAAAGCAAGAACAATAGCAGCATATCCTTCACCTAGGCTTCCTAATCCAGTATATAACTAATAACCTTGGTTGCAAAAAAATAATGCTGGGGTCATATAGATTAGAACTAGATAAAGCATTATTAGCCAAAATTAATTTGAAAAAATAATTCCATGCTAAGGTAATAATCACTTTAAAAAGAGAGTGAGAGGAATGTTTTTTTTTTTTTCTTTTCTTTTCTGACAGACACTATATTATGGCTTCTGGAACAAAGGTTGTGTCATGATGATCTAGGGGGATTTAGTTTCAACTGAAATATAATCAGTGAAATACAGGGGGGGAAAGCCATGAAATACAATGACCTGTCAAATATATAATAAAGTAATTCCTTAAAATAACCAAAATGTTGTTAACACATGTAGAAAAACTGTTTCTTCTGAAAATGTACATTTTGGAATTATCCATTTAATCTCACTTCATTACCCACAAGAGGTAACAAAGAAGGTAAGAGACATTTTAATTGGCTTTATAATTATAAAACGTTCTGCCTCAGGCTATAACATTATGGCTTTTGTTGCATACTTCTAAGAGTCCACCCCTTCTCATGTAAAATAATTAATGACAACAAGAATAATTATCCATGCATTCAGTCACCAATATTAATCTTCCCATGTGGCCTTTTCAAAGGTCACCCAGTTATATACAGCACTCACATTACAGTTCTACTGGCAGGATGCTCACAAAAGGATAGCAACGCATATTAAAATGTGGACTAGAAGTGGGTTGGTCTTTTCATAATATTCAGAAGGGGTTTTCTCCTTTTTTATTCATAAGCCTGAAATACATGATCCTACCCCCTAAAGCGAGATGAGCGCCGCAACCCCAGAGCCGTCCGCGACTGGACCCTAATGCTCAGGGGTCCCTTTACCTTTACCTTTTACCTCCTCAAAGTGCATGTTGTTACTCAGTTGTCTCTCCAGCCAAGTTCACCTTTTTAACTCAGAATTTTCCAACACACAGAGGGTAAGGGCAGTAGAAGATGATTGGCCCACTGATTGCTGATGTCACAATAGCCCTAACTCTGTACAGAGAGATATCTTCTTTACTGTTGCCTTCATGGAGGAATGGGGGTCTTGGTTGGACAAGTGGTAAGCTGGAAAACAGGTGGGCTTCATGGGCAGTCATGCCATAAATGGTAGTGGTCAAA
Organism: Darevskia mixta; assembly: GCA_034641385.1. Classification (NCBI taxonomy): domain Eukaryota; kingdom Metazoa; phylum Chordata; class Lepidosauria; order Squamata; family Lacertidae; genus Darevskia; species Darevskia mixta. The sequence continues at coordinate 1,088,080 of JAWWNH010000027.1, forward strand.
TTGGGAGTAGTTCATTTTTTTACCCAAGTAAGGAGTTGCTCTGTTGAAGAACCAGGCCTGAGGATTTGTAGGATGTGGTTGAGCTTCAACAACTCTTTGTGTCATCCAGAATCTGGCATGGCACTACCTACAGTGCTATCAACACAACACAATCTGGCCATCAACACTGGTGGTGCTGAAGTACTCAGAGAGAACAGGCCAACAAGCAATAGGGGTAATGCAGATAATAAGGCATCTGACACTTTATAGATCCACACAGAAATGTATCAGAAGCTATCTATATTGGATTGGGGGCAGGCAATTGGTGGGACAGGGTGCGGAGAGGCAGAACAACACACAATACACTCATTCTGGAGTACTATAGCAACTCCAGACAAATAGTTTTCAGGACTCAAGCTTGGAGAAAGTGATGGAGCAGAGAAAAGGCCAGAATCAAAGAAAGTTAGCAGGCAACAAAGAGATCGGAAAGACAGATAGATTTTAGAAATAATGCATTGAAATACCATGCTGAGCAGAAGTGGACAGCGATATCAGATAAAGTTCAAAGAGATATTTGAAACCAAAATTGTAGCCAGTTAAAGGACAAGCTGTGAAAGCAGGACATGTCTAGCTTTGAGAAAAAACACCCTGAGCCATCTTAATCAAATTACTTCCTGACTGGTACCTTTTCCCCCAAAGAGTAATGAGGCATGGTTGATCATCAATGGTTTTAGAGTAGCTTGTGTCCCTTACTTAAAAAGATGCAAGTATGAGTACTGGCATTAATGCAACCTTTCTATCAGGAAGAGTTTTTTTCAGAAAGATAAGTGTTCTCTTGTCCCAATTGATCATAGTAGGTGTGAGTTGTTAGGATGATATGATCCTATATGCCACTGGGATATTTGTGAATACTAGAACCAAACCATGTGAGATGGATCATCATGCAGATCTTAACCCATCCATCACTGCCAGAGGTAGGTGACAACTGGGTAAGGAAGACATACACAATTGGCCTCAGCAACATGTTTTGGGTATTCACAGTGCTGTGGGGAACCAAAACTTGTGCCATTAAAGGTTTATGTCAATGCCCTCTCTCTCGCACACACAGATGGACACCATGGGTGGCATTCAATTAAGCTTTACTCAGATAGACCCACTGAAATTAATGAACAGGGCAAAGTTAGGTCCATTAATTTAAAAGGATCTACTCCGAGTAAAACTTAGTTAAATACTATCCCATAGCTCAGTGTTTCCCAACCAGTGTGCCTCCAGATGTTTTGGGACTACAACTCCCATCATCCCTCGCTAGCAATACCAGTGGTCAGGGATGATGGGAATTGTAGTCCCAAAACATCTGGAGGCACACTGGTTGGGAAACACTGCCATAGCTATACTTGAATATAAAATACTGTATAGAAAGATTACCTGCTGTTAAGAGTGCTGCATATACAAAGTGGTTGAGATTCAGATAAACGATATGTAGGGAAATGAATTTGAAAATGACAGCATTGTGGAAAACTGTGTGTCCTTGGACTCATTATATTAAGTACTCAGAATACAGAGCTAGCTGTTTTAATAATGTAAATGTCTGAGGATGCACTGTTCCAATGTCTACCTATGCATAGATATTTATAGCAGCATTAGCATAACTACTGAGCAATACAGAGCACAGAAGCAGGTTTGAACACTATTTGTTGTGTCAGTCTCATTTCCATCCAGCAGAATGAATGTCTTTCATGTTTACGTTGGGGTAAATCGTTCCAGTGGAGCTAATGTATACGGGCGGATATAAAAATGGCATAAGAAAGCTCAGGCCAGGCGCTTTTGTTTGCTTACATAATATGCACTGACTGAGCCAAATCTGCAATATCATCACGAAATCAAAGAATACATTTGTCTTATTTATCAGGAATGTGCCCTATAGATGCACGGCAATTCATTCACTTCCTGTCTGAAGCAAGCTACTCTAGTATCTTTAAACCTTGTCTCTATAGCTCAGGCTTCCTCAGCCTCGGCCCTCCAGATGTTTTTGGCCTACAACTCCCATGATCCCTAGCTAGCAGGACTAGTTGTCAGGGATGATGGGAATTGTAGTCTCAAAACATCTGGAGGGCCGAGGTTGAGGAAGCCTGATATAGCCATATATTTCCTACTTAGGGAGGAAACACCAGGCAGGAAGAACCAGATGCACAAATATAAGATGAGAGGCACCTGGCTTGCCAGTGGTACATGTGAAAAGGATCTAAATACATATTTAAATAGGAATTTTCATGCAGATTTAAAAAACAAAAAGAGATTAATTTGGAAACTACACTAAAGGGAATTACAAACAGATCTGAAAGAGACACAATCTGGAAATAGACTGATACATCCTCTCTATTAGGAACAAGTAATGACAACCCAACATCTAAATATTATGCCCTTTCCTTCAGACAGCTTTGAAAGACTTTGTGTAGAGATTCCTAGAAATTCCTAGAATCCTACACACAAATGCCTGTGCCAATTATTGCCCTTTTCTTCCATCAGGGCTTGGCTAAACCCAAGTGTTGAAGAAAATGGCAGATGTTTGTTCATCTTAGAAAATTTGGAGGGAAAGAGACTCCTGCAGAGCACAAAGCTCGCTGATCAACAACTGTTTTGCTCATTTTGCTTACTGTAAGATCCAGGATTTAAAAACCAGCAGAGCAGTGATCTGTGCATGAAGCAGCAAGCTAAGCCTGACTTGGAGGAATCCATGCTCTGTTGTTATTATTTCAGACATTTGATATGCACACATTACATAATAGGATAATCAGATGCAATCTGGCTTCTAACCCTGTTTGCAACAATTGCATCTTATCTTTAAAGGTTTCTTTTTCAAAGCTCTATTTATAAACCCTGAGCACCAGCATCATAATCAGTTTTGTATCCAAAACACTACATCTAAAGCAGCAAACATGGACCGTTCACAGCATCCCCTTTCTCTAATCTCTGTGCTATTGAGAGCATCTGAAATGGATTCTGTACAGACAAGTTTTATCCATGGTGTGGCTTCTGTCAACCTCACAGCCCATGGGCTGTATGAAGTATGCCAGGCAGGGGCTGGGAAAAACAAAACAAAAACACCATGGGATTTATTAAGTGGAGCTGCAGTACAAGAGTGGAATAGCATATACAGCCCAGTATCTGCAGATTTGACACACTTGCTACAGTTTAAGCAAGTAAATAAAGCAATATACGTTTTAATTATAAGGACAGAGGACAGAACCCATGGGTGCCACTTTGATCCAGCTAATGGAGAGGAAGGAACGTAACTTTTACCAATATTAATTCTGCCTACGCCCACAGCTACAAGTGACCCCTGAAAATTAGCGCAGAGAGTTAGCGAATGCCTCTACTGGAGCAAATGCCCTCAGGGGCAGACTTTGCTCTTTCAAATTTCAATGGTGCCCTGAGCGAAGCCAAAATTCATCAACTCCCCCTCCTCAAACCTCTTGCCTTCCATTCTGAGCAATTCACTACATCATGGTTGTGAAGCCCTGCAGCGCCTCCTAGGCTTGGCCCCCAGTGTGGCAGAACCAGTCACGCTGCCCTAAATCCGTCTCTGATGCCCTTCTGTGGGGTGTATTCTACCCTGAGCTGAGGCTTTTCTGCTTCCATGAGAAGGGCCTCGTATTCAGCGATCTTTCACTTAGGCTGCTCTATGGAGGTGAACGTATTTGCCCATTTGTCAGGGACGTGGCTGAACTGAACACAGGGGAAGAGTCAGGCTCAGAAAATGAACAAGGAGAGACAGAGGCTGGCTCTGCAGACGAGAGCTCGCTGCGAGAGCCGGGAAGGGGGAGCCCGACCCCTCCCCTTCACAAAGAAGTCACAGACAAAGATAGCTCCCAAGAAGGGGGAGAGTTAGAAGGCAGTCAGAGGGTTGCTAGGCAACCAGCAGAGAGACAGTGAGCAGAGAGTTTGTCTAGTGGAAGCAGGGGGGGAGAAGTCCACCCTCTCAATCCCCGTTCTTGGAGACTGGAAAAGGTCAGAGTGCAATGGAAGGGCAAGAGGGGAAGGGCGGGAATCTGGCGTCCTTCCTGCTATGAGAGGAGAGGAGATTCAGACTGACCAACTCCTTCAATGAGAGCAGACTAGAAGCCACGCTCTGGGTGTGTTTTTGTAAATAAACATACCATAAAACTGCTGGAGAGTCATTAATTATTATCGAGGCTTGCTTGCCTGCCTGAGATCATTACACCATTTGGCATTAGAGGAAGAATATGTCCCTACCTTGTTGAGGATGTTGCCATCCTGTAAGGCAGGTTTCATTTGCCCCTCACAGTGCAGACTGGAAAGACAGGGAGCATTGCCCAGTTGCCGTGGCAACAATGGTTCATGGTTTCCTGTGCTCCTGCACTGTGTGGAGCCAGGATACCACTTTGGCAGTGCAGTGTTGGAGAACAAGCAGCTCACCCTCATGTTGCCACGGTAACCAGACAATGTTCCCTTTTGTTTCACACTGAACTATGAGGGTGAGTTCTGTGATACAGGGTAGAAAAAAATTGGGGTGGGGAGACCCACTCCTGTTCCATTTTCCACTTTTAGAAAGGCAAAATTAATTAAGTTGCAATGCTAGTCCTACTTACGGTACGATTACCAGACGTCCCCGTTTCCTGGGGACAGTCCCCGGATTTACAAATCAGTCCCCTGACAAATTGGGATGCAGGTGGCACTGTGATCTAAACGACTGAGCCTAGGGCTTGTTGATCAGAAGGTCGGCAGTTCGAATCCCCGCGACGGGGTGAGCTCCCGTTGTTCAGTCCCAGCTCCTGCCAACCTAGCAGCTGAAAAGCACGTCAAAGTGCAAGTAGATAAATAGGTACCGCTCCAGTGGGAAGGTAAATGGCGTTTCCGTGTGCTGCTCTGGTTCACCAGAAGCGGCTTAGTTATGCTGGCCACATGACCCGGAAGCTGTCTGTGGACAAACGCCGGCTCCCTTGGCCTATAGAGCGAGATGAGCACTGCAACCCCAGAGTCGTCCGCAACTGGACTTAACTGTCAGGGGTACCTTTACCTTTACCTTTACCCCTGACAAAATCCATCTATTTAGTAGGAAGTTGAAAAGTGTCCCCGGATTCATTGAAAAAAATCTGGTAACCTTAATTTACGGTGGAGTAAGCCCTACTGAATTCAATCTAAGAAGACATGGTGAGGATTGCATTGTTAGTAACAGAATGAATAGATCCAGTGCCAAAAGTCACATTGGACAACTGGGATGGACACACTGCTGGCCAAAGCTAAAATCAAAGTTGCAATTATTATTATTAGATGACTATTCCTAAAAAAAAAAACACCTCAACTTATTAATGCCATGTCTACTCAGAAGTCCTGTTGAATTCAACTGTGTTTACCTCCAGGGAAGTGGGGCTAGGATTGCAGCCTTAGTATGTTAGCAGCTTTCAGATCATGATCATGTTTACTTGACTGGAAGGATGCGGAATTTGTCTGTTGCTTTTAGAATTAGTCTATGATCCTTTAGTTCTTGTTTTTAATCTTATGCATATTTTGTACTGCAATGGGTTTTTTTATTTCTTAAGTCACCTTCGATTCCTCCACTTAAATCTAAGTAATGAAAGGGGAATATATGCTTCTGAGTTGCCTGTCATGCCTTAGAACATTTTTGAGCAAACTACTTTCAAAAATAAAATAAAATCCCAGTATAGCTTTGCATTTGTTTGAATGCAATATTTAAACCACACTGCTTATTGATTCCACTTCCCTTGACAAATACTTCAGTTCAGCTACTTTTGACTATTGGAAAAACTTTTCAGTTTTCAAAGTCAGACATTGAAACTAGATATATAAGCCAAAAATTTAAACCATACTGTTTATTGATTCTGTTCCCCTTGGCAAATACTGCAGTTCAACTACTTTTGACTATTGGGAAAACTTTTCAGGTATTATACAGCACAGAAAAGTGAAGTGACATACTTTTAATTTTTTTGTTTACTAAATTTGCATCAAACAAAACATAGCAAATCCCATCTCAATTGATTTAGGGCATGGGGGGGAATGAATTTGACATTTGCAAGAAAACACCCATCACTGAGATAGTTTTGTTGTCCTTGTATCTACCCAGTTTCTTGGGTAACATAGGGGTATGTTCTGTCTCTTGGTCTAATGTGGACAATGTTATTTCATACAGCCTCAGGGATTATGCCAAATCTGTAGTTAAATCTGATTGGCTCTGTTTCATTGTCACATTATCTCAGTGTTCCCTGTTTGGCTGGGTTCACGTAGCAAGGGAGACACAAAAAGTGAATGAACGGAGGCAGAGAGAAGTGTCTGCAAATGGTGCATAGGCTCTACCTCATTGGGAAAAAACCATCACAGTCCTGTCAAAGTGTTCCGTGAGTATCAGATGTCCTGTGATTCAGAAAAACAGTTCTGGAGGAAACTAAGCAAGGAACATTTTATTGTATCATTGTAAAAGTTGCACAGAGTTCCTATGTTGCACCATCCAGTATGCTGTATAAAGCTTGCAGCAGCAAAGATTATGCACATATTGTGTCCCAGTACTTATGCTGAAAAATGTACACTTAGGTTTTATTTCATCCAGTTCTTTTCCAGGATGCGAACTTAACTACTGAATACCACAAAGAACGCACCGCAGGGGAATGGGCTAGAATTATGTTATTTATTTATTTTGAAACATCAGGTAGACATTAAACTGGCAGAATGCCACTTTGCAAGTTGAAAATTCATTCCAGTCCCTTTATGGCACGGCTTCTCTAGAGCTTTCCAAAAGTAATTTTTAATCATGAATGATTAACTGGCAGACCAGAGCTGTTGTCCTGTCACGTCTTTCAAAATACATGAGACTTTTACATAAGCATGACTAGGAGCTGCCTAACTGAAGCCAGCACTTGTATCACCCACAATGGGTGGTTCCAGTGAAAAGGGGCACAGCAGAGGGTTTATTGGGCTTCACTGTGTATCTTGAAAACCCCTGAACCCCAAGAGAGCAACTGTGCAGTCTAGGTCCTCTCCAGCCTGGTGTCTTATTGTGGGCCTATTTTGCACCATATCCTTGACACAAAACTAAGGCATTAGTGGTGGGTTTATTCTGCTTTAGTTTGTTCTGCAAAGCTTCCTCAAAGCAATCATATTATTGCTGTCTGGAGGGGTTATAGGGCAACAAAAAGGAAACAAAAATAGACAAGGACACTTGTGGTACTCAAAGTTATGGGATTTCAGCACGAAGTTATGGGTTATGGATTGATTTGAAATGAAGCAGTAGGACCACACCAAAATTCTTACAGGCTCAAAGAGTATTGAAAGTGGGATCAGACACGACTGTCTCAATAGTATCACGGGGACATATGGAGAGGCCTTTGCTGAGCTATTTTGCACTATAGATGCTCATTCCTTAGATCCCTCTTCAAGTAAGAAAGGAATCCGCTTATGCCGCAAAAGCCCCTGAAATTTGTAGGCCAATTTGAAGCCTCTAGATTGGCCAATCCTGGCTTTCTGCCCTTGCCAACTGAGCAGTATATTCTGCCTACTAGATGTCAAGTGCCAGCTTCAGCACTCAGTTCTACCAGCAGCGATATGCATTTAGTTTTAGCCATAACTAAAACTCACCAAAAAAGCACATGTCATTTAGTTTTAGCCTAACCATGGCCTCAGAGTTGGCTGCCAGGAGGCTGCGATGCAAAACTATGTAGGAGCTTCTGCCAGAAGGTGAGCAGAAGGAGGAGAAGGATTAGGAAACAATCACGTCATCCCTTCTGGTTAACGAGCATTAAAACCCACCAGGCAGCACTTACATGTAGAGAAAAGCCCTGCCGTAAGCTTTCATTCAGTGCTGTCCCATCTTGCCAGTACCCAATCAGGGCCATTGTGAGATGGGTTCTATGAACACTATTATTATAGGGAACCATTGCCTTAACTGCACACTGCTGCCAATTCTGGATGCAGAGTGGCTGGCAGATCTCTCTCCCTGCCCCCCTTCAGTATTTGCTTCCCAGTCCTCACTCTTTTTAAATTTATTCCGTTCCATTCTCTGCTTCTTAGTTTTAACTAGGTGACCGTGTTGTACATCATGGTGGTTGGGTTTTGCCCCTTTTAATAATCAACTGAATCATCTCCCATCTCTGTCTGTTCACCTTTGTGCATCCCCTACCCCTTTTTCTCCCTAATCCTTCCCCGACAGTTGATATTCATTCCTGAAGGCTAAACTTCCACTGCTGCGGCTCACCAAGCTATCCTGTGAATTGTGGGGTGGGGCCAAACCCAGGGTGAGCATTGCACCCCACATACACTCTCTCGGTTCCTCCTCCTTATATGCTGCATGCTCCCTGCCTGACTCCTCTCTCACATTCAACTGTTCATGTACCCAACACTTGCCCTCCAGTCTCTCACTCTCCTAACATGCTCCCTATGTGGCACATGCTGAAATGTTACGCCCCACCTTCTCTGTGGTGTCCTGCTGTTCTTCTGAGAGCCAGTGTGGTGTAGTGGTTAAGAGCGGTAGACTCATAATCTGGTGAACCGGGTTCGCGTCTCGGCTCCTCCACATGCAGCTGCTGGGTGACCTTGGGCTAGTCACACTTCTTGGAAGTCTCTCAGCCCCACTCACCTCACAGAGTGTTTGTTGTGGGGGAGGAAGGGAAAGGAGAATGTGAGCCGCTTTGAGACTCCTTCGGGTAGTGATAAAGCGGGATATCAAATCCAAACTCTTCTTCTGACCACCCACACCCTGCTAGACTGCCTATCAACCTGTAGCCACCTCTAGGAGACCTTGGAAGTTGTCAGCCTGCCTCAAGTTATCCTCACCTCTTGTGGTGCCAAGAGTACACTGTGGAGTACTCACAGTGAGAAGCAGCCCTCCTGTGGATGGGGGTGCTTGCCTACTATCTCCTCCTTCCCCATGCCAGCTGTGTCTCTGTCCATATGCTGCTGCCCATTTCAGTAAGAGAAACAATATTAATCACCCTGACCTTGCATTGCCATTGCCCAATGTTGGGAAGAGAGACTGAGCCCACATGCTCTCTGCCCACTGAGAGATAGAGTGAAGAAACTGGCCATTGTGACCTCATGTTGATGCTGCCCAATTGAAGGAGAGAGATCAGGCATTGTGACCTTTTATTTATGATGCCTGCCTGAAGAAGTAAGACTGGCCACTGTGACCTCAGGCAGATCATGTCTGTCAAAGGATCAGTATTTGCCACTGTGTCCACATATTGCTGACCACTTTTGCACCCCAAACTTTTTGCACTTTCATAAGAAAGGTACCTTTTGCACTCCAAACTGGAAAGGAGTTTCTTACTTTTCTGTCTTATTCTCTTATCCTTTCAAATGCAAGTTTCACTTTTCCTGGCTTGCAACCTCCACTGTCCACCAATATATATATAGGTGATTGCTCTGTAGATTCTGTATGCAAATAATAAATAAAATTTGAAATTTGCACTTATCCAGATTATGCAATGCAATGCAGTTCTCCATCCAATGTTTACAAAAATGCATGTTAGAGGATTGTGTGCCTAAAAATGATGGTATTTGTGAAAATAGCATACACATTTCCCACATTTCTGCAGCAATTTGTGATCTATTTAAAAAAGAATCATTGTGAAATTTCATCAGCATTTCAGTATGGATTTATCCTATTAAACACATTTTTATATGCAGTTTTGGCCCATGTAAGCACGTTTGAAAGTATTCTTTCCTGATATGTTTGTATGCACATTTTATCCTTTTGTGGAAAGGAGGCATGTGAAGTATTTGCTAATTACTCACACAAGCTGAAGTTTAATGAAAGAAAGCGATTCCCATGAAGGATGAACCTTCTCCAGGTACCCAGAGGTTATGGTGTAAAACAATCAATATTCTAAGCTGAGGAACATCAGTTTTACCTGAGGCTGCACAGCCCCTATGTTCGTGATGTGGCTGCTTTATCAGTAGTGAAGTACCATGAAACGGAAGAAATTATACTTCTTGAAGATTTCATAATTATTGTGCTTTTAATGGAATGAAGGGAGCAAAAACAAGTTTCCAATTATTTTCAGATGCCCTACGGAGAAGAAAGAAGTAGCCACACTATCTCCAATCCCCCTTTATTATAGTCATTATTTCTTTGCAAGGATGTACAACTTTTGTCAACTACCCTAATAATGACATGAAACACTGAACATTACTGAGTGGGAAAAGCTCTTTCTGCTTTCCAAAGGTTATCAAAAGTGCTGAGAATGGAAGAATAGCAGAGTGATTTGCTTCCTCCCTCTTTTTTTTTATATATAAAACGCAGGTAAAATGCTTCCCAAATTGTTTCTCCATTATTACTATGATGTGCAATGAAACCTTTTGAAAGGTGCAAGTCCTTGAAAGGAGCGTACATGCATAATTACCAATAATATTCTGCCAGCCCATATCTTTCAAAAGTTTTAAACGCCGTATTTAATTTTTATTTCCCCATTTAAGGCTGGACGTATGTTCAGCCCTTTAAAAGCAGCTCAGTTTCACCTTGAGGCAGGAACTGCCCTTCTCTACCACTGCTTCCAGACTGGGCTTACCATGAATTCCTAAGTGTGCATAACATTACCGCCTTAAACTCTTAATTTATTCTCAAGAGTTGCCTGTCTTTAACCGCTCCTTGTGATTCATGTTAAATCAGCCACATGACCTTTCATTGTATCTCTTACTAGTATCCTCATATCACTTAAACCCCCTCACATTTCCTGGAGTCATTAATGCTTCCTCAGTGCTGCCTCCCACAATCAACTGGGTATATGTAAAGCAGGAGCAGGGAACCTGTGGCTTTCCAGGTGTTGCTGGACCACAGCTACCATCGTCCCTGATCACTAGCCATTCTGGCTGGGGCTGATGGGAGCTGAAGTCCAACAGCATCTGGAGGGCCACAGGTTCACCATCCTTAATGCCGTAGCTACTGTGTCTGTTTGGGAGGCAAGATGCAAAAATGGGCAGGGCTCCTCCACCCTTACTAATTGTGTAGTTTTACATGGCAAGTCTCCTTGGCAGACAGATTTGTGTGAGATATATATCCACGGCTCACTTCTATAAAGCTTCTATAAAGTGGATCAGAGTGGTGGAGTCTCCTTCTTTGGAGGTCTTTAAGCAGAGGCTTGACAGCCACCTGTCAGGAATGCTTTGGTGGTGTTTCCTGCTTGGCAGGGGGTTGGACTGGATGGCCCTTGTGGTCTCTTCCAACTCTATGATTCTATGAAAGCAGTGTGCTCAACACACAAGCCTGGTAGGCCTTAATCTTGGTACTGGACGTTAGTATCACATTCTCCCATGCCCTTTTGGCGAGGCGAGCCATTTACATAGCTGCCTTGCCAGCTCAGCATCGATGGAGACATTGGAGAGGTCGCTGGTTATGGTGGAACTCAGGTAGACAAAATTGTCTACTACTAATGCTGATGTGTGGAATGCTGGTGAGTGAGAAGACCTGCCCTGCAAGACCCACCAACTAAACACCTTATAAAAGGTACAGCATGGAGCTCCAGCTGATCTTAACAGTCTTCTCTTTTTTTTGTAAAAATAAATAAATAAATGGATGAAAAATAATTTGTTGCCTGATTGAGGGCATCTTTTTAATTGATCAAAAGAGACTTTATCATTTAACTAAATTTCATAGTACTAGTATTCCGTTTTGAGCTGCGTGCACATATTCCCAGCTTTCCAATTTCAATTCTCTAAACCACATTATTAACCAATATCCAAATGCTAATTTTATTAGCATTTGCCTATAAAGTATACAAGCCAAGGCACTTCAAATCCCTCCTTGGGAACTTTCAGTTTGAGGCAATCTTTAAAAAGGTGGGCCAAAAACAACACATCCTAATAAGCCGACACACTCACTATTTTCTGCAGAAGCCTACCGGTACTTTTCCAAAAGGCGCTCAATTATACTACAGGTCATGAATGTGATTACATTTTAATAAATTAACCATCAGCCAGGTCCTTGAAGACTCTCAGGTGCAGCAGCCCAATTTGAAAAAAAGACAGCAAAAATTATAAGAAGAAACCAATTTTGCCATTTCTGTCCAGCAGAGAATAAATTACATTTCCCCTAAGTGCTTCTTTGTTATTTGGAGTTTCAGCACTTGAATATGTATTGATATTAAGCAGCAGACATATAATTAGTTTTGTTTTTGCAATGTAAACAACTAGCACTTTGCACACATACATAATGACAATAACGACCAATTAATTTGCTTCACTGTCCTCTAGTCGATAGTGTCACAACAGCATCCTTCTATGCCAAACATGCCCTCAGGTAACCAGAAAATGTCAGATCTGCCTATAAAAAGCACTGGGTGATCATTTCATATCAATACAACAAAGTGGTGTTTTTTCTAAGTACAATGTGGATCAGAGTGTGCATACTTAAACCACATTTTGATAAGATGATTTGGCTGGCATGTTGGTTCGCAATGGTCATTCTAGAAAACTAGCCAAAGGTAGTAATTTTGACCTTCGAAAACCCGTAACAGCCAGGTCCTGAGTACCTTAGGACAGTCTATTTAAAGCTTCTGATACCTGAGGCAGACATTTCAAATTATAATTGAAAGCACACTGCACCTGAGCACATGCTTCACAATGCTCACACTGAGATGCAGCAAAATCAGCCACCTTTTTTAAAAAGCTCACCTATTGCCTCTCTCTTGGAACAGCTGCACTGAGCATGCTTCCTGACAGAAGTCAAAACCACAGCCGTCATACTCGCTAGGGACCTTCTCTGGGCGATTCGGATGCATTATCTGCATCAGGCATAATCAGATCACTGAATCACTCCTTATTTGACAATACAGTAGAATTAAGTGCTCTAATTAGAAGGCAGCACCCCAAAAAAAAGCCCAGCACACTAGCGATTTTCTCAAGTCACAGTAGTAAACTTTGGCACATTGATTGGGAACAAATGCCACATGGAGTGCCTTATCCCATATAAACTTCCACATACCTTTAGATCAGCAAGGGAGGCCCTGCTGTAGGTGCTGGCCTTTTTCCAACTGAGGTTGCTAGGAGGGCAAACAAGGGTTAATTGGTTGTGGCACCCACATCCTGCAATTCTTATGGTTTATATATATATATTGTGTGTGTGCGTGTGTGTGTGTTTATTGCTTTGAACCTATCCACTGGAAAATACGTTATGAGTGAATGAAATCTTCAGAGGCCATACATTTGTTTTGATTTCAATTTATGCGACGATATTAAGACACAGAGCACAGCCCCCCACCTCAATCCATTTTCTCTTAGATTAATTTTGTACTGTGTCACTCACACCGGCAGAAAGGGGACAGGCACAAAACCAGGATCATTCTTGTCTTGGCAGTGATGACAATTGTTGTGTAAATTAATCCTTGGAGCAGCACTTCCTTATTGCAGCACCAGTCCAGAAGGAACTCCTCCTTCACGTCAATGATGGTTCCATGTGGAGAGAGGAGTGGATTCAGGACAAGGGTGAAACAAGACTTTATTTCACCATGGTCAAAGACCCAGTTTGGCACACACACACACACACACACACACACACACACACCCCACACACATTTGTGTACACAAACACACACTGGCTGGGAGCCTCAGTGGCACCCCTCTAGGGGCTTCACCTGTGGCAAAAAAAACCAGCTAGCTCCACACACACACACACACACACACACACACACACACACACACTAGCTACAGCACTGATTCAGGACACAATCTTGCATACTTTGGAGGTATGGGAGATGGGAGAACCACAAAAGTATGCGACTGTGAAAGTTAATCACAGACATACCATTAGTGAGCCATGCTTAGATTAAATATCTGCTACATAGAAGATGCCTTCACCCCGGTATGGCTCCCTTTTATCACATACACAGCCCAACAAGACAACGACAAGAATCCACCAACAGCATACGAATCAATATGGCTAACCTGACTCAAAACACCCACTCACCCCACTCACACATGAAAACAAAGACCACCACAGCCAACCCCAACCTCTCTCACCACCAAAGGAACACAAGTGAATAGTAAAGAGAATCCGCACAAATGACGCTGACAAAAAAACCCCACACATGCATTAAGTAAAACAGAAATATCGCCACCCGACCCCACCCCCACTCACCATGGCCCCCTCCACCTCTTCCCCCCTTTTCTTCCTAACGTAACACCAATGTCTCAACAAATGAAACTGATCTGTATAAAATGTAACTTGAAAAAAGAGACATTGCACATACCTTTGTAAACCAAGAAATCTTTAATAAAAAATACTTTAAAAAAAAATCTGCTACATTTGTTTGCAGATAGAAAAGCTGTATGCTCCTTGGCCTGATTTTTTTAAATAGTCTTTGGATTCATTTATTTAGAAAGGTGGTGGGATATTAATGTTTTATACTTAGGACCATTGCTATTTTTCTAGAAAAAGAAGTGCAAGAACTCACCATGGATGGTGCCCACCTGAGAGCGATGGAACTGAGTTCTGGAGTGTTCGGGCTGAAAAAAAGCCCTGCATAGGAAAGTAATGCATATAGCTGACCCTCACATATTACTACATTTGGAGAGTTGTGTGCATTCTGCTTCAGGGACTGCATCCTCCCATTTGAACCACTCCAGTCTTTAACTTCTCGCACACTTAATGAATATAGGGGGATACAAATTAAAAAAGAGATGGAATTATGGTCGAAATTAAAGCTTTCCATGCTTGGCAGAATATCGTTAGTAAAAATGAAGATTCTACCGAAAATGAACTACTATTTCCAAAATCTGCCCCTGTTAGGTGGATCGAACATTTTTAAAGACTGGCAGAAGGCAATATCAAAATTTGTCTGGGAGGGAAAGAAACCTCGAATTAAATATAAAATTTTGATAGATAAGAGAGAACGAGGTGGTTTCGGACTCCCTGATTTCAAATTATACCACGACGCGGCGGCAATCTCATGGATTAAGGAATGGATAGAGCTAAAAAATACGGATTTATTGGACTTAGAGGGGATTGATTTAGGGAGCGGATGGCACTGGTATCTCAGTCAAGAGAAATTAAATCGGCAAAATGTTTTCCTGAGAAATGTAATAAGAAGATCACTCTATAAGGTTTGGCATAAATATAAAACACTTTTTGAACCGAAAACTCCCTGGTGGATGTCCCCACTAGAAATAACAGCAGTAAAGAGGAAAAATATGGAACAAATTTGGCCTACTTATAAAAATTTATTAGTAGAAAAAGATGGAGATTGGAAGATAAAAAGTTATGAAGAGGTTAAACACCTCATGACCAGCTGGTTTCAATATCACCAAATTTTTCAAAGATTTCAATTGGATAAAAAATTGGGTTTTGAAAAGGAAAGATCAAAATTAGAGGAAATTTTGTTAGGACAAAAAAGTAAATTAATTAAAAACATTTATGAATTGCTGCTGAAATGGGAAACAGAGGAAGAAACGATAAAAGAAACCATGATAAAATGGGGACAAGACCTGGGAAAAGTAATCATGCTAAATAAATGGGAGAATTTATGGAGGAGGGATAGGAAACTCACGCCAAATTATGATATACAGGAAAACAATCTAAAAATGCAATACAGGTGGCATCTGACTCCCGCAAAGATAGCAAAAATATATAAAGGGGCGTCAAATATTTGTTGGAGGTGTAATGAGGAAGTTGGCAATTATATTCATATTTGGTGGTCTTGCAAGAAAATAAAACCGTTTTGGGAAGTAATTTACAACGAAGTAAAAAAAATGACAAGATACTCGTTTAAGAAAGTACCAGAGGTCTTCCTTCTAGGAATGATGGATGTTGATATAAAACCAAAGGATAGAGTATTAGTGATGTATGCCATGACAGCGGCTAGATTATTGATTGGAAAAAATTGGAAGTTACAGCAGGTACCAACTAAAGAGGATTGGCAATTAAAAATGTTAAAATATTATAATTTGGAAATGAGACATTGTGAATTGGAAATAATAAATAAAGAAAAAAAATCAGTGGAATGGGATAATTTTAAAAAATATATAACACAGAAGATAAGCACTGCCAACCTAGTGGTAGCAACTTAAAGACTCAAGCAGAATAATAAGAGGAGAAATTTAAGAGATGGGTATGAGAAAGAAGAAATAATAGGAAAAGAAATAAGTGATCCAGAACAAGGCTGAGAAGTAAAGGGAAGGGGAGGGGAGGGAGGGAAGGGAGGGTATTGAAAGAAAGGGGATAGAAGGGGAAGATACATTAGGAATTATGGTTTTATGTTAGTTTTTTTATTTATTTCATGTTTCAGTTTTTTTTTTTATTTAAATTTTGGAGGTTATAAGTTATAAGTGTGGATTAAGTTTTGTTGTAAGTTAGAAATTTGGCTGTTAAGTTTGGATTTTTCAAGAGCTGTAAATATATCTACTTAATTTTTAATTCTTAGAATTTATATGCGGAAAATAATACATAGTACTATTATCATTACTATTGCTACCTAAGGATAATTTTTTTTATGATTGTGTTATTTATCCTGCTTTGATTGCTTTATTGTTCAATTTTCTTTCAGTCGTTTTTGCCATATCCTATGTATCATTTTAAACATTTAATAAAGATTTATAATATTTAAAACAAAAAAAAAAAAAAAAAAAACAAATGAAACTGATCTGTATAAAATGTAACTTGAAAAAAGAGACATTGCACATACCTTTGTAAACCAAGAAATCTTTAATAAAAAATACTTTAAAAAAAAATCTGCTACATTTGTTTGCAGATAGAAAAGCTGTATGCTCCTTGGCCTGATTTTTTTAAATAGTCTTTGGATTCATTTATTTAGAAAGGTGGTGGGATATTAATGTTTTATACTTAGGACCATTGCTATTTTTCTAGAAAAAGAAGTGCAAGAACTCACCATGGATGGTGCCCACCTGAGAGCGATGGAACTGAGTTCTGGAGTGTTCGGGCTGAAAAAAAGCCCTGCATAGGAAAGTAATGCATATAGCTGACCCTCACATATTACTACATTTGGAGAGTTGTGTGCATTCTGCTTCAGGGACTGCATCCTCCCATTTGAACCACTCCAGTCTTTAACTTCTCGCACACTTAATGAATATAGGGGGATATTAAACTAATTCTGGAGTAGCCCCATATTAAGTCAATTCCAACTCCTCCTAAATTAACATTGCTCACTGTTGGGATTTGGGCTCGCCTAAATAATCTGGGAGGTTATTCAACTCAGTTTTACTTAGTCATGTTTCTCTATTTCAATGTGTCTGCCCTGAATTAAACTTAGTGGTGGCTCTGTGGGTTAAACCACAGAGCCTAGGGCTTGCCGATCAGAAGGTTGGCGGTTCGAATTCCCGCGACGGGGTGAGTTCCCGTTGCTTGGACCCTGCTCTTGCCAACCTAAAGCACGAAGTGCAAGTAGATAAATAGGTACCGCTCTGGCAGGAAGGTAAACGGCATTTCCGTGCGCTGCTCTGGTTCGTCAGAAGCGGCTTTGTCATGCTGGCCACATGACCCGGAAGCTGTACGCCGGCTCCCTCGACCAATAAAGCGAGATGAGCGCCGCAGCCCCAGAGTCGTTCGTGACTGGACCTAATGGTCAGGGGTCCCTTTACCTTTACTTTACCCTGTACTGTTAACAAGCAAGGGCTTATTGGAAGGAAGAGCAACACAGATCAAAACGTTACTGTTTAAAATGAATTTACATTGGCAACAAACACACTTCTAAAGCAACTCTAATTCTTAAAAGACAGAGGAAAGACAGCATTCCCTCTCTTTCCTGCCCGCGTTAACCCTGCCACATTGTTTATTTTTTTACTGCTGCATTGAAGTTGCTGACTTGGTGAAATTAAGTCTCTTTATCATCTTTATTATGTGCGTTAAACCCATGAAGACAGGCATACAAATCTTCCTGCTAACTTTGTACTCTTTGCTCTTGACACAAGAATTTAGAGTTAATGAGAGTAGTTCCAGTCACAGCAAGCCTTTAAAAAAAAAGAAAAGAAGATGCCACCCGGGACAAATTTGGAATCAAAGGCTAGAAATGGAATTGGGAGAACAAACCTCTTCCAAGAACCTGCACATATGCTAGGCCCAGAAACCAATTGGCCACAATTTTACTTTTCTATGCACTCATTGGCAAGCTTCGGGGTGGGTGGGGGGTAATCAGAAAAGCCCAAGTCCAAATTTCACTTCTGCCGTGAAATCAGCAAGTGGCTTTAGACAAGCCACTCTCTAAAATGGAGACAAAAAAAAATTCTGAAACATGATAATATATGCCAAGTATTTGAAAACTCTACAGCTCCTTATAGATGCTGTCTTTTAATTGTTGAAAAATGATCATAATTCTAATGAAAATTCAAGGAAAACCTCTCTACACATTAGGCCAAACTCTGTTGCTCAGTGGCATAGCATGGATTGCCAGCACCCAGGGCCACGTGGGGGGGGGGGAGAGGTAAACAGTTGGAGTATGCATGTGCATTGAACTGCCTAATGGTGTCCATGTCACCCAGGAGATCGCAGCTGCAGAGATAAGAAAATAACAGTCATTCCATTGTCTGGAGAGATTAATTCCTGGTTTGCATGGAAAAACCATTTTCAATGGAGCCCAGTGATGGAAGTACACAGCTGTATTGAGGCAGCACTGGGTGTTGAAATTTTGCGCCCTTTAACAATTTTGTGCCCGGGGCAACCACCCCTGTGCCCCCACATGCTTCGCCACTGCTGTTGGCCTAGTCACAATTCAAATTAAAGCAACAGGGGGCTAGCTTGGGCACTGCCCAAAGATCTGCAGTTTCTGAGGAAACATCTATACACACTGTGCATATAGCTATTGTGTGACTCTTCTTTTTGTATCCTTATTTCCAACATTTATACTGCCTGGGATAATGAAATAGGCAAGGCATGTTTAATCATCATGCTATAGCAGTGACACTCCAGACACCTTGACACTCCAGATGTTTGGGGTGACACCTTGACACTCCAGTGACACCTTGACACTCCAGATGTTTTGGGACTACAACTCCCATCATCCCTGACCACTGATCCTGTTAGCTAGGGATGATGGGAGTTGTAGTTCCAAAACATCTGGGGTGTCAAGGTTAGCCATCACTGCATAGTATAGATCCTGCAATGTAAGTCCTGAGCAAATGGAACAGAGAGTGTCTCTGTATAGAGTGTGTGTCTTTCTCGCTCCCAGGACTATGTTCTTTAATGCTCCCCATAGGTCACAGAGTAAGAAATTATACATTTCACATGCACAGCATAGATTATGCCCTAGAGTGATTTAAACAAGGGGGGCAGGGAGAAATCCAGGCCTTTTTTAAGAGCAGGAGCAATGACATTCTCTGCCAGAGGGTAACTGATGGATTCTCCTTGCTCTGATAAGCAAGTTAGGTGATAACAGGACTTTCAAGTTTTACCGTTGTTTGTGACAGATTAGCACAGAGGAACTCATATTCTATTCCTGCCAGCTGATCCTGATAAACTGGGCATTACACTATGTATTGCTGTGGAGAGTGAGAGCGAGAGAACAAGAGAGACTGGGTGGGGGGGGAGGGAGATGGATAGATCAACGTATCTCCTTGCATTCTGGACTCCCCTTCAAGGCATGGCTAGAGGTACTGTCATGGTGAACTCCTGCACTTCAAAATTTAGCACCACACCACTGATGGTCAGACGTCAGCCTTTCAGAATCAACTTGCAGGGGTAGGTGCTTCATTAACTTGACACCTGAGATCCACCAAACAAAGACAGGTGTGAAATAGTGGCCAAGCTGCTGGGACCAGATACAAAATGAGGGCATGGGTGGAGGGGGCAAAGCCAGTTACCAAACTGTACCCCAAGAGCAGGTTATACACTGGAATGACCTGCATATAAATGTACAAAGGTATCTCTGAGTTATTGCCCAATTTAGCTGTTGCTTTTATTAAACAGTAGGGAGCCAAACGCGGAGGGAGGGGACGTGGGTGGTGCTGTGGTCTAAACCACAGAGCCTCTTGGGCTTGCCGATCAGAAGGTCGGCGGTTCGAATCCCTGCGATGGGGTGAGCTCCCGTTGCTTGGTCCCTGCTCCTGCCAACCTAGCAGTTCGAAAGCACGCCAAAAAGTGCAAGTAGATAAATAGGTACCACTCCGGTGGGAAGGTCAATGGCGTTTCCGTGCGCTGCTCTGGTTTTGTTGTGCCAGAAGCGGCTTAGTCATGCTGGCCACATGACCCGGAAAAACTGTCTGCAGAGAAATGCTGGCTCCCTCGGCCTGTAAAGCAAGATGAGCGCTGGAACCCCAGAGTTGTCTGTGACTGGACTTAACTGTCAGTGGTCCTTTACCTTTACCTTTAGGGAGCCAAAAACCCTTGCTAATCTATTGAAAATCAAACGAATCTGGGGTTTATCCACACTTATATTTTGCCCTGCTTTTTCCAGTCAGAAGTCTGCCCTTTAATGCTCTGTGTCCAAGTGGGTCCTACCCCCCCACCTGAGCTTTCCTCACAAAAACCTGCTCTTTAAAACTGAATCAGAGCAAATGTCAGTTCAGGTTTTCCATGGGTTGACTTTTGCTCTGATTGAGCTTCAAACAGTAAGTTCCAGAACTAAAAAAGGGGTGCTCAGATATAAAGCTCTAAATTGTGAACCATGTTGGGAACGAACAAAGGTAATATGGGTATACCTCACCCTGATTTATAAACATATGTTGGGGGAGGGCATCCTATACTGTGGTTAGATTTGTCTCACACTGCTTTCCACATTACACTAGTTTTAAGCAAGTTGACAGGATCTGGAATTAATTAACATCTCTGCAGGAAACCCCACAACATTTCCGTTACCTGAAATATATATGAAGAAGACACTGATTCTCAGTATTAAAAAGCCACACATTTGTAGAACAAGAGAAGATTAAAGGCAAGTATAATCATGCCTCTTATCTACAGGACCCTGCTGCTGTTACAATGTAGTAATTTGAAAAATAGACTGGGGTTTGTTCAACTCCATAATGACTGAGGTCATCTTTACAATCTGTGGGCCAAAATGCCTACAGCACTTAGATCAGCAGGAGTCCTATTGATTTGCAATGAGTTTACCCTCTAGAGGCTCACCACGTTTTGTTGGAATGTACTCTGGAATTAAATAATTAGAAGGTGTCTCTCTATCTTTAGTTCTCCTACCCCAGTCATCACAGTCTGTATCTCACTCCTTTTTGCTTTCCAGATCTATAAGCACAGATCTCATTTTTATGCTGAGTGGCCGAAGAAGAGGCTTCTCTTCATGACTTCAGAAACCACATCAAGCAAATCTGGGTGGAACTACAACCCTAGTAGTTCCATGTCTGACTACCACTCTGCAGCTGCAGTAGAACATCTAGCTCACAGCTGTACTATTGCTATGGTGCATAAATAAAGGCATCACATTTCTCTTCCAGAGGGGAAAAACAGTAAATGCTGGAGGTTAGTTGCATTTAGAACAATGTACATCCCTTGCGCTCTCCGCCTAATCTCAGCAGAACAAAATACTTCCAGCTAAACAGTTAGGAGGTAGCCCTTTTAAAGCATGTCCATTCCTACATATACTTCTCTTGATTTTGCTACACTGAAGGTTGAAGATGTGAGCTGATCCCATTAATGGTGATGCCAGAGGACAGAAAAGTTTTGCTTGTGGTGCCGTATGTGCCACAGTGCACTCACACATGTAAGTCACCTCAGAAATTCAGATGCACACAAAGCACAATGGCAAAAATGGACCAGCGGTGAAATGGCTATCATTATGAGGAATGGGACACATGTGGCGCATGGGCCTTTACATTGCAGGGACTCCTCCTGAGGGGTGCAGAGTATCTCTGTTGGGAGTCCAGTTCACATGACTGCAGCATTATCCCGATGTGCAGTGATTTATTTCCTTGCTATTATTTCCTCCATCGGTGTTGATGGCACCCAACCATTTTAGAGGGAGAAAGTAAAGCGTACACTTGGGGACATCACTTGGGAGCAGCTAAGTCTGCTCCTATGACTTAAAAGGCAAGTTGTGGTCCCTCCCAATAGTGTCCGAGGCTGGAGTTTACAATGTCTCACAAAGCTCAGTGAAAAGCATTGAGAAAAGAGTCAGGCCTCCCTCCTTGAACCAGTGGTGTAGTGTGGAGGGGGCCACAGGGGCGGTTGCCCTGGGTGCAAAATTGTTAGGGGCACAAAATTCCAACACCCAGTCCTGCCTCAATACAGCTGTCTGCTTCTGTCGCTGGGCTGTGTTGGAAATGGCTTCTCCATGCAAACCAGGAAGTGACCTCTCCAGACAACAGAACGACTCTTCTTTTCTCATCTATGTGGCTGCAATCTCCTGGGTGACACAGACACCATTAGGCAATTGAATGTGCATGTGTGTTCCATCTGTTTCCATCCCTCCTCCCCCACACTCCGCACGGCCCCAGGCGCTGGGAACCCACTGCTCTGAACACCAGTTGCTAAGATTCCCAGATGGGCAGATTACTGTTGCACGCATGTCCATAGGTACCAGGACGGCCACTGCGAGATCAGGACGCTGGACTAGATGGTTCATTGGTCTGATTCAGCGGGCTCTTCTTGTGTTCTTATTTGCATAACTCTGCCCTGGGTTCTATTTCCATGTTAAATGGAGAGTCACAAACATAAAAACAATATAGCCTGAATTCAGGCAACTGCTCATTTTAGTATATTTTCCCAGCAATTAGACTTAATTCATTTACTCACTTTGTATGGAGAAGTAATGTAGTGCTTCAATTTAAAACTAATGCTGCAATAATGCTGTTCATATTAGAATACTCCCCACTGAAACTCAGTCACGCAGACTGCATTTCCAGTGGGCTTGAATATTGCAGCATTCAAATCAGGAAGCAGTTTGATAGAAGGAGAAGCATCGTCCATGCAGAAGACCGTCACTTCCAGAATAACTTATTTTCTGAAAGTTCCTTTTAAACAAATACATAAAGCTCTAAGGCGTGCAGTTTTGAATCATAGGAGACTAAAAAGGGAGCATTGACTAACAACAGTGGGTTCCAGGGAAGGGAAACTTTAATATGGCAGGAAAAACTCAACAGGGCCATAAATGAGAGAGACTCCTGAACTGGGAAAGCTGTCCCCTATTTTGAAGAAAGGTCGTAGCTCAGTGGTGGAACACCTTCTTTGTTTGAAAAAGGTCCCTGGTTCAAACTCTGACTGGCATCTCCAGCAGGGACCTGACTTGGTATAAGACAACTTCATAAATGACTAAATTGTAGGGCTATGGGTCTCACAGTTCTTTATGAGATCTCTGTGTGCTCACCCAAAATCAAGTTAGCAATCACGAGAAAGGCTTTCAGCTTAGAAATCTCATGGGCCTTGGCCCAAGACCAAAAAGAATCATCACAACAGAAAGGAGAGGATTAGTGCACACTGTGTCAGGTCAGAGGGTCTTCCTCCTAGGCTGGTAGCCTGAATTGTGGCCATAAAGGGAACCAGGATGGAAATTTGTCCTGTCATACTCATATTGACTATACAATGGCCCTGACTCAGATAGTTCTGCTGGTGTCTAGAGTCTTCTTCAGCCTTGGGTACCCAGATGCTGTTAGACTTCAAGTCCCACCACCCCTGACCATTGGCTTTGCCAGCTAGGGCAGATGGGACTTGTAGTCCAACAACATCTGGGGACTCAAGATGAAGAATGCTGCTAGAAGATATGACCAAGAGATGGGAAATTCACCATGGCTATGTCAATTCCCTTGTTTAATTTATTAAACCAGCTTTGAGTTTTCCTTCTACATATTATGGCAAATGACATAACTACTTCTTAAAAAAAAAGCCAAGCAAAAGCTGCTTAAATGTGTTTGTGTATACTGTATTAAAAGTTTGCAAATGAAGCAGACTGCAATAGTCTATTCACACCAAGTAGCTGCTCAGCCAGATTCCCAACAAGTGTAAATCAACATGAGCATGAAGTCAATGGAGTGACACTGATTTAGAACAGCAAAAGATATGGGCCGTTGACTTCAATGGGACAACCCCGGTATGAAATGCTATGCAACATAAGTGAGGACATAAAACAGCGGCTCTCTGTATTTCACCTATTACGCTTTTATTACAACTGCATAGGCTAAGTAAATGTATTAAATTTATGTGTGTTTAATCTGTGTAACAGGGAATGAAAGGACAGCTTTTATTTTGATCCTTTTCTGATCACACACCTGAAATCACGGGGTCTTGTTTATCATAAATCTTAAGATTTACAAAAGGGCATTGTTATGTCTCCAGAATGCTTTGCAATGTCTAAGGGAGGCCTGTACTTTCATTTTGTTTACAGTTGTACCTTGGTTTTCTAACAGCCTAGTTCTTGAACGTTTTGGCTCCCGAACACTGCAAACCTGGAAGCGAGTGTTCCAGTTTGCAAACTATTTTTGGAAGTCGAACGTGTGACGGGGCTTCCACAGCTTCTGATTGGCTGCAGGAGCTTCCTGCAGCCAATCAGAAGCTGGATTTTGGTTTCTGAATGTTTTGGAAGTTGAACGGACGTCCGGAACGGATTCCTCTGAGTTTCCTCTGAGGAGCTCAAGGTGGCATACAAGGTTCCTTTTATTCTCACAACAACCCTGAGAGGTAGGTTAGGCTTGAGAGTCAGGGTTTGACCTAAGTCAAGATCACCCAGTGAGTTTCATAGCTGAGTGGAGAGCTGAATCCTGGTCTCCCAGGTTGTTGTTGTTGTTGTTGTTGTGGTTGTTGTTATACCCACGATCTGTTGGCCACACACCCAAGTAGCACCATACTGGTTCTCAGAAATAACACAGAGGATTGACAAGTGGTTAATCACCCATCTGGGCTATGACTGGGCCTGAGCCCAGTAGAGATGACATGAACCATCAAACCATACCTGAGTTTGGAGTTACAACTGTTGGGAGATTCATTCCCCGTGTGCAGTCATGGGTTTATTGTTTAATACATGACTGGGTATGTGTTTTCATTCCACAGAGTGGGTAGTGAGAAGTGACGGAAGACAGGATGTTTTGTCTTACTGTGTTCCCTTAAGTGGGACTATTTTTCCTTTGTTCTTTCTCTTTGCTGCCTGATGCTAGAGAGAGAGGGAGCCATGTCTCAGAGCTCCGTGTGTGTGGATATGTAATAAAGTAGATTTAGCCAAGATGCTGAGTTGCTGTGGTCTGTTACGCAACTGCGCAAGTTCTGCGGATCCCTAAGTGTGCAGGTGTCTTCTGGCACCTGTCACTGTGACGTTCGGGCTGAGGAATGCCTAAGAAGCTCCCGAACGATCGCCCAGGAAGGAGGGAGCATGCCAGTCGGGCATGTGTCTCTCTGCCCAGGGTCCTACATGTGAGTAGGCCATTTCCTGACAACAACATGTGACTGCCATGCCCCCCAATAAAAGCCAAGTACAGTTCACAATCCTCCTAGGCATTTGGAGTCTCATTTTGTCAAATGGGTACAAAATTACCTAAAACTATTCCTCTAACTAGTGTCAATTCATAACCCGAGTGCTCTCCTACAATAAGGGTTGTGTTATGGGGTTTCAAGTCCCTTCCTGTTGTCTCTGTGTGTGGTTTTTCTTTTGTTTTAATTTGAGGGCTCTATTAAAAAGACATTAGTGTCATTTAGACTCCAATTAAAGTGAATGGGGGACAACAACCCCAACGGAGGGAAAAGTTTCATTTAACAATGAAATAATCACTTTATCTTAATACAGCAGTTAAGATAAGGTGCAGCTTACTGTTCAATATGATTTTCTTATTCATACTAACAAGAATAAAGAATAAGGAGGAAATGCATGAGCGAAGTATCAGGAGTGTCATTGAAGTATTAGGGGTCATTGAAGATCTTTAGAAATTAACATTTAATTCTTATAGATAACCTGTATAGACCTATCCTTGCACTTAAAACAATCTCTTATATTTACATTAAATTTGCACAAAATCTGAGTCCTTTGTCATGTACGTTTCAGTCACTGTTTATCTAGAAATAAACATATACGTTTAAATGTGAGTCCATTTGCCCAAATAAAAGTGTGTGTGTTTTTACAATCAGAGAAAAATTAAACTCCTAGTGAGATTACTCCAAAAGAATAGGAGGGTTTCTGAAAGATTAAAAATACAGCAGATCAGACTTACATATTATATCATATGATAAACAAATATATACGGTTTTGGCCAGGGAGGGCAGGGTATAAATAAAAGTTGTTGTTGTTGTTGTTGTTGTTGTTGTTGTTGTTGTTGTTGTTATTTAAAAAAAACCCAAGACATGCTGTTTGTAGTTTTTGTACTTTTTACTCCAGTGTTTGATAGGATCGGCCATGATATACTGTAGGTTAAAATAAGAAACACAAATATTGATAAAATGTTATTTTCCCTTATAAGAATGTCATATACAGACTCAAGAGTCAAGCATGACTGGAAAGTCAAGTCTATAGGGTAATCCTCACTACCAGGGGAGTTTGAAAAATTTGTCTGCTGGTTCCCTACCTATTTAAACTTGAAATAATAAAGTTGAGGATTAATAGGACAATGCTTCCTTTCCAGCCTCAGTCTTGTTAAGAAAAATGTCTCTGTCAATGTACATGTTGCTGATATGGTTGCATTTTTCATGGTTGAAACATCTTTCGAAAGCTTTTGGCACTATGGCTTGATGCCACCTATGTCAAAGCAAAGGTAAGGACTGCTGAAACATGTCCTTTGTGCTACGAAAGAACATGTGATGGACAAAACTTGGGACAGATTCAGATCTTCAATTACCAAGAAGTCTGGTTCTCTGGAAAGAGCACATAGAAACATCATTTAGCTGCTACCGTGCAGAAAATACTGAGATCCTCCCCAACAGTTTTAGGCTTTGGAAGAAAGAACAAAAGAGGAAATATCAACAGCTCAGCAATTTTGATTTTTGCAGCTAAAAGTTTTCGAACAATTACCATACGCAGCAGAAGTCTGAGCCTCATTGTGATTTAAAAAACTAGAACCTACAGAGCATGTTCTTAAAATCTTTGCTAAGTCTGCTACTTGGTACCCCAGCAGCTCACATAAGGACAGGTTAGCTTAATGCCTTTTGATTTATGTATTTTGTTAGCCGTCTTTATGCATTATTCCAAGTTGCTCCAAATGGAGGATAATGGGCTTCCAGAAATGTTTTATGGAGCAGGCAAAGTCTGGTAGTCAGCACAGTTGGCTGAAACAGTATGAAAACAAAATGTTGAAGCATGGTATACACTTTTGGGACTTGGAAACTGATCAGACTCAAAGATTTATCAGAAATAAGTGAGGAGGTGTTCAGATGAGATATGGATTTGATACAGGAGTCACCATTTTCACCATATATGATTCAGGTTGTCACATGCTGTGGAATCTTGTTCTCATGATTTAAATAACTTGAGTCCACCACCCTGCCACTACTTGCATGAGTGTGGTGGTGGGGAGATGTTGACTCCAGCCCACTCCAGCCCCTTCTACCCTTTCAGAACGGCATGTGGGGTGGGAGACAATGAGAGTCAACTCTGTGAGCAGGTGGACCTTCTGCTCATACAAGTAGAAGTTTAGAGCCAAACCAGGATTTGGAAGGGTGACTCCACAGGAACACAAGCTATGCAACTATGCTATATAGGTAGTAAAGGATCTGTCCGATTATTTATTGCTTCCCTCCACGTATATCAAAGGAATACATTCTTATGGCTGACTAATTATCCCCGTGTCAATTCAAATGATTTATCTAAAATGTTTCAGACCCCGCCCCAATCTCTCTCTCTGGCAATCAATTTTTGTTGCTTAGTGAGTAGCCGGATTTGAGATGGTTGCATGGAATTTGAAGACATGAAAGAAAATGCTGTTAAATGCTATGGTATCCAGCCATGATAAATGAGTCAAACACTATAATGCTGTCTGATGGGGTTTTCATGTTATTTTGGTTGATTTTATTAAGTGTATCTTTTCATTATGTAACCACTTTGTTTATTATGTAACCAGGCAGAGGGCCTTTTCAGTAGTTGTGCCAGCCCTGTGGAACGCCCTCCCAGCAGATGTCAAACAGATAAACAGCTATGTGATTTTTAAAAGACATTCAGGGAAGTTTTTAATTGGTTGATGTTGTATTATGTTTTTAGTATTTTTGGTTGGGAGCCACCCAGAGTGGCTGGGGCAACCCAGTCAGATGGGCAGCATATAAATTTATTATTATTATTATTATTATTATTATTATTATTTAACTGACCAGTGAAAAATACACAATTGTGTGTATATGTGTGTGTGACATTTTAATGGCAGATGGGCAGCATATAAATTATTATTATTATTATTATTATTATTATTATTATTATTATTATTTAACTGACCAGTGAAGAACACACAAGTGTGTGTGTGTGTGTGACATTTTAATGGCAAAAGCTTATGTCTCCAAGATTCCCTATAGCACTCTTTATGGTTGTTATTAATGTGGTGTTGCGATAGCCATCCTGGTTACACTGTACAATAAACCGATGCCTAGCTAAAATCATTTTTCAAACTGGGCCAATCTGAGGACTCAGCTGTAGCTGGCACTCAGCACTTGAAAATAAGGAAGCTTTTATAGATTAAGGTTGGTATGCACTCCACCCTACCCAAAATCTCTGACAGGGGACTTAACACAGAGGCAACAGGAACTGTGCCAGGCATCCTGTAAGATTCTTGTTGGCTTTCAGTTTGCTTAATTTAATCAAGAAACAGAAGTTAATGAAGTGATAGTGGGAAGGTAAGCAGCTGCAGCATTGGGCTTGAGGTTTAAATATAAATTACATAAGGTTTCCCCAGCAGCACTACTGCAAGGATTCTGGAAGCTCCTGGGCCTATATTTTGTGTGGCACACAAGCCAGTAATTCTCTCACACCATTCCCAACCTCCTCAGATACTTTACAGGGGCGCTATCTCACCCTGTATGTGTGTGTGATGTGTGATGTCATGCGTTGCGGTGGAAATGGTGACTCCTCTTCTTCCTCCTATATGCAGCCAGTGAGGCACCCTTTTCCATGGGGAGAGGCTTGGACTTGGAGACAAAGAGACTTTTTGGGTGTGGAGGCCCCAGCAAATGCCTCACCTTATTGCCCTCTGTGTAGATTATAAATATAATGAATAAATAAAGGACCAAACATACAAAGGGCACTGAGCTGATGATATCTGCCTTATAACCAGGCCAAAGTCTGCTTTTTTGTCCCCTTTCAAACACAATTTTTGCTTAATCATTCCATGAAATGACATGATTACTATTCTACTATAGCTGCTTTTTTTCGCCATTTGCCATTTTGTACATTAACTTTTGCCCTCTCACCCCTCCCCAGATGAACCGCAGAGGATATATAATTTCACCTTTTGTCCACTGGTTTGCTGCTGTTATTATTTTTCAGCTCTCGCATATTCAAAATAAGTGCGCTGGATATCCATCTCCACAGAGTTCATTACACTCTTTAAAAGATCAACGTGTATTTTTCAGAATAAACTGAATTATGATCTTACATTTGAAGGCAATTAACATTGTCATTTCCTGGTTCCTGAGTGTTAAGTAAATTGTTCTGTCTAATAACACTGCAGTTCTGAATTTAAACTAACCCAGATAATATCCCTCTTCTCTGAAAGTGTATTTATAGTGCATGCTAATACAGATGATGATGCCTTTGAGATGTGTCCCTCTGCATCGGAATTTTATAAAGGGTTTTATTAATAGGCTTAGGGGATCCAGTGAGGAGCCAGTCAAATGTATGTGTCCGGAGGCTAGTTCTTTAACAATGGAAGCAGCAGTGATGCCACTCCAGTAATGTTAAAGTCAAAAAGATGGGAGGCAACTGATAGGGTAGGTTACTTCCCACACCAGCATGTTCTATTCCAATGACAACACTGGCACGGGACGTTGTCTGTTCCTCTCTCATTCTAACATTACTTGAATGACATGGGCGGGGGCCAAGGGAAGACATAAGCAACAACGATGCCATTCCTGTAATGTGAAAACTGATTTGGTATTGCTGTCAAAATGACTCTACACCAGGGTTTCCCACGCTCGGACCAGAACTCCCATCAACCCTAGCTAGTAGGACCAGTGGTCAGAGATGATGGGATGGTAGCCAAGTTTGGGAAGCCCTGCTGTACACAGTTCTTGCCCCACTCATGAAGTTAGGGTAGTGACCTCCTTTCCCAAGAGAAAAGAGTAGTCTTGTTTTACCTCGGACCCATCCCCTGTGAAGTCATGGGTGGGCCAACCCAGGAAATACAAACTGGAGAACCGCAAGGTATAGAATCTTAGAACTGTAATAATAATAATAATAATAATAATAATAATAATAATAATAATAATTTATTATTTGTACCCCGCCCATCTGGCCGGGTCTCCCCAGCCACTCTGGGCAGCTTCCAACAAATATCAAAATACATTAAAATATCACAGATTAAAAACTTCCCTAAACAGGGCTGCCTTCAAGTATTTTCTAAAGGTCATGTAGTTGTTTATCGCTTTGACCTCTGATGGGAGGGCGTTCCACAGGGCGGGCGCCACTACCGAGAAGGCCCTCTGCCTGGTTCCCTGTAGCTTTGCTTCTCGCAGTGAGGGAACCGCCAGAAGGAGACGCTCCTTCAGGTATACAGGACCGAGGCCATTTAGGGCTTTAAAGGTCAGCACCAACACTTTGAATTGTGCTCGGAAACGTACTGGGAGCCAATGTAGATCTCTCAGGACCGGTGTTACGTGGTCCCGGTGGCCATTCCCAGTCACCAGTCTAGCTGCCGCATTCTGGATTAATTGCAGTTTCCGGGTCACCTTCAAAGGTAGCCCCACGTAGAGTGCATTGCAGTAGTCCAAGCGGGAGATAACTACTGGTAGAGCATGCACCACTCTGACGAGACAGTCTGCGGGCAGGTAGGGTCTCAGCCTGCGTACCAGATGGAGCTGGTAGACAGCCGCCCTGGACAAAGAGTTAACCTGCGCCTCCATGGACAGCTGTGAGTCCAAAATTACTCCCAGGCTGTGCACCTGGTCCTTCAGGGGCACAGTTACCCCGTACAGGACCAGAGAGTTGGAAGAGGCCCTGAGGGTCATCTAGTCCAATGTAATCTTAGGCAAATGTGAAAGCAACCTATAACCAGTGAAGTGCAATGAAAAAGGGGTCTCTTCATTGCTAACAGCAAACAAACTTGAACCAGAAGCTCTGTTGGTGTAAAGAAATGTGCTTCCTTGTTGATGCAGTGGCTCTCTCTACATTTTCCCTTATTTGGTCATAATTGGGTAGAATTGCCTCAGGTAGACAGCTCACTGGTCCTCATATCCCCCATATGGACATGCCCTTGGTCCTTTGGGGCATCTGAGGTGGAAACTCAATCCACACTTCCTACCACCACTGGCAGCAGATCTCCAGGGTTTCAGTCAGTCTTTCCTGGACTGAACCTGGGAACTTTTGCATGCAAAGAATGGACTCCCCCACTGAGCTACAGTCCCCACTCCGAAATGTGATTTCTTGCTCACATTTCTACCCAGCCCTTCCTTCAAGAAACCAAGACATTCTACATAGTGTCTTCACAACAACCTTCTGAGATAACAGGCTGAAAGACAGTGAGTGTCCAAAGTTCATGTTGTGACTACACATTCAAACTCAGGTCTCTCTGATTCATGTCTAATATTTTAACAACTATACCACATTTCCTTCAGCAATATTCAAACTTGAAGGACTGTGCTCTCCAATGAGAGGGAGGAAATTTCTCATATATTTGTCGGGAGTTTATAACTCAGTCTTTGCTTGTACGTTTCCAGCCAATCACATAAAAGGTATATACAGTGGACGCTCGGGTTGCGAACGCGATCCGTGCGGGAGGTGCATTCGCAACCCGCAGCATTCTCAACCTGCGCCGCTGCGTCTACGCATGCACATGATGCAATTTGGCGCTTCTGCGCATGCGCAAAGCGCAATTTAGCGCTTCTGCACATGCGTGAGTGCCAAAACCCAGAAGTAACCCATTCTGGTTCTTTTGTGTTTGGCGCGTTCGTATCCTGAAAACGTGCAACTCACAGCGAGCGCAACCCGAGGTATGACAGTACTGGAATCAATTTATCTGTAACATTTTCACTGAGATTTCACCTAATTCAATTACATTTTTAATGTTACGTGAGCATTGCTAAATAAAAATGCTAACAAGAATGAGAAAATCCACATTTAAATTAAGTAAACTAATTACGCAGAGTGCTGTCGCAGTTACAAGTAACCGGGAATAAAAACGAAATGCATAATACCATTTGCACAATGGCTTCCGGATCAAATTTGTTCAATTAGAAGTCAGAAGATTTTTTTTTAAAAAAAGAAAACTGACAGCATAACAAAACTCAACACAGAATGGGGGCGTGGGGAAAAGGGTTCTTTTTCCTTTTCCAGACAGCTACAAATGCATTAAAGAAAAAACCGAGGCAAAAGCTTACGGTAAAGCTATGAGAATGTGTCAGAAATAAAGGTTTGAAATCATGTTGTTGCCCTGATTAGTATTCCACCCAAGACCTATATATAAGTGTGAAGGAAGAAAATGAAAGGAGGCTACAGTTAAATGATCTAGGGGAATCCACTGAAACTAACCAAGTGTAGGCTAGGGATAGGGAAGTGATTCAGTTTTCTTTGCATTTTTAGCATGAACCTACCTAATTTGCACATCCCAGAACAATATGCAAACTGAAACACAGGAGCCCTTCAAAATTCACACAAATTTTGTGATGCAGTTCCCCAACCAAAAAAAAAAAGGTGTCGATGAATGCATATACAGTCATACCTCAGAAGTCGAACGCCTTGCCAGTTGAATGTTTTGGCTCCCGAACATTGCAAATCCAGAAGTGATTGTTCCGGATTGTGAATGTTCTTTGGAACCCGAACATCTGTTGCAGCTTCTGATCAAAAGTCGCGCCTTGGTTCCTGAAGAAGGGTTTGGATTTGCTATCCCGCTTTATCACTACTCGAAGGAGTCTCAAAGCGGCTCACATTCTCCTTTCCTTTCCTCCCTCACAACAAACACTCTGTGAGGTGAGTGGGGCTGAGAGACTTCAAAGAAGTGTGACTAGCCCAAGGTCACCCAGCAGCTGCATGTGGAGGAGCAGAGACGCGAACCCGGTTCACCAGATTATGAGTCTACCATTCTTAACCACTACACCACACTGGCTCTCCTGAATGTTTTGGAAGTCGAACGGACTTCCGAAACGGATTCCGTTCGACTTCTAAGGTATCACTGTATTAGCAGAAATTATGCACGAAAATGTTTATATTACTTTATATATGTTAGGCACGTCCAACTCCCAAGAGAATGCAATCTACTCACAGTATAAAAATACTGTGATCTACCAATTTGGGGGGGGGGGAGCCAAAGTTGTTGAGCTTTTTTAAGGTAGATCGCGATCGACCTGTTGGATATGCCTGATATATGTGTTACAGTATGCTGAGGGAAACTGCTTGCAAACGTGTAGCTAATAGGCAAACTTGCTAAGAAAAATGTGTACATTAGAAGAATTGTGCAGTAAAATGTTGACAAATTTTCATTTTTTTATATTTTTATATTGCAAATTATGTGGACATGTGGCAAACTGATGCTTGGAAAAGTAGAAAAGCTGGAACAGATTTGTCTTTCCTTATTGTGGACCTAATTGAGTGCCTAGACAGAAGACCACTGGTAGTCCTATGTAGCTAACATGCTCTATGCTTTCTAAGAGGAAGAGAGGGTTAGAAAAACAAATGAATATCTGAGGTGTGCTGACATTAAGCATACCAGCTCCCAGCAAAACATCCTGTACTAGTAGCACAGACATATCACCTAACTCTGCAATGTGACATGGGGGATCAATAGCTGATCTTGAGGTGATACCGTAAATATGAGTAATATGATTGTGCACCAAACCTCTGTAGTACACTGCCTAGTTTACCATATTCCATCATATATTTCCTATTTTGCACTACACTGAAACTCCTGTGTGAACTTCTGCAAAGATCCAATATCTCATATCCTAGACAAATAATTAAGGAACTACTGGCAGATGGCAGGTTTTTAGTAGTTACTAGGCAACAGGGATCAAGCTATACAAATCCAGAGAAACAGTCATATTTTCACTTCACATAATACCACAGCATTTGCAACACACATTTAAAACTCCATTGTTTTTTCTCAAGATTCCACAAGGCCTCACCTATCAGTTTTCATCCAGAAGTTTGTTTCCCTGGGTTTTGGAAAGTTTGATCAGAATTGAATTTGCACTGTTGCAGGAAAGCATTTAGAAATGCTGTACCGTATACTAAGGTGGTCCATTCCTGTATCAATGTATCAACTTGAGTATTGTACTGTACGAAAATAGTATACCAAGTGATCAAAGTTGCAGTCCAAAGTTGCAGTCCATGATGCAAGTCAAGCTTTGTCATGTAACATGTCTTCGTGCCACAAGAAGATGTGTAAATATATATATATATATATATATATATATATATATATATATATATATATATATATATAACCCAGACTGCTCCTAAACAAAGCTTGACATGTATGATGCTTGAAGAATAATTTATCAGAGGAAAATGAAGAAATACAATTTGATGACCAATGGGACTGTGTGCTTCCTTGAAATATAAAATTTTCCAATATTTATCTAACTGATCTAACCACATATTAACTCAACACAGCGATGTCTTGATGCACAGAGAGTTGTATCATCCTTCAACCTGCCTAACATTTTGCAAACATCCACAGCACAACCCTATAATATGCATCTACTCAGTTGTAACTTTCTTACTCCCAGGTTAGTTGGTATAGAACGGAAACCTTACAAAGAAATATCATGATACCTCTGCTCCTCTCAAACATCTTTAAGATAAAGATGTATTTTATACTTTCTATCCACCTTATTTTTTCTCTCTTCTTGCCTGCCTCCTCCCTCAGCCATTTCTTACATCAGCAATGACTGATTTTTCCTATAGAAATGGGAATTAATTCAATAGAATGGATTTGCATGATTATTCTACATAGAAAAATAATCTACTCTCCAAACATTTCTGTAGCAATCAGTAGGGACTAGGGCCACAATCTTATGCTCATTTCCTAAGAACTCCATTGAATTCAGTTGGATTCACTTCTAAATATAAAGCATTCAAATGATTGGATTTATATGCCCCACTGAAATTAATGGAACAGAAGTGAATCAGAACTGGAACGTGTTCTACTATTTCAGTGAGGCATTCTCATATCTATTTTTTTGTAAAACTGGACCCAGTGCCTAATTAGAAATGGTGGCTTTCATATTTCCCTTCACTTTATATTGGTACAGGGCCACAATATCTACAAAACTAGTTTTAATTCA
Organism: Darevskia mixta; assembly: GCA_034641385.1. NCBI lineage: Eukaryota > Metazoa > Chordata > Lepidosauria > Squamata > Lacertidae > Darevskia > Darevskia mixta. The sequence continues at coordinate 1,123,304 of JAWWNH010000027.1, forward strand.
CAAACTTGCCATTTAAATGCATCTTTGCATTTCCTAATAATGGATCCATTTTGGTTTTAAAAGCTTCTCTGCCCCTCCACCCCACTCTTAATTATACAGAAGCTTTGCCACACAGCAGAACAAAGGCATAATGTTGGCAAAATTAGGCACTTTGTAATCTGTGTTTACTATATATAACACACATTTCTCTCAGCTCTAAATACTCTCTTCATCTGCTTATTCAATAGTTCCTTCACAATGCGGTAAAATGCAAACACATGTACATTCAGTTCGTTTTCCCCAAACAAAGTATTTGTGCAGATTTTTTTAAAAAATAAATATGCAGTTTATATTTTTAGTAGAATTTAATGATTATAAGTTTGAGTTTTAACTGTACTGTATTTTAAATGTATGTGAAATGTTCCCCCCGCCCACACTTAAAATAAGAATACAAGTATTTTGAATGAAATAAATACACAAAAATAAACCAAAACAATTGTCAGTTGCTTGTCCAAGGTCACCACACCACAAACAAAATTAAAAAATAAAGTAAGGGTGTATGTTAGCTATTTTAAGTTAGTGCAAAACGAAAACAGATCATCTTTATCAGAGGGTCTCAGACAGGCTTCCAGGGACAGCAGTAGGGTATCCACTATTGCTGCTACAAACAGACTTCTTTGAGCCCAACCGCAAGCACATATGTGGCCTTAAGAATATATGTTGTGCCCCTTTCTGTTGTGATTTGTTTACCACACTCCCCAACAACAGCCAGGTTTTCTGCAGTGTGCGTAACTGAGAACCCCCTGTTCAGATAAGTTTCCAAAATGCCAGTGCTCTACAAATTAGATGCCATGAGTAATGTAAGACTTGTTGTCATTCAGGAAACAGCAGAAGGTGCCAAGGGGGCCTTTTACACCCAGTTCCTCTTCCTATACCATAATGCATCCTAAATCAGATTAATAGAATCATAGAATCATAGAGTTGGAAGAGACCACAAGGGCCATCCAGTCCAACCCCCTGCCAAGCAGGAAACACCACCAAAGCATTCCTGACAGGTGGCTGTCAAGCCTCTGCTTAAAGACCTCCAAAGAAGGAGACTCCACCACACTCATTGGTAGCAAATTCCACTGTTGAACAGCTCTTCCTGTCAGGAAGTTCTTTCTAATGTTTAGGTGGAATCTTCTTTCTATGCCTAGTTAAGTGCTGATTGTTAAGAAACATCACCTCTTCATTGGCAGCCATATCTTTTTCTCTCCCAGTTGCTCTTTGTACCAGAAACATCACCAGGGCTACTTTTCTCATTCACTAGACCCCACATCTGCAAATAGCACAAGCCCAACACCATCTTTCTAAGGGGCACATCTACCATGGAGAAGAAACTGCAGATAAGGGGCTCAAATTAGGCTTTTAGGGAGGCTTTTAACGTTGAATAGATTATTGTATTTTAATGTTCTGTTGGAAGCTGCCCAGAGTGGCTGGGGAAACCCAGCCAGATGGATGGGGTATAAATAATAAATTATTATTATTATTATTATTATTATTATTATTATTATTATCATCATCATCAAATCTCCTTATGAGAACAGGTTCATGATAGTGTGCATGTGATTTTTATTCCCAGCCCCACTTCACTATTTGCTTCCCATCTTCCAGCCCATGAGTGCTTTGATCCTGATGAGGACATCTGTCTTGTTTCCATGCCTAACTTTCAGAGTGAGCACTGGGATTCTACCTTTGCCTGGCTTTGACATATCTGTTTGACATGTATCTCACACACACCCAGCCCTGTGCCCAGATCTTTCCTAAGCTTGAACTTGCATATGGTAAGGTCCCTTTCACACATGGGCACAGTGGTGTACCTCAACTAAAAGTGAATGGTGCAACCATGTGGGAGGAGCCAATCATCTGCCTCTTTCTCACCCATTGGTCACAATGATTGGTTGCATCAGTCATAACAGGGAAGCAGTTCCCCTGCTCTGCTTTTGGCCAGCCTGCGAATATGCTAATTTGCCTTACAGACTGCATTCCTGATCTGGATTGGGGGGACTCTGGATCTGCTATTCACATTGAAAGAAAACCTCCCTTTTGTGCTAATGGAAGCTTTTCTTCCAGCATGGAGGAAAGGGGCAACTCAGGTCAGGACCTCAGAGAGGTAAAAAGGTTAAAGTCTCAGGGGTTCTGATTTGGATTGCTCCCTCTCTGTGCCTTCCACTCACTTTTTTACAGCCACATGCTAAAATTGCTCATTATTACATGAACTGCATCTCATTTAGTTTGGAGTTCAGGTTAAAAGTTTCTGCTCTCCAAACACCAGCATGGCAGCAGAGATCAAATCTGAAGTTTCACGCCAGAAATAAATTCTTCAAGTGGACTGTACCTATGACACAGAGGAAATGCTAATCCTATCATGTGAGGAATAGGTTGCAATGATACCCAGTCCAGAAAGGAGAAGTAGGGGAAATGCTGTAAAGAAATAAATTACACATGTGGCAATACGGAAAATTAATTTTTAAAGCAAGCAACACAGAGACTTGAAAAGAAGCAGATCACAGAGGACTGGTTTAGGAACTCTTGTTGTGTACTGCCTTGCATACAGTATATGAACCCTGCCAATCAGTGTCAACAGTTTATTAATATTTTACTGAAAAATTGTGAGATGAATCAAACTTCAGCTGTCTTGATAAGGTGTTGCTAAGCAACTTGCAGTCTGGCTGAAAATTAGTTTTCACAGCAACCTTTCACTCAAAGGAAAGCAAGCAAGCAAGAAAAAAAGTGTGTCCATTCAAAACGTTTTCCCCGTTGGTTACACAAAAAACCCAAAGTACCATACCAAAACATGTCTTTGGTCTATTTTCTTCAGCGGAAAGAGAGGATACAGAACATTCAAAGAAATGGAGACTCGGGGGATGTTTCTGAAATGATTCATTGCACTTACCGTAATCGCTGTCATAGAACACTATAAATTTCTGCCATCGCAATTCGGTGACTAGCTTCAGCATAACATCATTGAGGCGAACAGGTGGCCTGGCTGCTAGCGTGTATTCGTCCTCCTCGAGGGTAGGATTTAGGTGGCAAGCTGTCCGTGGGGACCCTCCTGTGTTGCGCTGTACGAAGAGGTGGGGGATGTGCATGGCATCTGTCAAAGACTGCAGGGCGTTGGCGGAAGCACATCCGGTGGAGGTGACTAAGGCTAATATCCCTAGGGTCATCAGGTCACAGGCTGGGGAGAAAAAAAGAAACAGGTAGATGAAAATCTAGAAAGCTGTGGCCAAGTCATGTCTACTGAAAAAGTGAACCTGCTGAGGCACAGAGAATTCATGGGAACTTAGTTCCGTCACTTCTCAGGTGGACACCATTGCCATTATAAAAGAACAGGGGAGGCATTCATGGTGAGTCCCAGCATCTTTTTTCTAGAAAAATAGCCCTGCATAGAGGGCACGTGCTGCTTTTCAGAAGTGAAATTAATATTAGCAAATACTAGACATCTGACCATTTTTCTCTTCACCAACTTTGAATGTGATATTTTGAATGCACTATTTAGTTTTACATTCTGAATATGTACATTCTGCCTCAAAAGTCAGGTGCTTTAGGTTTGTTTAAATGTTTTGGCAAGTATCACACATGAAATCTGATTTCCTATCAGCTGTCAGTCGACAGCTGCATATAAACTATCAAATGCTGTCCGATACTAAATACAACTGTATTGTAGCCATGTTATTATCACATAAAATGCCATTACATATCATTTATTAAATACTACCATGACATCAACTATTGGCAAATATCATATAATGAAATTAGCTATCAAGGAATATCATATACAAATCTAAAAATATTCAATAACCAACCAGCAAATTTGCAGATAAAATTTGGCATCAACCACATTAGAGCTTTATTATTATTATTTTTTGAAGCAAATTCATTTCACTTGTAGTTTTCTGTTGTTAAACTTAAGCCAGTCTATTCTGCAGACTATTTAAAAGACCTATGCAATTTGTTTTCAGAACTTTGTATGAAACAACAGTGGCTGATCAAGGGTGGGCTAGATTTACCAGCAAGCAAACTAGGAATGTGCCCAAGTTTCAAGAGGTCTCAAAATATCTAGAGAATAAATGGTTGTATCCAACATAGTCAGGGCCGTATTTACCCATAGGGTGCAAGGAGTGTGGGGCACCCGGGCACCGAATTCTGGGGGGTGCCAAATGTATACCTCTTGATCGGTGGCAGTGAAAAGCAATGGGGCAAAAGTCCCTGCCCCCCATCTCTGTTACTCCTTAGCGCCAAATATTCCTGATGAGTCAGGAAACAAAAGTAGCTTTTCCACCGCATCGTTTTTACAGGTGAGCGATTCCCTCTACCCCAAAAAAGCTCAACAACTTTGAGTTCGCCCCCCTAAAAAAGGTCAAAAACTTTGGCTTCCCCCTCCCAAAAAAATATCAATAAAAGTTAATTTGGGGGCGGCTAAACTAAATTTGGGGGTGATGGGCGGATCTTTGCACCCCGGCGGCGAATATGCTAAAGACGGCCCTGAACATAGTGCTAAGTTAAAGACACTTAGTGTTATACTTATTTTGCTGGTGAAATGTTTTACATCAACGGAACAAGATTGTGCAAGAGAATGCACAAGTAAGTTGCTGATAACTTTGTTGCACAATGATTTCACAATCTGTTGATGAGGGAGACCAAGGTTCTCAAATCTCTGCTCAGCTCTGAATCTCAATGGGTGGCCTTGGGCAAGTCACTGAGACTTATCTTATTAAGTCTTATCTTCTTCACAGAATTATTGTGAGGATTATGGGCTACCAATACTGCACGGCCTCCTTGGAGGAATGGCAGGGCAAAAATGTAATATAAATACCGGTATATACATTTGTAATATACAGTACAGAAGAAGCCCTTGATGGTGGATTGGATTTTTGTGATTATCTCCTGGAAGCTGTTATTTTATTTCCCCCAAATGTGACACTGTAACGTTCGGAGACACTCTGGAGGAGTGCAGATAGAAGCCAACAGAAAATGGTCTCCATTGGCTGGCAGCTGCCATTTTCTCAGAATGCCCTGGAATGACACAAGCAGTGTACACAGAGGGAGACTAACATGACAAAATAAATGATAGAATGTCTATGGATGGAGACAACCACCGAGAGGACCTCCACTGCTGCCAGAGAAAGTTATCCCCACCCCACCCCACCCCCAGACACTTATGAATGAGTGATGAAAGGGATAATGGAAATGAATCCTAATTGGAACCATTCAATTCAATGTTTCGCTCATTATAAAATGTATGCACACCCCAGTATTAAGAGGCTGTGCTGGGCTTTGGATTCCTTTAAAAAGGAATGTCCTCCGAGCATGTCTAGAATGTAGCATGGAGAACTGAATCCTGAGCATTAAACAACAACACCATGTATGACACTTAAAAATCTGGAAAAGAAGAACACTTTTGAAGGCCTAAGATTGACTGTTGAACAAATTCTGAACGTTTTGGTAGCTTGTTAAACTGAATCAGTTATTACTTCCTTCAGAACAAAGGCAGCATGAATGTGTGGGGGTTTTTGTTCTTAATGCAAAAAGAATCATGTATTTTCAGTTTCAATCTCCCCCCCCCTTTTTTTAAAAAAAGATTTCAGAGAAAGATCAAAAAGGTAGTACTAAAGAAGAGTATGCCTCCCCTGAATGATGATGCTTCAGTACTGCCCAAAAATTATTGGTCAATGTGTGATAAATCACTTCACAATTTCTCTTTTACAGACGGAAAACAAGGTTAGTTTTATTTACTTATCAAATTGAAATAATTGATTTGAGGGAAATGTTTTCAAATTGCAATAGATGGTTCACACTTTATCACTACATCTTTCTTCAGATTTTGAATGCAATGTCCTGGCTATGACTGAGTGCATTTTTTTTTTCATAACTGTGAGAAGTACCTTACTGCGGAGGGAGCCAATAAAGTACCATCCAGATGATTGGGACTAAAACTCCTATAAGTGCCAGCCAGCTTAGTCAATGGTTTGAATGATGGGAGTTGTAGTCCAGCAAGATCTTGAAAACACCACGTCAGCTACCCTGCCTTACTGATACATGGTACCAAATTTATTACTAAGCCCGACCATACGTGAGGTCAGTTTGTGTGGGAAAATGTTTCTCAAGCCCACAGAATACTCTCTGGAAAACAGAGCATCTCTGTTCTGAAATGTTAGAATTGTATTAAGTACTTTGGAAAACAACTCTGAGGGAACAGGAGTAAATGACCTGATATCCCAAACAAGTGAACCTTAGGTGAGGAAAGCATATCCGGCAGCTTTAAGGTCTGGTGCACAATTTGCTAGAAAACCTGCCTATATTCAACAAAACATTTGTTGTTCTGAAGTTCTAGGATGTCTGAGACCACATATTTGGGGCCATCTGATAACTATGGAATCATTTTATGATCTTGGATTTTAATTGTTTTTCCTTTCTTTTCCATCGTTCAGTTCTTGCATCCAGCCCCAGCGCCAACACTCCCCCCTCTGCTTCCTATTTCTGCCTATTGGACCAACGGGACAGTTTACTACTGTCGAAGCACAATTACTTCACCACTTAGAAAGAGCAAGAATTGAAAAGGAAAACCATGGAGAGCCACCAGTTTTCCAAAAGAATCCACTGAGCGCCACTGAATAACCCATGCCCATTAGTAATTAAACAAATAAAATCTACATTTAACAAAGTTACATAAGGGTATTTCAACAACAAAAATTGGGGGGGGGGAGAAGATATTGAGTTTAGGTCAATAGTAGATGAGGAAAACCCAATGGCTGCTTTCAGAAGGTTAGATCACAGTAAAGCTGTTCAGTACAGGGAGAGATGGCCTGCTTGCAAAATTATTTCCTTCTTGACCCTTCCCATAAATTTATGCCGGCTGCATTATCTAAATTTACTCCTTGTTAATTATAGGGATATGATTTTCCTCTTCTTTGCCTCCAAAGGAGGTGACCTGATTTAGCTACAAGAAAACACTTCACTTTCAAATGGGAGGCCTAGGTTTGGGAACAGATTTGATTTCCCAGGCTCTCTGCCAGAGAAAGCTTAGCGTGTCACACAGGTGGTAATTTATTGAGTCTCAGTTGGAGAGGGAATATGGGAGGATAAAAGAGAAAAGTATAGCAAGGCTGAGACCAAAAAAGGAAGGGGGGGACCCACAAATCACTAGGAGGGATCACCTGGCACTGGTGTCATCTCAGATTAACAGCAAAGGCAGAAGCTGAAAGGTACCAAACCTTCCCCAAAGAACCATGTGAATTGCCAAGATATTGCTGTCCAAAGAGTAGGTCAGAGCAAAAATAGGATGGAAGCAGATGTAAGTTCAGCATAAGGTGTGAGGAATGGTTTTATGTGCTGCAGTTTGTTTGGTGCAAATCTGACTGATTTAGCTCTCTACATTGGACAAACAGGCCAAACGCTATGCCAAAGGATAAATGGACATAAATCTGACATCAGGAATCACAAGACAGAGAAACCAGTAGGAGAACACTTCAATCTCCCAGGACACTCTATACAAGATCTCAAAGTAGCTGTCTTATTGCAAAGGAATTTCAGAAATAGACTGGAAAGAGAAGTTGTTGAATTGCAACTCATTACCAAGCTTAAAACCATGGAGAGACCTGGTCTGAACAAAGACATTGGATTCTTATCTCATTATTCATGACAAAGCTTTTTTAACCTTCTCACCCCTTGCTTTTTCCTGTAAGACTAATTGCAGTCGTTAACAGTCGTCAACAGGTTTACCACAGCTATCAGCTAATCACCCATTCCCACCACCCTTCTGAGTAATACCCCTCCCACTATATATAAGGGTCTGGTGACTTCTGTTTCAGTGTATCTGAAGAAGTGTGCATGCACACGAAAGCTCATACCAAGAACAAACTTAGTTGGTCTCTGAGGTGCTACTGGAAGGAATTTTTTTACTTTTTATTTAGATTTAGATTTAGCTTTGAATGCCTACTGAATCAAATTACTTCTCCATCCCTGATGGAGGAAGTGGTAGAAGCTAACCAGACAGACAGCGCTCACCTTCAAAACACCAACAGTATTGCTGATTTCCTAAGCCAGCTGCAGAATGTCAGTATGGTTTCTTTTTTGTGGCCCAAATTTAAACTGCTTTTTGTTCGCTTCCTCTGCCACATGCAAGTGCAGCCAGAACACTGATTCAAACTCTCGCCCTGACTGCTAGTTACGTCCAGAAGATTCTAGTAGCTTATAGCCACCAGCCAAAGTCCATTAAGCAAGCAAGCAAGCTAGACAAAGCCCAGGAAGATGGTTTCTTCCTTGCTTGACAGAGCACAATAGCATCATCATAACAATATCAAGTAACACTGGAAGGTGGCTGCTTTGAAGGGCTATTTTATTCCATCATATCTTCCTGCTCTCAAACAGTATAAAAAGAGAAGAGACAAATGCAAGATATAAGCAAAAGGAAATGTCCCATTTTTATTTTACCAACGGCAGCTTCCTTTGTGTGCCACGTAGCACTTGGAGAGATTTGTGTTATATGAGAGAAAATAGTTAACCCCTTCCCTCTACAGCACAGTCACAATCAGAACCCCTTGGGCTAAAGGTAAAGGTAAAGGGACCCCTGACCATTAGGTCCAGTCGTGTCCGACTCTGGGGTTGCGGCACTCATCTCGCTTTATTGGCCGAGAGCCAGCGTACAGCTTCCGGGTCATGTGGCCAGCATGACTAAGCCACTTCTGGCGAACCAGAGCAGCGCACGGAAATGCCGTTTACCTTCCCGCCAGAGCGGTTCCTATTTATCTACTTGAACTTTGACATGCTTTCGAACTGCTAGGTGGGCAGGAGCTGGGACCGAGCAACGGGAGCTCACCCCGTCGCAGGGATTCAAACCGCCGACCTTCTGATCAGCAAGTCCTAGGCTCTGTGGTTTAACCCACAGCGCCACCTTGGGCTACTATTTATTTAAAGTCGTAAAAACAAGCATGGATAAAGAAACTACATTTTTTACTTAATGCGTGGTTTGGCCTTACCTTTATAGGACATGTTGTTTAAGGCTTAAGAACTTTAAAAAGGACACGTGCAATAGGAAATTGTGAAATTAACAATGCTGTAGTTGCAATCCAGTTTGTGCCTTCATATTATATTATAATGTTTCCTGAAAAACCCTAATAAAATTGCTAATAATGAAAAGTGTATAGAACACTCTGAAAATGCATGCCTTCTTGCAATTCAGCTTTGAAAACTTCTGATAGCAGTTATTTGAACCGTACTGAAAATTTTGCTCCCTCCTGAAATCCCTTCGCACCTCCCCTCCCTCTCATAGAAATGGCAACCCTGACTTTTTTGTTCTTGAAGCTAAAACTCCTAAAGCAGTTTAGCTAAGCAGCAAACAAACATAATAGGAAACGGAAGGGAAATTTGGCAACATGTCTAAGGATTCCATTTCACAGCGGCAGACACTTGGCACAAGACTCAACTGGCTGTGTGCTATTCTACCACAGCAAGTAAGGTTTGCAAGAGCTATACAAGGAATTCAAAAATCCTGGAACGTTAACAAGGGTTAGTGAAATATTTAGCCTTCCTAGGTTTGTAAAAAGTGTGTTAATCATCTGGATAGTGGAGTGAAATAGATTAAAATTAAGATTAACACTCCTGTATCCTAACACAAAATAATGAGTATAGAGGTCAACTTAATATCATCAGTGTGTAGTGTTTCAGAGAGAGAGAGAGAGAGAGAGAGAGAGAGAGAGAGAGAGAGAGAGAGAGATGGATCAGTTAGTTAGAACATGGTGCTGATAATGCCAAGGTTGCAAGTTTGATCCTCGTATGGAACAACTGCATATTCCTGCATTGCAGGGGATTGGACTAGATAATCCTCAGGGTCCCTCCCAACTCTACAATTCTATGATTCTATGAAAACCTCAAAGACAGATAGATAGACAGATAACCCTTACATGTAGAAGGGCCCAGTGTCATATTCTGATTAAAATATGCACACATACCAGTACAGCGCAAATGTCATTTCATCTGGGTATATTAAAATAGCTTAGCCTCATTACTAAGGTAGTTTTCACAAAAACAAAACTTCAGATCCTGCAAGCTTGCCCATCCAAGGTGGAAATACCTGATATTTCTGGTCTAAAAGTGTGCACTGGAAGTTGGCATTTCACTACTCATAAAAGAGGCTTCAGACCACACACACCCCAGAAATTTGCATGAATGTGGAGCCCTGGCTTCTGTTGATGCTTTGTTCCAAGCAGACTGGCTGAAGACTTTTACATCATAAAGGTTATCTTCATAAACCAGAAATAGACCAGGAAATGTATTTTTCTGTGCCTTTGCAAATGAAAGTTTCAATTCCAGAAAAGTTGTATGGATAAAAACTAAATCACTGGAACCTATGCCTTCTCTAGTTTATGTTGGCTATGATAAAATGTGTAGCTGTAATACAGGGCATAATTATATTTTTTCATTATCCTATGCACACTTCCCTGGGAGTAAACCCTGTTGGACACAGTAGGACTTATGCTTCAGTGAACATGCATAAGATTCTTTTTCTTGCTTTTAAGTGTAAATATATTTACTTGGAAGTAAGGTGCCGCCTATGTATTCCCTCAAAAAGAGGAAATCCATCACCAAAAATATGGCACACATTTACATATGAAAATTTGGAAAACATTGCTATAATTTAAATAGGAGTAGAATACATCTCACCATAGCGGGGGAGAATGACCAAGGGATCTGTAGTGTGTTCAGGTACTAATTGTTGAAGAAGAAGAAGAAGAAGAAGAAGAAGAAGAAGAGGAGGAGGAGGAGGAGTTTGGATTTGATATCCCGCTTTATCACTACCCGAAGGAGTCTCAAAGCGGCTAACATTCTCCTTTCCCTTCCTCCCCCACAACAAACACTCTGTGAGGTGAGTGGGGCTGAGAGATTTCAGAGAAGTGTGACTAGCCCAAGGTCACCCAGCAGCTGCATGTGGAGGAGCGGAGACGCGAACCCGGTTCACCAGATTACGAGTCTTAACTTCATGCCTTAACCACTACACCACACTGGCAAAGAGTCCTCTATTTGAAGGATCCTCTGGTTCATGCCTGGTTGAAAGATTAAGAACTATAAGGAGGGACTTCTGGTTTTACCGCCGCCCGGAAAGGAGCGCAGGATCGAATCTTCAGAGGGATCCTGAGCTTTGCGGGGCTAAAAAAGTGGTTTGCAAGGGCGCTGTAACCTCGAAACCCAAGGAGAACAACACTTCAAATAGAGGGCTCTCCTCTATAAAGTAGGATATTTGCTCACCTTACTTTCAAGTGAACATGGCTAGGATCAGGTTGCAGGTCTCTTTGGAATCATTAAGGGGATTGTTCTCCATGCTTGGATTAAGTCTGTTGCCTTAAATCTTCCAAATGATGCAGGCAAATATTCAACCAACTCATTCCAGTTAACTAAAGCAGTTTACACATACCCTAAAAAATATCCAAGTATAAACAGATGCAGCCCAACGACATCCTCCACTGAGAACTAAGGTTTTCTACCATGGGTAAACATACCCCTTAATTTCCCTGGCTCTGATTTTTGACAGAATGGCATCCAGGAATTGGCATTCAAAATGATGTGAGTTCAAACATTCTTTTTATTATACAACATGGGGCTGCACCTCTGTTTGCGCTACTCCCCAGAGTGGCTGGGGAGACCCAGCCAGATGGGCGGGGTACAAATAATAAATTATTATTATTATAATTATTATTATTATTATTATTATTACTCACCAACCCCCTTGCATTCCCGCACCCACATTATCCCTCTCCTCTTCCCACCCCATGAAATTGCTAAGCTCATTTTCACCTCCCCAACCACTTTTGCTCATGCAAATCCAGAATTGTGATGCCACACTACCGATCCTCCAATGGGGGCTGCATGATGACAGCTTTACATTTGTAAGATAAGATTCTTATAAGCTTCCTTTAAAAATACAAAACAATGCTTGACAGCCCCATTGCTATGAATGACTCAAGTGTTCACCGGAGCTCCTGTTTTGATTGGTTTTCTAAGCTGAGCCCATTAAAGTAATGGTGATTTCTTTAAGTGCCCTGATTAGCCAAGAGATCAAAATGCATCAAGTCAAAAGGCCAACCAGTTGTATGTTTAATTAAGGCTTAAGAACTTTCAAAAGGACACATCCATAGCAATTCCTCTCTTTGCCTCAGCTAATGACCTGAATTGTTAAAAAGAAGAAAAAGGAGATGTATATGAGGCTGCTTGACAGGAGTGACAGAAAGGGAACAAGAGGATGCTACTACATCTGAAAATCTCTGCCATGCCAACAAAGCGAGTGAATATGAAGTAAGATTGCATATTCATGTGGGGTAGGCTTAAATGGAAGGGGGGGGGGACAAAGGAAAGTGGTATGGAAGGATTCCTGGCCCTCACTCAATGACCTACTCTTTCATGGTGGTATCAAAGTGGTTGGGATCCTTCCACAATTGACAGAAATGTCATATTTCATACACATGTAGGCCAAGACACTTGGATAACTAAAAGAAAAAACGTCGGCAAGTCATATCCAGCACATCTAACACACAAAAATGTACAATGCAAAGTCGACTACACATACTGTCAGGAATACTGCCAGCACTATGGCCTATAAATCCATCACATGAGACACGAAGGAGGGCTCCTCTTTTGCATGCTTCAGTCAGTCTCAAAGTGGGGGATGCAGGTGGAATTAAGGGGGTCGTCAGGAACGTAACCCTGTCATATATGAGACAAGCCACATGTGAAAATGAAAAGATGTGGCCATTCCTGCATGCAGTTTAATATTCTAATAATCCCAGGAGGCTGGGGGTGGTAGAAATGCAGAATGAAGCCATACACAGTGACAGGCTATTCTGTGCCCCAGGAAAGCCTAACCACTTTCATGCCACTCCCAGCCCCACCCTTTCCAAAAATTGTTAACCTCAATTTTCAAAAACAGGTGTTTTATAGATATGATAAAAGTCATCAAAATAGAAAATAAGAGTAAATATTATCTCCTCCTGAACCCTGAAAGAATCAATCTGAACAGTAAAGTTTGTCCATCAGCCATGTGATAGTTTTTTCCATTTAAATGGAGCAGCAGCGTTCCAAATAAGTAATAGGCCCCTGCGTCTAACCACCATTTTAGTTTCCCACAATGCCCCAAACATTACTAAGTTGGGACATTCTGAGAAATTGCTTGGAGTGCAGGTCGGGGGAGGGGGGAAATCAAGCAGGTCAGGTCAGGTATAAATCAGGCATAAGTGGTGCTGGGACCCTGGCATCTGCCGGAGGATGCCAGACTCTGAAGCAGGCCCTGAAGCCATTTTTTTAAATGTATTTTGTTTCTGATTAGTCTTGCATATCTGAGAAATGTTCTGCTTTGTACCCTTTCAGAAGCTGAAGTTAAACCTCTCACATTTTTTTCTGGTACAGTGGTACCTCAGGTTACATACGCTTCAGGTTAAGAACTCTGCTAACCCAGAAATAATGCTTCAGGTTAAGAACTTTGCTTCAGGATAAGAACAGAAATTGTGCTCTGGCGGCGCAGCAGCAGCGGAAGGCCCCATTAGCTAAAGTGGTGCTTCAGGTTAAGAATAGTTTCAGGTTAAGAACGGACCTCCGGAACGAATTAAGTACTTAACCAGAGGTACCACTGTATCTGTTCCTGGAACATAGATCACTGTTACTCAATATGACTCAGGAGTAAAACTGTGAAAGAAAGAGGGGGTTTCTTTTTTTCTTTTTTGCTAAATAGGAACCAAAATCTGTGAAGCGTCTCCTCATGGCAATTTTGTCACATAATTCTCCAGTGTGTCCTTATAGGTCAATCAAGGAAATGGCCAGACTGATTTAATGGCCCACAGAACAATTCAAAAGTATCATGTAAGCCCGCAAACATAACATTCCACAGACAGCTCAGCATGGCATTAGTGCTTCTTGATGAAAGCAAATGATATTTCTTAGTTTTAGGAAACAATTATACAAACCCAGCAGAAAATGCATTATGCTTTCCCATATAGAATGAACAAAGAGAATTTAATCTTAAAGTTGTTTCACACATGCATGCCCACCCATCATTTAAATGTCTGCAAAATCAAGTGTGAAGAACGGACCCTTGCAAATCTTACTACTACCAGAGACAGATATTATATATTTGCCTCACATTCACCTCAGAAGCAATGCCTTTCCACTCACTCAGCTGCTAGTCATTATGAGTTGCTTCCAATAGGCATGTGCATAACCTGATGACCATAGCATTCAGAGATTATCTATCTGCCTATGTGAACGGGCCACCATTGATCAATTTTTGTACCATCCAAACACAAAATATTTTCAACAGAGCCAAACTACACATTCTGTTGCCAGTCATCAAGTCTACATTAACCCAACATAAAGAAATCCAGCAATGTACATGCATTGTGAGTTATCTATCCAACTTTGCACCCCTGCACCCCCCAAAAAACCACCAACTATATTGTTCATAGGCTCTCTTTCTTCCCAGTCAAGATGCATTTGGATATACCTTGTAATGTCTTATACTATCATAATCTCCCGAAAACAAGGAGGTCCACCGCCACCAAATGCACACAAGAAATATGTTGCTCTCCAGAAGTTGTTGGACTACAACTCCCATCATTCCTAGACTCTGGCCATGTTGGCAGAAGCTGATGAAAGTTGGGAGTCCTGTGACTGAGTCCAGCCACATTGGCTACCCTGAGCTGTTTACATGTGAGAGCTATATGGAGCCTATGTCTTCAGAGGCATTACACCTCTGAATCCTAAATGCTGGAGAAATGCGATACTGTCTGCATGTGCTGCATTGCTTCTGAGTAAGTTTCCCAGATGCCTCTGGCAGCCAAATGTTGGAAACGCTGTGCTTTTTGGTTTTTGTTTAATGCAGGAGCTCAGCTCAGAGTCTCACTCTGGGGACCCAAAAAGCACTTAAAACAGCCTGACCTGTCCTTGACATTGCAGATGTTTGGCCATGTCCTGCAAGTGTATTCCTCCAACGAGCTCAGGAGGACCCTGTAGGCTTCCCCAAGAAGGAATGGGGCTCACCTGCTGCTGTTTTGAGAGAAACGAGGCAATATGCAGCAAGCAAAGAAAAGATGAAAATGACAAATGCTGCCTCTAAATTAAAGGCAGAGGAAGGAAATCTAAATGGATGTTCCACTGGTTTTTATACAGGTGAATAGAATCAGTAAGAATACTTAGTAGTAAACTAGGGAAAGAGAATAAGATTTGGAAAATGAGGCCTCAAGCTTTCTTTTCATTTACTGGACTTTATTAATAAATAGCTGCCTTCCTATTCTGGCACTCTCAATTCTGAATGTGTTCTCTCACCAAAGAAGTACAGAGATGCATTACAGGAAGCAGCAGTACAGTTTCCATACAACGTAGCGATGCCATCAAGTGGTCAACAGACGCACTGGTCGGTTTTCCCTCAACATAATGCTAATATGCATTCAGCAAAGTCTATAATACTGACTAGAGAATTAGAAAGTATCATAGCATAGAAGTATACTGTTTGTTCATTAAATGGAAACTAAAGTACAATTTTTTAAAAAATCTCTTTCGCATTTGCCAGAACACCCAGAGGTGGAAGTAATTACCCTGAGACAGGATTTGTGCCTCTACCCTATACTTAATACAAATAGGGCTGGCACTGAAATTTTGTGCAATGGAGTGTTCCTGTTCAGGGTTCCAGCTATCCAGTCATGTCACCATCTGAGATATTCCATTCTACCCAAGTCTCCTTGCTCACTCATCCAACATCCAGTACCCACTAAGTACATTCATTCCTCATTGAGCTGCTTTGCTTTTCTCCCACATTTAGGGTTGTTTTCTTTCATAGCATTTTTAATGTACTTCTGCAAAACTTGGAGTTCCTACAAGACCACTAGCAACTATTTTACGCATGAATGACATTGTTTTGACTCACTCAAAGAATCCATGCTCAGAGAATGAGTCCACTCTTTGTGTATAGGATTGTGTATGCAACAAACCTATTAATGGATTTCGTGTGATAAATATACACATACCTTCTTGTTGCTCTTTTTGCAAAAAAAAACCCTTAAGTTTATTCATAGAGTAATTTTCCTAAGTGCTCAAAAGTGCTTCACATAAACTCTCTCCATAACAATCCTGTAAGGCAGGTTAGCATTACTGCCTTTATGCTATAAATGTGGTCTTGGGGATGCAAGATTGTGACTTGCTTAAGGCCACAGCGTGAATTCATGGCT
Organism: Darevskia mixta; assembly: GCA_034641385.1. Taxonomy (NCBI): domain Eukaryota; kingdom Metazoa; phylum Chordata; class Lepidosauria; order Squamata; family Lacertidae; genus Darevskia; species Darevskia mixta. Next base: position 1,139,530 of record JAWWNH010000027.1, read on the forward strand.
GAGATGAGCTTTGTATCAGGAATTCCTAGCTTGTAACTCCCCCCCCCCCACTACTAAGCTATGTTAACAATACCCTACTGGACCCTACCCTGGAAGTAGGTGAATGAACATTCACAGAATATTCTGTACTTGGGCATATTAGAAAGATCTAGACCCCAGATGGCAAGGGTTTCACTTTGGGCGAAACACTCTATCCCAGGCATTCCCAACCTGCAGCCCTCCAGATGTTTGGGCCTACAACTCCCATGATCCCTAGCTAACAGGACCAGTGGTCAGGGATGATGGGATTTGTAGTCCAAAACATCTGGAGGGCCGAATGTTGGGGATGCCTGCTCTATCCCCTACCCTACCTGCTCTATCCCCTACATGGGTTCAGTCATAAATCCATTCCACCCTGTTTTCTGTGGAACTTCTCCCCATTTACAATTGTTCAAACACTCATGTGGACGGCCTGTTCTGCAAGAACATTAGGATGAAGCATGGTCCATAAATTGGAAATATGAATTTTTTTCTATTCTAGCCTTTGCTTGAATTTGGGAATTGGAGATGTTCTCCTTTCCTTTTAGTCACATATTTCGCTGCCCTTGTTTTTGCACAAATCACATTATTTTGGATAGTCTCCATTAGCAAACACAAATGCAATGGCCATCACTGGTTTACATGAAACACCAGGCCATGATTTAGAACTATGTGCTACAACAAGCTCAAGCAAAGCATATTTTTTGCCAATTATTTTAATTGATTTTCCATAATTTTAAACAAATTGTCACAAAATTAATACAAATTTAAAAACTGAATTCCCACCCCCACCCCAGATGTCCCCTCCATTTTCGTCCTTCCTTTGCTGCTCCAAATAAAATAACTTTTCCAACTATCATTTCAAAATACATTCATCCCTTCTCCCTACACATCACCTGTTCAATTACCAATTTCTGCTATGGCTTTTATACATTGTTATAACCTGTCCTCAGAATAGTCGAGAAGAGTAAAGCCCCTTTTATCTATCTATAATAGTCGTTCATCAATTTTGAAACATTTCCTTCTGATACCTCTTGAGTAACACTTGGCCTGAGAAAAACATGCATAGATTCCTCCCTAACATGGCCTTGAACATTGCTGTCTGACATCTGGCCCCCAGTAATAAACAACTTAGCCTCACTGGAGCTGCGTGCAGAGGGTGAAAATTAAACCCCTAGAAATTATTATTATTTGTATAAATATATAATACACATTCCCCTCCACCAATACTGCCAATCTCCCAGCGTCACCCACCTTTCACATTTCACCAAATTTAATCCTCAATTTTCCATGCAACCAGCTCATTAATAAATCCTTAATAAATAAACATAATCCATATCACTTCTTCTCTGTCTGAAAGTCTCAGAAGCCGTCAAGATGGTATACACTGTGGTCCACCCTGTCCCTTTCACTGTTCTTTTTTTCAATTTCAACTGCATTTAAATTATACATATTTTTATTTGCATTTCCCTCCTAAAATATACTACACTTTGGCAGGGCCACTGTAATACATAGGGTGCAGCATATGTATCCCTGAAAGGAAAATTCCATAGAATTTTGACTCTCTCACTTTCCTCTGAAATTGCAAGCCATTTAATGTTTGAAGCTACTGAACACAGCAGTTTTACTTAAATCATATGAATACTACTCACAGATTCCACTACCCCACCACTAATCCCATGTATTAAATTCATGACAATGTACTTCAGACATCAAAATGAGCTTCACTGGCAAGAGACAATCACATATGAGAGAGAGAGAGGAAAGAACAATAACAGCATGTCACATCCATTTGTTTTCTGAAGCCTAGCTCTGTATTTCCAAATATTCAAATCAAACACATTTATGAAATAAGACAGCCTTAAAAACTGCAACAGAGGCATGCACTTCAAGGCTGAAAAGGGATCAGATGGTTGCAGAAGCTGCCCCCTCCCCTGCCTCCAGGGATACCCCAGACCACTTGCCTGAATCCTCAGCTTTCTATTAAAAAAAGAAAGCAAAGCTTTTAACTTAAGCAGGGCTTTTTTTCAGCCACAACTCACTGGAACTCGGTTCCAGCATCTCTTAAAGGTAAAGGGACCCCTGATCATTAGGTCCAGTCGTGTCTGACTCTGGGGTTGTGGCGCTCATCTCGCTTTACTGGCCGAGGGAGCCGGCATACAGCTTCTAGGTCATGTGGCCAGCATGACTAAGCCGCTTCTGGCGAACCAGAGCAGCACACGGAAACGCCGTTTACCTTCCCACCAGAGCGGTTCCTATTTATCTACTTGCACTTTGACGTGCTTTCGAACTGCTAGGTGGGCAGGAGCAGGGACCGAGCAACGGGAGCTCACCCCGTCGCAGGGATTCGAACCGCCGACCTTCTGATCAGCAAGCCCTAGGCTCTGTGGTTTAACCCACGGCACCACCTGGGTCCCTCCCAGCATCTCTTAGATGGGTTCTATTACCATTATAAGAGAACAAAGGATGAGTTCATGGTGAGTTCTAGCACATCTTTTGCTAGAAAAATAGCACTGGATATAAGGAACATGTACGTTAGAAGATGACACAACTGCCCAGTAATTTTAGACCAATGGGTGCAAAAACACTAGTCAAAAAACACTCTCATTCAGTTGCAGCTCCTAGCTCCTTCTTGTCTTCTTCAAAATCCATCCAGACGGGAATCCTAAGGCAAAAGCAAATGGTAATGGGGCAAACAACTTTCTAAAGGAAAAGGCAAAAGATAAGACAGTTATAAACCAGACCTGTGTGTGATGCTGGTGGAAGCTGCAGCACACATGGATGCAACCAGTTTTCTCAGTGCTCTCAACAAAATAGTTTACAAAATTTGGACTACAGAGCAAGAAGATGTGCTCTGTGGTTAGTTAGATGCACATGAAACTCATGCAAGAGGCTTGGGTATGCATTGTCCAAAGCTATATGATTTTGGACTAAGCACTGACAGAGGTGAGGCTGCTCCCGAACATCTAAGGATTCCCCCCAAAGCAGTCAGGCACATTTGGTTCTCCATCTTAGCTAACCCTGACATTGCAGTGCAATTCCTGAAGGACAGAGCTGCTGCAGTCCTTGAGATTTAAACGCAGATACCTTCTGCCATCCTTTGGTGGATGCTCAATAAGAGACCAATTTATTGCCCCAATTTAAAATGCAATGAAAATCATGATAGAACAATGCTGAAACAGACAAAGAGACTATTAAAAGGAGGTCCAGGAAATATCGTAAAATACATCTGGGGAAAGGTTGTTTCAAGATGCAGATAAAAAACAGGCTTGCACATGAAAAGAGGATTTGGTTCGCACAGATTAAGATTAGTTACTACCTAAGCACCTTTTACTTTCTTGGGCTCCATGATCACTGCAGATGGTGACAGCAGTCACAAAATTGAAAGACGCCTGCTTCTTGGGAGAAAAGTGATAACAAACTTAGACAGCATCTTAAAAAGCAGAGACATCACCTTGCCAACAAATTTCCGTACAGTTAAAGCTATGGTTTTCCCAGTAGTAATGTACGGAAGTGAGAGCTGGACCATAAAGAAGGTTGATCGCCGAAGAATTGATGCTTTGGAATTATGGTGCTGGGGGAGACTCTTGAGAGTCTCATGGACTGCAAGAAGATCAAACCTCTCCATTCTTAAGGAAATCAGCCCTGAGTGCTCACTGGAAGGACAGATCCTGAAGCTGAGGCTCCAATACTTTGGCCACCTCATGAGAAGAGAAGACTCCCTGGAAAAGACCCTGGTGTTGGGAAAGATTGAGGGCACAAGGAGAAGGGGACGACAGAGGACAAGATGTTTGGACAGTGTTCTCGAAGATACTAACATGAGTTTGACCAAACTGTGAGAGACAGTGGAAGACAGAAGTGCCTGGCGTGCTCTAAACGACTAAACAACAACAACAACAAACAACAACAACAACAAGCACCTTTTAGGAACACTTTCATAACCATAGCAAGGATGTGTGTGAAACACTTTTTCTTTCAAGTTATAAAGAATGAGTTTCCGGACTCAGCTATACAGCTGCAAATATAACATTTCAATATATATTTTTAAACTTTTTAAAAAAGCATTTGCACAGCGTTTTTTATATGTGTCTAGATTCCACCGAATAAACATCAGGAAGAACATTCTGACACTGACTCCCTTGGGAGGTTTTGGACTCTCCTTCTTTGGAGGTTTTTAAACAAAGGTTGGATTGCCATCTGCAATAGATGCTTTAGCTGAGATTCCTGCATTGCAGGGGGTTGGACTAGATGACCCTCGGGGTCCCTTCCAACTCTGCAATTCTATGATTCTTTAAAGTGTGTTTGGGTGCAAAATGAGGATTCTGATCCTTGGGGTTGATAATAAAGAAGAGAGAGGATCCTTTCAGATCAATGAACAAGACTGCATATGTGGTACAATGGCATGACTCTACTGGGGATGCCACCAATTCCACACCAGGTGCTAATCAGGGAGGGGAAGCTTTCTGGGAGATTGAACAAGGGTATGACGTATTGTGGCAGGGTTTTAGGCCCATTTTGAAAATAACCGGAGGCCTCAGGCTTGAAAGATGACAGTATAACATGGCCTAAAGAGAGCCCCAGGCAAGCTCCAAGACTCTGCAGCAGTGAAGACTTAGCACCTTCCTTGCCCTGTACATGTCAGAAGCCTTCAGGCATGGAGCAGGAAATGTAAAAGCTAGGCCTCTTGTGCATGCTTGAAGTGAATGGTGGAATCCAAGGTCATTAAAAAATCATTTTTATACCTCACTTTATAAAATATATTTCTAATTTGTGGCTTAAAAAAAAACCAGTTAAAGCAACAAAATAACAAATATAAGCTATAACAAAATAACAAAATCAAGCAAAACACCAGTTAAACAATAACAATAAAGCAGCAGCATCAGATTTCCTAGTCACTAAAAGTCTGGGTGAATGAATGCCTAAAGTTCAGTCCCAGTTCAGTGCCTAAAGTTCAGTCCCAGGGGAGAATGTTCTGAAGCTGGGGTGCCACCACCAAAAAGATCTTTAATGCAACTGCTCTATGCCTAACCTTTGAGAGAGGGGAATCAAGGAAAGGACCTCTCATGGAGAGGTCCGCGTGGGAATGAGCAGGCAAACTTTTAACCCAAAGTATTGTTTGTATAACATTGAGATGTGAACTTAATTCATGTACTGATTATGGCAGAAGAACCACAGAAGCAATACATGAGAATGGGCCATTCTTTCGCACAATCTAAGTTGTGATGCCAACACAGTTCTGCTCCCTACCCAGGAGATTTACCCTGAATGTTTGGTTTGCAATTAAATGCTAAAGGGGAAACAGAAGAAGCTCCCATGTAGCCTTCTCCAAATGAATGTAATCCCTTGTGATGACTTTGCCTTTGCAGGATATGGGACAGACAAGATGTGCTAACATCTCACGTGAATAAGAATGACAGCTGACTCATAAATCCAGCCCTTCTCAATGTGCCAATCCACAAGTTTCCAGTGCCGGAAACATCATCAAGCACATGCAGGATTAATTATTATTATTTATTAAAGTTTTCACAATACAGTAAAATTATATCTAGAACAAATGGAATCTAAAAAGAAAAGAAAGAGAAAGAGAAGAAAAGAGGGGAAGACAAAGGAAGAAGGGAAAGTGAGGGGAAAGACAATAGAAATCACACACACACACACACACACACACACACACACACACACAGAAACCCTCTATACTAATTGTACCGTAATCTTCAATCCACATACAAAGCATATGCAAGATTAATTAGAATAGAGATAGATAGATGATGATGATAGATAGATGATAGATAGATTAGATAGATGATAGATAGATTAGATAGATGATAGATAGATAGATAGATAGATAGATAGATAGATAGATAGATGATAGATAGATAGATAGATAGATAGATAGATAGATAGATAGATAGATATGAAAATACTTTGGCAGTGACAATGAGTCTACAAGTTGTGACATGAGAAGATGTGGCTGAGGCATGTCAGGGCATGTCAGGACCCTTTGGTCATTGAGACATGGAACAATATTTCTGGCTGCGCAGTTTCTGGTCCACAATTCCTAAGACCAAAGCAGCAGGGCATTTAGACCAGATATCAGAGAACATGGAGGATACATGGCCTTTGAGGGAGGCAGTCAGATGAGAAATCCCTGTCTGAAAAGTGGCATGGCTTTACGGGAAAGGAATAAGAGTAAGTGGAAGGTGTGAATCCCTGTTCTCTGTTGCCCGACTGTATCATTGGATATGATAAGACGTTGTTACTTTATTATATGAACTTACAAAGCTGCCTTATTCAGAACCATTGGTCCATCCAGTTATGTCTAATCTGGTGTCTACTCTGACTGGTAGGCAGCTCCCCAGGGTCTGATGCAAGAGATTTTCCCAGTCCTGTTATTCATTCATTTATTCATTCATTCATTTATATACTGTCCTTCACCCAGCGACCAAAGTATAAAAACCAAAAAAGACACAACGTAATAACAAACAAAACAATAGCCCTTCCCACTTGCACATTGTTTAAATGCTTTACCAGAGATGGCAAGGATTAAACCTGCTGCCTTCTGAAGGTAAAGCCCTAGTTAAGCCATGCCCATCCCTCAATCAAATGACTATTAAAAAGTGAAAGCATTTAAAAGTTAACAGTCTCCAAATAACTAACAAGCTTGTAACAAGTAAGAAAGAAATACAAAGATTTAGGAAGTTAGTACTGTATAAACTTCCTAATGGCAACATTTATTGAGCAGTGAAATTATCAAGCAGTTGCCCAGGGAAGATTTGAAATCTGCTTCATTGGGAGATTTATGATTTATAAAATGGGATAGATAAAATGTGTGTCAGGGTTTATTTAAGCATATTGCATCCTGCTGCATAGGGCTGGAAACAGAAGGCTAAGACCCCTTAGTGCCCCTTTCAGGCTCTAATATGCTGCAAGGGATATATTATTTAGCATTAAGAAATGCATTTCTTTTCAGTACAAGGTACAAAGGATCTCACGGTACAGTCCAAATATTTACTGCACCAGTGAGCGAATACTTATGCTGATATATAACCTGGCTATATATACACATGTGTGTGAGTTTGTGTGTGGGTATTTCTCACCTGCCCACACATTCCTAAACGCTAATGAATTGTTGACTAAAAAGAACTTTTCAAAAATATGCTTTGAATGTTCTTTAAAGGCATTGTGTGTGTGTGTGTGTGTGTGTGTGTGTGTGAGCACACTTGGATGTTACATTGACATCAGTGAGCCTTCTTACTGTGTTTGGGTTTATGGATCACGCTGTTAGTGACCAAGAAATGTTAAATCCCATTTTAAAATGTGAGACTTAGCCACCAATCTGTATTAAGCCAGTGGGATTTGTGATGTGCATTGAATGCTGATCCATGCTGTTCCCATCTCCTTACTGAGCAACAAGTTAAAAGCTCAACCACCATATATCTGAATATACTTTCCCTCCAAAACAGCATCTGTGTCCTTGGCATGTGGCATGATTATAAACACTTCCAAGTGGCTGGCTTTGGAGAGAGCCTTTGGTCTGTCTTACTGTTAAGATGCCTGTGACTAATCTAAGTCTCTTTTATATCAATGAAACATTGGCCTTTCCCATTGAATTCATAACACTTTAAGGCGTTTCTACTCATCCATGAGTAAATCCTTTCCACATATTGTTTGTTGGCTTGTTTTATTAAATGCTCTCCTCCTCCAAGCCTTGAGCTAGTGACTTGGATAAACTAGCAACTTGCAATCTGTGTTTTTTTTCCTGCAGCACCCAAACCACCAATATGCAATGGAAATTAACATAATTTGTATTTCAGTGAGCAGCTGAGCATGCTTAATTTCATTCTGACAACTGAAGAAGTTTCTGCAGTAGTTCAGAAATACATGATATGGGTGTGGCAGGCCGCTTCTCAACCACTGTTTCGCCAGCCACCAAGGGAAGGGAGACATCTGCTCTCCCTTTCCCCATTTTAGGCTCTTGCTGCCACCAGATAAAAGATCTATTATTTACCAATCCAAAGATTGACAAGGGGAATCTGTATCAGCAGTTGCCACACTGGAAGTTGGGTAGCTGAAGGGGATCTTGGCATCCTAGAAGTTTTGAAGCCTGAGAAGGTCTGTTCATAAGTAGCCCTACCTGGAGATGCTGGGGGTTGAAATGTAACTAGGCAAAAAAGACAGTCATGGGAATAACTGAATTACAAAAAAGGAAGTCTACACAGTGAAAGATCCCTGAAACGAGATGAGCGTATATTTATATAGTGATACTAAAACAATATATTTAATGATTCAAGAACAGACTTGCTTAAGAGAAAAAATACTCAAAAACGTAATAAACTAATTCAAAGAAATATAAATAACTCAAGAAAACCTTCCAAATAACTCCAGATAACAAGAAATAACTCAAGATAAACTTCCAAATAACCTTGATGAGTTGCTGGCTAAGATTCTCATTTCACTGTTATGATCTATCAGTTTCCTCAGAAGGAAAAAAATACATTTATATAACTCAAAATAGTTTGTTTGCTATTAAATCTAGGGGGGAGGATTAAGGAAACTTCAAAAAAAAACCTCCCAAACAGTAAGTGATAATTATCCAAACTTGGAATTTTAATTTTGCTTCATCCAAAAGGTTAAAAACCTAAACTCAAGTTCAAAAACAAGCTACATAGCTTGTAAAACACGTCGACAAGGGGCTATGTAAGCTCATACGGTCTTATTGTTACGAAGCTATTGCAAAAACTGTTGGAATATGTTCCTAGTCACTGACTTATATACCAAATGGTACTTAACTCTTAAAGAGATAACGCTTTCCAATTATAGGGCGTATACTCTGCTCAATGGGCCCAACATTTGCCAGTCCTCCTACCCAATGCCCCTGCAAAAACTATAAACAGCAAGGGATATGGCATGGACTCTGTAGTTACGGTAGTAAGGGGGATATCACAAAATTCAGCTGCCACACCTTTCAGGAGTGGGTGCACTTTCTGTTAGTGCAGAGCCACTGTTGGGTACAACCCAGATTATTGAAATTTAAGCATAGATCAAAATATTGACCAATGGAAGGGAAATAAATAATTCCAAGCACTTTATCTCAGTTGTGTTTTGAGCAGGGCTGCCAACTTGAATAAAATATGGGGGGGACGACACTGCCCCACATAACCAATCACATGACACTGCACACACACACTATTTGAATTGCAATGTCCATCAACATTTGTGGGGGGGCAGCCCCCTCAAATATCTTATTGGGGGGTGAAGGGATCTCAGCCTCTAGGAGTTGGCTCCTATGGTTATCGAATGGAATGAGAATTGGGGATTCTGGCCACTTATGAGGGTTGATTCGTTCATGCATGCACATTATCCAATTTCTCATCACTGAATTACTCAACATTTGATAACGCACAACTAAACAGGAATCTATTGACAAGCACCGTGTTTGAGATGATGTGAGATGACATGGAAGCCCTAGCTGGTCTGTGGTGGTCCATTCACATATGCAAGCGCTGCTGCCATCAAGCATAAGCTAAAATTGAGTTTCAATGTGTCTATTTCCTTTCAAGCTTTAATACAAGGAATTTTGACAGGGGGTGATTGCCTTCTAATCGTTCTCTTTCTCAGTTCTTCATTATGATGGTAAAAAATGTCTGCTCTTGGAAATTCTCAAATTCACAGGGGTCCTAATTTATGCCAAGGTAAAAGCTATATTAACCATGAAGAAAAGACAATTGATACTATTTAATAAAATTATTGTTAGATGTTCAAGGAGTTTGCTGAGTCTTATAATTAATTTTAACATTTGTCTAATTTATTAAGCAATTTCAGGGAGAATGAAATAAAATAGAAATAGTACTTGTTAAATGTGAGGCTGATGATAAATGCAGGTAATGGAGGGGGAGGGGGAGAGAGCACACTAGAAATTAATCACAGATTAAAAAGTCACCAAGAAAGGAATCAGTACTTGCTGGTATAAAGTCTTCCCCACTTAGCATGTTAACCTATTTCACTATCCGTTTAACCCAGAATATATCCTTAACAGGTTGTTCCACTTGTGGGCTTTCCATAGGCATCTGACTGGCCACTGTGAAAAGAAAATGCTGGACCAGATATGTCATTGGCCTGATCCTATTGGACTCTTACTATGTTGAGGGGGATTGCTCCAAACTCCCAGTGATATATATGAAGTGCGATAATAAATAACTTTGCCAAGAAGATACACTGCATTTTGGAGAGGTGTACCAACACAACTTCTCTTGTGAGGCTTAAATAGCCCCTCAATATCCATATTGGACCCACTAGAAGATATTTATTGTTGCATTTCTACTCCTCCTTTCTGTCCATCAGCCTCTAAGCTGGTCCACAGCAACTGTCAACCATAGGCTCCAGCTCAGGGGTCAGCAAACTTTTCCAGCAGGGGGCCGGTCCACTGTCCCTCAGACCTTGTGGGGGGCCGGACTATATTTTGAAAAAAAATAATAATGAACGAATTTCTATGCCCCACAAATAACCCAGAGATGCATTTTAAATAAAAGCACACATTTTACTCGTGTAAAAACACGTTGATTCCCGGACCGTCCGCAGGCCAGATTTAGAAAGCGATTGGGCCAGATCCGGCCCCCGGCCCTTAGTTTGCCTACCCATGCTCCAGCTCCTAGGGGCTGAGGCACTTCCCCCCCACCAGGTTCTTTTTGAGGGGGCTGGGCCACTTCAATGTTCAGAGAGCATTTGGCTCCACTCCCTGGCTCCTCGCAACATCAGGACGTCACTTGTTTGATGACATTGCATGTGCACCATCAGGATGTCACACCAAGTCCCCTCAATCTTATTGAGAAGCTGGTGCCTCTGCTGTGAGGGTCACCCTATTTGATGTAAGTCTTAGGAACCCCCGTCTGGATTGACCATGCATAGGCAGGCCGGAATTATTTTGATTGCCCCATGCCCAAGCCAAACCTCTTTCATCTGTATTCAATAAAGTCGTGGCCTGTTTTGACCCCAAAAAACAGCCTCATAGGTCTCTTATTTGCATGGGTTTTGCTATGGGGAACCCAACGCCTGGTCCTGCAACAAGTTTTAAAGTTATAGAGAAACAGACCACAAACCAGACAGGCATGCATATGTTCCCTATTCTGCGCCTTCAATAAACTTCCCCCTAAAACACCTAAATTAGTTCTTTCAGTTCCTCCAAGTTCAAAAAAATAGTTTGGAGATTTGACACAAGAGCTTTTCAAAAGGGCAGAGCTGCTGGTAATGTGCATGCAATACCCTAAATCAAATCATTACATGAAGTAAAGAAATGAGAACATGACCCCAGGAAAAAGTTATTATTTGAAAGCAGTTCAACCTAACACATTATTAGACTTTCTTCTCTGTGTCCCATGGCAACACCATTCATCAATGCTGCTGTCGAGACGAGCTCTCTTACACAGATGGAGATAAATGTTTAAATTTAGAAGATTGGGTCTCCTGCCGAGTTGGCACCAGTGGAACTGGTGCCAAATACCTGCTCCCCATCTGGTCATGCAGGGAGATCAATGAAACTTAGAGAGAAGACACCCCTTAAAACCGGAGGCGAAAACAGTGGGGTGGAGAATTGGATTTGGAAATGATGCCAGCTTCCAAATGCCTAGTCCTCTTTCACCAATTACTGAAAAACAAATGTTAGGCTAGCTCTGCGAATTGCACAGAGAAGCATCGTTATGCATGGGAATTGTTTTTATTTATGCATAGCTGACTAGTTTCTCATTAAAGTCTTCTTTTACATCTCCAAAATGGCATTAGCTACTTGGTCACACAGAGGTTGTTAAGGAGCAGAGGTCTAAGTCATGAATATGATTGGACTGCTCAAGGGAAATCAAAACCTTAAGTAAAAAAAAAAGTCCAGAATGCAAAAGTGTGCCCTCGAGGGTTATGTCTGCACTAGGCGCTTATTCTGGAATGGCCATGTTTTGCTCATTCAGTTTTTACAAAGCATTTACATGGCATCATCATCATCAGATCATAGTTCTTCCTGCACTTTACCTGTAGTTTCACTGACAGCGAAAAAATTAACTTTGGAGGAAGGATGGAACTAAAGCGCAGTCTCCACAGGTGTAGATCATCTTAGTCATATTTTGATGGCTTTAAAAGAGGGGGGGGGGGGAGAGAGAGAAGTGGTTCTAGCCTGCACAGTGACATGTCAGGTGGGTGAGACTGTCACCATGCATCTATTCTGGCACACCTCACTATTATCTTTCCTCGTTGCTATTTTATCTTCATATTTATTTTAAATTGATCTTTACCTTTTTCTTTTTTTAAAAAGAACTGATTGAAATTCTTTTTTCATTTATTTGGGCATGAGCTTTGGCAGACAACAGCTTACTTCACCAGATGCATAGTGGCCTGTAAATAGAAACACTAATAATCAGAATAAAACAAACTACAATGCATACTCTAGAAGAGCCGTGCGCATGAACTCAGCCCTGGATACAATTTACTGCCCTTCTTCGTTTCAGGCTTACTTTGTTACATGTTGGAAATCACTTTAATCACTCTTCACGCCTGGTTAGTTAAGCTTGCCATAACTCTGTTTCAGCAATATTCTCTGATTTCCCAGAAAGGGAGTTAAATATATATTGTTCAAACTTCTCTCATCTAGCTGGGGAGGGCAGAAGGCTGCATTTTCTCCTGCTCCCACTCCGCATCTTGACTCTGGCAGACAATGACCTTGTACACTTATTACCCTATGTATTTCCACTGGGAACTGTCTGATTTCTTATGATAGATTTGGTCTGACACAAGTATTTCCCAGTTTTACAAGATAAAATTTATTTCTTCCATTGATATCCAACTTCGTTTGTTCCACCAGCCTCAGGCACAATATGCTATTGCCCAGACATGGTACTAAAATGGAGTCGGTGGGCGGGGGGAGCCAGATCCAAACATGCCCAGAGTTTTGAAGTACAACAACAATGCTGGCCTTAACTCCCCAGGTCAGTTTAGAGGAGAAAGAAGAATTCAGAGAAATTCCAATTGCCAGGTCACAAGAATACAGTGACCTTCTCTTGTCTGCTCAGCCTGCAGATAGCCAACATGCAGGCTAGAACGGGAACTGCTAATACAAATCTGTACCCCCATAGGATCTTCCTATAAAAATAATATTCCCACTAATTACACACAGGGAAGATTGATTTAACCATTTCATTTGGAGAAGGGGGAAAACAAAACAATGGCAGTACTTTTTTAAAGACACAAGTGAAAAGTCTTCAGCTGTCAGAACTAACTAGGGCAACTTCCTCCCTGATTGTTAACCATTCACATGATAAATTGAGGATTAAAGAATGAACAATTCAGGCCCTAGGCTGCTGTGGGGCAAGCTCGGGAGCATGCCACAACCCCAGGACTGTCCAAGTTAAGCTAACTCAGGTGCCTGCAGTAGTTGTCCCATTGCTGCACTACAAACTAGGCAAAGCCGCAGCGGCAAAGCAAAGAGAAGAGCGTTCATCTCCCTTCTCTTGCCATGGGGAACTTCCAACACAGCACTTAAGCAGGGCCGACCTAACACATTTTGCTGCCTGAAGCAAATGACAAGATGGTGCCCTCCCCATTCCATGTACAGAATAATAATAATAATAATGATAATGATATAATAATAATAATAATAATAATAATAATAATAATAATAATTTATAATAATAATTTATTATTTGTACCCCACCCATCTGGCTGGGTCCCCCCAGCCACTCTGGGCGGCCTCCAACAGATATTAAAATACATTAAAATATCACAGGTTAAAAACTTCCCTAAACAGGGCTGCCTTCAGGTATTTTCTGAATATCAGATAGTTGTTTATCTCTTTGACCTCTGCTGGGAGGACATTCCACAGGGCGGGCGCCACTACCGAAAAGGCCCTCTGCCTGGTTCCCTGTAGCTTTGCTTCTCGCAGTGAGGGAACCGCCAGAAGGCCCTCAGTGCTGGACCTCAGTGTCCGGGCTGAATAATGGGAGTGGAGACACTCCTTCAGGTATACAGGACCGAGGCCGTTTAGGGCTTTAAAGGTCAGCACCAACACTTTGAATTGTGCTCGGAAACATACTGGGAAGATGAGTGGACTGGAAGTTGACTCTTGTAATAGGATTGTTACCCCTGAGGTCAGCAGACCAGTTTAAGGGGGCATATGGCAGGCCTGTGGTACACGTAGCTTTGATCTCCAACAGAAAGGAATGGCTGGGGAGAACTCTCAACATCTGCCACCTGTAGCAAATGCTTCACTCTGCCTAATGGTAGGGCCAGCCCTGCACTTACGACTATCATAACTGTAAGATAAAAGTGGAATACATACATCAGATGATCTTTAGGACACACAGTAAGGTCCCGAAACACTTCATTTCTGATATGTTATGCAATCACCTCTGGCTTAATTAGTGTTAGGCCGTCTTTATCTTTTCCATAGCATGGCTATACCCTTTTTAACATTCAGGACAAGATGTTCCAAATCCCACCAGCTGGACTTTAGTAAACTTCTACCAGCTGATTGGCTAGTATGGTTTCCTAGCGACAACAGGCAACCGGGATGCATTCATAGCCTTGGACGAGATAAGCAGCTAAATAGTCTATTTGTGCCCAACAATGTGCTAATGCACTGGAAAACAGATACACTTCTAAAGGAATAGCCATCTTCAAGTGACAGTTCCCTGCCCATTGACCCTTGCCCAAATCGTTTTAATGTAAAATAATTTCCCATAGATCAGATCACTACAGAGTAAAGAGGCACGAATATTTGAGGGAAAATGCACACTCCACATGGAAGCATCTTGCTTACCTTTCTGAAGTTGGACAAACAAAACATGTTGCAAACTACATACTGCAAACATAATGGGACTTAAAAAAAGAAAATCAACAGAAGGGGGGGACATGAGAACATGCTCTATCACACAGCCAGGCCCAATAGTTTCTTGCACCCACCCTTTGTGTACCCAAGCTTACAAAGTATAGTTGATTGTGCTTTCATAAAATAAGCATATTGTCACTTAGTCAATTTGATGAATGGATTCATTTGCATCTGAATCTTTGCAATGCTGTGGATTATTTATCCCACAGATTATGGACATGTGTCCAAATAGCCAGTTTGCCGCAATCCATCCATAAATAGGAAGAATCTTCATAGTAAGAAATTCATGCAATGACACCATAACAAACATGGATATTCATTGAATATTTGTTAGCTTCAGGTTGGCAGCATTTCTCTTGCATTTTAAACATTCCAAAGGGAGAATCATACTACGCAGGTATCTGTGAAAACTGAAACGTTCTGTGTGTATGGTTCCTAATATTTACACAACTGTTGTTCTGCTCTGCTTATTTTTTATTGCTGGGTCACTGTAGATATATTGACATATTCCATGAGTGGTATGTAGAAATTCCACCCTGTTTTCATCTGGGTGGGGATTTCATACTAAAGATCCATACAACAGACCTTATCTATGTTGTTCCAGGCCTTTAAGGATTACAGCAGAACCATGGGCTGAACCCATGGAAAAGAATATTTACACACAACTACTGCAGAGCTCTAGGGGACGTGGGTAGTGCTGTGGTCTAAACCACAGAGCCTAGGGCTTGCCAATCAGAAGGTCGGCGGTTTGAATCCCCGCGACGGGGTGAGCTCCCATTGCTCTATCTCAGCTCCTGCCAACCTAGCAGTTCGAAAGCATGCCAAAGTGCAAGTAGATAAATAGGTACCGCTCTGGCGGGAAGGTAAATGGTGTTTCCGTGCGCTGTTCTGGTTTGCCAGAAGCGGCTTAGTCATGCTGGCCACATGACCTGGAAGCTGTACGCCGGCTCCCACGGCCAGTAAAGCGAGATGAGTGCCGCAAACCCAGAGTCGGTCACGACTGGACATAAGAGAAGCCAGTAGAAAGAGCCACATCTAAGAAGCAGCAGAGAAGGTTTAGCAGTGGGATTCACAACATGGTACCAAAGGGTGCAAAGGTCCCCTTGAGGACTTCCCCTGAAGTCTGGGAGACCTGCCCTCTTTGTCACACACATTGCTCTCTTTGTCATGAGGTGGCAAGGAGGATACAGAGCTGACGGAAGATGGTGGAAGAGCTTTCAGTTCCATGTGCTTTTGGGCAGCTGAACAGAAAGTGGAGCAGCTGAAAGGGGACAGCAAGTGATCTGGGAGACTGGAGGGGTGGGTGGAAAAAGAGTGAATGGGTGAGACCTGGGGACAAAGTGTGAAGTTGCAGGAATCAGAGAAAGAAAATGCACGCACACATGCAACCACACACACAAATTCTGAAGCAGTAAAACAGATCATCTTGAAAACTCAGTACTTTTTTCATTGGTCCCTTCTCCCCAACTGCCATCAAATCACAGACCACATCTGTTTCCATGGACTGAGCTATAAAAAAAACTATTGACCCAGAGCTTTCTATCACTCTCATAGCACAAAACCATGGATTCAATACACAGATTCCTATGGATTCTCAGATTTTTGCAAAATCACCATCAAACTATTGTCAGCTATATGTCCAGAGATGTGATTTGTTGGTGGCTTTCTCATCACTGTTTGAAAAAAATCATGAAGATCTATGAGGATCCAGGCCTTGGATTAATGTTTTGTGGTACTGGAAAACACCAGACCTGTGCTGTTGATAGCTATATTTTATTGTGTCGTCTATCAATGTGAACTTTGATTTGATGGTGGGTTTGGGGGGACGGTGTGTAAAATCATGAAAATTCAAGGTGATCTGTTCAAATTCAAATTCAAGGTGATCTGTAAAATCATGAAAATTCAAGGTGATCTGTTGGGGAGTGGCAGGGGCGGGGGAAAGCAATGAAATCTCTTGAAATTTCAATTGTGTCCATAAGCCTAATAAGTTTGGCAACCCCTGATTTAAGGGGGATATGGACTATGTTAAATAAAATACTATAAATCTTCCAGACTTATTAATGACCTATTAAGGTAATTATCAACTATTATCTAAAACAGGGACTCCATAAGTGCATTTTGGAGTCAGTTCAGCCCAATTTCATTTGACTATTTCACTAGATGAAGTCATCACTCATCCGTGACAAAACCTTATTCCATGCCCACTGCCTCTGCCATAGCCACAAAACGTTTCTCACTTTCAGGGATCATAGCATCAGTTCCAAACCCTTATTATAATTTAGTTACTGCAGATCTTGCAATAAATCCAAGGATTGCCCTGGCTGGATCTGGTAGAAAGTAATACAGCAGAGCATTAATTTAATTCCACGGATCTCGGAAAGTCATACATGGGCATCCCTATGTTCCCTGGGTGGGAGATGGTGATGGAGATGGCAAATGTGCTCTTGGCAAAATACCTGACCAGCTGTTGGTTGTATTTAGGACCAAAGTAGACATGACATGCATGCAATTGCATACAATGATTGCTTTAAACCAATAGCAGACTCAGAAGACTTAAGGTCTGAGCAGGAAAAACAACAAAGGCAAGGGCTGTTTAATCTTTCATCCAACTGTTTTTTGTCCCCCCCCCCCCAGCTCAAAAGCACAACTAGAAGACGCTTTGCTTCCCTTGTGGGAAAAATAGATTTGGGTATCTGTGTCTCCCCACTCCTTGCAGTTCAAATGGGTGGAAAAACAAGTTCAGAAGAGGGTCAATCTTGAATACAGCTGGCGGAAAAGGGGTTAAACAGCCCTCCCCAAGAGACAGCTTGCTAAGGTGGCCACTTTTGTATTACAGGCCCCCCCCCTGCCCCCTAAAAGAAGACCAATGATGTGTTATTTTTCTAGAAAAAGAGGTGCTGGATCTCACCATGAGTGCTTCCCTTGTTCTCTTGTAATGGCAATGGGGTCTACCTGAGAGGAGCCGGAACTGAGTTCTGTCAAGTTCCGGCTGGAAAAAAAGCCCTGGACTTAAGTTGATTTACGTGGATGCATATATAGAAATAACTGCTATAATGTAGACAAAAATGCAATACATCTCACCGTAGTGGGGAGGAGACCTGTTTGCTACCCAGGTGCTCACAGCTGATGATCAGTTTCAAGGCTGCTACTCTTCCTTCTTACAGTTCTTGGTCTTTAAACCAGACTTGGACTGGGCATACCTTCAAACAGAGGACTCCTCAAAGAGAGGACTGCCCCATGACCAGGGGAGCCAACTTGAATAAAATATTGTGGATGCCCAGGTAAGCCCCACCCCACATAATTGCTCACAAGATGCAGTGCAAGCACACCATTTGAATGACAATGCTCATCAACTCCGGGGGGCCCCAGACACCTCAAATCTTTTATTAGGAGGGCAAAGGGATCTCAGCCCCTAGGAGTTGATTCCTATGCCCATGACAGTCCTTGAAACAGAGGACTGTCTTCCATAAAGTAGGACACTGCTAGTTCTTTTAAATGAACACTGCAAAACACATTAGAATGCCACGATCTGAAGCTAGGCTCTTGAAACACTGTAATCTACTAGTCTAGGCCATGTACAACTTGCCTGGCCAACTGCTTCTCGCTTCACGCCATTTAAAAACCTCCTTCATAATTCAAAATTTCATTTGACAAGACAGGGATTTAAACAGATAACAAGGATCAGTGGGAAACAGTGTAGAAGACTCACTCATTCACTACAACATCAGCTCCTGGGACTGATATTTCAAAAGACTGATGGATGGGCGGTCAAGCAAGAGAGCAAAATGTATAATATACAGTACTGAAATGTTTTCTTGCCAGGGTAAAACAAAACTGTCTTTCTGGGGATTTTACTGGAGTCTATGGGTATTTTATTTTGCTTCATTCATAGAATACTGCCCCTATGTAGCAAACAAATGTCAGAGGCATATGCAGGGACACAACCATCCCTTGAAAAAGATTCTTATTTTAGCTGATTTCATATGCCTGGTGCAAACATAATGTTTATGATTCCTAAGTAGGAAGAGGCTGTAGGATTATGCATTCTCTCTATCCTCTACCTTCCGGCCATGCAGGGATGCCAACTTGAATAAAATATTGGGAGGGGAGGCAGGTAAGCTCTGTTCCACATAATCAAGCACATGACACAGTGTACACACACCATTTGAATGGCAATGTCTATCAACTTTGCCCCCCCCCGCCTGCCTCCACCCTCAAATATTTTATTGGGGGGGCTGAAAAACCCTCAACCCCTCTGAGTTGGCTCCTATACAGTGGTACCTCAGGTTAAGAACTTAATTCATTCTGGAGGTCCGTTCTTAACCTAAAAACTGTTCTTAACCTGAGGTACCACTTTAGCTAATGGGGCCTCCCACTGCCGCCGCACTGCCAGCGCACAATTTCTGTTCTCATCCTGAGGTAAAGTTCTTAACCCGAGGTACTATTTCTGAGTAAGCGGAGTCTGTAACCTGAAGCGTTTGGAACCCAAGGTACCACTGTACTACCACAACACTCTTTAATCACGGAATAGTGTTAAAATCTGCCTCAATGCTAACTAGGTTTACCCTCAAGTTTGAGACTAGTGTTTTACACTGGTTTGCAAAGGCCTGGTTACAAGGGAGTCTAGTTAACATAACCAAGGTTAATGCTGTTGCAAAGAGCATCAAGTATATAGCATGAGTATAGCAGACAATCAAAGGGAAGGTGTGTGAGAGCTCACAACACACCTCATATCTCGAAAGGATACAAGATTAGAGAATGCCTTGTCTGCACATTTGACCCTAGTTTATGAAAACAGGAATTCTTTTTTATTTTATTTTATTTAAAAACACAAACCAATAAAACAGAGAAATCACAGCGCATTAATAGCACTGCATTCCATTTTCTTCCTAGATTTTGCACCTCTATTGTCGTATTTTCCAGGTGTTCTTTCATTTCCACCCAATTTAGCAATGCTATCACAGTGGGTAATACTTTTGTTGTTGAACATTTTCTTGCTCTGATTCCACACCTAAGGATCTACCATTCCATTTTGCTTCTTTATTTGATTTTACAAACTTGCCACCTACAATTATTTGCCTCAATGCAGAGTGATTTCTCTTTACATTATTTCGCACCCTTTAGTGGGTTTTCTCCTCTCCACCAAAACCTTCAATCAAACACTCAGTGACTCCGGGGCAAAATGTGGGACTGAAGAGGTAATGGAATGACATGAAACACAAACAGAAGCTAATGACCTTTAGCATTAGCAAGGCCCCATCTATCAACAAAAGAAAGTTATTTTAGAAGCTGCTAAAGACAGAAATGTTTGCTTGCTTTCCCTCTCTAACCATCTCGGACTTTGTTGTTCAGTCGTTCAGTCGTGTCCGACTCTTCGTGACCCCATGGACCAGAGCACGCCAGGCACGCCTATCCTTCACTGCCTCTCGCAGTTTGGCCAAACTCATGTTAGTAGCTTCGAGAACACTGTCCAACCATCTCATCTTCTGTCGTCCCCTTCTCCTTGTGCCCTCAATCTTTCCCAGCATCAGGGTCTTTTCTAGGGAGTCTTCTCTTCTCATGAGGTGGCCAAAGTACTGGAGCCTCAGCTTCAGGATCTGTCCTTCCAGTGAGCACTCAGGGCTGATTTCCTTCAGAATGGAGAGGTTTGATCTTCTTGCAGTCCATGGGACTCTCAATAAGTCCAATGGGACTTACTTCCTAGCATAAAAGTTCTAAAATTGTTGTGTGGCCCCACACAACATTTGTGATTATTTCATAAAATTTATACACTGCTTGAGTGTAAATAAAAAAATAAAAAAATCTTAAAGTGGTTTACAAAAAAGAGTGCCTAGGATTTTGAGTTAAAGGTAGATAGCCGTGTTGGTCTGTCATAGTCAAAACAAAACAAAATAAAAAAAATCCTTCCAGTAGCACCTTAGAGACCAACTAAGTTTGTTCTTGGTATGCATGCACACGAAAGCTCATACCAAGAACAAACTTAGTTGGTCTCTAAGGTGCTACTGGAAGGATTTTTTTTATTATTATTAGGATTTTGAGAAATACTTTTAAATGGACTGTTAGTGCCAGACATTTCCTCTGCTCTGGGGGAGCAGATATTTGGGCTGGCTCTACCATTAGGCAGAAGGAACCAGCCCCCAGTTAGCCTTATTTCCATCTTCTTCTCAACGAGGCCAGCCATGCCTTATAGCAGGGTCAAGTGATCTGCTTTAGGCAGCACCAGGAGGGGGCTAGGTGAAGGCAGAGATTGCTGTGTTTTTGAAGTGTTTTAAGTGTAGTGTGGGAGAGGTGCTTCCAAAGTTAGATTTGGATTTGAACAAGTGGAACTGGAGTCCAACAACAGTATGAATGTGTAAGGGAAGTGAGGGGAGCAGTGAGTGCTGATACTACAACACACACACACACACACACACACACACACACACGTGTGTGTGTGTGTGTGTGTGTGTGTGTGTGTGTGTGTGTGTGTGTGTAACAAACCATAGCCCAAATGGTTAGACAAGCTTTTGGCTATCATTGAGGGTCATGTGCAAATTGATTGATTTGATTTATATACCGCCCTTCATCCCAGGACCACAAGGTGGTTTACAGTATAAAAACACAAATAAATTATTATGGGCAATATTACAACCTCAGTCCACAGAATGAATGAACGAATGAATGAATGAATGAATGAATCTTTGTGTCAGCCATTGGCCATAGCAACAAAAGAACATTGCAATATACACAAAACAAAATAAAAAGTCGATTATATAAAACACAGTTTAGGGTCCTGAATCAGCAGTCAAATAGTGGACCTTATTCTGATTGCCCCAGTCCACAGATCTTCACACAAAGAAGCCCAAAAACAAAGTTGAACTCTCACCCATCAAACAGACATTTGGTTCTTGATTATGGATATCAGAAAGTAGGGCGGATTTAGAAGGAGAGGGGCGAGTTTAAGAAATCTGAGATGAAGAAAGGACCACCTCTCAATACTACCTCAGAGAATGGTCTGAAGGCACTAGAATACCATTACATTAAAAAGCTAAGCAGATGTACAGTTAGTCAATGCTTGTATTGATAGACTGTCTTTAAATTTCACATAAGCTGATCTGAGCTTTCTGAAGCAAGAACCAGGAACTACTGCAATGAGTACATAACAATGAGTACATATGTACAATGAGTACATATATATATATGTATGCAAAAGAATTGTGCCATCTGCCTTTGCATCAAAATAGGGAGAGGATCCCAGGAAGGTTTAAGAACACACTGTAACCCTGTCGCTATCCAATTGCATCTGCCAAGTGAAACATGTTTATTAAATAAGGTTAGATGTTGGATATGTCAAAAAGAAGAGAAAGAGAAATCAGCCGAAACTCAAAAATGAAATGAATAATGTAAAGGAAAAGAAAATGTCTAAGGCCACAAGACGCCAGTAAGGAACCTTGTTTGAGATGCAGGAAATATTACATTTCAATTTGTAATGTTAATCCATTTTACTGCAACAATCATGTACTGTGTAAGCATGAGGACAGGCTGCCTGGATTCTCATGCACTAGGTGACCTTACTTGTCATTTCAATCAATGCTACAATTTAAAGTCTTGATTAAGCATTATCTGAGTTCAAGCTAAATGGGGAAAGCAAAAAAAACCATTGCATTACTGCTCTCATTTTTGCTCATGGTCCTGCAGATCTAAAAGCAATGGCTGACACAATGTGATTCTTACAGAATTTATTAACTATGTCACTTAGGAAACAGCATTTTTGTTTTTGAAACAAACATAATCCCAGACCTGTATATTCCTAAATGTGTTTACTAGGAATTAAGTCCCATTGATTGATGTGCTCGCATCTGAGTATCTGTAAGAGTAGCACATTTTTTCCTTCACAGTCAGCAGGTATTAGCTATGCCTTTAGAGATTATATATTGGGATGGCAGCCCAAGAGGGAGAAAACTGGCTTGTGCCCCCAAGCTTAGCTCCCACCCCTGTTGTGTCCCTGAATTGTGGCCTGCAAAACAACATCAAACCTTACATTACGTGAAATACATTCAACAAACACACAAGACGTAACCGGCTGTGCATTCACATAAACAATACTCTTCTATATATTCTTATCACAATATCAAATGTTTATCTTGCACATAAACAACACATAAAGTGCAATAATATAGACGGAAGTCCCAATAGATCAGTTCATTCATAAAGACCAAATATCTTCTAGTTTCTGTTCCACATATGTTCATAAAGTCCAAATTGGAGCCTACTACAGTTCCACAGAGTTGACAAGGATTTCCGGAATAATGCCTTGTTTCGCTCTGATGGGCTTCATCAGTGGTACATATTCTAAGTAATATAAATGAATATAATGTCGTACTTCAACATATTTTAACAAATTGAAATTATATAAACAATTGTGCTATAGAAGTACATACCATATATGAAGTATCAAGATACTAGAACTTATAACATAGTGGTTTCTGCAGTGAACAACAACTGTTACAATGTTAGATTATATAGACAGGCGCAGCATAGATTTTGATTACAGCTGACAGCAATCTGCAGCTGTAAGGTATTCTTCTTAAAGTGACCCCTTTAAAACAACTAATGTAAAACAATCTTTATCCATACACAGGTGTTATACATACAAGCATTAGTAATCACTCATAGAAAGCAACTATAATCAATTTCAGTATTCAAACCTGAGGGATGCAAGAATTGTGGCCAGCACAAAGTGGCTGTCACAGGTTGCAAATACAGAGGTGCCAGTACTCCTTACTAGTGAGCAATGTCACACACAAAAAGCCATACAGTAGACCCTCAGGATATGAATAAAATTCGTTCTGGGGGTCCGCCTGCAACCCAAAAAGTCTGTAGGCAGAGGCACCGCTTCTGCACATGCATGCGCGGCGAAACCCGGAAGTATACACTTCCGGGTTTCCCGCGTTCGTAACCCGAAAGTTACTTATCCAGAGCGGTACATAACTAGAGGGTCCACTGTATATGCCAGATTCTCTCTTCTTCTGACAGAGATGCAAGTTGTTGCTGGATAGCTCAGTCTGTAGAGCATGAGACTCTTAATCTCTGGGTCATGGGTTTGAGCCCTGCATTGGGTGAAAGATTCCTGCATTGCAGGCGGTTGGGCTAGATGACCCTCATGACCCCTTCCAATCCTATTATTCTAAATAAATGTATGTACAGATTGTGTAGCTCAATTGAAATTATAGTTAATTTAGACTTAATTATTGTCTGCATAACTTATCAGGCCCACAAGCGTCATTTGTTGCATGTTGACCTGAAAAAGGGGGATAAGGAAAACCAATTCCTTTCCCATTTGCAAACACTTCTCTGCCTAGTCATCTGAGGGCACATTTCTCCTCACAGGAGACCAGAAGTGTGGCCATTTACAAGCCTACATTAAGGTTATATTGCAGTGGACAAGGAAGAAACAATGTTCACCAGGTTGGAGCATTAGAAAAGCAATACCTGTTTACGTCTGCAGGAAAGTTTGCACCGCCAGACAGTTCGGCCTAATGCCATGTTTTAAATTTCCTCATTACCAAACAGGATTTATAAAGGTCTCAGAGATAAAAGCTCCCACTTACATCATTGCAAGGCAGGACTAAATAGACTGCAGTCAATGGAGGAGAACTGAGCTGATAACAAGGCTTATTATCTTCACTTAAAAAATGGATTCCACCATGAAGGCAAGAGGATTCTGTCCAAGGAGACAACCAGAGATGTCTAAGAGCACACTGTGTTCTCACGGTTTAACGTTGCCAGAATTGAGTTCCTGACCTCAGCAACTTTCCATATACTAATTAGGATATAATGCAGGGAAAAGGTCACATTTGGATAATGCAGTGAGAATTAATATCTAATGCCCTTGCAATTGTCTTTGATTTGATTATGTGTACACTGCCAGCAGAAGATTTAATATTATGCATTTTATTCATATTCACTTTGTCAAACATCTATTGTAGAAAGAGTACTAATCCCAAGATGCATTTATTCTGATTGAAGGAGAAAATTATTTGAAGAACTAGCATGCATAGTTAATAGTATCTTAAAGAATCGCACAATATTTTTTTCCCCATTTTGATTTTCTACCAACTTCGTATTTATTAGAGCTGCTTTATCACCAAGTAATATACCAGTGAGGGACCCAGGTGGTGCTGTGGGTTAAACCACAGAGCCTAGGGCTTGTTGATCAGAAGGTCGGCGGTTCGAATCCCTGCGATGGGGTGAGCTCCCATTGGTCGGTCCCAGCTCCTGCCCACCTAGCAGTTCGAAAGCATGTCAAAGTGCAAGTAGATAAATAGGAACCGCTCTGGCGGGAAGGTAAAGGGCGTTTCTGTGCGCTGCTCTGGTTCACCAGAAACGGCTTTGTCATGCTGGCCACATGACCCGGAAGCTGTACGCCGGCTCTCGGCCAATAAAGCGAGATGAGCACCGCAACCCCAGAGTCGGACACAACTGGACCTAATGGTCAGGGGTCCCTTTACCTTTAATATACCAGTGATGCATGAGCATAAGCCACTTTTCAGCATTGCTGCAGTTGGTAAGATATCCCAGGCTAGTTTGAGTGGAGGGGTACTTATAAGAAGAGGTAAAAGGTGCCTGGCAGATAAATAGGTTGCTGAGAAATCCTATAGCCACAGTCATCATCCCCTCCATGCTCCCTTCTCAACTCTGTTGACATGCTTGGTAGTCTGATAACCAGATTTGGCCTAGGGCAAGTTTGGAGACCCTGTGGCCTTCCAGACATTGATGGACTCCAACTGCCATCAGCCCCAGGCAGCATGGTCAATGACCAGAGCTGATGAGAACTGTGTTCCAACATTACCTGAAGACTGCAGGTTGCCTAAGATGTGCCAGCTGCTGATTCTTATTCTCTTGGACTTCTTTCGATCCATCTATATACTTGTACCTAAATCTATTTCTGTATCACTGTATAATCTGTATACAATGATTCCTATTCAGTTGTGTATGAGAAATAAAAGTTCCTGAATTCCTCCCCATGTTTTATCCTCCCCAAGCTTTAGGAAGATTTTGGGGAACTTCAAGAGATATCTAAGATGGGCTCCCTTTTCAAATGGAAATCTAGACCACAAGATCAGGATGTGCACTTCATTGCAAATACATGCTTACTATTCTGTCCAGAGTTCATAACTGTTGTCATTTAGGCTTCAAACTGATGCAATTTAAATAAAATAAAAACATGCTCAAAATCTCAGTATATCTTTCCGAAATGCTCATTCTGTTTTTAGCGTTATCTATTTATCACACACACACACACACACACACACACACACACACACACACAAACACAAACACAGAAACACCCCTCTTTTTTTCTTTCTGGATGTCTCTTATATTTTTTAAAAATTGTCACAATCAAGCTGTACATGTGCCTATCTTAATGAAAATGAGGCTGTGCATTTCAATTCAATATTGGATTCTGAGTTCCATTCAGAGGAATGCTTGGGTGCACATCTGCAACGGCTCCTTTTCTCTCTCCATTTATGCTGGCACCTCCTCCGCATTAAGCATATCCACATACATTTCAATTGTTACATTTTCCGGTTCATTAACAAAAACGCTTGATACAAGCCCAGATCTCTTTCCTCACCATCTCGCCCATTTCTACCACATCATTTACCAGAAAGTTAGGTTTACCGTATCATAGGTATTCGAGGCCAGGTAGGAATTTTCCCTCCTGTTAAATAGGGCCTGTCTGGGAGTTTTGCCTACCTCATAGCAATTTTCATAACTTGTTGGCAAGTCAGTCACTGGCATGAATCCTGCCCCCCCAAAGGAAATGGGGTACCCCAGGGGCAGGTCCTTATGTTTGGATGCTCAGACAGGGGACGGGGAGCCATAGGACACCCTCAGTTGGCGATTCTGTGAGGGTACATCATAAGGCGATCAATTGCCCAGGGTTGACCCTAACAGTTAATCAAACAGCAGTTGGGCTGCATCATGAACTGCCAGGCCAACGGGGAGGAGAAAGAGGATCCAAGCGGTGTACCCGTGACCGGTACACACCTGGGCAAGATGGGCATGGAGAAGAAGAGGATGGGGACGTAGAAAGTACTAATGGGTCGACAAATGATGGCAGGGGGATAGGAGTCAGTGCACAAGAACCAGAGGAACACTATCCATCATCAGAGCCAGAGAGGCGCCCATCTCCATGAACATGGCAGGTCCTGAGGCGTAGGGAGCACCAGGAGGTATGCTCTAGGGAAGCTGAGGCAGGCAAGGGCCCATAGTCCAGCTCACTAGCTGGTCAGGTGGGGCTCATTAGCTCTAGGAGGAGGTGTGTGATTCCTCAGCTGCATTAGGCTCAGGACTGGTGAGAGTCAGATGCCTCATCAAGCCCAGATGCTGCAGTCAAGATCCAATGGATAAAAGGGAAGCAGAGATGAGGTGCTAGGTTTGCACAACTTCCCATGTTGATGGACCATGGCTTGGGTTTCCTAGGTGCTCCATGGGACTGTGCTTTTTGGGACTGAACTCCAGGTTCCCTGATCCTGGGTCGGCTGCAGAGGAGGGAACCTGGTCTGACTGTTGAACTTGGTTTAGTGTGTTGAAGCCTGACCTGTTGAACTGCTGGACTACCTGCTAGCATTTGCCCTTGAGACTGTATTCACTAGTGGGACTGGTTGCCATGTATGCTGGGGTTCAGGACAGGCTGGATGATTCAGGATACACACCCAATGCCTATGCCAAAACCTACTGATGTCTATAATCAATAAAGTTGTGGCCTGCTTAATCCCAAGACTTGTTATACTTCTCCTTGTGCCCCACTGGCAGGGGGCTCACTACACCTGGGCCCACAAGAACATTTTAGCACACAGCCTGCAGGAAAGAAGGAATGGTTGTGGGGCAGAACAGTCCTACGTGTGATCAGGAAATAAGAGTGGTGGATCAATTCCCACATCCCAACCCCTCCCACCCTCCTCCTTACAAGGCAGAGTCTTAATTTCTCTAACAGACACTAAGTTGACCATTCAATTCACTGTCAAACTCAAGCAGAGGCTACTTTAACAACTATCAAAATAACCATATAACTGCTACTGTATATGGAGAGCCAGTGTGGTGTAGTGGTTAAGAGCGGTGGACTCATAATCTGGTGAACCGGGTTCGCGTCCCCGCTCCTCCACATGCAGCTGCTGGGTGACCTTGGGCTAGTCACACTTCTTTGAAGTCTCTCAGCCCCACTCACCTCACAGAGTGTTTGTTGTGGGGGAGGAAGGGAAAGGAGAATGTTAGCCGCTTTGAGACTCCTGAGGGTAGTGATAAAGCGGGATATCAAATCCAAACTCTTCTTCTTCTTCTTCTACTGTTGAATGGGTCCCACTAATGCTGGGCCCTTCACAGGAGTGACTGCATTCATCAGCAGGGTTTTGTACTTGCTGACCGAATCCCGAGTTATTTTGATAGCATGGATTGTTGTGCTCTCCCATTATTTCCCTTGCCCTAGTGCCATGTTCCAAAGGGAGGCATGTGTCCAAAGCACCACTAGCTAATCTAACATGGATGCTTTCTTTCCCTCCTCCTGCTCTGCAAATTACTCTAGCATTGAGCTCGAGCTGCCATGTATGTGACAGCGAGAATGATGGAACTAGCAGGAGGCACTTACCAACAAGAATAATTTCAAAATTTACTCTGCTAATACAAGCAACCCTTCAAAGTGGAGATAGGATGTCAGATGGCATTTCGTCACATATTTATTTGAACCAAAGGCCTATGATCAACGTGACGAAGAGAGGCGGCAAAATAACATGCATCACTGATAGCTGCTAAAAAGTTATCGGTGGTGGAGAAAATGTCTTCTTCCAAACATGAAGAGAGGATGATGAAGGTAATAGCTTCAAGCCTGAGCAGACTGATTTCTATTACTGCGGTGCATGTCCTCCAAGCAAGGCATGTTTGTTTGTCTCACAGGCGCTGCAACGCTTGTCATCATTTTATTAAGCAGAAACAAAACTATGACATTGAGGCATGGCTTTTCCCTTGCAGCTTGTGTCTGACTCACTAAACCAAAAACCTGAGAGGGAGAAATCTGAAATTGGGGAAATGAAAAAAAAGCATCTAGTGTACAGCTGGACTACTGTGTGGTCTAACATATCTTTCTTCATAGGGATGCCACTGGGATGCTACACCAGAATTTGAGGGGTTTGGTTTCCCGCTTCCTGCTCCCTGGCTGAAGTGCACAGATATTCCAAGAAAGCCCCAGAATGTCCAGTCGTTCCCAGACACCTCTTGGCTCTGTCACATATCCTATGGACAACATAGGAAGCAGTGATTAAGTAAAAGTCAAGACTTCTGGACTCTCCCTCTTCCAGAGGAGCCAACTTCTGAAAAAAGATTGTGGGCGCCTGATGCAATGTCCTGACATCACACATGTGATGTCATGAGGAGCCAAGGATGGAGTCCTATGCGGAGGCAGCACAACCCCAGTGGCTGGCAGCCCCTGTCTCCACCCTCCTCCTGCTGTGCAAGGAAAAGATGGGGAAACCTGCTCCCAGCCAGTGGTGGTGGCAGAAGCAGCAGGAGAAACTGCCAACCACTGAGCCATGCTGCATTGTGCTTGGCTCTAGTATCAGCCTCCTTTGCCTTCTCCTGCACCAACACCAGCTCAGGGGCTGCTTCCTCTGTCCCTCCCCCAAGTGGCAGGAGGAGGAGCCGCTGGCCACAAAAGCCATCTGGCTCCACATTTAGCCTCCTCTGCCCTCTGGACATTGGAGGGGGTGACCCCTTCAAAAAAACACATGGGGGGGGGGCAAAGTGCCTTGGCCCCTAAGAGTTGATGCCTATGTCCTCTTGGATCCAGTGTGGTGTAGTGGTTAAGAGCGGTAGACTCGCCGCTGAGACCACATAACACCGGTCTTGAAAGACCTACATTGGCTCCCAGTATGTTTCCGAGCACAATTCAAAGTGTTGGTGCTGACCTTTAAAGCCCTAAACAGCCTCAGTCCAGTATATCTGAAGGAATGTCTCCACCCCCATCGTTCTGCCCGGACACTGAGGTCCAGCACCGAGGGCCTTTTGGCGGTTCCCTCACTGTGAGAAGCCAAGTTACAGGGAACCAGGCAGAGGGCCTTCTGGGTAGTGGCACCTGCCCTGTGGAACGCCCTCCCACCAGTTGTCAAAGAGAACAACTACTACCAGACTTTTAGAAGACATCTGAAGGCAGCCCTGTTTAGGGAAGCTTTTAATGTTTGATGGATCACTGTATTTTAATGTTTTGTTGGAAGCCGCCCAGAGTGGCTGGGGAAGGCCACCCAGGTGGGCGGGGTATGGATAATAAATTATTATTATTATTATTATTATTATTATTATTATTATTATTATTATTATTATCTGGTGAACAGGGCTTGCTTCCCCGCTCCTCCACATGCAGCTACTGGGTAACCTTTGGCTAGTCACACTTTTCTGAAATCTCTCAGCCTCACTTACCTCACAGAGTGTTTGTTATGGGGGAGGAAGGGAAAGGAGATTGTTAGCCTCTTTGAGACTCCTTAAAGGTAAAGGTAAAGGGACCCCTGACCATTAGGTCCGGTCGTGACCGACTCTGGGGTTGCGGCGCTCATCTCGCTTTATTGGCCGAGGGAGCCGGCGTACAGCTTCCAGGTCATGTGGCCAGCATGACTAAGCCGCTTCTGGTGAACCAGAGCAGCGCACGGAAACGCCGTTTACCTTCCCGCCAGAGCGGTTCCTATTTATCTGTTTGCACTTTGACGTGCTTTCGAACTGCTAGGTTGGCAGGAGCAGGGACCGAGCAACGGGAGCTCACCCTGTCGCAGGGATTCGAACCACCGACCTTCTGATCGGCAAGCCCTAGGCTCTGTGGTTTAACCCACAGCACCACCCGCGTCTTGAGACTCCTTAGGGTAGTGATAAAGCGGGATATCAAATCCAAACTCTTCTTCTTGGCTGTGTGGGGAGGAGAGAGACAGAAGTGCATGAGCCTGGGGGAGCCTCATTCCTCTCTCATTAAACCAAAGATCAACATGATGTTCAAAAGTTACCACACTGTTCAGTCTAAGTTAAGCTGAAAGCTGTACCACACCTTGCTAAAATGCTTCTAAACTGTGCCCACAAATTCATCAGCATTAACAGATCTAGACTATGTTGTTTCATTAACTCTAATAAGAATAAATTGGATGGGAGCCTTTTGCTGAAACATTAAAGAACGGTTTGGGGTTGACACTCCTTGTGTATTTCAGGTAAAATAAATATTTTCAGCTAGCTGTAAGTGAGAAGAAAGAGTTACAATGGGAGTCCCAACATAGCCTTAAAGTGGGCTTTATTTTGAGAGAAAAGTATAATAAAGGGCTGCTTTTCCCTTAAAAAGAGTAATACCCGATAGTCGCACTGTTATTAAGAGCTTAAAATACAGACAAAGCTGTATAATTCAATAGCAAAGGCACTTTACTTGAAGTAAGAAACATTTAGAGTCTTTTAACACAAGCCTTGTGTCCCAAAATACTAGTTGTAATGGACTCCATACTCTTTTGATTGTTTAATACGCAGTCAGAGAAATTGCTGCTTAAAGTGCAATTCTCCTAGCATGCAAAGGGATAAAGGTTGTGTTAGGTCTTATTCTTTGACCCAATACATGAGGAAGGCTAATGCATTATAGCGTCCACAACTAGGCGGGAGGAAGGGGCAGGGTCATTACCCCATGCATTCACCCCCACCTACTTCTTAGCTAAATGTTTCCCTTTTCCAAGGGTCTAAAGACCTGTAAATTGCAATGTACCATGTGATACCACCTCACTGTAGGTTTCCCTAACCCCTCTACTTCATTGGCTGACAGTCAAGCGAGGCCACATCACACATTTGCATGACAGTAGTTCTCAATAAGACAAAGCAGCAAAGCATCTTCCCACAACATTTAGTTCTAATAGCCCACGTAGATATGGCTTTGGACTGGATTTCGTGCATGAGTTCAAACGGGTTTCGCCATTGATGTGCAGTTAAAGTGAGCTCTTACATGCTGTGTGGATTTCAATCTAATTTATAATAATAATAATAATAATAATTTATTATTTTTACCCCGCCCATCTGGCTGGGTCTCCCCAGCCACCCTGGGCGGCTTCCAACAAATATTAAAAAACAAAACATTAAAATATCACAGATTAAAAGCTTCCCTGAACAGGGCTGCCTTCAGGTGTTTTCTAAAGGTCATGTGGTTGTTTATTGCTTTGACCTCTGATGGGAGGGCGTTCCACAGGGCGGGCGCCACCACCGAGAAGGCCCTCTGCCTGGTTCCCTGTAGCTTCGCTTCTCGGAGTGAGGGAACCGCCAGAAGGCCCTCGGCGCTGGATCTCAGTGTCCGGGCTGAACGGTTTGTTAACAGCTAGTGACCGATAGCAGTATTTGGATCCTCACATCAGGGATACTTTTGTAAGAAAGAAAGAAAATTCCACATCTTGGTCAAGAAGGGGACTTGACTAGGGCAAGGCGGTGACTCTGTGGAATAATGCTTCTCAGCAGACAGGAGCACCTGTCAGAAACTGGAATAGAGTACAAACATCAGGGAATGTGGTGGAGTCTCCTTCTTTGGAGGTCTTTAAGCAGAGGCTTGACAGCCATCTGTCAAGAATGCTTTGATGGTGTTCCTGCTTGGCAGGGGGTTGGACTGGATGGCCCTTGTGGTCTCTTCCAACTCGTATGATTCTATGATTCTATGAATGGTCCTCCAGATGTTTGCTGGATTACAACTCCCATCATCCTGCCCATGCTGGCTGGGGTTTATGGGAGATGAAATCCAATGCAGAATCATAGAATTGTAGAGTTGGAAGAGACCCGGAGGGTCATCTAGTCCATCCCCTGCAACACAGGAATCTTGCCCACAGCCACCCCCTGGTTAGCAGCTAGAAATACTGACCTATTGTGCCACAGTACATTGCACATCTGGAGGTTTATAGAATTGTAATCCCAGAATATGTGAAATGAGGGTGCAGGGGATTCCTGGGAACCAAGAAGAGGGTGAAAATGAAAGGATAAGTGTGTGGAAATGGCAGAGAGACTTATGGGGGTAACACCAAGCACAGAGCCATGTGGATTCATTATAATCTGAAAAAGGATTATTATTTCTAATCCGAAGGAGGTCAATGTGGAGGACAGAACATCCATAACTTCTGTTTTCTACCTTGCTTTTCAATGTGGTAAAGACTATGGCTGCATCTCTTAGGCCATCCTTATGGTTTGGTTTCAATTATTTTATATGATTTAATTTCTATACTGCTTAATGTATTCAAAGCAGTTTACAAATAACGGAAGCAATAACAGACAGCATAAATAAAATATCAAAAAGGCACAGCTACATATAAAAATGTCGCATTAACACAAAGTTGCTAATATATATATATATATATAAATCAATATCAATTCATTTTCCTTCTGACACACCACACTGAAGTCACCTGCACTGCACTGCCTGGTCATCACATACCACAGCCCTTCTAGTCCACAGAGCCGTGCATGAACTTTTCCTGACAGGAGGAGACTAAAACTCCTTGCCCATTTACAGAAGCTTCTCTTCCTTTCTTTTTGCACACGAGTCAAAAATTAAAATCTCTTTTTTCGTCATCAAATCAAATTAAATCATTTGGGTAAGCTTGTTGTGAGGCCCAACACATCACACACTTGAAGAGGAGCCACCGGCACTTAAAAATACTGCTCCTTTTCCTCTTGTCCTCTGCACAATAAAACCAATTAACAAGAACAAATCTTCTATGGATGAAAAGATATGAACGTCCTCAAAAAGCCCTAAATATTAGGTCACTGCCACTTTACTGAGCCAATCAAATAAAAAACCGTTTGTGCTGAGTTAGGCCTCATTAATCTCCTTTCAGATCCAACCCTATAAAATTATTTATCATTTATCTCCATATTTTTTTCCCTTCCACAATTATAAAAAGTATTTTATAAAAGTATCTCAGTTTTTATTTTATTGTTTTAACTTGGATAGTCTGATGGCTAATGGCCAAGACAAAGAATCTGTACTTGGGTTGTTGTTGTTGATGATGATGATGATGATGATGATAATGATAATGAATGTTATTTTCTGTGAAATAACAGTTAAGTCACTTAGGGATAGTGCAAAAGCAATGGTCCTGATGGCCTAACCATAACGCAGAGATTAGTATAATACTACAGGCTTGAACATTCCTATTCCACGGTGTCATAAAGCTACCTGGGCACTAACCACAATTGCTCCATAAGCAGGACTTGCAAACCCACCTCAACAACATCAAGCCTGGCTAAACATGGATAGCACTGCTGCCCATTAATTGAACATTACGGTTACAACAAACCCGCACCCGCCAACATTTCTCTGAGGAAAATAGGGGCATTCTATTCAGCAGCAACAACAACAATTTTACTATTTATACCTCACCAATCTGCCTGGGTTGCCACTCTGGGCTGCTTCCAACGTATATAATATACATATATAAGTATATATGTATATGCATATACTGCATATACATATTTATGTCTCTCACCAAACGTAAACGAACTGTGAAAAAGACTATGAATTGAAAGTGGAGATAGCCTTGCCCTGTTTGTTTGCTTTGTAACACACACAAAATTTAATAAAAACTAAATAAAACATTAAACTTTAAAAAGCCTCCCTATACAGGGCTGCCTTCAGATGGCTTAGGGGTTGGATAACTGCATACCCTCCAACATTTCTCTGATGAAAACAGGAACATCCTAAGCGGGACATTCCAGGGTCAAATCAGAAACCGAGACGGCTTCTGTAAATCCAGGACTGTCCCTGGAAAATAGGGAGGCTAGGAGGGTCTGCAAACCATGGAAGGTGGGAAGGAACTCACACAAGAGAAGAGAAAGTTAGGGAGGGAGTACCTGAATCTTGTTCTGAGTCATCTACCTGTGGCTAGGAGATCAGGATCATTTGTTTATTTAAGGAGTCACACTAGCCAAAGTGAACAATAGCTCTACACTAGGCCTTAATAAAAGTAGCATTCATTCATTCTTCTGAAATTCTATTACACAAGCTGGGCATCAAATGCCTTGGATATTTCAGTTGCCTCCAGACTGTCAGAATTTCATCAAGTCATGATGAAGAGCTGTAAAATTCCAAAGGGAAATTTCCTTGAGAGGCTCAGAGGTTTCTTCAGTGCTTCCAAAAGATGTGGAATATACCCTGAAACTCCATGGGAAAATTGTCATGTTAGAGATCAGCTCAGGGACTGAAGATACAGGGAAGGAATATAGATCCATTCATCTCCACATCAGAGGGGCCATGATGATCACAAACACAATGAGCTCCCATCTGTTACATGACAACTGTGAAATGAATTGACACAGACACACAACTAGACAGTGTCTATTGTACCAACTTCTGTTAATGAAAGCTTTTGAATCACATCAGGAAATGCTCAAAGGCAACAATAGCAGTGTGTTGTTCCAATGACGACTATCATCTTACTTGTCTTGTATTATTCCTTGGGACAAGCAGAACATCAACACCAAAAGGAGCTGTCCTGACAGCCGTTATATATTGTATATGGGGAATTTTAGCAGGGACTTTTCTGCTCCAAGTCAAGGAGAGTGAGAGCAACAAGGAAACTCACTGTTCAGGTTACTCCAGCTATCACCATGAAATTAATTACTTCTTGGTAAGAGAGGGCAGAGGAGTGAGTTACAATAGAAGCTGGGATACGAGTAAAAAATAAAATAAAAAGGGTGGTGAACAAGCATAAATAATAATTTTATATAGTAAAACACTGAAATAGACAACACAACTATAAGATTAACACAACATTAACTATATATAATATGCACCAGCAGCTAAAAACATGCAGCAAGTTTAGGCGTTGCCCAAATTTAAATGCTGGGGGAAATAGAACTGGTTTAACCTAGTGACAAATAAATTGCAATGTGTGTGGGATGGCATTCCACACTGGGACATTGCCAGATTGTGTTACATAAAAAGGTAAAGGGACCCCTGACCATTAGGTCCAGTCGTGTCCAGCTCTGGGGTTGCGGCGCTCATCTCGCTTTATTGGCCGAGAGCCGGCGTACAGCTTCCAGGTCATGTGGCCAGCATGACTATGCCGCTTCTGGTGAACCAGAGCAGCGCACGGAAACGCCGTTTACCTTCCCGCCAGAGCGGTTCCTATTTATCTACTTGCACTTTGACGTGCTTTCAAACTGCTAGGTGGGCAGGAACTGGGACCGAGCAACGGGAGCTCACCCCCGTTGCAGGGATTCGAACCGCCGACCTTCTGATCAGCAAGCCCTAGGCTCTGTGGTTTAACCCACAGCGCCACATAGAATCATAGAATTGTGGAGTTGGAAGGGACCCTGAGGAACATCTAGTCTAAGCTCCTGCAATTCAGGAATATGCAGCTGTCCCATATGGGCATCAAACCTGCAACCTTGGCATTATCATTCAGCACCATGCTCTAACCAACTGAGCTATACATAGTGCACTTCTGATTGTGAAGAGACAGTGAGAAGGGCTTCGGTAGAAGCTCTCAAATACAGCCTACTGCCCCCCAGGCTCCATGTACACCGGCTTTTTTTCAGCAGAAGGTGGATGTGGACTATGTTTGGGGCTTGTCCTGTGCAAAATGCAGGAAATTC
Source organism: Darevskia mixta (assembly GCA_034641385.1). NCBI lineage: Eukaryota > Metazoa > Chordata > Lepidosauria > Squamata > Lacertidae > Darevskia > Darevskia mixta. The sequence goes on from JAWWNH010000027.1 coordinate 1,176,029, forward strand.
CTGCCTGTGGCGGTGCATGGAATCACATCCAGATAGGGGAAAGGGGAGAGCTCTTTGTGACTGACTTTAACTGCTTGGTGCCTATGGGGAGCCCCTCCACAACCAGCACTTCACACGCGCACAAAACACACTGGGGGGCAGCAGGACCATCACCAATATTGGTAAGGTTGGCCACAATGAATATAGATGAATCACGCCATAAGTGCCACATTTTGGCACAGCATTCAGTCTGGAGAACTGTCAGAGGCAAGCTTCTGGGCTGTATGTAGATCATTCGCTCAACCTCAAAAAAAAAAAAAAAAAAAAAGCATAAAAAGAAGAAGAAAGCAACAGACTGTCTGGCTGAACCACTGTCTAGATTAGGCACCCTCCAGAAACACAATCCATAAAGCGTTCAACCTTGTATTGTGACATAGATCTCACCGCTGAAAAATAAACACAACTTTAATACACAATCAATGCTTTCAGGGAAAATACCCCACTGCTCTTCAAATCTCATTTTGTTCAGTATATCCAAATTGGAATGAATGTGTGCTGCAAATATTGGTTACTGAATGGTACTACATAAGCATTTTGAAAATCTCTCATTTGCACTGGCCAGATACACTCTGGTAGTTCGGCTGTATAAGCTAGGAAATCTGTGTCATTTTGTCTGTGCACAGTTATCCCGAAAGATGTCAGAAAAAGTGTGGTCTTGATGGCAAAATAGGTTGTCGGGGGGCGGGAGGGAGAGATCGATCTTCATATCTCCCAACAGCTTTTTCCTTGGTTAAAATCAGCACTGGGGAATTGCCAGGGGTGGGGGAAGGTTAACATTTCCCTAAAAGTGACTTACTCAATGGAAACCACCAACACCGTACTGAAGCTGCTCCTTTTATTATGTCGGGCATGCTTACCCTGAGACTCTTACTCCATTCATGATTAATAATGAGATGCATTTTGAGCTAATGTCTTGCCTTTTGTACCTGCATGTGTAGCTTAGCATTCATCAGACCAGGCCAGCAAAGCTGGCAGCCACAGGCGCAAGCTCAGAATTTGATTACTTTGAAGCTTGATTCAGTCTCAATGAGAAACTGTCCTTCCTTCCTGACAGCTGCATTTTAGTCCAGCATTAGCATCATAGCACTAATTCCCCCTCCCACCCATCATCCCTCATTCCCACAGGCATCTGGTTGGCCACAAGTGATATCACAAGGCTTGTGATGTCACAAGGCTGGGACTGGTGATGTCACAATAATCATGAAAGGCAACAATCTGATATGTGGGCTGGATCTGAGAGCATGACCTACTAGTGCAGGGGTGGTGCTAGAGAGGTGGTAATCAAAAAGGAAACAGATGAGATTTACTTGCCATTTTATGGCTTTAACCTGAGTCTCAAATCCAAAGATCCATCAGCCCTAACAAGGAGCCATGTTGTCACTTACAGGAATCAAGCTGTATTTCTGTACAGAGATGAGAATGCAGGTGGGGTGGCAGATGTGTGCCACTGCAACAGGTGTCTTCTCATTTAATGGCAGACACCTGATATATGGCATGCCAATTTGCTGCCACAGCCCATCGACAATGCAATTGCAGCTACTGAGGCCTCCATGCCTCTGCCCTTGACCCCACGCCAGAGTTCCCATCTGGAATTGCAAGACCATGTATGTGCCAATGTAGAGCAGGGGTGAGAGTGTTGGACTCAGGAGACCAGGGTTCAAATCCCCCACTCAGCCACAGAGTTTGTTCTGTGACCTTGGGCCAGTCACTCTCTCTTTCTCAGGCTAGCCTACCTCAAAGCGTTGTTGAGAAAATGAAGGCAGGGGGAGAGGGCTTGCTAGAAAGGGAGAGATGAAACAAATAAATCGGGTCCTCCCTTAAAGAGGGCATGTATTGCGGTGAGACCTGGCAACCAAACCCTGTGTTGTGGGTGGGTAAGATTGGACAGCCACAATACCCAATTGGTAGGTCCCTCGATGGCTCTGGTTCAGGTGATAGAGATGGGAGGACGCTTTCACCATCCCTATGTGAAGGGTATTCCGTTAAAGGAATCCAGGGACTTGATGGTTTGGTCAACCCCTGAGAGGGGGTTGTGCCCGTGCCTGAGTCCAGGGGGACATTTGGGTGGCTGAGATAGACTGTTCCCAGCTTTCCACTTATCCATGTGTTCATCCATGGCTGACCTATGCTGGAACCCTGGGTCAGCACTACCTGCGGAGCACTACCTGCATTTGGTGAAATGCAAAAGTAAGATACAGTATGAAAAAGAAAGCATATGTTTACTTACACCTTATCTCGTTGAAATTCAGTCTATGTGTTCTCCATTTGCCCCTCCCGTTTTTGTCTTCGTTTCTACAACTGTTCATTACTACTATTTTAGTCTATGAGGTTCTTTGTCCTGATTTTGTCAATGGCCAGCGGAGCCAGCAGTAGTGTTTGTGGGCGGTCTGTCTGTTGATTGGATGGTGGTAGTGACGTTGGGAAAGGAGGAGGAGGGGTCAGAAACAGGTGTGTTGTGCTGTGCTGTTTAACGTCCACTGGAGGGCGCTATATTGTTTTTGCACAAAATCACATTTTTTCCCTGGGAAAGTTGTGGTATTTGTGCAATGTAAGTACATATGATCACTCCCATATGGGCATGGAACGTTGTGTCCAAATTTGAACGGAATCGATCAAGGGGTTACGGAGAAAGGCGATCGTTAACAAACATCCAACTTGAACGATTTTATATATATAGATAAATCCTGACTGCCTGTGAGTGGGGTCTGATTGTTACAACCCCTAGACTGGTTAACCGAGTAAACCTAAGCAATACAGAGATGGATACCAGTGATTTAGTGAACTCTGCTGAACATGGGTAAATTGAATCACAATACAACAATCACTGTGGGGGAGATACCAAAGGCAACTTGACATCCCACTTTGCATTATACAACACTAAATTAAACTTTGATTAGCATTCAGTTCTGCTGGAATTGGCACTGGCGATTGCTTAGAACTAATCAACTAAGTGCTGCTCATACTGAAACAGCTGATAAGGGCTTGTCAATTGACATCCTGGGCCGGCCTTATCATTAGGCAAAGTGAAATGCCCACCTCTGGCAGCTAAATTTGGGGTGTCGTGAAAGGGCAGCAAATGCTTAGTTGTTTAATTTATTTGTTTGTTTGTATTTTTACTGCCAGGGAAGAGGGGAGGATTTTCTGCCTCATATGCCAGAGTGGTTTTGTTGGTATTGGGTCTTATGCACCTTGTATGAAGGAGTGGGGTGGGGGTGGGGTTTGCTCCATCACAGCAAACAGCAAATTGCTTTCCATGGATAGCAGGTTTGTACTGCACACATGCAAATCAAGCAGCAGACCAAAACTCCCAGCTGATTTCTCACAGGTCAATGAACAGCCTTTGGATGGTGAGGATTTGATGGGCTTAATTATTGTGCAGCGACCTACTGTTCAGCATTTGTGACCCAAGCCCCATAGCCACTTCCTGATACGGAGCCATGTTTGTTTGTTTTTAATACCTTGTTCCTCAGACGACTTTCACATCCTTCAGGGGTCCTCCCCCACCCACCCCGCTTCATTAGATGAGAATAAAAAACAGTCCAGCAGAGCCGAAACGTAAAATAAAAGCCAAACTCAATGGGCTGAAAAGCAGGCTGCACACATATTTATGACTAAAACTCTACACGGATGCCTTGCCAAGTCCTCATAAAATCCCAATATTTGGCACGGGATGCTCGGTTTTACAGTTTTAGCTTCCTTCGGCATAATCTGCCATGTTTTAATTAAACAGAGAATGCAGAGTGCATCCCCAGTAGCCCATGCCTCTAGCCTCATCTCTTTCAATGTGCCATCATGGAAATGTAATTGCAGGAGAAAACGCTTCTCCTGCATACCTTAGAAGGGTGAGCTACGTCCAACAAACAGGATAAGGAAAGAAATGTTAGAATATCAGAAAGAGATGTGTTATTTGTAAGGCAGAAGTTCCCAACTCACAGCATAAGACAACCCCAGGTGAATCAGACCAACGGTCTATCTATTCTCTTGCCATAAAAAGCCTGACAGATGCTTCTAGCAAATATGTGGGCAAAGAACGAAGGTTGCCCTGGCCTTTGTCCATACTCAAAGGGATGCTGCCTCCAGTCCAAGCCTGAAGATTCCATTCAGCTGTCTTGGCTAATTGCCATTGATAGGTCTATCCTCCACGAATCCCTCTAATCCCTTTTAAAGCCTTCTAAGCCAGCCTCCATCATTGCATTTTGTGCCAGCAAATTGCATGTTATCAATTATGTGCTAGTGTGATTTCCCACCCCATCATGAACCTACCATCCACCCATGCCACATATAGAGAAGGTGTAATTCTTAGCTATCTAAGTACCTTCACACCATTGGTGCCAAATCCCTGGGGTCCTGGGTGCCCGAGGACCCACAAAATTCCCCATTAAGGGGCTGGGCACCCACAAATTTCAGTGCCAGGGCCATGCACGTTGCATGGTAGCCAGGGCCCTGGGCACCCACGGTCACAGGGCCAAGTTGGCACTCCTGCTTCACATAATTTATGGGTACTGTTTGTATCACACTATTGGGAGTTTGTCTCATGCTCCTAGTAATTTTCTGCAGTCTTCCTTATATAGCTAGAGGGTTGTGTCAAGTGACCTGTTAGAACAAGGATTTATGCTTGGACAACACTTATTCTCCTCCTCCCATATGGGCCCCACACCCTCCCCAAATTGCAAGAAGCTCCAGAAAAAGAGTTAAGAGGATTTGGATTTTCTTAATGTAAATTATCTGATAATGTGTTTATCTGGTATCTATGTGTATGGGTTATTTATTTGGATTTTCTTTTTTGTGTAGCACCTTGAGATGTGTGGATAGTAGGTGGTCTACAAATGAACATCATCATCATCATCAGTAAAAATAAAGTGTGGCTGCCAACACATAGGTAAGAGAGTTATATGCAGATGGAGGGAGGACATGGCATGATGAGGGAGAGTGGTCACTTTGGTACTTGCTCAAATCCCTCAGCAGGTAGATCTAACTTTCCATTTCTTTTCCTATGGACCCATGGAAGAATCCTGCTCTTTAGCTGCTTTGCTGAAGCTGTAGGAGAATATGTGGGCCCATTGCTAGGCAACAGGCTTTTGAGTTTCACATTGAACCAAATCATTTGAATATAGTAAATTCAACTGTGAGATTTGAGTATTTATGTCATGATCGCCTGAAAGCAGACCCACAAGACTACAAAACCCACAATGCAATGTGATTGCAAGCAAAATGTCCAGAAGAAGAAGAAGAAGAAGAAGAAGAAGAAGAAGAAGAAGAAGAAGAAGCAGCAGCAGCAAGTAGTTGAACATATTAAAGTATGGCCGCGGAACTAACTCAAGGATCAATAGTCAGATATATTTTCCACTGAGGTCTATTCTTCAGGACCAGAAAAATGGAACTGAAAATAAACTGTGCTCCCAGGCTTCAAACATGCTTAATGTCTGCCATTATACATGAATAATTTTTCTATAGTTTCTGTTCTTATTCTAAAGCACATATAAAAATCTCCTGTCTGAACTTCTAATGGTTTTCTAAAATTCAATTTTGTAAAAATTATTTTATAGAAGGGAGGTAATAATGCAAGTCAAGACTTGTTTCAGGATAGGCTTTCAGCAAGCAAACTGCATTTGACTTATTAAAGTACATCTGAAACAGCTTGAAGTGTTTATCCTTTGCTTTTAGTTTATTTTTGTAAGTATAAATTATTATCAAGCTCATTTAGGCCCGCTACTATCCCGGTTGCTCGGAACCCTGAAGCATCGCAAGTCTTTGAACATCACATTTTGACGTCTCCTGAGCCTCGAGGAAGCTATTAAAATGGGAGTAGTGTTAAAATTACCCCAATTTATTCTTTTATCTGAAAAATTTCATACACGCCACAGAACGGTATGTGCAATTGGCTGAAGGATGGGTAAGAGCAGAGCTTTTTTTCAGCCGGAACTCACCGGAACTCCGTTCTGGCACATCTCAGGTGGGCGCCATTGCCATTCTAAGACAATGAGGGAGGTGTTCATGGTGAGTTATGACACCTCTTTTTCTAGAAAAATAGCACTTAGTCCTGCATTTTGCTCCCACAGTGGCCGACCAGACACCTGTGAGAAGCCTACGAGCAGGATGTTTGTGTGGCAGCATCATTCTGCACATGCTCCTTGGCAACTGGTATTCAGTGGGATAGAGTTGCTGACTTGCTTAAACAAAGACATATGGAGGGGAGAGGGAAATGGGTCTGAGAAATTTATGTCCCCTGACAAATAAACCTACTGATGTGAATAAATCACGATTCCAATAAAGTCTTGGATCTGATCTGCTGTTTAGCGCGGGAATAACAGATGAATTTATTATTACGTGATAGCGAAAAGTCCCAAAGTTGAAGGAATCGCACTGAAGTTCACACTTTAATAAAAAAATCATGAGCATTTAATATTAACCGCCTCTGGTGGCGCATGTCTTAATCAAAAATTCTGAACTCATTGGGAACCTTCTCTAATTTTTTGCAGGGTTACTGAAGGAGCATCTCAGCTAGGCAACTGGTAGCTGCACACTATTTCTTTGTCATCCAGGGATAGCCCTATGCAGTTTAAATCAAAAGCAGAAGAAAGGCTCTTTGTAATATACAAGTTCAGCTTCTCTGTGAAAGCTACACAACCGAAGTTCCCTGAAGGTGCGTGGAGATCTTGGGAGTCTCCACACTGATCATAAAGAATACATTAGATGGGTTCGCTATCAATGAGCCATAAGAATTGAATCATATTTTATTACTATTAGTTAATAACTTGATGCTGGAATGTGTGCTTAGGTGCTGCTGCGTGTACACAAAGACACTTAGGACTCACAGACTCATTCATTCGGGATATCAAAATGCCTAGGTACTTTATGCGCCTCCTACAAAGCTGAAATTTAGTAATCAAGAAATTGCAATCACTTAATGAAAAACACCCAGAAACTCTGAAAACAGAATGTGTATATGTCTCTCCCTCAAACCAGAAGTCATTTGGGGTTAAATTATATCTTACATCATTCACACTTAAAAATTACTCGAACTGGCCACTTTTGTGTTACGTTTGCACTTCCAGGGGCATATAGCCAAATAGGGGTTTTTTTCCCCCAGAAAGCAAGTGGCACTAGGCCCTAATCTGGTTTGGGAACACATTCCATATTGGGGCCCCACAGCTGATTTTTCTTCAGACTAACACTGGCTGGTATAAGCCAACACAAAACAACGTAATGTGTTGTTTGTCCCAAAGTATACCAGTAACAGATTCTTCCACATCACCTATAAAGCTATAATATGAAGAACTAATCATTCGAGACACTTAGATGATGAGAAATGTCTGAAAATGAGAAATGGTGAAATCTATCACCATCTTGGCTGTTATTTACCTCAGAACAGAGAACACACACACTATTTAAATGGCAATGCCCATCAACTTGGGGTGGGGGTGGGGCTTCAAATATTTTATTGGCTCCTATATTAGGGTGGTTTCCAATATTAATCATACTCAAAGGCAACTTAAATTCTTTATTCCACTGAGTCTTAGTTGGATGTCACTCTTAGCATCCATTTTTCAACATATTATGCCTTTTAATGATTGTCTTTAAATAGTTTAATCCACTGCAGCTTGTAAAGTCTATTTACACTTTCATCCTAGACTGCATTTTTCCGCAGAAAGATATGCTATACACATCACAGAAGCTCCAAATATAGACTTACTTCTTAGCAATAGGATGTGATCAAAGTTTGAAAAGTGCTTTGATATATTGAATGACAAAAGCTTTATTGTAGAAGTACTGTTGTTGCCATTAGATATCTTACTTGGAAACATCTCTGTCCATCACAATGTGTATTCATATTCAACATTCTACAGTACTTAGAACAAACAACAATTGCAGCCATGATTATGTGGAGATGTGGATTTTTTAAAAAAAAACCTGCCCTAAATACATAAAAAGTAACTTCATCTCTCCACCACTGCCTCTGTCTGCACAGCACTATAATTTTTTCAAAGCACAATTGATAAGGTGGTTTGTTTCATGATGTAATTTTTAAAAAATAAAATCATTTGCTGGCCTTGTAACGCTGACCCTAGCAGTAGTGCATAAATATTTAGTCAGTTTCCACCCAAGTTGCTTTCCTCCTTTGAATACTAATGCAGGCAGCAATAGATAAAATGAAGTATCGCTGTAATGGAACTAAGGACCAGTCATGAATACCTAAAAACCTCTGTTCGTCAACCAACTTGTTAGCCAAAATTAAAGAAGCCATTACTAATACCTAGGAACCCAAGATTCATTTCATTTCCTAATGATTTCTGAGGTTATACTGTGACAATATCAAATGTCATTAACCAAATAGGCATTAATGTTGTAACAACCAGAAAAAAAGCAATAGCCAAACCAAGCCTAAGGCTAGAGACAAGGAATCTAAAGAGGTGTGTGCATATGGATACATTTTATGAAGGAATCATCAAAGTTCTAGTTTGAGTTTCATTCCCCATTATAGAAAAACACAGGAAAACTTGGATACACATTGATCCACTTATCTAAGATGCTACATCTACCAAAGATTCAAAAGAAACAGAAATTATATATTATTCATATTCTTTTAAAAAAAAAATGAGCTGAAGAAGGCATCTGCTCCGAAACAGGGCCCTGTCCTGGTTTCCAGTTTTCGCATCATACATCTGATTCACATCTCAGAAGCCCTTACTTCAACCTCCAAAAGACTTTTCATTGTGAAACTATTATTTTCGTTTAAGACTGTAATTCCTAACAGGATTGATATGATATTTGAATTTACTCACGAGTAAACTTATTCTTTTGTTAAAACTTGTGGCCAGAGTTCTTGGTAACATTTATTCCAGCAAGGAAATGAAGACAAGTGTCCCCCTACAAGCTGTGACTTCTCCTTTGTAAAACATCTTGCAATTGCCGAAAGTCAAACCTGCACTCCACTTGGGCAGCAGGCCATTTGGGTTCTAAGTTTCAGCCAGAAAAAGACAGAGGGATTGTTCGCATTAGATAAAAACTTTTGTTTTTCCAAGTTGTGCTTTTCTTACTAACACATCAAGGGGATGGGCTATAAAGAAGCCAATAAGTAAAGTACAATTCTTGAGAGGCCTTGCTTTAGGTATTAAATCAGAGTGTGTTTTGCATCTCTCCTCCTCTCCGTAAAACAGATATGGGGGCTGCATTGAAATGTTTTGAACTTGCACGCCAGTTTCTCTCAGTCTTCAAGAGAATGTGTAACAAACAGGGAATGTCAAAAGCAAATTAAACCAAAGGTTTATTCATTTGGCCAATAAATCAGTCATGATCATATTTTGACTAACAATGCCCTCCCCCGCAAAAAAACAAAACAAAAAACCAAGTAAGTTTGAACACCATATTTGATGGACCTATTGCCCTGTGCCCATTCATATCCATGCACAGATTCCTCTCTGGAGTCTCGACCAAACTGAAATTGATCGGACCCAGTTCCTCAGCACAGTATCTTCCTGTCCCTCTCAACTCCCCTTTCTGTCAAGCCCAAACTTATTTTTGACTGCCTATGCCTGATGTCAGGTGATTGGCAGGTGGGTGTAGCTGGGCCAAAATGGCTTAGTGGGCCCAATGGGGAGGTGTGGTGGGCTTAACTAGCTCTGCACATCAATAGTTCCCCCCCTCCTGCCTTAACAGACCCGACGGCGGCGATTACTCACAAGGCATACTTAGCAGAGCCACAAATAGGCCGTAAAAGCTATTAGGGTGCCAGAGTAGGGACCTAAATTGTGTCGCTGAGTGTTGGGAGGATATTTGGCAACACATTCCCATTCCTGCAATTTATTTCCTGCAACCAGAGAAATTTCATCCATCCCCCATTTCGATTGGCAGATGTGACGGCGCACAAAAAAATACACTTAACAAAATAAAGGAGGAAGAATAAATCTAGGCAGCTAGGAAAAACTGCCTAAGACTGGGTCAAAGCACTGGTACAACTTGTTCAGCATCATCAATACTGACTGGCCTCAACTCTCCAGGATTTCAGACAGGGGCCATTCTCGTTCCTGTCTGGAGATGTTGGGAATTGGACTTGCAGCCTTCTGTATGCATAGAAGATGCTTTACCGCTGAGCTACAGCCCTCTCCCAAATGCTTATATATTATTTGGACAGTGGAGGTTTGAGACATTGCCTAATAATATCTCTGTTTCCCCTCTTTGCAAAGGCACTCAGTTTATCTGACTTTAAAGGAAGGGGCTTTGCGCTAATCCTCTTGGCACAGCGGGGCTGTCAGAGTCTTCCCAGTTCCCTAAGCCAAGCGTGTTGCAAGCTTGGGAAGAGAGTCACAGTATGCCCCTTGTTCGCCAGGTCAGCAGATGCAGCCTGCACATTCAGTCTCTTGGGGACAGGGTCATTCAGCCCATGAAGAGGCATTTCCACGCCAGCTGGCCAGACCTATCTGGAAGCTCCAGATGTAGAAGCAATTGTTCGCTTTGCCCAGCAGGAGCAGCAAGAAGAGAAGCTGCAGCAAAAACGCCAGAATTTGCCTCTCCCTTGGCATCCGCTCCTGCTGAAAACCTTTATCCCCATCGTCAGTGCAGAGATTTCATTTAAATGGGCTTCTCCGGTAACAATTTTCAGAACACCAGGAAGGAATCCAGAAAGCAGCTTTGGAGTTTCTTTCTTGAGCACCCAAAGCAGTGCATATGTGATTTATAACCATGCCTCACAAGCATTAAATTGGGTGTCTAGCATGGAACCACAACAACCTGAGAAGAGCTGGTCTACACATTTAGCAAAAACATGTTGTAGAGTAGACATTTCATTCTGACCCAGACCAAATTAGACAGTAGATGGAGGACTGCATTCCCAATGTTCTTCCTCAAAATTAATCCCTGTTCCATGTAGAGAACTAGCTAGCACACCAAGGTGAAGCCTGGACTAGGCTGAGCTTTATGTCTGATGCCAGGAAGTGATTAAATGACATAGGGGAGCATTTTAAAAAATACAACCCCCTCTTCCTTGTAGCCTGAAATGGTACATGCCAGGAAGAACTCTGCTACAGGACTCCACTAACATCCAGGTTAGACTACTGCAATGCATTATCCACAGGGCTATCTTTGAAGACTTATCAGAAACCAAAGTACTCCAAACTACAGCTGCTGCTAGGCGGCTAACCTAGACCAGCCACGTGGAAGGAATCTTACCACGGCACTTCCTGTTGGTCTATTTCTGAGCACAATTCAAAGTGATGGTGTTAAGCTTTAAAGACATTCATGGTTTAGGACTGAAGACCACCTTATCCCACGCTAACCTGCCTGCGTGTTGTCTGAAGCCCACCTCAGGGCTCTGACACTTTCAGAGATTTGGTGAAGTGCCTGATGACCAGAGAAAGGGCTTTTTTCCAGTTATCACACCCCGTCTGGGAAACACAAGGAGTCTTGCCTAATCCCTACTCTAATGTCATTTCAGTGCCCAACAAAAAACATTTCATCTACCCAGGCCTATTAATCCTTTAAAATGTGGTTTTAACCTCTGCTGGTATATAGTCTGTTTTTTATTGCTCTGCTGCTTTAATTTGTTTTAACCATTTTTATCTTCTTTTGAAATGATGGTGTTGATTAATTTACTCAGCAAGTTTTCCTGAAAATGGAAACAGCAACCTGGTTCGCATGTTGCAGTAAGCTGTCCTATGGCTTCCCAGAACTGTGCAGGTTCTTTTTAGCTCAGTTCAGTGTAGCAGCTGTGCTAAGATTTGGCTTGGCATGTTGTCTGGACCTGGGACCGTGGTTGAGCTGTCTCCTTAAACATGATCTGTAACCAAAAGCAAGCCTTGGCTATAGACTGGAATTAAGGAAGAATGGATTATAGCTGTTGTCTTCGCTGCCATGCCATGCTGAGCTAAAAGGATCCGGGAGAAGCAACAAGGGTGCAATCTTCTACCCAGGAGCCAGCACATTTATGCTTAGCCATGGTTTTGCTCAGCATTAATGTGCAAAGTGCAAACATTCATATTGAAGGGTTGTTGCTGGGGGGTTTTTAATGACATTTGCCTACAGTTCTTTTTTGGGGGGAATACCCCCCTATTTTAGGGACACAGGTGGAGCTGTGGGTTAAACCACAGAGCCTAGGGCTTGCCGATCAGAAGGTCGGTGGTTCAAATCCACGTGACGGGGTGAGCTCCCGTTGCTCTGTCCCAGCTCCTGCCAACCTAGCAGTTCGAAAGCATGCCAGTGCAAGTAGATAAATAGGTACCGCTCCAGTGGGAAGGTAAGCGGCATTTCCGTGCGCTGCTCTGGTTCGCCAGAAGCGGCTTAGTCATGCTGGACACATGACCTGGAAGCTGTACACCGGCTCCCTCAGCCAATAAAGTGAGATGAGCGCCGCAACTCCAGAGTCATCCGCGACTGGACCTAATGGTAAGGGGTCCCTTTACCTTTACCCCCTATTTTGCTGCAGCTCTCCTCTGCCTTTCACTATTCAGCTTTCCTTAAGCCTCCTCCTCACCTTTTTGTTCCTACTCTTCTAAATAAATACTTGTCTCCCTGACCCTTGTAATAAGATCCTCAAATGAAACACAGCAAGCTCTCAAACTGCCTCTGGACAAAAATCACTTCTACTATGAATTCCAGTTTTGCCAGAAAACATATATGAGGTTTGCAATAAATATATATAAATTTTAAAACCCTTCTGCAGATCAAACACTACTAAAATATTTAGCCCTTTCCTCTCGCTGTTTCAATATTTTTACTGTTGCCATTTGATATGATGAATTCAGATAGGATCCAACCTGTCAGTGGTTGTTTATCAGTTTCTGTCTGGTATATAAGGGCAGTTCAGCAATCACTATTCCACTCTCCTACCATTTAATTATCAGTAAGGAAGTTAGTTACCATTAGGAATCTTTGTTACAGAGAGTAAAGGAAGAGTTTACACACAAATGTAAACTGTCCAAAATTATTCTAATCCAGAAAAGAAACATCATTTTATACAAACACTTTCAAGACAGAACTACAATCAACCTCCTAGATGTTTACTACAATCAAACAATATATACGGTAAATGTTGTTAAACAAATTTTGTTAATTCAAGGCGGAGGTGCCCCCTCCCAAAGCAGATTGGTATTGAATCCTCCTTTGTAACTTTGTAGTAAAACTTCCCTGCGTCTAATTCTTGACACCATAAAGTTGTACACACTTCCTCACTCCTAACAATATTATTACACATTGTCTGAAGGAGGGAAACAAGGCACATTCAATTTCAGCAACAGCTCTGGGTTAATTATAGTTCAAGGAACTAGACCAAGCTATAAGAGTTTGGGGAAGTCTATTTTCTCCTCAATGTTTCTTTGTGCTCAGAATGTAGAAAGGAGAATTTGCTCACTAAAGATCAATTTTCTAAGCATATGGGATTGGATTTTCAGGTTGCTGTGCCATAGATTCCCCTAGTGACAGCCATGGGTAATTCTCAGTCTCTCAATCTCAGTTTCCCATATGTAAAAAAGAAACAGAAAAAGATAGAAAATGACTTCTTTGCACAAATCACCAATGTCACCACATTACAAAAGCAAGCAAAATGGGGATGCCTCTATACTGTCAGTATTTTGCAGAAGGGATTCGACAACATACCAGAACTTTTAGGTTTGCACATTGGAAATGGACTGAAGTGTTCTATTTCCCTAGCAGAACAAATTTACTTTTTCAAAAAGAAAGGACTGTTTGCAGTTAGGAAAGTCCAAAACACCAAATTGGCTAATAAATATTGAGAACAGTTTACTCAATCAAATATGTTAAAATGAACACATTAAGGTGCAGCGTGCAAATCCAAGCCTATAAAAACTCAATAAACTGATGGCATAATACTGAGGCTAATGATAATGTCCTAGCGTAATCAAATTACGCAAAAGTGTTGCAAATGGTACTCTACTGAATGTGCAAAGTCTTTTGTGAGGGAATGGTCACAGTCAGGCAAGAAAACATGGTCATGTGTGATGGTAATCGCAGATAGGCCCTCCTCACCGTCCCTCAGCGAAAGTAGATCTGAAGACCTGAATCCCGGATATAATCAGGTTTTGCGGGAGCTTCTTCAGTTCATCGTGCTGTTTTTACAACACCATACAATGAAATTATAGATTCTCACAGGCACAGCCTGTTTCATTGTATGGTGTTGTAAAAACAGCACACTGCTTGGATTTGCACGCTGGATTTGGATTTGCAGGCTTGGATTTGCACGCTGCACCTTAATGTGTTCATTTTAACATGTTTGATTGAGTAAACTGTTCTCAATATTTATTAGCCAATTTGGTGTTTTGGAGTTTTGGTTTTGTTTGATCACAATTATTATAACACCTGATACTTTGTTTGTATACTTTGCAGTTAGGAAAGTGACAGGGAAATGCACTGAAATGTGTGGGATGAACACATAATAAACAGGAAGACCTCATAGACGAATCTGGATGAAGGTTTATTGTTACATAACTGCCCTGTAAACAAATCAGAACAAATGCTCAGTAAGATTGAAACAGGGAAACCACTGCAGAAGTCTTTTGCAGGCCAGTTAAGGTGAAAGCTTTGTGCAAGCCAGACAAGATGATGGTACTTTAACAACTGGAATGGCCCAACTGCTTGCCTGCTCTTCTGTGCTTAATTTGTAGATAAATAGATAGACAGCACAGACAGCAGATTTTGCACTGAAACAGTGAGGACGAGGAGTTCTTAAGTGGATCTGCAGCTGATGGAAGTGATAGAAAGCACACAAGATGGGATGTATCTATTTAAGGACAGTAGACCATGTGTCAAAACCCTCGAAGGGATTTTAAGTTCATAGTAGCAAAAGTGGGTCTTCAAGGCCACCCAAGGAAGTGGCATTGCATCTCACTTGATGGCCTGTCAGAAGTGCTAGGAATTCAGAAAAGAGCATAAAATGGGGGATCTTTGCCGATTGCTCTCTAAGCAGAAGTTACACTTCTCTTCAAAATGAAAAAGGAAGGAAAAGCAGTTCTGGAGACTCTTTCGAGAAAGCATACATGCTGTCTTTCAGAAAAACTAGTGACATTATCCAAGGCCACTGCATAGCAGAGAATAGGTGCGATTTGAGCTTTGGCCTCCGTACTACGTCTGATAATGAACTCCTCCTTTGAGAAGTTTGAGCTCCTCATCAAATGGCTTCATCCCAAATCTGTGTCCCAATATGTCCTCAGCCAGGTGGTAAAACCCCTGTCTAGACTGTAACATATACTGAATGTTCTTCCACACAAAAATACAAATCCCTCCCCACTGAAAGTGAGGTGTCAGAGAAGACGGTTCTAATCTAGGTTTCAAACATAATCTCACCATAGGAACAAATATGAAGGGAGAGCCTTTGGGAGGAAAAAGCTAAACACCTGTCCAGCTTGTCTTCAAATGTGATGATGGCAGCCTCCAGACTCAGGGTATTGATGTCCATAATTGCCCTTTTATGAATATAGTGGGGTTTAGCTGTGCTAAACCCCCAGCACAGAGTGAACTTGTTATAAGCATGCAACCATTTTTTAAATAGAAATACCGTCTTCAAGATACTGTTCCCCTGTGTGAACTCCCAAATTGCCCAGTTCTGTTCTGGCTTAGTGAAATCGGCCTGAACCAATGTCCACCTTGGTGACATTATTACTATATTAATACAACAGCTGTCATGACAAGCTGTGTTAAGGACACAGCAGGGCTGTGAAACTTGACTAACTAGAGAAGAAGGCCCGGGCTGTCATTAATATGCTGGACACACAGCATCAGGAAGCCCTCGCTTAACCAGACCATAAGGTCACTGAAGGAAGCATGTGCTTTTAATGTCCCACTGTGGGGCATAATAAATAAAGATCTGTTCTTAATTTGCTGCCCTATCTCCTTAATTTGAATGGCCTGAGTGGGGTGGTCTTATTTATTCTGCAATGAATAGACTGAGGAAGCTGCCTGCTGGCAAACATAGGAAAGGACACTGATATACGTGCAGGGTTTCTAAGCATGGAATATGGGGCCCCTTTTGACCACTACAATTTCATTGGACCGCTAGTTATACCTCCCAATTGTAAACATCCTCAGCCCCAAAGAGTAATACAACTGACAGAGAAAGTCCCAGGCTCATGGTCAGTGACTAGTTCTCCTGGAGGGTAATTTTGAGAAGTGATAGAGGAGTGGTGGTTCAATGCCTCAACCTGCATCACCTAAAGGGGCCTTGGCAATTAGTTCTCTTGCCAGATCTCAGCAATCTCTGCTGAGGCTAGAAGGGTACAGCAGCAATTGACATCTTGTCCCTGCTCTCCTCCTTTCTGATCTGGGAAGACACTGCAAGAAGATTCATATGGGGAATCAAGCCTTGTGATTCTCTTTGAGGTAGGTGAGGTTAAGAGATAGCAATCAGCCCAAAGTCATCAAGGAGGGATTTGCAGCTAGCCAGTCCAAATCCACTACCCCATGTGGACAATCCATCTTTCTCACACACTTTGTGCTGCCACACACAGAGATCCCATTGCTTTCCGACTGGATTGTCTTCTCCAGGCCTATGAACACATAAACATTGATGCCTTTAATCAGGTCATCAAGGACACTTTTGCCATCCATACTCCCTTTGAGCATGTCATGTGGTTAAGAGGAAAGAGGGGAAATTCTCTGCCATTGAACAGTCTGTTTCCTGAAGCAAATTGTGACTCCTAAGCCTCCATCTGGTTGTTGTCCTGCTTTTTATAACACAGCATAATAGAGCTATATGCAAGAGCCGGTGTCAACTTGAGGTCAGCTTCTCCATAGCACACATCCAAAGCTCTTTTTAGCAATATTCACCACTGCAGGTTTTTCCTGAATGTTTTTCACACCGGTATGTGAAAAAAACTATGCTTTTCGGGTAAATAAATATTTAAATACACATTTAACTGTGTTTCCCTTTTCCAGATACAGAAATTAACATCACAATATTAATCTATTAAATACTGCGGCACTGGGAAGCATAATTTAAGGCTGCACATAGTGTGCTGGCTATCATTTCTTTGACAAGAGAGCCAAACAGCAAGATAAAGCGTTGGCATTGGTTTTACAGGTATTGGTTTTACAGAATCGCGTATCAACAACAAATTCCCAGAAGTACTATGTTGTGTATATTGGGTTGCATTGAAACTTTATTATCATCATCAATAATCACAGTAACATACTTTTAGTAGCATCTTGAGTTTCCAGATTTAGCATAAATATTTGACTAGACAAAACAAGAAGAAACACGCAAGGTAGTAATGTAAATGTGTGTTCTCCAAGTTGAAAAACACACTCCACAGGAATGTAGGAAGCTGCCAGATACCATATCAGACTATTGGGTCATTTAGCGCAGTATTGTCTACTTGGGTTTCTGGCATCAGCTAGGGGACATATGGCTACTGGAAGGTGATATCTTCTGCCACCCAACATAATATCAGGCAGGTTGGCCCTATCCATCAGGCAGAGAAGGAGCAGCTTCCCCGCTCCCTGTCTGAGAGAATAATCAGGTGCAAACTGATTTCTCAGGGAATGCAGAAGCAAAGAGAAAGGACACTCTGGCCATGTGCATAAGCCAAGGGGCCAAGAGGCACCAACAGCTATTCAAGCAAGAAAAACACAAAGGGAAGATGAATGTAGCCTTCACTGGATAAAATGTCTCGTAATAGCAGGGATGGCTAACCTTTTTTGCACTGGGACACGGACCCATGGCCAACTCTTCAAGGGCCACATGGTAAAGTAGGCAAAGAATCTTAGAATTGTAGATTTGGAAGTAATGCATTTCAACCATATGCAATGCAAGAATCTCAGCTAAAGCATTCCTGTCCTGCAGTGCAAACATAAGGGGGCTTGTGAAGAAGGCGCAGCAGAGACTGTACTTCCTGAGAATTCTAAGGAAAAACCATCTTCCACAAAAGCTGCTGCTTGCCTTCTATCACTGTGCCATTGAGAGCGTGCTCACTTATGGCTTATGTGTGTGGTACGGAAGCTGTACTACCAAGGACAGGGTGGGGTTGTGCAGAGTTCTTAAGGCAGCAGAGAGCCTTGTTGGCTGCTCGCTCTCCACCTTAGAGCAGATTTATGCCATGAGGTGCCACAGAAAGGCACTGGACATAGTGAAAGATCCATCGCATCCTGGTCACCATCTCTTTGAACTTTTGCCATCGGGATGGAGATACAGGACGATGACAACAAGAACAAGCCGTCTTAGAAACAACTTCTTCTCCAGAGCGATCACGGCCTTGAATGGGAAGCCTGGACTTTGAAGTCATCTAATCTTACCTGTTATGTTTTATCATTGTATGGTTTTAATCAGTGTGTATGGTTTTAATCAGTGTTTTTGTAGTTGTTTTGTCTTTGCGTGGAGTGCCCTATCTGGGTGGATGGAGCAGCCAAGTAATTTCGTTGTCCCCGAAAGGGACAATGACAATAAAATATATTCTATTCTATTCTATTCCTAACAGATAGCCATCCATCCTCTGCTTAAAAACCTCCAAGGAAGGAGAGTCCACAACCTCCCGAAGGAGTCCGTTCCACTATCAAACAGCTCTTTTTCCCAGTTCAAAGCCAGACCCTTCTTTAATCTTTCCCCCAAACTCATTCTATTTCTATTTGCATTTACTTTTCAACTGAATTTCAACTGATTATTCTCAGAGTTAGTACTTCAACATCCTCTACCCCCCCCCCCAAATTCCTGGAGCTCTTTTTGGCAAAGTTGCTTAGCTTTTTTTAAAGGAAAATCACCAAAAATGACACTACTGACATGTCTTGCCATACATCCAGATTTTCCCAGACTCACCCCCCCCCCATTTCCACCCAGACACTGCTTCTGACTACGGTATTCCAGATATATCCTGGAAGTTCCGGACGTATGGCAACCCTATCATTGCTCTTAGCCACTCGTATTAACTTCTGGTTGCCTTGTTTCTCTCACTTTGATACCTTCAGCAGGACTTGGGAATGATAGTTAGTCTCTGGCTGCTGAAAGCATCGCAGCAGGAGCAACAATGCAGCCAGCAGTTAATAGAAATGAAGTGAATAAGCTGCTAATGAGTGGAACTATTAATAGCTACCTGCAAGCAGTAATAGGAAAGAATCAATTAGACAATTTGAAGGTTTCTTTGGAAGTCCAGATTGAATTAAATGAGTGTCGATTACCCAAGGGAGATTGGGGAGCCCCAAGGAAGGCAGTTAACTGTGGGGGGAAATGGGGGGGAAATAGGGAGTCTGTCAATGCTATAAGTAAATAAAAAACACACACAATTGTGTGGTCATCATGAGCAACCCAAAACCTCATTGCAGGAAGCTTCTGAGCCATGGGGGCTTGTTATCCACACTTGACATAGCTTACCACACATCTCCTTTCTCTACATTTCCCAGTATTTGAATTATGTCCACATTTTTCTGGCATTTCCACCTTGCGTAAATTTCACGGGTTTTACCTCATATTGTTCACCTTTGTTTTATTAGGCGTTTTAATCCATTTCTAATTCTGCAGACTTGCACAGTTAACTCGCTAATGATTTTTCCTGGCCCCCAGCCACTGTTTGCGTTTTTTATGGGGAAATACACCGGTATGTCTTGTTGCAACAAATGGTAGACCTTTGGGGTGACAACCAATTCTAGTCTTTTCGTTTCTGTGCCACCTGCCTTTTAATCATTCAATTTCTTACATTAGGCTATAATATATTTCCATAATTTATAAATTGTATTGAAATTCATTTGCCCTGAAGCATCAATGCTGGACCTTGTTGAAATACTTGAGAATGGCTGAAATAACTTACAGTTTGAAAAAAAAAATAAAAGCATTATTCAAAAGAAACAGACACCTATGTCCTCCTAATACATTAACACACCAGAACCAAAATAGCAAACAAATAGTTGTGTGGCCTTCATCCTCACCTACACCAATTAATTAAGCAGAGCTTTACTTGGTTTATCTCTAAATCGAAGTTGCATTTCTGGCCATCAGTGCAAGGGAAAAAATTAAACACTGGTTTCATGGTTAGTGGTTTGAACAAGCCACCATTTGTCAAATTGGGCAGCAACAAGTGATCATTTGTTTCCAATCAGGAATTGAACTTTCCATTTCCTCCACCTTGTGTGTGAAGGGGAGGAAGAACATGCAAGCCTGAGGCTTGTGCAGGTAACAACAAACCATGATTTGTTACTACACCTGAAACAGACCACTGGGATGTAGAACGAGATCAAAAAGCCAAACTGCTGCAGCAACAGAATAATGCAGATTTCCCCAACACCAGACTATTTAGATATTGCTTTCTGTTCATTCATAAAACCAGGCTTACTTCCTTCAGTCATATTCTTCACAACTTGACCAACTGAATTTTTATCAGAATGGCTTTGATAATGAAAGTAGATGAGCATTCTGGCATGAGATGTATTTTTTATTTTAAAAAACCTATAAGGAGAAAAATAACTATACCAGCATAAGCCAAAGTCCCTGTTTCATTAATATACTAAAAGCAAGGCTGGCAAGCGCCCAGGTGCTTGGTCACCCAAGCACTTGGAAATGATTTTTGATGCCTAGGAATTTGCAGTATTTCCCCCCCAGCCCTGTCTAAAAAGAGGAATCCCGTGCCCAAACTCAAGATTAAAAGGATAAAGCTTTTATTCATGCCTCTAGCTTAAAGGGTTTGGCAAAGCTAATAAATTAGCTGGTAGTAAGCAAGAGCAGGGATGCCAAGTCTCAAGGTTTACCTTTGATGTTTTGCACCAGAATTGGTTCTGAATGCAAGACGGAGGCTGTTGAAAACAGTTATATCAGAGCCAATGCCAGACTTGAGTGGGCCCAAGGCATATTGCCATCAATGCCCCGCTCCCCCCACACACCGCCTCTTGCTCCCCTGGCCTCTATGCTGCCACTCACTATCGCCTTCCCAACATGCTTTAGATGCAGAACTTGGCAAGCAGTACTCTTAGATGTAAACTGCTTGCCGCTTGTTGGCCACCATTTTCTATTTCTCAAAAGATGAGAACATTTTTGGGATGTGGGTGGCCCTCTCTCTCTCTCATTCTCTAAAATAAAAATGATTCATTGTTCTCTTACTTCTGGACATGACAAACTTTTAACATCGATTCTCATGCAACATCCTGATTCTTAGGAAATTTCAGGCCTCATATCCAGCTTTCCAGTCCCAGAAAACTAAAATGAAATACCCACCAAGCCCCTGAACCTTTTCCCTATTCAGCACCTTCTCTTTCCATTCTTCTAGATGCTTCTGGCTCCACAATTGAGATAATTTTTCTTTAGCATAAATCTGCTTCTTCTCCACTCCCCACCCAGATGTTCCCAGCCTCATATCCATAAAATGGCTTTTCTTTTCTTTTTTTGCAACTGCAGAACAATCATAAGGCAGTCGGCTGGAATGTCATTTTCCAGACAAAAGGGTGTTTGTGTGTGTAATTTTTTTGCCCGGTTTCTTCTTTGTCGGCAAGAAGATTACACAGCCAAATGTGTCACAAAGCCTTGTGTTGCCCAGTCTATATTTACATATATGACCAGGCCTTGCATTTTGAAACATGCACGACAGCGGCTGGTCTGCACAGATCAGAGGAAAGCAATGGATCAGCTTCCATCAAAAAGTACTGTCAACAGGTAAGCACATCTGGGCGGCGGCAGCTAAATGAAGCTATAGCAGGCTAATGTTGGCAAGGCAAGCAACAGCTCTAGTGGACATTGCTCTTTTGTGTGAGATCAAGCAGCTGCCTGAGTATGATGGGTACTGACACTGGGCCTAAATCATACTTAAAACACAGGCAACTCAAGTTTATACTCTCCTGCTCTATGAAATATTAAGGATTCTACTGTTTATTCTGCACTGGGCCTTCTCCAGGTTTCCGCATCCAATGAAGTGAGGAGGAAGGTAGTTACTAGGGAGAAGTGATGGCACCCCAGTTCTGGTATGCTGCCCTCAGGCGGGTTAACTAGGTGTCTGTGTTAGGATCTTTAGGTGAAGACTTTCTTGTTCTTCCAGGCTTTTTATGTTTTTTGGTCTTAGAACGATTTCCCTTTGTTAGTGCTGTTTTACATCAAGTTGTTGCTGCTTTGTATGATTTTAAGCTGGGTTTTGCTAATTTTTGTTCTGGAGCTGCTTTTATATTGGCTACTTTAGTTGATTGTGTTTAATTAGCGAACCAACCAAAGGACATGGTTAACTGGTACATAAGTGCCAAAAATAAGGGGGGAAGTAAAAAATAAAAATAAAAAGTAAGCAAGCAAAAAATTCACGGTACGCTTTGATTTTGTTATATTGCAGCAATCCAGTGTCTTTGAATATTTGCAGAATGCTCTGCTCTGAATATTTGCATAATGTTCTTGTCTTCTCTTCTTCTTCTTCTGCTGGGAAGAGCAGAGCATTCTGCAAATATTCAAATATTCAGAGCAAATATTCAGAGCAGAGCATTCTGCAAATATTCAAAAACACCGGATTGCTGCGATAAATCAAATTCAAAGTGCACCATGAATTTTTTTGCTTACTTACTGGGAAGGCATATTTGGGGATTAGGGAGCAGGGTTTGCAAGTCAGAGACTGAGAGTTTCAGAAAGCTAGTCCTCAAGCATTTGTTGTTGTTGTTAAGAAGTTATCTATTAATGATTCATTGATCAATTTCCCCCAGTTGCCACTTCCAGAAGCCCATCTCTGGACAAGGTAAATGCCAGATTTACCCACTTATTTCTCCTCATGTGCAAAATTAACCAAATTGTCATGAGTCTGGCCCAAATGTTGTGCACACACACACGGCTCTCCTCCATCCAACTTCCATCAATTAATGTACAGCTGAGGGAGCCGTAGGATCATCGTCTCTGAGGCCAGCTGGCAGCTCCTGGGGAATGGATGCTGTCTGAAGGCTGCCCGTTGCTGATTCCTCATTTTCAGTGTCAAGCTGTAGTGTGAAAATGTTGGCCTTGGGCTACTACAAAGCCCTTGTTCACAGATCCTCTCGCTGTAGTTTCCAACTACTGCCTTCTGTATCTTCCTGGTGCTTTGATCCAGACAAAATTGTAGTGTTCAGTTCAATCACACAGGGCCAAGGCCACTGAAGCAGGAAGCTGTTGTCGTTCTCTCTCTCTCTCTCTCTCTCTCTCTCTCTCTCTCTCTCTCTCTCGTCGCCAAAGACAATTAGTTCCTGCTTTGAAGAAGAATTCTCGGCATGGCATGACTCCCTATTATAGTTCATTCCTAACCAGAACATTAACTGTCTTCCTTTCCCCCAAAACGGCTATATCAGTCTTTTCTAATAGTCAAAGGTATCTACTAATTTTCTCCTTAATGCCGATTCTCATATGATTAGTGAATATCGTGATCAATTACTGGAGGAAAAGTTATTGTCTTGACAGTTCTCTGTCCTATCACTGTGTCTAGGCAAATAAGCATCCTTGTCAATCAATTACACTAATCACTGCACAACTAATGGTAGAGTTATCATAAATGAGCAAATTAACTTTAAGGAAAGCAAAAAATAAAATAAAATCTGAATGGATTTATTGTTTGAGAGGGGGACATCAAGCACTGCTGAATTATACTCACATAAAACACTTAAGAAAACCTGACATTTGAGTTATTGTTCATAACCAAAGACTTATCCACATCCAGAAATTGTATGTTTAAATATATTTTTCTTTCTCAGATGATGAGATAGACACCATGGTTCTCCTACACGAGAGTTTTGTGGGTAATAATTCTGAAAACTGGTGACATAAGAGTGGTGCTCTGACAAGTGAGTAAGAAAAGGCTAGCAATGAGCAACTCAGTTGGCAGCTTACTGAAGGGACAAAAAAGCTCATCTTAGTGGGGAAAAGTAACAGATCTAGAAGGGGGGGAGAAAAATGCTTCAATTTAAAATGTTAATAATACTGGATGTCAAGAATTCAATGTAATGAAATCACAGCTACTGCAAAATGAAAGAGGGGAGGACAGGGATGCCAACTTGAATAAAATATGAGGCCCAGGTAAGCCCCA